>OX578151.1:74492489-75692489 GCA_951213105.1 Amaurobius ferox | reverse complement strand
TCTATACTGTGCTGTAGAGATACTGATTCCCTCTCTTTCTTCCAATTACTAGTAAAGTTAATAATATATTCTCCTCTTGCTGCTCAAAGTTTTCAGTTCTTAGTCTTAATGAAACTGTCCAAAAGTTCATTATCGAACATTTATCGAATTTGCAGGAAAATTTCAGAGAATATTTTCCGACTCCCAAACAGTCATATAACTGGGTTCAAAATCCATTTCTACAAGTCGAAGATGCTGATCTACCGTCGATGGAAAGAGAACAAACAACTGATTGATATATCCATGGATTCGACTTTAAAAATGCAATTTGAACAAGAACTATTGGGTTTTGGGCTGAAAGTTTACAAAGAATACCCGGAAGTGACTGATCGAGCAGTAAAAATTCTTATGCCCTTTGTTACTACCTATCTTTGCGAACGATCTTTTTCGAGTTATGTCAGCACTAAAACTAAATACAGGAACAAATTAGATGCAGAATTTGAAATGTGTTTGCAAATAACAACAATTAAACCTGATTTTCAAAATTTGTGCAGCAAGAAGTAAGCGCATTCAAGTCATCAATTTTAGTTACTTCTAGTATTACTTCTGAATTAGATATATTCCGAATTTTGTATTTTTTTGCATTTATGCCTACAAATATGTTTGTATGTTTCACTGCAGTGGCGGCTTTTTAGAGCCAGCAAATTCACCTCAGCTGTATTCAATAAAAAATCTGAATAACATGTTTTTAATAATTTATTTTTGTATTTAGTATTTGGTTATATGATTATAATGGTCAAAATTAATTTGCAGTCTTCGGTAGTTAATTTTTGTAAATGTAGCCTCAAAACTTTCTGCGGAGGGAGAGGGGGCACCGAGATTTTCTGTTACGTCACTATGCTTACGGGGCATATTTTTTGTACTAGGGTTCCAAAAAAAATTTTTTTAAGCGTTGGATTCCGAAGGCGTTAGAAGTTTGAAGACCACTGCTCTAGATCTAACCGTTTTCGATGTAAAAGCATCTTCAGTATAAAGAATTTGGCGCAATCCGACATTTTTACTTTCCTTATATACATAATGTATAAGGAAAGTACTGTGACGGGGTCAAAAATTCGAATTCGAATTTTCGACGGGAGAGCACGTTTCAAGCATCCCTGATCACGAATCAAACATTTTTGAGGTGATGTCTGTGTGTGTGTGAAGTATGTGTGTGTGTGTGTCAGTGAGACTGTGGAGACGATAACTGACGAAAGAATGGACCGATTCGAACGAAATTTGGTACAAAAATCACAATCCGTAAACACCGGAAGCCTATTGATTTTATACGCAATCGAATGTTCAGAACCCACCTAAATTTTCGAGTGAAATTTTAAAAAATCGTCAAAAATTCAGAACCTTTAATAAAGTTATGTAAATAGTCATTGCTTAGGTAATTTTTCATTAGAAAACGATTGGCATAAATTTTAGAACGCTAACATGAACCGTGCTCGAGATATTGCCCATTTTTAAAAAATTATCAAAAAGTCATAAAATAAAATAAAAAATATTTCCTATTAAGAAACATGTTCACTCTTCGTATGTAATACTATGCGTATGTAATCTAACTCGTTCCATTCACGAGAAAAGATACTTCGAGTAATACTTTTATATTTGAGCGCCAATAGTCATTCATCCGGTGTAAGAAAAACTTATTTCTCCGTCCATAACGCTTGGCGAGATTTTAGCGGAATGTCGCCAACTTGGGGGCATTTTTAAATGTGTGTTGCCAAGTTAACGAAAATCTCGCCAAATGGATATAAATGACGCTAAATCAATGAAACTGACGGCTAAATGAAGAAAATTCAATATCTTGGAAAGAATATAAATATCTACTATAAGAATAAAAATTTTTTAACTGTAAAAGTAGTAAATTCATTACATTATTTATATAAGGAAATTCATGTGCTGCCCACATAAGATTTTTTTTTCTATGCTGCTATATTAGAAAAAATCTGATGTGGGCAACACATGACTTTCCTTATATAATGTAATGAATTTACTACTTTTACAGTAAAAAAATAGGATTTTCTTATAGTAGATATTAATTTTCTTTCCAAGATATTGAATTTTCGACAATTAGTCGTCATTTTCATTGATTTAGCGTCATTTTTATCCATTTGGCGAGATTTTCGTTAATTTGGCAACATTAAAAAAAAGTCGCCAAGTTGGCGACATTCCGCCAAATTCGTCGCCAAAAGCTCGCCAAGCGTTATGCACTAAGAAATAAGTTTTTCTTAAAGCAGATAAATGACTATTGGCGTTCAAATACAAAAGTATTATTCAAAGTATCTTTTTTCATGAATGGAACGAGCTAGAACCACGAGAAGGATGTCACTCAATTTATCGCATGGTATTACATATGAAAAGTGAACATGTTTCTCAATAGGAAATATTTATCTTTTTATTTTATGACTTTTTGATAATTTTTTTAAAAATGTACAATATCTCAAGAACGGTTTACGTTAGCGTTCTAAAATTTTCTGTCAATTGTTTTCTAATGAAAAATTACACAAGAAATGTCTATTTGCTGCTCTAAGTCCTCGGACGAGCCGAATGGTCTGGGCTTTCGACAAGAAATGTCTATTTGCGTAACTTTATTAGCGGTTTTGATTTTTTGACGATTTTTTCAAAATTTCATTCGAAAATTTAGGGGGGGGGGGTTCTGAACATTCGATTGCGTATAAAAACAATAGGCTTCCAGAGTTTACGGATTGTGACTTTTTTATCAAATTTGGTTCGAATCGGTCCATTCGTTCGTCAGTTATCGTCTCCACAGACTCACTGACACACACCCACACACAGACATCACTTCAAAAATGTTTCATTCGTGATCAGGGATGCTTGAAACGTGCTCTCCCGTCGAAAACTAGAATTCGAATTTTCGACCCCGTCACAATACTTTCCTTATACATTATGTGTATAAGGAAAGTAAAAATTTATAGAATTTAGAATATAATTCAAAGTTTTCGTTCAAATTAAAAAAAAATTCAATGTAGTTCTATATTTTTTGATAACAAAGATGGATATACTTATATTCTTACTTACTTATAGTTTCGTGAAAGTCCTTTAATATTTGTGGCTGCAATTGTGTACATAAAAGATCGACCACAGATATCTGACAGACAAGACTCCAAAACTTGTCAAAACGTGTTCAGAAATTCCTAATACATATATACATATATTGGCATCAAACTCTCGACATCGAAAATTTTCCAGAAAATAATACTACCTAATACTACATGTTAGAAAGTAAAAATCAGTATAATTACGATCACTATCAACAGCTTGCATAAGCACAAACAAAATTTCCTAACGGTTTATCAGTACCTCATTTACTACATAATAGGTATGGGAACACAGCGAGTTACATTTTTTCTGGTGCAAGTGATAACTTTGAACAAATAGGAATTTTCGTTGCCACTTCTGCTTTTAATTATACAAACACATTATAAAAATTTATATCAACAAATTATACCAACACACCAGTAACATATTTGAAACGTTCGAAAAAAAACTTACCCAAAAGTATTTGGCAAAAGTATAAAGAATTCTAAATCTCTTCTAACAATTCCACGTGGTTACACTCCAAATCCAGGGTATACTGTCTTCCCGCTCACCACGTTGTATCGCAGGTGAAGCAAAGTATATACGTATAAAGAAGGGAAGCTTCCATTGGGCTAATGTAAACTCAAAATTCGGCGCATGCGCTGTGATAATTTGACTGAGGTATGCCGAGAAAACAACATTCCGGGGCTGCAACGAGTTGCACCAGCTTTTTCTAGCATAATGTTCTTTTTTTTTTTTTTAAGTATTTTAATAGTAATAATACTGATGTGATTTCAGTGTAGACTATTTTTTCAAAGATTATGCAAAGCTGATCACATTACATATATTCCTTTCTTATAAATTTTGTATAACATGATTTGTTGAATTTACAAAAACACATTCAATTTTTCCCTAAATTTAGCAAAAATTTCAAATATTACCGTACCGTATGAATAAACTACTTTGCTTTAAATGATTGATAAGTCAAAATTGCTGGTATAACATGAACAAATAGTTTATGTTATGAAGAAATTCTAAAAAAGGGTAAGGTATGTATTTGTTTTTCAAATGCCGAAACTTTAAAATTATATTTATATTTTCTGAATTTGTTTTAAAATATTCACATTAATTCCATATTGATAAAGAGAAATAGCTTTTTCACAGATTGAGAGATATATTAAAAAAAGAAGTTATTTACTTAATGATAAAAAATTAGAGTAAAATTTACATATTAGTGAAATATGTGAATTTTTCGTTAACGAAAAAAAAAACCTAATCAATTCCTTTCCTTCACTTATGAAATGGTATAAAAATTAATTTTAACAGATTGTTTTATATATATTCCTTAATTTTAGTAAATGTAGAAAAAATAAATTTAAAGGTATAAACATATTCCGAGAAATAATATTAATTCATAATCAAATTATTTTTGCAAAGAAAAATTAAATTTGTATATTTTTAGTGACAATATTAACATATGGCTTTATAATATATATTAGTTTCAATATACTGTTCTGTGAATGAAAAATAAAGAAAAGAAGATTTCATTACACCGACCCCTTTATAATCAAAAATTCAATTAGCAGATTAGACAAAATTAAAATTTCAGCTTTTTTAATTCAAAATTTATAAGCTAAATTTTTAATTTTACCAAAAATTTAACTCAACTAAAAAATACTAAATTGCATGTATCAAATATTTTTCTTTAAATGATCGAGGAGCCAAAATTTTTAAGCAGCGGCAATGTTTCAGAAAATAAACAGTCATCCCACTCTTTATTTTATCATATAATCCAAATAAGAAAAAGTGTTATAAATTAATGTATTTGGAGACTCATTAAAATTAGTAGAAATTAAAAATACAATATAGTCATTTCACAGTATAAATAAAAATCTAAACCTATTTTATTTCTAAGTAGCCGCTTTTGGCGACCAGTCTGTTCGCTACCCTTGAAAATTCTGACCGTCGCAAACTCGCTGGCGCGACCTACCAGAAAGGTGTAGCTGAAACCCAGACCGTCCGACCTACCAGAAAGGTGTAAGGTAACTATTTGGACGACCGGGAAATGCCACCAAATTTAGACCGGAACCCAGTGGGGGAGGCATCCACAGGGACCGTGCCCTCGTTCCCCTACCAACAACCTCTCGGAAGGACTTACGGACCCACATGTTTAACGTGATCGTACTCCGCATGAACACGGCGGCAGTTGTGGCAGCGTGCAAATCCAGCTCGCAAACCACTGGGCTACAGCGCCCGATAAGTGCCAACAGCGCGCGGTGTTCGCAGGTGGTTTCCAGAAAGGTGTTGCTATTGTTAAGTCCCAGACCGTCCGACCTACCAGAAAGGTGTAAGGTAACTGTTTGGACGGCCGGGAAATGCCACCCAATTTAGACCGGAACCCAGTGAGGGGGGGGGGCATCCACAAGGACCGTACCCTTCTTCCCCTAACACCAACCTCTCGGAAGGACTTACGGACGCACATGTTTAACGTGATCGTACTCCGCATGAGCACGGCGGCAGTTGTGGCAGCGTGAAAATCTAGCTCGCAAACCACGGGGATACCGCACCCGAGATGTGCCAACAGCACGCAGTGTTCCCTGGTGGTCACCCACCCAAGTACTAACCGCGCCCGATGCTGCTTGACTTCGGTGATCTAACGAGAACCGGTGTTTTCAGCACGGTAGTAGCCGTTGGCTCTACCAGAAAGGTGTAAGGTAACTGTTTGGAATAACCGTACCCTCCTTTCCCTACCACCAACCTGTCGGAAGGACTTACGGCCCGACATGTTTAACGTGATCTTACTCCACGTGAATACGGCGGCAGTTTTGACAGTGGCGGGAATCGAACTAGGGCCTACCGAGTGCAATTTCCGCGCGCTAACCATTGGTCTACCGCGCACTCCGCGACAATCTCCATAACTTTCTTTTTATTCACACAATTTAGACCGAAACCCAATGGGAGAGGCATCCACAGGGACCGCATCCTCTTTCCCCTATTAGCAACCTCTCGGATGGACTTACGGGTCCACATGTTTTACTTGATCGTACTCCGCGTGAACACGGCTGCAATTTTGGCAGTGGCGGTAATCGAATCCGGGCCTACCGAGTGCAATTCCCGATCGCTAACTACTGGGCTACCGCTACCTCAACCCCGTGGAGTTAACGAAGTTTGGTTTAATTTAATGACGTTAAAACTGAAAATGAAATTTTAAGGCACCGCGACAATCTCCATAAATTTATTTTTATTTATTTATTTATTTATTCGGTGTTTAAGCTTTTCATTAATATCATTTAAAATATTCTCATTCCATAGTTCCATATATCCATTTAAAATATCCATAAATTAAAATATCCATTTAAAATATCTATAAATAAAAATATCCATTTGAAAAATCCATATCGTTCTATCATTTAAAATATAAGTATAATAATTTCACCCGATGTATATAATACATAACCACAATTCAATCCACCATAATTCAATCATTTAAATTTTATAATAACCATATGCTAAGCTGTTAAATCTATCATTCAAAATATCACTCTAACCCGATGCAAACGCGTGACGTCCGCCCCCCTCCCCAATTTCTGGGCGGGGCTGTCGGAGAAGAATAGGATCTTCCCTGAGAAATATAAAATCATTACGTCTTTAAAATTGCAATCCTGCGGGCAATTTTCATTACTTCCTGACCAGATTGGACTTGTAAGAATGCCAGATCTATGAGCTTTCTAAAAATGTAAATTATTAGTCGAAATTATGAGTAGTTTTTACGATGGGGGATTTAAAATCGACAGTTGGTTTTTTTTAACCGAAAGTGACTTTTGTTTTAATATCTTTAATAAAAAATATTGGAAATCGAAATTGAGATTTGAAATTGATATATTTTTACTCTCAATTGTCTGCTCTTTCCGGTGGTGTGATTTGTTTTTTTCTACGACGTCAAAATAATCAAAATAATCCACTTAGCTTTTGTGCACCACTTAGCATTGTTCGTGTAAGAGATGTGGCAATTTGCGGAAACGTATGTAAAGGAGACGCGCCTGTCGAAATAAAATCGCGGTCGCTTACATGTACACTCTCAATCGAAATTCTTATCAGAGCTATCTTTCACCGTATAAAGAGACATCACTTGTAGGCAGCACCCACCTTGTTTTAATGTTCAAGCGACAATGGTGTTTCATGTCTTTCTTCCAAATTCACAGGGTCACCTACAGGCATTTTTCCTAGCAGCCGAACATATGAGATAAAACAAAATATCTGCTAGACATTCTCATACATTCTTTTTTTAGGTTTGCATGGTAATATGTATCAAAACGCAAAACAAAAGTTTGGTTTTAAAGCATTCGTTCAAGTTATTCATATAATGCTTTTAAAAATTATTGAAAAATTTCAATTTCAAGTGAACAAAATTAATACGTGCGGTCCCAATTTCTGCTAAAGAAATAAAATTATCTTCCTAAAAAGCAGACTATAACTCAAAATACTAATATCGACCGGTTTCGATGGCAAAAGACCTTCTTCGTCAATTCACACAGAACCGCAACCTTCACTCGTACTCCCAATGCACCGACCCAACATCCGTGGAAAAATTTCGCACTTCTTAGCTCATTTGCATATGGATGTAACTATGTTTCTAGGAAAAAATGAGGTCGACGATCGAATGGAGCTTATAGTATAAAATTCATTTTTTTTTAATTTGGACAATTTTGAGAACTAATGTAATTGTTCGGCAAATGAGGTTTTTTAACACACATCCCACCTCCCATGCCTACGGCACTAATTATAATTATATATACGCCGAAAATATTAAATTCTACCCGAAAAGGAATTAATATACTAAATTTGGATTTTCCATCTGCTCCAGTTTCCGGGTTTTACTAAAAAAACGAGTATATTCCTATGGCAGTCCCAGCACAGGCTAGCTGAATGAAGTTCAAAGTCGAAAAAATGAAATATATCACAAAAGACAATAGCATGCTAAACATGGAATTTTTAACTACTCCGATTCTCGAGATATTCATCAAATACGATTGCATTCCTAAGGTGGACTCAAGACGAGCTATCCCGATGAGGTTCAAATTATAAATTATGATAAACCCCAAAAGAAATTGATATACTAAATTTAGATTTTATAGCTGCTCCGATCTACGAGTTATTCTCGAAAGACGAGTACATTATCACTAAATCGGGCCCAAATAAAATATACCCTAAAAGACAAATGAGCTGATGCTAAATGATACTAAATTAAATGATGTACTAAATTTAGATATTCTAGCTACCTGCTACACTTTTGGAGTTATTCTTAAAAAACGAGTACATTCTTTTTATTGGGAGCGGGACTGGCTAGTCCGATCAGGTTTTAAATCCAATGAGTTTAGACATACCGCAAATGACAACGACATTATAAACTTGAAACTTTTTGATACTCCGGTTCTAGTGTTATTCCCCCCCCCCCAAAAAGTGAATTTCTAAGGCGGGCCCAAAACGGGTTCGCCCGATACGATTCAAAAACGAAGGAATTAAAATATTCCACAAAAGATAAGGATGTACTAAATTCATATTTTCTAGTTTCCCCGATTTTCCAGGTATTCTAAAAAACGGGTCCATTTCTATGTCGGGCCCAGAACGGACTACCCCGATAAAGTTCAAATCCGAAGAAACTTATATATACCCTAAAAGCCAACGACATGTTAAATTTGGAATTTTTAGCTACTTCGGTTCTCGAGTTATTCTTCAAAAACGAATGCATTCTTCAGCGGATTCAAGACGAGCTAGCTCGACGAGATTCAAAATCTAAATTAAAATCTATCCAAACGGAAATGATATACTAAATTCACATTTTTTAAATACTCCGATTGATCGAGTTATTCTTGAAAAGCGAGTAAATTTCTATAGCGGGCCCAAGACGGGCTAACCCTATAAGGTTCGAAATGCGATGAAATGTAATATACCCCAAAGGACAATGACATATTAAATTTATACATACTAGATGCTCCGAATGTTTAGTTATTCTCAAGATACGATATATTACTTTTGTTGGGCGCAGGTCGTGTTAGCCCGATAAAATTTTTTATCCAAAGAGTTAAAATATACAGCAAATGGCAAGGATATTCTAAACTTCGAATTTTTAGATACACCTGTTCTCGGGTTATACCGCAAAAATGGGTGGGTTTCTAAGACGGGCTAACCCGGTACGGTTCAAAATTGAAAGAATTAAAATACATCCCAAAAGAAAACGATATATTAAATTTAGATTTCTAATTTTCTCTGATTTTCGAGTTAGTCTCTAAAACCAGGTAAAGTCCTACGGCGGGCCCAGGACTGGCTAGCCCGATAATCTTCAAAATCGAAAGAACTGAAATGTACCACTAAAGGAAACGTCATAACGAATTTCACGTTACTATGATAAATGAGCCTGATTATTTTGGGCCTCAAAGGTTTGAACGAACACCAGATCAAGTAAAATAAGATTTTAAAAATACGAATATATCCCTAGCTCAATCTTTCTGAAAATCAAATTACTTTTTGTGTATACCACTTACAATAATCACACCGAATTTCACACAAATTCTTCAGTTATTGCGAAAGATATCGGTCATTTCATTTGCAATAAATTCCTATTAGTTTCAATGTTAACTCCTCCGCTTTAGACCACTTATTCGAGACCAAAGCCGTCTGTGCGAAGGTGGCTTTTTAGGAACATCTGCTAGCATTGGGAGGTATAGGCGATCGGCACACTATTACTTCTAGATACTGTATCATGGTTGGCACACTTGGCGATGGTCTGTGATGGTTTTTCTCCACAGACTGTGATTTTCGCCAAGATGTTCTGGTAATATACCCCTATTTGGCACTGAACGAAACTCTTAGAACTTTGTTATAGCATCGCATGTTTACACGAGGAAAACATACTGTTGCTGCTATTTTAGATTTTATAATCATTTATTTATTTTTTGTGCATTTTTCAAGAAATGGATTACCAAAAGAAAGGGGTTTACGTTTACAAGATAGGTAATTTTTTTTTATTTAAATAACAAGTTTGTTTCCTATCCCATATTTCATCCTATGCACGTGGTCATCATAAGAAATTAGTACAGTATTATCACTACCGACTAGACTAAATTCGAAGAAGAACTGGCATTATTGGTTAAAAAACCTTTTCCGAGTTTATATAAAATGTATAAAAATTAATATTTGGATATCTTTTTCTAGAGTATGTTGAATATGATATTGAATGTGTATATGTTTTACATGCTTTTCACTAACAGACGTAATGTGAAAAATACCCCCCCCCCCCCCGCCTTTGTAATTAACGATTGAGTTCGACACCTTTGATAGTGCATTTATGTAAATTTGTTATTTATTATAAGAATATTAGTGTATTTAAAAAAAATTATATTAACAGCACCCCAGAATAAATTAAGAACTAAGCAATTTAACAATCAACACGCTAGTATACTTTTAAGGTTGAAAATATTGTATAATATTTCAGTCTTTTGGATATGTCAGCTTGTAATTTTTGGTGTATAATGATTTACAGTCATGCAATGCCTCAATTTTTTTTTAGTTTTTGATTACATGAATTAAACATATGTCTATGTTTATTTATTTAAATTTACATATATTACAGATAAAAGTATTTTTAAATGCTGATTATGTTTATAGTTTAAAAAATTATAATAGTATAGTTCCGTAATTTTTTTTTTTTTTTGGCCGCTTTAACATAAACTCGCCAATCGAACTATCGTCGCCAAATCTAGCAGGCGAGCTTTTTTTACGTCATAACTGCGATTAGAGCTCCTCTACTACAGGCTGACATAACAAGCATATTGAAGCGCTTAGGGTTCCATACTACGGTTACGGAAATTATAAAATAAGTGTTTAAAATAAATACTTTATATAAAAAAAAATGTTTCAATTAGAACATTGTAGAACTTATCTCGCACGAGTATGCCCCAGTGTCGGGTATCCAATTATTTATTAGCCATTGGTTTCTTCTTTCTTCGTTTCTAGGAAAGCGAAATAGCCTAAAACTCTTTTTACGGTGCAGAACAACCACACATTATTATTTCAATTATACCTCCTAAAGTAAAAATACGAATAGAGCTAATGCTAATGGATTGCGCATCCAGCTATGGTGGACTTCAATATGCTTGATGAGTCAGCTCGTATATAGATAAGACTTAACTGCGATAGTTGGCTTCGCGAGCGCTAGTGTCTATGCGAAGTCCCATGTTAACGGTGCAATCATAGGCTCCTATGGGAGTGGCCTTCTGAATATATTATTCTGTGCTCCTTCCCTTCCCCTTCCTTGTTACACCCAAGTGAAGATCTTCTGATTAGCATGCGTCACGGGAGTTGGAGTGAAATTGTGCGGAAACAATTCGCCTGTAATGGTGTTATTACAAGGAGCAATTCCTTCCAGCAATTTTTCAGCAACACCATACATTTCAATAGGAAGAAATCTTGGCGCCGAATTGCAGCAATTCGTTCGTACTCGACAATAAAAATTGTTCAATTTATGAGTGGCGAACCAATCAGAGGACGATAAAATTGGATGTCACTCCGCCTTTCCTCTCCTCATTTGCATTCAAGTTGGCGATGATGACTGTAATCCAAGCACATCGGAGAAGCTCAATTGCGTTAGAATCTGGACATGAAAAAAATGATAGAACTTCTACTAAATTACAGGTACCTGTAGATATAAAAGATTCAAATTATACGATAAAACACACTAAAGAATGCTTCCTGAAATCGACAGCATTAAAGAGGAAGGGCCTGTTAGAAAGGCGGGGCTTAAAGCCAGGCGGAATTGCTGAAGTCTGGAGATGGAATAATAATAATAGATCTTTTACCAAATTACAGACATCTATGAAGTATAAAGGATTCAAATTATACAAAAAAAAATAAAACCCACTAACGAATGCTTCTTGGAATGAAATCGGCTACATTTGAAAGGAGGGGTCTAAAGTATCATTGTTGAGAGGGAAATGTATCATTGTCGAGAGGAAGTCTGAAGATGGAAAATAATAATAGAACTTTTAACAAAATACAGACATCTTTGGGGTGCAAAAGATTTATATTATACAAAAAACACCAAAGAATGCTTTCTGGAATGAAATCGGCGGCATTAGTGAGAAGGGATCCGTTAAAGAGGAGTGGCCTAAAGTATGATTGACGGGCGGAATTGCCGAAGTTCGGCAATAAAAATTGCCCTGTGTAATAACACCATTAGCTTGCTTAACTTTTACACCCCAAACATTGAGGGCCAACGGCCGTACCGTGCTGAAAACACCGGTTCTCGTTAGATCACCGAAGTGAAGCAGCATCGGGCGCGGTTAGTACTTGGTGGGTGACCACCTCGGAACGCCGCGTGCTGTTGGCCATCTCGGGTGCGGTATCCCCGTGGTTTGCGCGCTAGATTTGCACGCTGCCACAAATGCCGCCGTGTTCATGCGGAGTACGATCACGTTAAACATGTGGGTCCGTAAGTCCTTCCGAGAGGTTGGTGGTAGGGGAAGGAGGGTACGGTCCCTGTGGATGCCTCCCCCACTGGGTTCCGGTCTAAATTGGGTGGCACTTCCCGGCCGTCCATTCAGTTACCTTACACCTTTCTGGTAGGTCGGACGGTCTGGGTCTCAACAACAACCCCAAACATTGAGAATGCCAGATTGAGTCCCCCATTTGGCTGAAGGTTGAGTTCACGCATGCGCTGTACGATGAAAAAGTGGGGAAAAGTTTTCTTCAGCGGTGAACGCAGACTGCAATACAAAATTTGAAATGAAACAGACTCAGACGTGTGCCGCGCGTTTAGCCAATGCAAACATAGTAGATAACGTCATAAATTGTGCTCCGTATTTCATAGCTGGCTCCTGAATCTGACGTCTCTTTTTACACTTGCTGAATTAGTATTTTGTATAGGAGCTTTTTCATATCTATTTTTAATATTGTTTACTTCAGGTATCAGGAGATTACACAGATGAATGAACATTCAAAAATATTTGATTTGTCACATATCCGTATAAAAAACAAAATAAATATTTGTTGAAAAATATTCACTATATTTTAAGATACAAAATTAGTTTTAAAAATCTGATTTCGGCAGAACATGACTTTTCCTGCAGACTTATATTCACGTTCTCTATTACTTTCCTTCTATACAAAATGTATAAGGAAAGTATTGTGACGGGGTCGAAAATTCGAATTCGAGTTTTCGACGGGAGAGCACGTTTCAAGCATCCCTAATCACGAATCAAACATTTTTGAAGTGATGTCTGTGTGTGTGTGTGAAAGTATGTATGTGTGTGTGTCAGTGAGTCTTTGGAGATGATAACTGACAAACGAACGGACCGATTTGAACGAAATTTGGTACAAAAATCACAATCCGTAAACACTGGAAGCCTATTGTTTTTAAACGTAATCGAATGTCCAGAACCTCCTAAATTTTCGAGTGAAATTTTGAGAAAATCATCCAAAAATTGAAACCGCTAATAAAGTTACGCAAATAGACATTTTTTATGTAATTTTTCATTAGAAAACTATTAACATAAATTTTAGAATGCTAACATGAACAGTTCTGGAGATATTGCACATTTTTCAAATAAATTATCAAAAAATCATATAAAATAAAAAATATATATATTTCTTATTGAGGAACATGTTCACTTTTCATATACCATGTGATAAATTTGGTGACATCATTCTCGTGGATCTAACTCGTTCCATTCATGAGAAAAGATACTTCGAGTAATACTTTAGTATTTGAACGCCAATAGTCATTTATCTGCTATAAGAATAACTTATTTCTCCGTCAGTAAAGCTTGGCGAGATTTTAGCGACGAATTTGGCGGAATGTCGCCAACTTGGTGACTTTTTGAAATGTTGTCAAATTAACGAAAATCTCGCCAAATGGATTAAAAAGACGCTAATTCAACGAAAATGACGACTAATTTTCATAAATTCAATATTGGAAAAATATTAGTATCTAATATAAGAAAAACCTAATTTTTTTACTGTAAAAGTAGTAAATTCATTGCATTATATAAGGAAAGTCATGTGTTGATCACATCAGATATTTTAAATTAAATTTAATTCACATTTGATTCAATTTTCCTTCTCATTTGTTAACAGGACTTATTTTCATAGTTGGTGTAGAGAAAATACGAATAAAATAAAATATCTCGAGAACGGCTAGTCCCACTGTAATGAGATTCGTCTTATTCTTTTCTTCGTTAAAAATTACATATAAAACAAGCGTTTAGTGGATATATTTGAGCATACGCAGCTTTTTCTTTAAGTTTTTAACGATTTTTGAAGGACATTTTAAAAAACAAAGCAGATTATTTTTTTCCCGAATCATTCCAAAATTTACTCTGCACCAGGGTAATCCACAAGCGACTTATCTATCGAATTTTGTGAAATTCGGTCCATTAGTTTTTCAGCTAGAGTGGATACAGACAAATTTTGAGGGCCATTTTGCAAAAAAAAAAGCTGTTCTTTTATTCCGAATCGTACTAAAAACAAATCAGCACCAGGGTCACACCCAACTGACTTACCTACCAAATTTTTAGTAATTCGACCCCCATTAGTTTTTGAGTTAGAGAGTATACATACATTGCACAGACAGACAGACACACACACAGACGTTATGCTAAAAATGGATTTTCTTATTCTAGAGGTCTCCAAAGGTGTAGATCCGTCGAAAACTCGAATTTCGATTTTCGACATGATTCCAATACTTTCCATATACTTTACTATGTATTGCAGGGAATGTAAAAATCTGATGTGGACAGCACATGCCTTTCTCTGCAGACTCAAATTCATTTTTTCTTTATATATTTAAGAATTCATTAAATTGAGTTTAATTGCATAAAATAACACTAAATTTGCATTTTCATAATTCAATTGCTGTTTTTATTTGGTAATTGAACATTTTTCCAAAGGCGGCATAACAAAAATGCGAAAATCTCAAATATCTCGAGAACTTTTATTCCTAGAGTAATTGAGTTGTTCCTATTCTTTTCCTCGTCAAAAATTACCTATAAAACAAGCATTTAATTCATACATTTGAATACATGAAGTATAAGGGGATCTGAATGTACATGACTGAGGCCTGCAGCTTTGTCTTCAAGTTCCTTTGTCTTTAAGTTCAAGTTCAATTAAGTTTCCGTGATTGTGGCATTATTATATATGATCTGCTGTTGTATTTAATAGCGTATTAGAAGGAATAGACATTTAAAAATGTTCATTAAAAAATAAATATATTCGGAATGCATTAAATTACGACAACAGATGGCAGCACCAAAAATATTTTGAATTAAAATAAAAAATATATTCTATGTTTAATTGGGTATTAAATTTAGTTTTAATATAATCTATGCATTGCATTTTATCTTTCAGAAAATATTTCGCAACTGTTTGAGCAGAATTTCGGCGAAAAATGTGTGCAGCGAAAGTTAACAAAGCGCGGATAGGGCAAAAGTTTTACTGACGCTCACCCTTAAGTCAAATAGCGTATTGAAATTTCATGGATGGGTGAATAATTATATGAAGTTCACTGGACAAATCGAATTATTGTGAATATTAATATTTCTTCAAAAAATAAAATTACACATAGAGTTTGTTTATGGGCAGACTGTTTATTACTTTCCTTACATACAATACTGTATAAGGAAAGTATTGTGACGGGGTCGAAAATTAGAATTCGTGTTTTCGACGGGAGAGCACGTTTCAAGCATCCCTGATCATGAATCGAACATTTTTGAAGTGATGTCTGTGTGTGTGTGTGAACGTATGCGTGTGTCAGTGAGACTGTGGAGATGATAACTGACGAACGAATGGATCGACTGGAACGAAATTTGGTACAAAAATTACAATCCGGAAACACTGGAAGCCTAATGTTTTTATACGCAATCGAATGTCCAGAACCCCCCTAAATTTACGATTGAAACTTTGAAAAAATCGTCAAAAATGAAAACCTCTAATAAAGTTACGCAACTAGACATTTCTTGTTGAAGACCCAGACCGTCCGGCTCGTCAACAAGGACTTGAGCAACAATTTGGACGGCCGGGAAGTAGACATTTCTTGTGTAATTTTTGATTAGAAAACGATTGCATATTTTTTAGAACGCTAACATGAACCGTTCTCCAGATATTACACGTTTCTAAAAAACGTTTCCGGCCATCCAAATGGTTTCTCTAAGTCCTCGGACGAGACGGATGGTCTGGGCTTTCGACGTTTCTAAAAAAAAAAATATCAAAATTCGTACAAAATAAAAAAAAATATTACCTATTGAGAAACATGTTCACTTTTCATATGTAAGACCATGCGATAAATTTGGTGACATCATTCTCGTGGATCTAGCTCATTCCATTCATGAAAAAAGATACTTTGAGTAATACCTTTGTATTTGAACACTAATAGCCATTTATCTGCGGTAAGAATAAGTTATTCCTCCACCAGTAACGCTTGGCGAGATTTTGGCGACAAATTCGGCAGAATGTCGCCAAGTTGGCGTCTTTTTTAAATGCTTCCAAATTAACGAAAAACTCGCGAAATGGATAAAAATGATGCTTAAGCAATGAAAATGACGACTCATTGACGAAAATTCAATATCTTGGAAAGAATATAAATATCTACTATAAAAATAAACATTTTTTTTTTTACTGCAAAAGTAGTAAATTCATTGTATTATATAAGGAAAGTCATGAGCTGCCTACATCAGATTTTTTTCAAATGGAATTCGGCTAGATCTAAATCTATTACTAAATCCTTATCTGTAAATAAAAATTATGTTTCTGTGTTTACATTGTGAAAGGATATTAGAAAAATTTACTGGACAATAATACTGATTCTAGTTAATTGGATGTCAGAATAATAATGGTGTCTAACATAAAATAAATACAATTGAGTAGTTAAATATTTTAATACTTGCCTTACATCATTAATAATAGCTTTACAAAGTTATATGCTTAATCTTGGACAATAAATAAAAATAACTAGTTGTTATGATACAGAAATCTTGAGCAACGCATTTAAGCCCAAATAAAATAAAAATGCGTCATACAGCTTATTCGATGATACCTTGCATCTCCGTCAGTGCTAGAGAACTAACAAAATCGAAGTCAAATATTTTATATTTCTGACTGCTCAACTTAACGTCATGCTGAATTACTGATTAAAAATTTAACATAAATATCATTCATAACATATTACCCTAAAACGTTATTACATGAACAAAACAATGACAGTTTTTATCAGAATTAGTCGGCATTAATGATATCTAGTAAAAAAATTATATCAATAAAAACATCTTTAAAGTGAGTATACTTATAATAAAGATAATTAAAACGAAAAATTAAATAGGTCGTATTCTACTCCCTTACGTCGTATTCTACTCCCTTACGGTCGTACTCTACTTACGAGAGATCGAGAAGTCTCTCACTTATCAATTTTTCTAAATTCATCTGTATCCGCTGTCGAGTTTCAGTATTCAAAATGTTTCTTTTTTTTAAATGCAATTCGGATTCGTGTTTAAACTTCATCACGGTTTCTTCATCTGATAATCCCCATCTTAAAATATTTGGAATTCTTTGGAGGGCATCGCTTGAAAATCTTGTATTTCTTCTACATTCTTCAAGGTTTGACATATATTGAAATATGTTATTCAAAGACCAAGGATGAAGCAAAACTTCCTTTTTTACCATTAGCGTGGTCTCTGGACTCAGTCTGAACAACTGTATAAGAGAATCGAGATACTCCAAAATATCATCTATAAAATACAAATGCAAATTTTTCCTCAAAGAGGAGAAAAGGGGATGTACAAACTGCTCAACAGCACATTCAGTTGGACACCACCAAGTGAGAAATTGATCAACACCCTGAAGATTCCTATAAAATATATGATATTTACATACATCCATAGCATATTTTTTGACAAACCAATTTTTATATCGTTTTCTAGATTTCCTTGATGGAAAGGCCCAAGTGAGAAATCGGTTAACTTTCTTCCATTGAGAGTGGGTTAAAAGATGATAACACATATCCTTAGAATATATTTGGACAAACCTTGTTTTAAATTCTCTCCTATCGTTTTCAGATGGGCTATACGTCTTTATTACGCTATCCAAGTAATCTATTTCAATGCTGCAATCCCGAATCCCTTTTAAATCAAACTTGTGATCTATAGAAAATATTGTTAAAAGAAATGGAAAAATGTCCTGCTTTGATGGGAATCCCCAGTTGAACAATGAATTTATGTGCTCCTCATTAACCTGTGTAACCATTTTAAAACATAGATGTTTCCCTGATTCAGATCTCAAAAAGTCCTTTTTAAACTCTGCTATATCATCTTGAAGCAAACATTCCCTTAAAATCGCGTTAAGTATTTCCCAATATTCTTCTAAGACCAAATGACAGCAAAATATTTCTCCATACTTCGATCTTAAAAATGACCGTTTCTCTTCAAGGGTGACATGCTGCCAAATATGTTGAAATATTTTTATATTTCGAATCTTAAGTGGCAGCTGATGGATCGCAGCGAATTGTATATTTCCTGCATTGAAAACACTTGTGTCTGTTTGATAATTATCACAAAATATATAGCGCTTGAAATGATCTGGAGCTTCTTCCAATAACGCTAAAATTAAGCTTCCATAATCATTATCTTCGTAATCATTTATTCTAATAGTATCAATTTCTTTCGAATAGGTATATGCTGTGGTCGATAAAAGATCTGCATATTTTATTTCAGGTAAAACGTCCCATATGTCTTTAATAATTGGCATCATAAGGTCCATGTAAGGCCACTTTAGGAAAAATACAAGTACATTACAATGGGATAATCGAAGAGCATCTTGGAAAAATGTAATCCTTTGTCCTTTAGACATCTGCATTAACAGAAAGCATAAAATATCTGTGTAAGGTGCCGGTGACATTTGATCTAAATTATAGGTAAAATCCCCATCAATTCTGAACCAAATTTCATTCACTACATCAGTAATAGTATCTATAAATATTTCCTGTGTTATAAGTGTATGCAATTCGCTCCAGCATCGAATCACAGTTGACGTTGATCCTTCTTTTACTCCATAACACAATAAAACTTCCCAAAATGAACGATGCCCAATAAATTCCTCTAATCTCCCAGCTAATTGGTAAGACCACAACTTAACTAATTCACATTGACCAGAACTAAAGAAATCTTTACGGTGTTCAGGAGAACATTGATTCCATAATGAATGCATAAAGGATTCCAAGCAGTGAAAGCAAGCCATTCTATAGCGATCATAAACAAGGATTCTATTATCTTTGACTAATCGTTCTGCAATATTCTTTTCATCCAGTCTCATTTCAATTGTCCAATCGGAAGGAGTCAGCAGGTTGTATGCAAAAACAGGAGAAATATTAAATATGCCTTGTTGCATGATCCAACTGAATAACTGCATAGCTGTTGTCCGACAGCGAATAATCGATAGATTCTTTAATGCAGTAGGAAGAGGAATACGCTCGTATATGTCAGCCAATCGGTTTTCAATGAAGGTGTACCATTTTTCAGAAGTTCTTTTCATACAATAGTGCAGCATTCGTAGATGTTCCGCCTCAAATATGGTGTCTTTCTTTAGTTCATCATTCTGACATAAATGAATGGCTAATTTTGCAATGGTCTGTTCTTTGAGTGAAGGCGGGACCTTTAGGTAACCTTCTATCAATTTCTCAGAAATATGCAGCTTAATTACATTCATTTTCAGTTAATCCACCTTTCAGAAAAATATTATATTCTGGGCTATTTCGCAAAATTGAATAAAAATTTCCATCGTTGATCTGGAAAAGGAAAAATGTAAAATTAGTTTATTCCATAATATTAAAAATCTTGAACATTTTTTAAAAATTTAATACAATTAAAGTTTTCTTTTTACTTGATACACTACCAGACCAAGCCACTCTTTAAAATTTGGATAATATTTTACTAATTTTACTTAAACATTTATATATATATATATATATATATATATATATATATATATATATATATATATATATATATATATATATATATATATATATATATGTATATATATATATATATATATATATGTATATATATATATATTTACACAGTATATATTTTATTATACCTTGTGTTTTAATTAATCCAGTTTAGAATTGATTATATTTATATTGTTAATCATTTCTTTTTATATTGTAATATACTCCTTACTACATTTTATTAGGTTTTACATGGACTTAAATGTTTATATTTATATATAAGGAAATATTTTATTTTTATTTACATTATTTATATGTGTTAATGCCATACTCTTTATATTACTTAAACTATTATGAATTATACATCTTATTTGATTTAGTGACTGGCAAATATATTTATTCTTGTTATTATATAATTTGATAAATATTGCCCGGTATTTTCAATTTTGTTGGGAATTGTTTAGACCGTTATCAATTTACCAACAGTGTGCCATGGATTGTTTTGGATATAATAATTGCCCAGCTAAAAATTATAACTTCAATAAATGTAAGAATAAAAATTGTAAAACCTGCCCATTTGCTTCTAACTCACAAATTACTAATCTAAATAGTCATAAGACTTTCTGTAAAATTTTTAATTGCATCTACAAATTATCTTGTAATATTTGCAATATATCTTATATAGGACAGACCAGTAATCCTATTCATCTACGTATGAATGTACATAGAGATCATGTTAAAAAATATATCCATAATAATAATTTTCTTCCTACTTCTAATAAAATCGAATATAAACACTTTGCTCATCATGGTTTTGAAAATATAACTATACATATTTTGGACATTAAAACAAATACTGCTGATATATTATTCTTTGAAAACTTCTATATTAAATCACAATGTACTCTGTTTCCATATGGATTAAATCAATTATATCTCAATGGTAATATTGTTAAGAATAATTTTGTAGATAATAAATATTCTATTTTTAATCACCTTTATTTTGAATCCTCTTTTACATAATAGTAAATTGGCTAAACTCAAAAGATTTAAACGCGGTAAAGGAAGCTCCTCCCAACATGATTTTAAAGCGGAGATTTTAAAAGTATGCATCAACAATTCAATAACACATTTCAATGGAAATTTATTAAATCATGGGTATTTGCAGTTAAGAAAAAACAATTAAACACAGTTTATGCTATTTTCTTAAAGTTAAATCTTACTAATGAACATTTTAATCATATTTTCTATGGTTTGCTCATTACTAGATCAAAATATTTAAAAATAAAACTTAATCAATTTCATAATAATAACTGTTCTAATTCTTATTGTGTAATATCATTTAAGCATCCTGTTTATAATTCCATAAACTTTAAGAATTTATTTAATCATTTCCATCATCTTTTGCCTGTAAAGGATTTGAATGTTACTGAAGCTTTTAAATATAACAAGCCTATTGGAAGAACCATTTTTAATTACAATGCAATTTCAAAATATCTCTCAGTCGACATAGATTCCTCAACAAATGTAGATGGTAATGTATTTGTAGTGTTGATAATTATGCTGAATTTATTAATCCACACTTGGGTCATATAGTTACTGGTGACTTAGCCATTGTAAAAGATAAATCTTTAAGAACTATTACGTCATTTGGCACTAAATTCAGGTTACCTTCATGTAATAATTCTAAACAAGTCTTAAAGTCAATCAATCTGGACCTTGATAAATTTATTTATGGATTAGCTTCTAAATATGCTCAGCCTTTAGAGGCATTTAATATGTGGAAATTTACTATTTTGAGATCTATTAAAAATGCCATTTGTAGTATTAATTTATCTAGATCTATATATAATATGGATAATATAAAGCAATCTGTTAATAATTTACATAGATCTTTTGTTGTTACTTATGTTGATAAAGCCTCCAATAATTATGCTATTATTTGTAAAAAATTCTATATTCAATATCTGCTAGATTATTTAAAAAATAATAGTCTCTTTAAAATTGATTCACACTCACTTAATAGTATCAAATTGAAAATTATCAATATGTATAGTGATTTAGATATTAATAATAAATTTTTGACATTTCCATATATTGTGCTTATACCTAAATTTCATAAAAATCCTATTAAATTTAGAACTGTAACCAGTGTTCATAATTCATACTCTACTACTGCTAGTAAATTATTACTAAATTATTTAAATGCACTAAATAGTAATTTACGAGATTCTAGTGATAACTACATTATTCTAAATAACAGTAAGGAATTAAAAAATAAATTAAAAACACTTGGTAAAATAATAGGATTTCAAACTTTTGATTTTAAAGATCTATTTAATAATATTAAGATCACTGATCTATATGATGTCATTTTAGCTTTATATAATGCTTATATTACTTCTCATTCTCATCTTACTAAATTTACCAATTTTCCTAAGCTTCTCCATTTTGTTCTTTTCAATAATTATATCTTTCAAGGTAATAAATTGTACTTACAAGTCTCAGGTGTTCCTCAAGGTGGCTGTAGTAGCAGTATGTTAGCTAATTTATACCTATATCATTATGAAAAATTCTTTACTTCAACAGATTATAAAATTTACAGATATGTAGATGATTTGATTTGTCTTGTATTTACTGATAACTATGTCATAGATATAGATTTCTATCCGTATAATTTGGAATTAATACCTAATGAAACTTCTATTAGTAATAATATTTATTATTTGGATTTAAATCTAATTATAGAACCTGCTCATGGGATAGTTACTAATTTATATGATAAAAAAGATTTTTTTTAATTTAATATTAATAAATTATTACCTTTTAATTCCTGCAACTCGATTCAATTGTTTAGAAATATTATACTTAATCAACTTTTTAGAATTTATAGATTATCAGATAAAAAATTTCATGCTATGCACATTAATAACCTCAAAATTACCAGTAAAATGTATAAATATCCTGCATATTTAGTAAATGGTATAGTTAATAAATTTCGTTTAGCCTAAAATTCTCCTATTATCTTATTTTAGCCGTACTTATTCATTCTCTTGAAATTATATTTTCATCTTTTTATCTTGAAGCTTTAACTGTTGAATATCTCTTTTTATTGCTTTTACGCAGTACAGATTTTATTACTCTCTTTGGCAACAGCTAATCACATCTTTTCATTTCTCCATATGGCAACATTGGTCTAGCCATATTTTGCTTGTCATGGTTGCTCTAATGAAATGTATTTCAAGGTATTTTTGTTTCCTTTATTGTTCCAATCTATATGCTTGTCGTCCATATAACACAAGTTTATAGATAAAATCTATCTTGTGTTTCAGAAACAAGCATTTTTGTGTTCATTTCGAAGGGATATATGGACCCGAAGAGAATTTTTTCGAAATGAACTTATCGTAAGCCTAAATCTCTTCCATGTGCAAGCTTTTTTGCTTGATTTTTTTTTTTTCTTATTTGCATTCCTCATTTTTGAAATTTGTTGATTGTCTTTGTCTTTATGACCTGCATTACGCTTTATTATTTCCACTTTATGTCTTAATTTCTTTTATTTCTTTGTATTTTGCAGAAAATTTTGGAATAGTGTATTATGAGTTACTACATACATTCTAACTTTGGATTTACTAATTTATATTTATATATGTATATATATATATATATATATATATATATATATATATATATATATATATATATATATATATATATATATATATATATATATATATACATATATATATATATATATATATATTATAAATGTATATAGATTATTAGAAAACATGATTAGTTATGTATATTTAGTAAGATATATTTAGAATTTGTACAATATTTTACTAAATTTACTTAAATATTTATATATATATATATATATATATATATATATATATATATATATATATATATTTAGTAAATATATTAAGATTATTAGAATATATTATATTAGTTATATGTCTTACATAAAAAACATTTAAATGCAAGGAAAAAACCTTCGGAAATTTCAATAAGGAGCAATGCTGCCCTTCAAAGAAGATTACAATATAATATCCATAAGGGAAAAATGAAAGAGAATGAAAAAGCAAGGTATCACAAATTGGCCGGGAGGGGGGGGGGTGACTCCACTCCCCGATTAAGCAAGCTTTATGTCGCGACAACACTCCCGGTAGCCGGTACTGTGCCAAAGAATAAAAGATAAGTATTGAAACATGTACAAGGAGAACCAAGCCAAATTATTTGACCGAATTCGAAAGAAAAATAGAATCACATAAAACCTATCCTATCCAAACTTTAAGCAAATGCATATTAATAATGTTTAAAAACTACTCTCTAACTATAAGACCCGAATGTTAAAAAGGTAAATATATTATAAACCTCAAACACTAAATCAAACCAAGAAAAAATCATTCAAAAATACTAACGTTTGATAATATTTTATGTTTGAACGTTTTATAATATTTTAATCAAAAAATCGTTTAACTGTGGCCTTATTTTTCAATTATTTGATATGAAGAATAAGCAACAGAATGATTTCTGTTTTTGAAACAGAACTCGATTACCACAGTTTCCACAATAGTATAAAAAACTATAAATAATTCATTCATGAAATATAATTAAAAATCTGATGTGGGCAGTACATGACTTTTCCTGCAAACTTATATCCACGTTCTCTTTATTTTAATTAAATTTAATTCACTTTCACTCTAAATTCGAAAGGAGTGAGAAAGTCACTTTTGGGAGGAGTGACAAGCCTAAAAACTGATAATCACTCTTTTAGAGTGATTTTTTTGGTCATTTCACTCGTAAAAGGGATGGATATTTCACCTGAAAAAAAAGAATGAAATATTTCACTCTTTTTTCAAGAGTCATTTGCAGGCGATCTTCATAGCACTCCTTTACTGAGTGAAATATCTCACTCTTTAGAACAAGTGAATTTCATATCACTCCTTTTCCGAGTGAAAGCATTTCAAAAATGGCAACAGCGCTGTTGTTTACATCGTGCACATTGCGCAGAACTAGTAGCATTGGTGTATCAGCTCGTTTTATACGAAACTCTCTATTACACAAGTTTAATTTATTAATTTTTTCATGTGTTTAATCATTATTAGAATAGCATAGTTTGTATTCTAATACTGATCGTTAATAATCTTCGATCGTTAATAATTCGATAAGCGATACCGTAATGTATCAGCTGCCCCGAACGTTCTAGGCCTAACAGTTGTGATATCATTAATTTTTTCTTTTGGATTTAAAAAAAATATATGTATATATATAGTAAATGCATATTTTTAGGATATTTAGAGCTGCTTTTGCTTAAAATTTAGTTTCAATAGCTATTTTCTTATGAATATTTAATGTTTCAAAACTGTTGCTTTAACTTTTGTGTAGTAAGCGAACGTTTAATTTCTAGCAGGTCGGATTTAAAATGTTTTTATTATTTAAGAGGGGCGCTAAAAATTTATCTTCGAATTAATGATATTTTGAGAGTATTTTCTATCTTCTCAAAAATATTAGAACTTCTTTTTTGATTACTCTGGCATCGAAACGTGTTCAAATTTTCAAAAAATGAAGTTGTTTAGTTAAAAGAGTTACAAAACAATTATACATATATTTTGATACAATTTCTATGCTCTGTTGAATTTTCATGTTTTTGGACCCTTGAAAATACATTTTCCCAATCACTATCCTTCAATAAAAGTTGTACGCTTAACAAAATATTTTACAAACATAGCAGTAAATTGCTATTCTTCGTTTACTGTAAACCAACTGTTCTTTGCCAATTTTTTCAACATATTCTTTCATGCGAATGAGATGTTATGTTTACTTCTATTTCTTTTTTATTTATGTATTTCTTGTTTTCCCTAGAACTTTTTCGGTACTTCCTTATTATAGTGGCCCCTGAGGATGAATTGCCAAGGTAGGTTGTAAAATCTCGCCAAGTGTTTGCAGTCCTAAAGAAACAGCATCTATTTATATTATCGTCATATTGCTTTTTTGTTAATGTTTCCGATTTCGCACTAGTTTTTTTAAATTGCTTGCTTTTTTTAAAAACAATCTTGTTAACAATCTTACCAGACAGATCTTGTTACCAAACAGATTCCATATCATTATTCCAAGAATAATGTCTTTTACCTGACAAACGAATATATGATAATGGCCAAGACATGAAGCTGTATGTTAACGACGAAACCATTTGGAGGTGCAATGTAAAAAGAAGGGCCTCCATGTTGGAAATTGGTTCAGCGGTTCCAGAATACTGTTCGTAACTGCTTTTAGATTTATGTGCTGTTGGGCAGAGGAGTTGACGACTTTCAAATGGTGTGACAAATACCTTAATATGTGTGAAAATGCAACAATTGATTGGAACAATTACATGAGAGAAGTGTGTTCCCTACATCTAATGCAAAGATTTAATGGACGATTAAGTGGTGTCAATAAAATTGTTGAGTTCGATGAAAGTTTGTTCATCTGGTGTAAAAACAACAGCGGTATGGTACTCCAACAATGGAATTTCGGAGGAATATGCTGGGAAAATGACGAGTGCTTTCTCATTCAAGTTGCGAATAGATGCTAGTACACTCATGGAAAAAATTATTGAACATGTACAAGATGAATCAACGATCTGTTCAGACTGTTGGAAGGGATACAAAACGGCGGATCTTGAAGCAGGTTTGTTCACACACAAAATGTATAAAGAATGTGGGGTTCTGTCAAGTGGAATAATAAAAAAGATCAAGGCACGGCTCGGGATCACCTCGAATCATATCTTTCAGAATTTATGTGGGGAAAAAAAAGTTTTTGATGAATTATTGAAAACAATTTCAGAAATATGGTTTGTAATGTACAGCATAATGTCATAAAGATTATTAAAACTCTTCTTATAAAACATGTAAGTATTATATTATTTATTTTTGGGTGATCGGTTGAATTTCTCCCCACAGCTTCTTTGGCGCGAAACGTATGGTTTTCGCGAAGCACCGAGTTACAATTCTATTCTGTTTTCATCACTAGTCTGGTAGCCTGCGACTTTCTGACATCAAATCAACATGCGGCTTTTTTGGATTCTTCATTTGAATAGGAAATAGGTATTTCATCGGATTTGTTGAGTATTTTTGGTGTACATCTATCTTGCATTTTCATTAAACATTTCACACGTAATTTTCGTATCTATTCATTTATTTAATATTTTCTGTAGATTTAATTGGATTGCAGATAAGTTTTCAATGACATCTGGTACGCGGCAAATGGATTTGTGCGAATGTTTTAGAAAACGTGTTTCGGTGAGGAATGTTTAAAAAATGTGATGTCTTAGGGGAATGTACGTGTATGTTCAAAAAACGTGTTTGTGTGGATGTAAGTGAAAATGTGGATATAAGTGCATTTACATAAAGGTTAGTTCTTTTATTTATTCATCCTGTGTTTTAAAATTGTCTTTTGTATTTTTCTGTGTTTGTAAAATGGTTCAAAGTACAATCATTTTTCTAAGTATCGTTTTTTCTTAAATTTCGTTAAGTCCAATTATTTCTCTAAAAGTATCGTTTCTCCTTAAATTTCGTTAAAGTGAGTGTTATTCACTTTTATTCAAATTGAATTCCATTATCATAATTACATTCAAAATTCCAGTTCATAAAACTGTAGACGTCACTTTGGTATGAAGAGCCTATTTTAAAATATGGGAATATACGTCACTTTAGTGGGGAGGAGTCAATTTTAAAACACAGAGAAACATGTCAACTTGGCTCACTTTTGGCGCACCGAATGGAGGGGGGGGGGTATTCTTTCAATCTGCCTTTATTTTTATTTTTCTATTACACATTCGCTCTACAGACCTTGGCGAAATCGTAATTGTGGGGGCCACTCTAATAAGGAAGTACCACAATTTCTAATTAAATATTTTTTCAAACATCCACATCAAATCTTTCTTCGATCTAGGATTCAAATTTGCATGCAAAATTACCTGCTTTTCTTTTACTGACCTGTGATCCGAGCTTTTGGCTACCTCTGTGCGACAAAAATGGTAAATTTTCTGAAGTGGAAGCTAAAGCTAATCTGCAAGCTAAGAAACGAAATCAACTGATGAAATTGACTGATGAACCAGCATTGAAGCTAGTGAAGGCTATGGTAGAATGGAAATTGGATTATATGGATGCTGTGACAAATCAATATGTCTTTGTGAAGAAACTAAAATACAAGTTTTGTTGCAGTTAACCTGAACTGGAAAAAGCATATGCCAAAGGGGGGGGGGTAATAACAGTGTTAATTACTTTGATGGAGCTTCATCAATTAAAAAATGCAATGCTGAAAACCATTCCAAATACAAATGACTGACATATAAAAGTAATGGGAAAATATAATGCAGTGCATGCGAGAACAACTTTAGTCTAACTGTGGATGCGGTTTCATTGAGGAACCGAAATGAAATGTAAAGTTGTAAAGCTTTTTGACATAAGCCACTTTCTTGCAAAAGAAGAACTTCTAATTAGCCTTTTACCTGCTCAAATAAAGTTGGAAATGAGGTATAGCATTGTATGGGAGAAATTTAATGTTACCCACAGGGATTGCAAAACATTTACGATGTTTATTGCCAAGTCTAAAGAATGATCCATCTTAAATGTGCTCTACATCCAGTTTTTTAGGAGCACAAATCAATTCCAGAAAGAAAAAAAAAATTATGTGCCTGAAGTATATTAAAAACCATAATCCTCCTAAGAATAAGTACAGATGGTCCTTCACTTTCAGATTTTAAGGCTGATTGAACAGTTAAAAAATGTTTTGCAAGTGATCCCATACCTTACTTTTAGCTATAAAAGTAAAATGCAATTTTATCTATGCATTAATAAATTTGATAATAATAAAATAATAAATGTGTGTAACTACATCTACAATATATTTATATTTAAATACTTTTTATCTGAGGTGTACTTTAGTGTTTCGTATTTAAATTTGTAAACAGTTTCCAAAGTAAGTGGTTTTCTTTTCATTATATTCATTCAATTTTCTTTAACGTTTAGTGAAAAATTTATAACAAATTTAGAAATCATTTTTGATGGTTAAGATTGCTGTGAGCTTAATAGTTTTGGACTCCAACTTATAAAAGGTCACAACGGTATATGATGCCAGTTTTAAAATCTTATTTCTTGTCCTGATCCAAGCCAAATTAATTCATATTAATTTGACAAAAGCTGGTATTTATTGAATTGTTTTGAATAAAAACAATTCTGCAAATATATATAAATGAAGAGTTTTGTTGCTATGGTGTAAATAAAGCTTAAAATTCCCAGTAGCCACATGGCGATTAACGAAATCCTGACTGCCCCCCCAAATTTTATGATAGTCTAAAATGATTCTTCTCCTTAAACAATCCCTCCCGTGGAGTGGGAAAATCTGGCAACAATTGCTATGATACTGCGATTGTAATTTATATTTACAGCCAAGAATGAGTGTAATCCACATTCCTATCCTCTCCCTCCCCGTAATCACCAATGTGTTTTGAGCCATGTCCAGGAATAGCATCTCTGCCCTGCTCTATCCATTGACCCAGAGTGCCGCCCCCCACTTTTATATGCTATACAATAAGGTTTCATAATTTTTACATCTACATTAAATTTTAAACGGTTCCTGAAAGCAGATGCACAAATGGAAATAAAATCACTCGCAAAAATAAAAATGGTGCATGAAATTCGCCCCCGCTATTTTTGGCTTCTTCTTCGACCCAGACCATCCGACCTACTAAAAGTGTATAAAGTATTTGTTTGAACGGCTGGGAAGCACCATTTTTTTTCAATTTAGACTGGAACCCAGTAGGGGAGGCATCCACAGGGACAGTACCCTTCTTCCACTACCGGACTCAGACCAGAAGGACTTACGGACTCAGATGCTTAATTTGATCGTACTCCGCATAAACACGCTGACAGTTTTGACAGTGGCGGGAATCGAACCCGGGCCGTCTAAGTTCATTTCCCGCATGCTAACCACGGGGCTGCCATGCCCCATGCTATTTACAGCTTGTAAATTTATTTATTAGTAAATATTCATTATAACATATTTTACACCATGAAAATTAAAATAATCTATATGAAAGAGTTTCGATAATACTCTGCGGCCCGGGACTGGCACGAGCTAACCTATATTTGGGCACCCGGTGCAAATAATGGGCATCAATCTTGGGGTTGGGGGAATGCTTTAAACTAGATCGTGAGTCTTGCTGCACGGAAGTTTTTCATTCAGAAAAATTTCAGAAATCCTTTAATTTAATGTATTGTAACTTATTTTAGTTATCTGTCACTGACAATGTTAAACACTAAAAATGGATTCCTAAAATGCTAAGAGCTTAGTTGTGTTTTCAGAAGTACTAACTATTAACAATTATCAATTCAAGGTTAAATCAGTTCTATTTTCAACTTTCTCGCGGCCAAGGATAGTTGACGCCAGACATATAGTGATACCTTGCACCTGAACAAAGTACTCGCCAGCTCAAGACATGGAGAAGGACTGGTTGTTCGATTTGTGTCTACTGTATAATAAATCTATAAATAAATAAGTGTAATATAGCTGTAATTTTTAAAATAATTACATAACATTTAAATATGTTTATACACAATTTATCATAATTTTAAGTAAGTTGAAAAATATCGCACATATAACAGCTGTTAACTGGACACTAAACTTCACAAACTTATAGGTCAGTGGCTACTAACTAAAACTGGGAAGCTTTAGATGTAAAATTCTAGTATTTACATCCTACTGAAGTAGTCCTAAGTCTTGTTATGTTTGATTGGCAAGCATTATTCTCTATTTTCTTTATAATTTAGTGCCTGTCATCTTTTGTACACTAGGGTAAATTTAATATAGACTTACCTTCAAAATAAAGCTGATTTTGAACCAGAGCCGTAGGTAGAAAGAAAATTCAAGAAGAGTTTTAAATTACTATAGTATTAAATACTTGCTTTCCAAACAGTTACTTTACATCTTTGGGTGGGTCAGATGGTCTTGGTAGAAAAAACAAAACTATTCGCTAAATAATGCTAAGGTAAGAATTCGCTACATAGTGCTAAGGTAATGCTTCCTTCCATAGTGCAAAATTTTAAAAAACAAGTAATCGAAACAACAGTCCAGTTCCAGAATAATTGGAGCACATTAATATAGGACAACCAATGGAATGCAATTGACCATCACGAAATCAAATAGAATGCAACGATTTAAGGAAACGGAACATCAAGGTGATAATGGAGCACCAATTATAGTGCATATAAATTTGTGAGAACATGATGTGGAATAGTATGGAACCAAAATTGTGATGAGAGCATAATGGACCATGGAATAATCTAATTTTAAAAACAAGGCAATAGAATGCAATGAAACTACTACAAAATTGTCTAAGCAGGAAAGAAGGAGTAACAGAATAAGAGAACAAGCAGATTAAGTCATAAAGGGAGCAGAACAAAACAGACTATACAACGTAGTCTAGGAAATAGAACAGACTAAAATCCTGTAATTAAGATGGAATAGTTCAAAAATATTTATTAAAAGGATGAACAGTAGCTTCATAGTGGAGAGAAGAAGAAGTGCCATAATGAAACATAATATACAACGAACTTTTTATGGAACATAGAACAGAATGGGTTACTGGTCACAACTGATGCAAGGGCATATCCTCCAACCAATATTTATAAACAATTTTATTGAACACTAATCTACATTAAAACAATACTAATTTGAATTAATATTGAACCATAAATAACATTGTCTAATGTTTTTGCCCCTTATGCAAAGGCGAAAACCGACTCAACAGTGAAGAAAAATTTTCTGTTGTCTGTATCAAGATTTTCCCTGCTTTGATGCATGCTACGTCCTCATTAATATACAAAGATTTGAATATGGTAGTAGAAAAAAAAAATGCTGCATAACATGGTAAATATGATACACATTAAGTGTCTCTTGGTGAATTGTCAGTCATAACAGAAGTGTATAAAGAACATGGTATCCTCCTGTAAAACATTTAATGAATTCAAAGTCAAACCTATCATCAATTTTCATTTCTTCTGTCTGACCAAGACATTAATGCTGTCATGTTTGCAGTAAAACAACTGGTATTAAAACCGAAATTATTTTGTTTCTTGCATTAGTTGATTTTGCGATAAATTTTTTATAATTATCAAATAGCTAATAATTTGAACAAAATTCTTACAGGTATATTATTTTTCCTTTTCACAACAATAAAAATAAGATAACATGATTTTCTAATAAAGGAATTTAGTCAACTTTTAATAAATTATATATATATACAGCTTTAAAACTGTTTTCTATGAATTATTATTTCAAGAGTTATTTAGGTTTTCTTCTTTTATATACATATTGTGGCTCTGAAGCTATGTTTGATCCTTAGGTCCCAGAGATTGACCTGTATATTGTGTCATTGACCTGTATATTGTGGGGCTGTTTTGAGAAACCGTAAACATTTGAATACCTGTATAGGCTACGCTTATAAGATTTTCTATCTGGTATATTAAAAAAATTGTATAATTGTAGTGGAAAAAAGATATGCAATTAGGATAGATTCACATATTGATACTCTATAATACTACTGGTTTGAACATCTTTGGTAAGGATATTTTTAGGCATACACAGATTTAGAATTTTTTTTGTTCGGGAGTGCTAAAATACTTTAGCTCCGATCCAGTGGTCGAGCGGTCAGGGGCAAGTGTTTCCGTCTGATTGACGGTTGTGGTTCGAATCCCGCCAGCGGGCACGGATACTGTATTGTCGAGGCAAAGTCAGACTTCCGCCCTTGGGGTGCCTCAATATAAAGTGAAGCTGCAAATTTCTCCCCTTCGCCATGGGATCAGGTTGTCTAGTTGATGTGGTGCATAGACGCTCCTTCACATGTGGGAATAAGTAACAACAACACAAAAAAATACTTTTGCACACCTGAACAAATTTTTTGCAATGTATGATGTCGAACAAAATTTTTTGCAATGTATGTTGTCAATATACAATTGAAAACAATACCACATTTTTGCATTTTATTTGCAATGTCAATATACAATTGAAAAATCACTAGGGTGTTTTTGAAACTTTGGGGGGGAGGGGGTATAATCAAGCCTTTCCTACCTACCTAGCTCTGCGTTATATTTTAAGAGTAAAAAAAATTGAATTTTTGTTTCTTGCTGGTTAATTTAGCCTACATGTGGAATTGTGTGTATCTAATAAAACTAACAGATGAAGCTGTTTCATTCAGTGGTTGTTTGTGATTTCAGAAATGGGTTAAGCAGATTTCAGCGGTAGGATTCCTCCTCCAGCTTGACAAAACATGCATCATCAAAACACATCACGCTACTGGCACAAATGTTGTTAAATTATCTAAAAGTAGCCAAACAAGTCTGAAAAATTTGCCAAATAACAATAATAATAACCCATTCAGCCGATAACATTGAAGCAATACTGTGTCACCTGCTTCACTTCACAAGCCGCCACTGGTTTCATTTGCTTTTTATAAGCTGTGTTTAAAGACATATATATATATAATCAGATAATGCTCTGAAAGAAATTATATTTAATGAAGATTCTCGGATGCAAATTTAAGTAGATATTTTCAAATAATTGACTAAAATGAAATATATAAACAAATTGGGTTTATGGAATAAAAAGAATTAAATTTGTATGGAGTTTTGTCATTGCACATTGAATTTCACAAGAAAGATTTAGCCCTACTTTAAATCTTTGAGCTTGTTATGCGTTAAGGTAATCACCTGATGAAATGTGTATTCAATTTAATTTAAAAATTTGTGCAATCTGTCATTAAAAATAAAATGCATTAATGTCTAAATGTTAAATTAAATTGCTTTATAAATACCAATAAAAATAATCTTGATAGCTGCAAAGTTAGAAATCTGCAGAAATTGTTATTTTAATTCAAAAAGAAGCAAGGATTGAAAACATTTTTTAATGAGGAGACAGTAATAAAATGTACTTTAAAGTAATTTTAAAGTACAATTATTAATTTTTAATAATTTTAATGTAAATGTACTCATTTAATGGAAAATGGATCTAATTAAGTAGCTAAATTAAATAAAAGTGCCTGTGAAATTATTCTAAAATAAGTTATTTTAATCATTTAAATTGTAAAACTTCACTTTTATGCTTGCTTAAAGCCTAATCTCTGTATTTTGATAATGTAAACACTAGAATTTAAAATACATAGAATACAGATGAAATCTTGATTTTAGCTCAGCTAAAATATATTTTAATGCTTATTTTAAAACTAAAAACAGGATTACCTCCACTGAGATGACACTATTTAGGAGTGCATATTTATTAGCTCCTAGAAGAGTGATTATTCACTCCTAAATAGAGTCTATTAATCACTCCAAAAACACTAATCCTTCACTTTAAAAATCCTTCACTCTCACGAAAAAACTACAATATATCGAGAACGGCTAGTCCTAGTGTAATGGGGTTGGTCATAATCTTTTCTCCGTTAAAAATTACGTATCAAATAAGCATTTAATGGATATATTTGAGCATACGTAGTTTTTTATTTTAGATTTTGGCGATTTTTGCTGGCCATTTTGCAAAAAAAGGCAGGTTATTATTTTTTTTTTAATCGTACCAAAATCTAATCAGCACCAGGTTGTCCCACAAGTGACTTATCTATCAAATTTTGTGAAATTCGGTCCATTAGTTTCCCAGCTAGAGTGGATAGAAACTTTCGCTAGCCATTTTGCAAAAAGAGGCGAGTTTTTTTTCCCGAATCGTACCCAAAACTAATCAGTGCCAGATTCGCCCACAAGTGACTTATCTACCAAATTTTATGAAATTCGGTCGATTATTTTTTGCGTTAGAGTGGATAAAAAATCTGCACAGACAGACAGACACACACACACAGACGTTACGCTAAAAATAGTTTTTTCGTGTTCTAAAGGTCTCGAAAGTTGTAGATCCGTCGAAAACTGGAGTTGCGATTTTTGGCATGATTCTAATACTTTCCTTATACATTACGATGTATTGCAGGGAAAGTAAAAATCGTCTGCTGTAACTGTGAATTGAAATAGCTCAAGAAAGGAAGATTGCGCAGAAAAAGAGTTAATTAAGAAAATTTAGAATATATTTTTTCTACGTAGGATGGCATAAACTAATTTTGTGTGTTTCGCTGTTCTCCAGTTATAGCTGAAAAAATTTTACAACAAAAATTCCGTGATTGATGATGTCCAAGTCTCACCTCTACTCAAAGATGAAAGTCTCTACCTATGTCCTGGGCTGTTGAAGTGTCTCTTAATCAATCCTCACTCAGCTGTTCTATATAGGAAAAAGTCAGCGATTTATGAATTTTACAATAAAATTCCAAGATTTTTTATATTTCTCATTATTTATAGTTCATGTCCCGCGTGTCGTGTTGTTTGCAATGGGAAATTGAAGTTACGAACAATTTCGGAGTTCAGTACATGAGTAAATTAAGTTTCCAGTCAATACACCTCGCCGAGTTCTTTCTCTTTTGTTTGTTTGTTTATAACATTAATTAAAATTCATTTGAAAATTATGAACATTTACATCGGAGAATTCGTCGAAATTTTGACTTCAGGATCAGGTTTATTTCCAGTAGAATATAATAATATAAGCTCAAACATCTGTTGAGATTGTAAATCAGAGGTTCAGAAAAGGACATAATTTTTTTAAATTAAAATTTCTAAAAATTTTTTTTTTGCTTCTCATGGTAAAGAAACGTATTTTATCTTTTTTTGTAAAATTTTTAATTACCAAACTCTTATCAGATAACCAGAATGAGCTACTTCGCGGATTAGATTATTTCCCCCATTTATGTTTTAAAATAGTTTTAATATAATTTTCAATGTATATGCTAATATTTCTTTATAAAACTGTCAACTGAATACATGGTGTGTCTTATCAGTTTGTTATGCATCTTTCACTAATTTGATCATTTCTCGGCTTCTAATTATGTTAGAGTTTAGTGTCAAATTCTTTCTAGCGTCGAAAATGTAAAGTGATTAGAAAATATATTTTCATAAAATTGGAAGTTACACTTTAGAAACTATTGTTTTGAGAAAATTCGAATTCGAGTTTTCGACGGGGGAGCACGTTTGAAGCATCCCTGAACACGAATCGAATGTTTTTGAAGTGATGTCTTTTTGAATGTGTGTGCGTGACTGTGCAGACGATATCTCACAAATGAATGAAGCGATGCGAACGAAATCGGGTACAAAAGTTGCAATCAGTGAACACAGGAATCCTGTTGTTTTTAATACAAAATCGACTGCTGGACGAACACCCCTACCCCCCCCCCCCCTTTTCGCATGTAATTTTGAAAAAAGTCAGAACTAATAATTTTTGTGTAATTTTTTATTAGAAAACAATTGACATAAATTTTAGAACGCTAGCACCATCCGTTCTGGAGATATCGTACATTTTTCAAAAAAAATTATCAAAAAATAACATAAAATTAAAAAAAAAATGTATTAACGATTGTGAAGTATTTTAATTTTTACTTTCCTTATATACATAATGTATAAGGAAATTAATGTGACTGGATCGAAAATTCGAATTCGAGTTTTCGACAGCAAAGCACGTTTCAAACTTCAATGATCAGGAATCAAACATTTTTGAAGTGATGTGTGTGTGTGTGAAAGTATGTGTGTGTGTGTGTGTGTGTGTGTCAGTGAGCCTTTGGAGACGGTAACTGACAAACGAATGGACCGATTCGAACGAAATTTGTTACAAAAATCACAATCCGTAAACACTGGAAGCCTATTATTTTTATACGCAATCGAATATTCAGAACCCCCTAAATTTTCGAGTGGAATTTTGAAAAAATCATCAAAAAATCTAAACCACTAATAAAGTTACGCAAGTAGGCATTTCTTATGTAATTTTTCATTAGAAAACGATTGACATAAATTGTAAAACGCTTACATGAACCGTTCTCGAGATATTGCACATTTTTCAAAAAAAATATCAAAAAGTCATATAAAATAAAAAATATATATTTCCTATTGAGAAACATGTTCACTTTTCAAATGTAATACCATGTGATAAGTTTGGTGACATCATTCTCGTGGAACCAGCTCGTTCCATTCATGAAAAAAGATACTTTTAGTAAGACTTTGTTATTTGAGCGCCACTAGTCATTTATCGGCTATAAGAATAACCCTTTTCTCTGTCCATAACGCTTGGCGATATTTGGGCGACTAATTTGGCGGAATGTCGCTGACTTGGTGACATTTTTAATTGTTGCCAAATTAACAAAAATCTCGCTAAATATATAAAAATGACGCTAAATCAATGGAAATGACGACTAATTGAAGAAAATTCAATATCTTGGAAGGAATATAAGTATCTACTTTTCTTACAATAACATTTTTTTAAACTGTAAAAGCAGTAAATTCATTGCATTATATAAGGAAAGTCATGTATTGCCCACATCAGATTTTTTTTATCGTAAACGTAGTAAATTTATTACATTATATAAAAGGAAAGTCATGTTTTGCCCACATCTGATTTTTTAATATGTATTATTATGTGATGAATTTGACATAATTACAGTAGATCTAATTCATCATATTCAAAAGAGAAAATAATTTGGATAATAGTTTTTTATCTTGATGCCTAACAATTCGACAATATTCATTTATCTATATAAATAAAATTGAAAATCTGTCTGTCTGTCTGTCTGTCTGTCTGTCTGTTTGTCCCATCATCACGGGAGAACGGCTGAACCGAATTTGATGAAATTTTGTGGGTAGCCTAGAAATAGCCCCACTTAAAATTTAGTCTGTGGTTGGAATTTCTACGACCAGTGGTTCTCGAGATATTAGTAAAAAACGAAACTTTCGTTTGTCTCATCATCACGAGAGAACGGCTGAACCGAATTTAATGAAATTTTGTGGGTTGCCTTGAAATAGCCCCCCATAAATTTTGCCCAAGTTTCAAGTTTCTAAGACCAGGGGTTGTCGAGATATTAATGAAAAACGGAACTTTTTTTATAGGAGTTCTACTCTCCAACTCCGTGGTTTATCCAAACGGAAAGGATAAAAATCGTTTGTTTAAAGCGTCAAAGGGAATTAAAACTTTATTTTTGAGTTTGATGCAGGATTTTTGCATTAAATAGTCACTATCTGAAAGCATGAATTGTTTGAAACATGAATTTAAATGGAAAAATCTACCTCCATGTTTTTACATGTATTAACCTCCATGTATTTCACAAGCTTTTACTCAACGATTAGAAGTATAAAGAAATTAAAATGGTTATTTAATTTCGCATTTTATGAGGAAGATTCTATCTTATATCATGTTGCTCGGCAAAGGAATGGAATTAAATGTGTTTGTTAATGATTATTATTATTTTTTCTATTTGTATAATAAATAAATGGATGTAAAAATATATTTTGTAAATAAACGGTTTAATTGTTCTTTTAATTATATATATTGCGGACTGCGTACATTACTTTTATTTATTTTAGCAAAGAGGTTTCAAGCTCATATATTGTGTTTAGCTAATAAACTCATAATAAATGAACGGTTTGATTGTTCTTTTAATTATATATATTGCGAACTGCGTACATCACACTTTTATTTATTTTAGCAAAGAGGTTTCAAAGCTCATATATTGTGTTTAGCTAATAAACTCATATATTGTGTTTACCCAATAAATTCATTTAGCCGATTGTTGAAGTAGAAAAAGAGTAGAACGGATGTATGTATCTTCTAATACAATTTTAGTGTTTTCATTTAGTATATATACAGACGGGATATGGATATTTTATTCTTCAGATCTGCAAATTTAGAGCTACGAATTTAGCGGAATATCTCTAAATAACTTGGTAACTTTTCTTAAACTTTACTAAATTAGAGGAAATATCTCCAAATTAATAGAAATGACCCAAATCAATGAAATTAAATTTGTTTTTTTAGAATAGAGTACTGAAATGATGTTTCTGTAGCATTTGTCGGTCAGTCCATCCATCCTACTTAGTAACGCATTTAACTAATTTTTTTAATATCACTAAATTGATAAAAATATTTGTAAATCCATAAAAATATCATGGAGACGAAAATGTCGCCAAACCTTCCATGGAGATCACATTATTCAGACGACATGATTTCCATCAATTTATTTGAAGCAGATGATATCATGTCGCTTAGCAACGGATCCAATGTGTTATGTGTCATACGATTTTTATTAAATCTAATAAAAATATGTATATAAAATAAATTTCATTGACATTGCATTTTTGACTGGATAATATCAATTACGATCTTCAGGTTTAAACATCATTATTATTGATATTTTGGGGACAGTTGATTCAGGAATTATTGATATTTTCAAATTATTATGCCATTGTTTCATTATGACGAAAATTGTTGAAACTCATATATAGTGCGTTGTACAAGTAATCTTCTACAAATGCACGGGTATATCTTCTAATCTACGACAATATAAGTAGTACAGGTATATTGGCAAAATTTTTATATATATTGGCATATATTGAAATCAATTACGACCTTCTGGTATTAAGATTACGGGGATTTTTGATACTTTCAATTTATTACGTCATCTTTTTTATTTTGGTAAATATTTTTAAGACTCATATTACAATATGTTTAAGCTTCTACTAACACACTGGCATATTTTCTAATTTGCGACAATATAAGTAGTACGTGGTTGCATATATTGATTCAATTCTTTTTTTTGTGTGTGAATTTTTTTACAAAAGGGGCCAGGATATTTTATTCTTCAGATTTGCCCGTGAAGATAATTTTGCATAGTGAGAACAGATATTCTTAAACTTCTCTTTATGAGCAATAAATTTAATATTTTATCAGAATTTGCACATGATTGCGAATTATAAGTTTTTTTATATTATATACTCCGTACGAAGGACGGGTATGCTGCTAGTCTACTATAAAAATAACTATAGTCGTAGTTAACATTACGCCATTAATTATGTTACGAAACTGACGAAATGTTGAAAAATTGTCGCCAAATTATTACACATTATGCAGAGTATTATGCCAGTTGTTTGAAATTATGCCAAATTACGCCAGCTATATGAAATTACTCTGAATTTGCAATTTTAATTCAAATTCCGTTTTTATTTGAAGACTGGATGTTTTTCGAAAGCGTGAGGCGAAAACGAAAGAATCTAATATATCTCGAGAACTGTTAATACCAGAGTTACGGAGTTGACCTTATTCTTATTGTCATCAAAAATTACATGAGAAACAAATATTTAAACAATTATTATTGTCATTATTTGGGTCATTCTTACAAAAAGAAGAAAAACTATCTCTCTTATTAATTTCCTTTTTCTTCCGTTATAAAATAACATTTTTACTTTTTTGAGGATTACAAATGAAATGTTGTGTGCTCTTTACGATACAGTGTGTTTCTGACCATTTATAGTAACAGTATTTTAAAAATTATTATGAAATAATTTAAATGTCTATACTAAGACTTGCCACAAAATGAAACAATCCGTTTTAAAATACGGATTTTAAATATTAAAAAGGGAAGGAAAATATGGTATTAAATGCATTTTCTATGATTCCAATTACTATTTATTAATGTTTTATGAAAAGAAAAGAGTTTTCGAATATATTTAAATTTTAAATTTCATTTGACACTTAGAAAGAAAATCATTACCATTGGTCATTTGTTTTAATAACATATGTGACCACCAGATGGCTCTATTACAGGTTTGTTCTAATATGTTATAACTATGTCCTCATATATCAACATAATATGTCATCACCATAATATGTCATCAATTAATTGTTTTTAAAATCTATATTTGTGTTGTACGATTTTTGCTGGTTATTTTTTTTTAAGTCATACTTTGGTACAATACATTAACAAATAATTTGAAAAAAATAAAATATTTTTTAACACTTTACAACATAGTTGAAAAGTGTTTATGACTTTGTTCATTCTGTCTGTCTGTCTATCCGTTCCCACGATAGCTGCCGTAAAAATGACTTTTATCTAAATGAAATTTTTGTACGTTGTTGTGTCACCCAATTAGTTTTGAATAGAACCCGGCTTGATAAACTGAAATACATTGAACTCTACGGGACCTAATTTTTCCAACATTTTTTAACCAAAGTTAAAATTCACAAATTGCTCCGAAAATTTCAGATAATATTCAAAGTATCCCATAAAATATATAAAAAATTTTCAGCAAAATATGTTTGGTAGATTCTTAAATAAAAATTTAAATATTAATTACACCCATTTAATAATATGAAAAGATCACGTGATCCACTTCAAAATGAAACATGTCATCCATCTTTTTCCCAGAGTCAAAATCACGATTTTTAATTGTTTTTTTGAATTTATATTTAATGCTGCATCCGTCCTAAAACCACTTTATTTTTGTATTTTTCTGTGCATCTATATCCTGCGTCAACGCAATACTGTTAAATAAATAATCATTTGACAGCCACAATTTTCATTGGAAAACGAATGATACAAGCGCTAACATGAACCAATCTTGAGATATTGCAAGGATTTCAAATTAACTTTTGAAAAACGTCATTAAAAATCAGAACCTTTATTACTCAAAAATAAATAATCATTTCACACGTGATTTTACATTACAAAACGAATGACAGAAATTTTAGAATGTTAGCATTTCCTGTTGCCGAGATTTTGCTCATTTTTACAAACACATTTATAAAAAAAAATTAACTACAAATAAAAATGTATTTACATATGTATCATCAAATATATTCACTTTTCATAAGCAATATTAGGAAACGAATCTCTTAACTCTATTATTATAAAAATAAAGCGGTTTTAGGACGGATACAACACTAAATATAAATTAAAATTTACTTTAAATATAACGATTTTGACACGAGAGGGATGCCATATTTTATTTAAGTGGGTCACTTGATCTCTTCATATAATATGGATGTAATTATTTTAATTCTTATTTAAAAACACTACCGAATATATTTTGCTGAATTTTTTTTTATATATTTTTATGGGATAATTTAAATATTTCTTAAATCTCTCGAAGCAATTTGTGAATTTACCTTCGCTTAAAAAATGTTTGAAAAATTAGGTCCCAAAGGGTTCAATGTATTTCATTTCTTCAACAAGGGTTCAGTCCAATATTAACTGGGTGTTATTATTCATTTCTATTCCCATAGGTTCCACATACCGTCTGAGCAACATATTAAAATATCATTTTGATGAAGTCATTGTTAAGGCAGTTAATGTGCGCACGGACAGACAGAAGGAACAAAGTCATAAACACTTTTCAACTATGTTGTAAAGAAAAATGCTGTTAGGAAATATTCAAATTATCCCATAAAAGTTATAAAAAAATTTCAGCAAAATGTGTTCGGTATTTTTTTTAAATAAAAATTAAAATAATAAGTACAACCATATTATATCAAGAGATCACGTGACCTACTTCAAAATAAATATGATATCCACCTTTTTTCTCAATGTAAAAATTGTGATTTTTTTTCAAGTTCTTTTAAATTTATATTTGGTGTGGCATCCGCCCTAAAAACGCCTTATTTTTGTGCACTTTCTGTGCATCTATATTTTGTGCCAGTACAATTTTAATATTTTTGATTTTATATAATCATTAAACTTTGATTATTTCTTCAACGAAGCCTCATTTTAATGAATTCAAAATGTAATCAAGTGATTGCAAGACTATTTATTTGCAAAAGCATTGCTGAATTATTTTAACTCAAAATTATTTAACTCTGGAGTCTGGAATAAAAGTGATATATGAATGAAACATCCATTGATTGCTTTTACATAGAGAGACAGATGATTTATATTTCGATGACGTCATTTGAATAAAGTTAATTGTTTTCGATGAAGCTTTAAATTTAAGAAGTTCCCTGCAATGCATGGTAATGTTTAAGGGAAGAATTGGAATCCTGCTGAGAATCGCAACTCGAGTTTTCGACGGATCTAGACGTTTTGGGACCTCTAAAACACGCTAAAAATATTTTTACGTTGACGTCTGTGTATCTATCTATGCAATGTGTGTATCCACTCTAACAGAAAACTAAATGAATAAATTTCACAAAATTCGATAGATAAGTCACTTGTGGACGACCCTGGTGCTGAATAGATTTTGGTACGATTCGGAATAAAAGGACCTGCCTTTCATCTGAAATGGTCTGCAAAAATCGCCAAATTTTGAAATAAAAGACTACGTTTGCGGAAATGCAGCAATTAAATATTAGTTTTACATGTAATTTTTGGCGATGAAGAGAATAAGGCCAACCCTATTACTTTAGGTCTACCCGTTTTCGAGATAACAACAGTTTCGGTATAAAAAATTTGGCGCAATCCGAAATTTTTATTGCCGTCAAGGATGGCGCCAAGGAAGCCAGCGTTTGAAAAGTACTAACGAATGCCATGTTAGGTTTTGTGAGTAAGAAATATAAAAATGTATATTTGAAAATCAAAAATGCATGAAAATGTAATACATAAGTATAAAAAAAGACGATACTTGGATAAAATATTGTACTTTAACGAAATGTATAAAAATAAAGACGCATAGAAAATATATTGTACTTTAATGAAATGAAAAAATGATATTTAAAAAAATATTGTTCTTTAAGGAATTTAAAAAAAAAAAGATACATAGAAAGAAAATTGTACTTTAAAAAAAAATTTCAAAATACTATACACCGCACATTGCAATGGCTATTTGTGCGACAAGTATTCAGTGGCCTTCGTCAACTATGCGAACGTAACATGAGTGTGCGGACGTAACTGAAGTGTGACTCGACTGAACACTCTTATACCAGAATTCGTTTCTTCAAATTTTACAAGAAATAATTTGAAAAATAAGTATGGTGGGTCCAAATGATTACAACTATAGTGTGTTACCATTCACTTTAAAGGTTTTGAAAAAATCGTTCGATTGATACCATACATGACAATGCCCCCTCCCCCCAGTGGTAAACTGCTCCCCCAAGGGGACAAATGATGCCATGAACAAAAAACTTTTGGTATTGCAGCTATTTTTTCACGACAATGATTTAAGTCATTAAATCTTGTAATTTTTGAGTAACAAATAAACCCTTCTATGGTTAATTATGTCATTTTTACTTTCCTTATATACATAATGTATAAGGAAAGTATTGTGACGGGGTCGAAAATTCAAATTCGAGTTTTCGACGGGAGAGCCCATTTCAAGCATCCCTGATCACGAATCGAACATTTTTGAAGTGATGTCTGTGTGTGTGTGTCAGTGAGACTTTGGAGACGATATTTCACGAACGAATGGAGCGATTCGAATGAAATTTGGTTCAAAAATCACAATCCGTGAATACTGGAAGCCTATTGTTTTAAAACATAAACTTATTATTTTAAAACATGTTCAGAACTTCCCTAAATTTTCGAAGGAAATTTAGAAAAAATCAAAACCGCTAATAAAGTTACGCAACTAGACATTTCTATGTAATTTTTCCTTAGAAAACGATTGACATAAACTTTAGAACGCTAGCATGAACCGTTCTCGAGATATTGCACATTTTTCAAATAAATTTATGAAAAAATCCCATATATTAACTGTTAAGAAATATATTCATTTTTCATATGTTATATCATGCGATAAATTGTGCGACATCATTCTCGTGGATCTAACTCGTTCCATTCACAAGAAAAGATACTTTGAGTAATACTTTTGTATTTGAACGCCAATAATCATTTATTCGGTGTAAGAATAACTTATTTCTCTGTCCATGACGCTTGGCGAGATTTTAGCAGCATATCGCCATCTTGGCGACATTTTTAAATGTGTTTTGCCAAGTTAACGAAAATCTCGCCAAATGGATATAAATGACGCTAAATCAATGAAAGATACGACTAATTGAAGAAAATTCAATATCTTGGAAAGAATATAAGTATCTACTATAAGAATAACATTTTTTTAACTGTAAAAGTAGTAAATTCATTACATTATTTATATAAGAAAAGCCATGTGCTGCCCACATCAGATTTGTTTTTCTATGCTGTTATATTAGAAAAAATATAGAATTTAGAATATAATTCAGAATATAAGTTTTCGTTCAAATTAAAAATAAATTCAATGTAGTTCTATATTTTTTGATAACAAAGATGGATATATATAGTTTCGTGAAATTCCATTAATATTTGTGGCTACAATTGTGTACAAAAAAGATCGACCACAGATATCTGGCAGACAAGACTCCAAAACTTGTCAAAACGTGTTCAGAAATTCCTAATACATATATACATATATTGGCATCAAACTCTCGACATCGAAAATTTTCCAGAAAATAATACTTCCTAATACTACATGTTAGAAAGTAAAAATCAGTATAATTGCGATCACGATCAACTACTTGCGTAAGCACAAACAAAATTTCCTAACGGTTTATCAATACCTCATTTACTACATAACAGGTATGGGACCACAGCGAGTTACACTTTTTCTGGTGCAAGTGATAACTTTGAACAAATAGGAATTTTCGTTGTCACTTCTGCTTTCAATTATACAAACACCTTATAACAATTTATATCAACAAATTATACCAACACATCAGTAACATATTTGAAACATTCGAAAAAAACTTACCCTAAAGTATTTGGCAAAAGTATAAAGAATAGAAGAAGGCAAAAGTAGAAAGTATAAATCCCTTCTAAAAATTCCACATGGTTACACTCCAAATCCAGGGTATACTGTCTTCTCGCTCCCCACGTTGCATCGCAGGTGAAGCAAAGTATATACGTATAAAGAAGGGAAGCTTCCATTGGGCTAATGTAAACTCGAAATCCGGCGCATGCGCTGTGATAATTTGACTGAGGTATGCCGAGAAAACAACATTCCGGGGCTGCAACGCGTTGCACTTCAGCTTTTTCTAGCATAATTTTCTTTTTTTCTTTTGAAGTATTGTAATTGTAATAATACTGATGTGATTTCAGTGTAGACTATTTTTTCAAATATTATGCAAAGCTGATCACATTATATATTCCTTTCTTATAAATTGTGTATAACATGATTTGTTAAATTTACAAAAACACATTTAGTTTTTCCTTAAATTTTACAAAAATTTCAAATATTACCGTACCGTATTAATAAACTACTTTGCTTTAAATGATTGATAAGTCAAAATTGTTCGTATAACATGAAGAAATATTTTATGTTATGAAGAAATTAAAAAAAAAAGTACGGTATGTATTTGCTTTTCAAATGCCGAAACTTTAAAATTATATTTATATTTTCTGAATTTGTTTTTAAAATATTCACATTAATTCAATATTGATAAAGAAAAGTAACTTTTTCACAGATTGTGACATATATTAAAAAAAGAAGTTATTTACTTAATGATAAAAAATTAGAATAAAATTTACATATTAGTGAAATATGTGAATTTTTCGTTAACGAAAAAGAAAACCTAATCAATTCCTTTCCTTCACTTATGAAATGGTATAAAAATTAATTTTAACAGATTGTTTTATATATATTCCCTTAATTTTAATAAATGTAGAGAAAATAAATTTGAAGGTATAAACATATTCCAAGAAATAATTTTAATTCAGAATCAAATTAGTTTTGCAAAGAAAAATTAAATTTGTATATTTTTAGTGACAATATTAACATATGGCTTTAAAATATATATTAGTTTCAATATACTGTTCTGTGAATGAAAAATAAAGAAAAGAAGATTTCATTACACCGACCCCTTTATAATCAAAAATTCAATTAGCAGATTAGATAAAATTAAAATTTCAGCTTTTTTAATTCAAAATTTATAAGCTAAATTTTTAATTTTACTTAAAATTTAACACAACTAAAAAATACTAAATTGCATGTATTAAATATTTTTCTTTAAATGATCGAGGAGCTAAAATTTTTAAGCAGCGGCAGTTTTTCAGAAAATAAACAGTCATCCCACTCTTTATTTTATCAAATAATCCAAATAAGAAAAAGTGTTATAAATTAATGTATTTGGAGACTCATTAAAATCAGTAGAAATTAAAAATACAATATAGTCATTTCACAGTATAAATAAAAATCTAAACGTATTTTATTTCTAACTAGCCGCTTTTGGCGACCAGTCTGTTCGCTACCCTTGAAAATTCTGACCGTCGCAAACTCGCTGGCGCGACCTACCAGAAAGGTGTAGTTGAAACCCAGACCGTCCGACCTACCAGAAAGGTGTAAGGTAACTATTTGGACGGCCGGGAAGTGCCACCCAATTTAGACCGGAACCCAGTGGGGGAGGCATCCACAGGGACCGTGCCCTCGTTCCGCTACCAACAACCTCTCGGAAGGACTTACGGATCCTCATGTTTAACGTGATCGTACTCCGCATGAACACGTCGGCAGTTGTGGCAGCGTGCAAATCCAGCTCGCAAACCACTGGGCTAAAGCGCCCGAAAAGTGACAACAGCACGCGGTGTTCGCAGGTGGTTACCAGAAAAGTGTTGTTGTTGTTAAGTCCCAGACCGTCCGACCTACCAGAAAGATGCAAGGTAAATGTTTGGACGGCCGGGAAGTGCCACCCAATTTAGACCGGAACCCAGTGGGGGGGGGCATCCACAAGGACCGTACCCTTCTTCCCCTACCACCAACCTCTCGGAAGGACTTACGGACGCACAAGTTTAACGTGATCGTACTCCGCATGAACACGGCGGCAGTTGTGGCAGCGTGCAAATCTAGCTCGCAAACCACGGGGATACCGCACCCGAGATGTGCCAACAGCACGCAGTGTTCCCAGGTGGTCACCCACCCAAGTACTAACGGCGCCCGATGCTGCTTGACTTCGGTGATCTAACGAGAACCGGTGTTTTCAGCACGGTAGGAGCCGTTGGCTCTACCAGAAAGGTGTAAGGTAACTGTTTGGAGGAACCGTACCCTCCTTCCCCTACCACCAACCTGTTGGAAGGACTTACGGTCCGACATGTTTAACGTGATCGTACTCCACGTGAATACGGCGGCAGTTTTGACAGTGACGGGAATCGAACCAGGGCCTACCGAGTGCAATTTCAGCGCGCTAACCACTGGTCTACCGCGCACTCCGCGACAATCTCCATAACTTTCTTTTTCTTCACACAATTTAGACCGGAACCCAGTGGGGGAGGCATCCACGGGGACCGTATCCTCTTTCCCCTATCACCAACCTCTCGGATGGACTTACGAGTCCACATGTTTAACGTGATCGTACTCCGCGTGAACACGGCTGCAGTTTTGGCAGTGGCGGTAATAGAATCCGGGCCTACCGAGTGCAATTCCCGATCGCTAACTACTGGGCTACCGCTACCTCATGGTTTAATTTAATGACGTTAAAACTGAAAATGAAATTTTAAGGCACCGCGACAATCTCCATAAATTTATTTTTATTTATTTTTTTACTTCTTCGGTGTTTAAGCTTTTCATTAATATCATTTAAAATATTCTCATTCAATTGTTCCATATATCCATTTAAAATATCCATAAATTAAAATACCCATTTAAATTATCTATAAATAAAAATATCCATTTAAAAAATCCATATCGTTCTATCATTTAAAATTTAAATATAATAATTTCACCCGATGTATATAATATATAACCACAATTCAATCTACCATAATTCAATCATTTAAATTTTATAATAACCATATGCTAAGCTGTTAATTCTATCATTTAAAATATCACTCTAACCCGATGCAGAGGCGTGGCCTCCGCCTCCCCCCCCCCCAATTTCTGGGCTGGGCTGTCGGAGAAGAATACGATCTTCCCTGAGAAATATAAAATCATGACGTCTTTAAAATTGCAATCCTGCGGGCAATTTTCATTATTTCTTGACCAGATTGGACTTGTAAGAATGCCAGATCTATGAGCTTTCCAAAAATGTAAATTATTATTCGAAATTATGAGTAGTTTTTACGATGGGGGATTTAAAAACGAAAGTTGGTTTTTTTTAACCGAAAGTGACTTTTGTTTTAAAATCTTTAAAAAATATTGGAAATCGAAATTGAGATTTGAAATTGATATATTTTTACTCTCAATTGTCTGCTCTTTCCGGTGGTGTGATTTGTTTTTTTCTACGACGTCAAAATAATCAAAATAATCCACTTAGCTTTTGTGCTTACAAGAAACTCAGCAAATCAGTCATTTTCGGACAATTACAATCGGAAAATCAAAAGTTCGGAGCTCATAATTATAATACACGATTAAATACATGTCAACCATGTAAAAGAAGTTATAAAAATATTAAATTAAAAGCTTAAAATTGAAATAAAGTGGGCCCACGTGGAATACAACACACTCACACGCATGTTAATTTGCCTTGCAGTCGTTTCAGTAGCTACCGCAGCACAGTCCACCGCCAACCAATATTAAATCAAATATCAAGGTTGGCACGCATGGCGATGGTCTGTGACGGTTTTTCTCCACAGAATGTGGTTTTCGCCAAGATGTTCTGTTCATAGGCGCCGACTACGGGGGGGCAGAGGGGCACGAGGCCCCGTTGAACTTTCCCAGAGGGGGCAAAGCCCCCTCTGGGAAATTTCAAGATGTTTTTCTAACTTCATATTTTACTAAATACCAAAAAATGAAGTTTTTTAAACATAAAAATATTGAAAGAAAATCCTATTAACGTAAATGTCACATCTCAGTCTTGTTCACTTCTTCCTTATCATAGCTCCCTGAACTATCTCGCACACAAACTAAGCTGATCTTTACTTCCAGGAAACATGTTTACGCTAATGACAAAAACACCTGGTAACCAGAACTTTTTCGACTGACCACATAATTCAAAGAGAAATGGAATATTTACAGCCATGTTATTGGCATTTCCAAAAAATATCTGTTTCCCTCCAGTAATAACTGCAAATGATTATCACGAAGTAGAGATGACTTATTTTGTCTACCTAAACCCCCCAAACTGCTTAAACTCTAAATGTGCAACAAACTGCCACACTAGGAGCTAGGACAAATAATAAAAAGTAGTAAATAAAAACCTCGAACCTCCAATTAGGGTCACTGAATTAATGTCACAGTTTGACGATAAGAACCACATATTGAAACTGGAGATTAAAGGCGCTTCGAGCCTGGTGCTCTGTCTTGTACGACACTACGTATATGTCTACCTAAAGAGTCTGTAATTACTCCTGGATTCTATATATCAGTGCTGTCTTTACAGGTGGGATCCATTCCGTTTGAAGCTGTAAGCCCCGCGGGTAAATTCCTGGTGAGCACCGGACGTTTGACGCAGCATCTTAGTCAGGCAAGGGCCAGAGGGAGCTAAGCCCCCCCCCCCCCACACACACACACACTAGGTATACTCAGCCCACCCCCCTGATAAAAATATTAAAGTTTTAGTTGAGAAAAGAAATGTCAACCAACATGTCATCCAAATTTTGCATAAAAATATTATTTATGATATTTTCTTATAAATTGCTTTGTTTTAAAGATTTTTTAATTTAGCTGAATGTGTGGTTATAGTGATGATCAATTTATTTACATATTTCATTTAAAAATATTTAAATATAGACAATAGTATTTGGATACTTTTGAATTATTGCTGGCTTCATTGTTTTAATTTGTATCAAAATCACCTGAAAGGTAGTTAAGAGTTAATATTAAGCGTTAACGTGTATTAACTTTCAGATTTTTTTAAATTATTAACAGCTTTGCTACTAGTTAATTCTTATATAGTAAAATCCATTGTAATTACTATATATTTTAATATTGGTGCATAGTAACTATATGGAATTTCCTAATCAACTCTTAGCTTACAAATATAAATAGGCCTAAAAAGATTAAAAATATAATAAATTAAAAATAAAATAAATAGGCCTAAAAAGATTAAAAATATAATAAATTAAAAATAAAATAAATAGGCCTAAAAAGATTAAAAATATAAAAGTGTAAGATATCTGTTTAGACCGCCGAGACAATGCCATCTAATCGCTCGGAAGGACTTTCAAACCCACAAATTTAACGTGCTCGTACACGGGAACAGTTTAGGCAAAGCCGAAAACCGAACTCGGGTCCTCCGAGTACAATCCCCGTGACTTAACCACTCGGTTATCTCACTCCAAAACTGCTGCTTGTGAGACAATAACGTACAAAACTTCCTTGAGGAAAGCATATATATGTCAGTTAGGTGACTACAGTTGCTTCGATGGCATTATAATCCCCCCTTTTCAGGACAAAATAACCGTATGAGCTCTTAACAACCACTACTGCCGTTCGTTGGGCAGTTCGTTCTTGGCAGTTGTTAAGGGCGGATACTGTTCTTTTGGCCTGAAGAAGGGGCTTAAAATGACCACGAACCAATTGTAGTCACCTAACTGACATATGCTTGCTTTCTTCAAGGCGGCCTTGTAAGTTGTTAATCTTTATCGACTTTGTGAATCTTTTATATAACTTTATCGGATTGTGCCCCCCCCCCCCCCTGAGATTTTGAAAACTCGGCGCCTATGGTTCTGTTAATATAACCCTATTTGGCACTGAACGAAACACTTTAGAACTTTGTTCTATCTTCGCATGTTTACATGTGGAAAACATACTTTTGCTGCTATTTTGGATTTTTTAATCATTTATTTATTTTTTATGCACTTTTCAAGAAATGGATTACCAAAAGAAAAGGGATTACGTTTACAAGATAGGTAATTTATTTTTATTTAAATAAAAAGATTGTTATCCATCCCATATTTCATCCTATACACGTGTTCATCAAAAGAAATTGGTGCAATATTATCACTGCCGACTAGATAAAATTCTAAGAAGCAGTGGCATTATTAATTAAAAACCCTTTCCACATTTATATAAAATGTATAAAAATTGATATTTGGATAGCTTTTTCTGGAGCTAGTCAGTTGAATATGATATTGAATGTGCATATATTTTACATGCTTTTTACTAACTGACGTAATGTGGAACATACAGCCCCCCCCCCGTCTTTGAAATTAACAATTGAGTTCGACACCTTTGATAGTGCATTTATGTAAATTTGTTATTTATTATAAGAATATTAGTGTATTAAAAAAAATTATATTAACAACATCGCAGAATAAATTAAGAACTCAGCAATTTAACAATCAACACGCTAGCATGCTTTTTAGGCTAAAAATATTATATAATATTTCAGTCATTTGGATATGTTAGCTAGTAATTTTTGGTGTATAATGATTTACAGTGATGCAATGAGTCAATTTTTTATTTAGTTTACGATTACATGAATTAAATATATATCTATGTTTATTTATTTAAATTTACTTAAACTAATAAATATATTACTGATAAAAGTATTTTTAAATGCTGATCATGTTTATAGTTTAAAAATTTATAAAAGCACAGTTCCGTAATTTCTGTTAGCCGCATTAACATAAAATCGCCAATCGAGCGATAGTCGCCAAATCTAGCAGTTGAGCTTTTTTTACGTCATAGCTGCGATGGTTGGCTTCGCAAGAACTAGTGTCTATGCGAAATCCCATGTTAACGATGTTACCTTAGGTTCCTATGGGAGTGGACCTTCTGAATATAGTATTCTGTGCTCCTTCCCGTCCCCCTCCTTGTTACACCCGAGTGAAGATCTACTAATGCGCATGCTCCACGGGAGTTGGTGTGAAATTATCCGGAAGCAAATTCGCCTGTAAGTTTGCTTCACCTTTACACCCCAAACTTTGAGAATTTAAGGGCTTTGTTGACGACTTTCTGAGCCGATGAAAAAGTGGGTAAAAGTTTTCTTCAGCGGTGAACGGAGACCGCAATGCAAAATTCGAAATGAAACAGATTCGAAAACGTGTGTGGCGCGGTTGTCGGCATTGCGACAGCCAGTCATAAATTGTGCTCTGTATTTCATAGCTTGCTTCTGAATCTGACTTCTCTTTTTACACCAGCTGAATTAGTATTTCGTATAGTAGCGTTTTTATTTCAATTTTTAATATCCATTACTTCAGGTATCAGGAGTTTACACAGATGAATGAACATTCAAAAATATTTTGATTTGTCACATATCCGTATAGAAAACCAAATGAATATTTGTTGAAAAATATTCACTCTATTTTAAGCTGCAAAATGAATTTTAAAAATCTGATGTGGGCAGAACATGACTTTTCTTGAAGACTTATATCCACGTTCTCTTTATTTTAATTAAATTTTATTCACTTTTGATTCAATTTTCGTTCTCATTTGGTAACAGGACTTATTTTCAAAGATGGCGTAGAGAAAATACGAAAAAACTAAAATATCTCAAGAACGGCTAGTTCTAGCGTAATGGGATTGGTCTTATTCTTTTCTTCGTTAAAAATTACGTATAAAACAAGCATTTAATGGATATATTTGAGCATACGTAGCTTTTTAGTTTAGATTTTAACGATTTTTGAGTGACATTTTGCAAAACAAGGCAGATTATTTTTCCCGAATTATACCAAATTCTACTCAGCACCAGGGTAATCCACAAGCGACTTATCTACCGAATTTTGTGAAATTCGGTCCATTATATTTTCAGATAGAGTGGAAACAGGCAATTTTTGCGGGCCATTTTGCATAAAAAAGGCGGTTCTTTTATCCCGAATCGTACTAAAAACTAATCAGCACCAGGGTCACACCCTACTGACTTACATACTCAATTTTATGAAATTCGACTCATTATTTGTTGAGTTAGAGAGTATACATATATTACACAGACAGACACGCACGCAGAAGTCACTCTAAAAATAGATTTTCTTATTCTAGAGGTCTCGAAACGTGTAGATCCGTCGAAAACTCGAGTTGCGATTCCAATGCATGATTCAGCATGATTCCAATACTTTCCCTATACATTACCATGTATTGCAGGAACAATCTGATATGGGCAGCACATGCCTTTCCCTGCAGACTCAAATTTATTTTTTCTTTATATCTTTAAGAATTCATTAAATTGAGTTTAATTGCATAAAATAAGACTAAATTTGCATTTTTAATTCAATTTCTGTTTTTATTTGGTTATTGGACATTTTTCCAATGGCGGCATAATAAAAATGCGAAAAATCTCAAATATCTCGAGAACGGTTATTCCTAGAGTAATAGAGTTGTTCTTATTATTTTCCTCGACAAAAATTACGTATAAACCAATAATTTAATTCATACATTTGAATATATGTAGTTCTTTTTTTAGATTTTTGTGGGCCATTTTAAAAAAAAGGCAGGTTGTAAGTTTCCGAATCGTACCAAAATCTAATCAGTACCAGACTACCCTACAAGAAACTTATCTACCAAATTTTGTAAAATTTGGTCAATTAGTATTTTAGCTAGAGTCGATACATGAAAATTTTACGGACCCATTCGCAGAAAACGGTGGGTTCTGTTTTTATGAATCCTACCAAAAACTAATCAGCAGGTCACACCTAAGTGACTTATCTACCAAATTTTATGAAATTCGGTCAATTAGTTTTTGAGTTTGAGTTGATACATACATTGCACATACAGATAGACACACATACACACAGACGCCACACTAAAAATAGTTTTTTCGTATTCTAGAATTCCCGAAACGTGTAGATCCTTCGAAAACTCGACTTGCGATTTTCGGCATGATTCCAATACTTTTCCTATACATTACCATGCATTCCAGGGAAAATAAAAATGATACTGTCGATGTTGCTCTGTAAGGAAAAACTTAATAAAAGTATATAAATTCAAGAATGTCGTTATTAGATTATTATATCTTAAAGAAATTTAAATTGATTAACGTTTTATACTTGGATTTTAAAGATTTTCAAATACCTACAATAAATATTCGAATATGTTATTTACTATTCTAAGTTGCAATTTTTAAAACATTTCGTCTTAAAGTAAACATTTTAATATAAAAATTATTTTATCTACATTTAGATTTATTAAGAAATTACGTTTTAAAATAGATTTTTATTTGCATGTAAACTTATTTTTTGTTATTCAGCATTAATATATCACCACCCCCACACATGTACATCATTAGTCTGCTGTAAACCACTTGATGTCATTGTCTTACGTAGATGTGTTTTCCTTTTACACGGTAAATCATGTCCGGCCACTCTAACGGTTACTCTAAGTCCTCGGACGAGTCGGGTGGTCTGGGTTTTCGACGGTAAATCATGTGCTACACACATTACATTTTTTGATGTCAATAGCATCTATGGTTGGGGGTTTTCTGCGGGAAAACGGATAGTTATAAAACATGTAAACGCTTTGGACGCTTACAGCTCCAAAACTAAAACCGAAAAATGTAGACATCCTCTCGTTTTGTCGGAAAGAGAATCAACATTATGAATGTATAAAAGTAACTTTAATATTTTGAAAAGTTTTCTTTCGAAAAAACTTTAAACAGTAGCATGCCACAAACGAGTGTTTTTTTCGTTTTTTAACTTTTACTCGAATTATATAGTAAACTATAAAATGTAGATATATATGATAAATGTCAAAAATATATACTTGAAAATTTAATACAAAAATCTATATTTATTATTAAAAAAAGCTCTTATAATTTTCAGTTTTCAAATAATCGTCTTTTCAAATTGAAGAAAATCTAATGTTTCCCGCTTTTCAAATACGTAATACTTATATTTCAAAAACTAAAAGAGATAAGATTTTAAACAATAAGCAAGAATTTGCAGCTCTTTGAAAGCCCTACAACTATATCTAATTTGATTTTGAAACGAGCTCTTATTTTTTTTAACTCTAACTATGCCGTTAGAGTGCGAAGTTGTCAGAGTTCGATGCAATTCGAGTCTGATGTTTGGACCAGCCCGATTTCCTTAGCCCTATGATGTGACCTCTCTCTAAATCCAACAATTATTCGTAGCGCCGTCGAATACATCTCAAAGGCATCTCCGTACACAACTTGCAGTATCGAAGCAGAAAATCCAGTGTCGAAGCAGAAACTCCATCATGCAGCATGACATTTAATTGCTGCGCGATGCGTCCTTCTCATGTGCATTGCACGAGTCCTTAACATCATTCTTGTTAACAGTTTGATCATTTGCATAATTCTTAAACTGACATTTGCAAGCCTACTTTCGTGACTCTCGCACAAATTTTCTTCTATGTATATATTTTCTGGAACGAAATGTATTTGGTTGTTTTGAAAATGAAGCGCAACGATTTGTTCGATTGATCGAATAGAAGAGAAATAGTATATCTTAAGTCAAATAGCGTATTGAAATTTCGTGCATGGGTGAAGAATTATATGAAGCTCACTGTACAAATCGAATTACTGTAAATACTAATTATTGTACATTTTGTATATATTGTAAATATTAATTATTGTAATATTTTTCCGAAAAATAAAATTACACAGTTTGTTTATGGCCAGACTGTTTATGTTCAAGTGGAATTCGGCTAGATCTGTTACTAAATCCTTATCTGTAAATAAAAATTATATTTCTGTGTTTGCATTGTAAAAGTATATTAGAAAAGAGTACTGAGCAATAATACTAATTGTAGCTAATTGCATGTGAGAAAAATAATGGTGTGTAACATAAAATAAATGCAATTGAGTAGTTAAATATTTTAATAATTACCTTACATCATTAATAATTGCTCTACAAAGTTACATGCTTAATCTTGGACAATAAATAAAAATAACTTATTGTAATGATAACAAAATCTTGAACAACGCACTCAAACCCAAATAAAATTAAAATACATTATACAGCTTTTTCGATAATACGTCAGTGCTAGAGAATTAACAAAATCAAAGTCAAATATTTAAATATTGTATATTTCTGTGTCCTCAACTTAACCTCGTGCTGAATTACGGATTAAAACATTTAACATAAATATCATTCATAACATATTACCCTAAAACATTATTACATGAACAAAATAATGATAGTTTTTATCAGTATTAGTCGACATTAATGATATCTATTAAAAAATTATATCAATAAAAATATCTTTAAAGTCAGGATAATTATAATAAAGATAATTAAAACGACAAATTACATAGGTCGTACTCTAATCCCGGTGCTTACGAGAGATCGAGGAGTCTCTCACTTATCAATTTTTCTAAATTCATCTGTATTCGCTGTCGAGTTTCGGTATTGCAAAAAACAAATTTTTTTGAATGCAATTCAGATTCGTGCTTAAACTTCATCAAGTTTTCTTCATCTGATAACCCCCATCTTAAAATATTCGGAATTCTTTGGAGGGCATCGCTTGAAAATCTTGTATTTCTTCTACATTCTTCAAGGTTTGACATATATTGAAATATGATATTCAAAGACCAAGGATGAAGCAAAACGTCCTTTTTAACCGCTAGCGTGGTCTCTGGACTCAGTCTGAACAACTTCATAAGAGAATCGAGATACTCCAAAATATCGTTCATGAAATACAGATGCACATTTTCTCTCAAAGAGGAGAAAATATGTTGTCTAAACTGCTCGAAAGAACTTTCTTTTGGACAGCACCAAGTGAGAAATTGATCCACATCCTGAAGATTCCAGTCAAACATATGATGTTGACATACATCCATGGCATATTTCTTGACAAACCAGTTTTTATATCGTTTTCTAGATTTCCTTGAAGGAAAGGCCCAAGTGAGAAACCGGTTAACTTTCTGCCATTTCGAGTGGGTTAAAAAATGAAAACATATATCCTTAGAATATATTTGGACGAACCGTGTTTTAAATTCTGCTCGAGCGTTTTCAGATGGGCTATATGTTTTTATTACGTTATCCAAGCAATCTATTTCAATATTGCAATCCCGAATCTCTTTTGAATCATACTTGTTATCTCTAAAAAATATTGTTAAAAGAAATGGAAAAATATCCTGCTTTGAGGGGAATCCCCAGTTTAACAATGAATTCATGTGCATTTCATTAACGTGTGTTAACATTTCAAAGCACAGATATTTCCCTGACTCAGACCTCAAAATGTTCTTTTTAAACTCTGCTATATCATCTTCAAACAAACATTCCCTTAACGTCGCGTTAAGTAGTTCCCAATATTCTTCTAAGACCAAATGACTACAAAATATTTCTCCATACCTTGATCTTAAAAATGATCGTTTCTCTTCAAGTGTAACATGCTGCCAAATATGTTGAAATGTTTTTATATTTCGAATCTTAAGTGGCAGCTGATGGATTGCAGCGAAATGTATATTTAATACATTAAAAATATGTGTGTCTGTTGGATAACTATCACTAAATATATACCGCTTGAAATGATCTGGAGCTTCTTCCAATAACGCTATAATTAAACTTCCATAATCATTATCTACGTAATCATTTATTCTAATAGTATCAATTTTTTTCGAATACTTATATGCTATGGTCGATAAAAGATCTGCATATTTTTCTTCAGGTAAGACGTCCCATATGTCTTTAATAATTGGAATCATAAGATCCATGTAGGGCCACTTTAGGAAAAATACAAGTTCATTACGATAGGATAATCGAAGAGCTTCTTGGAAAATCGCAACCCTTTGTCCTTTAGACATCTGCGTTAACAGAAAGCATAAAATATCTATGTATTGTGCCGGTGACATTTGATCTAAATTATCGGAAAACTCCCAATCAATTCTACACCAAATCTCACACACTACATCAATAATAGTATCTATAAAGTTGTCCTGTCTTATATGTGTATGCAATTCACCCCAGCATTGAATTACAGTTGATGTTGATCCTTCTCTTATTCCATAATCCAATAAAACTTCCCAAAATGAACCATCACCAATAAATTCCTCTAATCTCCCAGCTAATTGGTAAGACCACAACTTAACCAATCCACATTGGTTAGGACTAAAGAAATCTTTACGGCATTCAGGAGAACATTGATTCCATAACGAATGTATAAAGGGTTCCAAGCAGTGAAAACACGCCATTCTATAGCGATCATAGGCAGGGATTCTATCGTCTTTGACTAGTCGTTCTGCAATCTTCTTTTCGTCCAGGCTTATTTCTACTGTCCAATCGGAAGGAGTCAACAGGTTGTATGCAAAAATAGGGGAAATATTAAATATGTCTTGTTGCATGATCCAACAGAATAATTGCATAGCTGCTGTCCGACAGCGACTAATCAGTAGATTCTTTAATGCAGTAGGAAGAGGAAGACGCTCGCATATGTCAGCCAATCGGGTTTCAATGAAAGTGTACCATTCTTCAAAAGTTCTTTTCATACAAAATTTCAGTAATCTTAATTGTTTCGTTTCAAATATGATGTCTGTCTTTAGTTCATCATTTTGACATAAATGAATGGCAAATTTTGCAATGCTCTGATCTTTGAGTGAAGGCGGGACCTTTGTGTAACCTTCTATCAATTGCTCAAAAAGATTCAGCTTAATTACATTCATTTTCAGCTCATCTACCTTTCAGAAAAATATTATATTTTGGACTGTTTCACAAAATTTATTAAGATTTCCTTTGTTGACCTAGAAAAGAAGAAAGTTAAAATTTGTTTTTTTCACAATATCTGATCTTGAACTGTTTTAAAAATTTAATTCAATTACAGATTTTTTTTTAAATCTTGAACATTTTTAAAAATTGAATACAATTACTTGATAATATGGATAATATTTTACTAATTTTATTTTAACATATATACATATATATATATACCTATTTCGATTCCATACCTTTGTATTATATATTTTTCATTGACTTGTTGATTCGATATTTATTTTATTTATTTTTTCCATATGCTTGAGGATTAGTTGATTTTTACTTTTGTTTTGTAAGCCAGTTAGATAGTTGAATTTAGTTTAAGTTTTTCTTTTTTTGTTTCCATACCTTTTAATTTGGTTGATTTTCTGTAACTTGATAGCTTGTGTTTTGTATTTTTAATCCATTTGATTGATGATTTGCTGTATTATATTTTATTCTGTGGGTGTTTTTAAAAAGTTAGGTTTATCGTGTTACATCTTCTTACTTTTCGTTCATTGGATTTTCAAACTTCTATTATATATATATATATATATATATATATATATATATATATATATATATATATATATATATATATATATATATATATATATATATATATATATATATATATATATATATATATATGTATATATATATATATATATTTATTAAATGTATTTAGATTAGTAGAATATATCATTAGTTATATATATTTAGTAAGATATATATATAGAATTTGGACAATATTTTACTAATTTTACTTTAAAGCTGAGGATCCAACTCAGATCAGCGTGATCAGAGTCCACAATAGGCATTTCCTTCCGTAGATATAATTATGTACATGGTCTATGGATTTAACAATTGCTAATAGTTGCTTAACAGTTCTTTTCTTGTTACTTCATTAGGCTTAAGAAACTGCTGATTTCAGCTTCCATTCTGGCATATCATCTACCAGGAGATAATAGATACCAATTACTTTTATGCTAGATACAGATGATAGCAAGGCAGAAATAAGGGCACTCCTTTCCCAGAAAATAACAGCGCAGGAGTTTGTCATGGCATACTTTTTAGAAAGTTCCTGCCGAAGACCGAAAATATTTGTGTAACAGCAACCATTTTCTCTTGTGGGAGTGACCAATCTGGGGAGGGCGACCAGATGTGGAAAAGAGTGCAAAATACATCTGGTCGCTGCTGCTACAAAAGCTCAGCTTGTTACGCAAAGATTGTTTTCGGGCTTCAACAAACAGTTGCTAAACTATGCGATGACATACATGTTCTTGTCCTTCTATTTTCTTGTAAATAACTGGCCATTAGTTCTTTACTAGCATAAGTGTATATTTGACGTTAATTATTTCGAAATAATTACTGCAAAAATTTCTTGTTGAAAAATGGAATAGATAAAAAATATATTCTGAAACTAAAATAATAAAATCATTTACTACAAAAAAAAATTGCTTAATCGTTACAACTTTGATATATATTCCGACAACAATCCCATACTTGAGTCTGCAATTCGAGTTCAAGATCCGACTGGAATTTGCATAACAGACCTCGGCCTACTTCATAAGGTTGTAAGTGCCCACGCCGATAATATTCCAGAGAAATTAGTGGAAGAGATCTCTTCAATCATTCCCTCTAATGGGAATTACTATCAGAGTTTGAACTGACGAAGGTTCAAATAAGATTGAAATGGGAATTTTAACACATAGAAAGATATGCAATGGGAGAATGCCATGTCATACCTCTTCCTACAAGTACTAGATGACCTACTGGAAAGAGTCACGGTTATACTCGTATAATCCACTTATGGTATATGGACCAAGTTGAGCTTAGTGACGCCAGTCTTAATAGGGACGAACATATAGTTTGTTGGTTCTTGTAGAGGAAAGTGGAAAGACTAGTAATTGAGCATTTAAGTACACAGTGCATAGGCATTGTCTATGCATTGTTACAGTTTTGTATTTCTTTATTGAGCGTTGGGATGCACAAGGATGCATTGGCTTAATGCAAATTCTATTTCATCCCCGAAATAAAAATTATATATATATATATATATTTATCAATAATCTCTACTCAACAGAAGTAAAAAATTTAATATAAATGCTTAAGTTATCTCACATATTGGAACTGGAGTTGCACTCGGTAGGCCCGGGTTCGATTTCAGCCACTGCCAAAACTGCCGCCGTGTTCACGCGGAGTGCGATCACGTTAAACATGTGGGTCCGTAAGTCCTTCCGAGAGGCTGGTGGTAGGGGAAGGAGGGTACGGTCCCTGTGGATGACTTCCCGGCCGTCCAAACAGTTACCTTACACCTTTCTGGTAGGTCGGACGGTCTGGGTCTCAACAACAACAACATATTGGAACAGGAAGTTTATGAATGGCCGGATTCCGTACTTATATGTTGACTTGTGTAACCAGTTCTGCAATCAAGTAACTTAGTTCAGTGGACTATATTTTTTAGAATTTGAATTTCTATAAATCGAAAAAATTTTATCTTTATTTGCATCACACATTTTTCTATAAGCTGAAAGGTGAAGTTCTGAAGAGAGACAAAGTAATGCTACTCAAAAAAGATTTATAACTGTGCAATTTACATATGAGATTTTAACCACCAGAATTTACAGTTGAATTTATTTTTAATTTAAAATTAATGATAAATTAAAAATGAATTAATATAATTAGAGTTCTGTGTTAGAAAAATATTATATGCATTAAAAATTTACTAGACTGAATCAGCTAATGTGAATTATACAGCATGTTTCTTTTTCGAATACTGTTCGTTGATTGACTAATATTTATGAAACAAATTAAGTCAGTTATCGCATTGTCTCAAGACTTGTGTGCAATAAAGGAATAGCGAATATATATCGCAAATGAAATAAATGTAGCCATATAGAAGAAAATGTCGCTAAATTTGAAAAATTTAACATCCTTGAAAAGGCAGTTTTAACTTTTACTTAACCTCTTTCTTTTTGTTGGAAGATATATAAATATATATGTTACTGTGAAAGACCGAAATTAAGGAACGTCAACATTCTCCGGTGAATGTCAACACATATTAAACAAGTCGGCGAAAGACCGAATATTTGGTTATATTCTTATACAATTAGGACCATCTCCGGTGTATGTCGACAAGCACAGATAAGCTCTGGTGGGGATCGAAACGAGAAGCCGGGAAGGCCACAGCCAGAGAGGCGACAATAACGCTAAATCCTTTGTTTTGCTGCAATTGAGGTCACGTGGCATCTATTTGTTGCACTCTCGAACACTGCTGTTTGTCAGTCTTCTGCAAGGTTTGCTGGTTTCGTTCAAGTTTTGCTTAATTTTTATTTTTTTTTATGCGATACCTTAATTTATATTGAATGGCTACTGCAGTAAACGTGATCTTTTTTTTTGAAAAGTTACGTGCATTGACTGCGAGTAGACGAGAAAACAATTGTTATATTTTTCTCAAGAAAAGTACTCTAAAATACTTTCTGAAGTGATTTCTGCTAAATCTAAGTGCAGTACACCTTTGGATTACAGACGATTAAAACGTTTTAACATTTTAAAAATTAATGATGAAGAGAAGTTAATTGTGCCATTATTACCCGGAGAAACGAATACACAGTATTATGTTACCAATGATGAATTGTTCAGTATACTATCCGAAATTCACATCAGAATAGGCCATGGAGGAAGAACACGTATGCTTAAAGAATTGCAAGTTAAATATAAAAATATTACATATGAAGTTGTATTTAAATTCATGCAAACAATGTCAAATGAAACATGGTGCACCTAAAAAAAGTATTGTTGTGAAACCAATAGTCAGTTCGGAGTTAAACTCAAGATGTCAAGTCGATCTGATAGACCTGCAGACACAAAGGGATGGCGAATATAAGTTCATAATAGTGATCAAGGTCATTTAGCGAAGTTTGTCCAGTTACGACCTCTGAAAACTGAGACAGCTGAAGAAATAGCGTATCACCTTCTTCATATATTATTAATATTTGGTGCCCCAGCTATATTGCATTCAGATAATGGTAGGGAATTCTGCAATCGAGTCATATCTGAACTATGCACTATGTGGAAAGATGTTAAGATAGTCAAGTTACGTCATATTCAAACACAAGGTTCAGTTGAAAGGGCCAATCAGGATATACAAAATATGTTAACTGCATAGACGAACAATAACGATACAAATAAATGGTCAGATAGTTTGTCCTTTGTTCAATTTGACAAGAATATAACATACCACGAAGGAATGTGCCAAAATCCTTATGAAGCCCTGTTTGGCGTTAAACCAAAAAGAGACATAGCATCGTCATCTTTGCCTGATAAGCAAATTGTAAATATTGAAACCGAACAACACCTCGAAGAAATTGTTAATGCTTTTGAAGAAAGTTTGAGCAGTGACCATACCGAAAACCATATTCCAAAGGAAAATATTGACGAGGAGTTGCAACCCACCACGCCTTCATATCAAGCCATGACTGAACAACACGAGTTTATTTCTATAAAAAGAGCGGCCGCGAAATAGAATCTGCTACTGCAAGCAACGAAAACGTCGCGAACCTCAAAAAGAAAATTTCCTCCTGCTCAAATTGGTGATATCGTACGAATACAAGTCCCTGTTGTCGATCGTGGTCGTACAGATGCTCGAAATGTGTTGGCTGTTGTTGTTGGAATAGAAGTCTCCGACTTTTATAAATTAGCAAGCAATTGGTACCCTCAAGCAGCTTTATACCTGTAATCAGTTCGTAATTTGTAAAAAAAAAAAATTTCCATAGATGAAATTTCTTCTCAAGAAATGTCGCTGAGAGAAGCAGCTGCAACAAATTCGAGAAGTGGAGGACAAGGCTATATACGTTGTAATTACAAAATAAGTGTTCTACGACTAAATGCAGTTGTAAAAGCAAGGAACTCTTGTGCAATTCAAATTGTCATAACAGATTAAGTTGTTGCAATAAATAAGATTGTATAACGTTAATCACATAATTTATGTGTAAGTTTATTATTGGTATTTTCTTTTCTGATTTAGCATGTACTGTTCGTTTTAGATTCAACAGTTTATTTACTTGTGCTGTTACTTAAGGTTTCTCCTATTTTAACATATACGTTTTGATAATAAAGTATGATTTAAATAGTTCATTTTTGTCATAACGTAACAAAAATATTTTTATTCACCATTCACCATCAGTGCATGCTGAATGTCGAAATTTGCCAGTGTAAGTGAGAAATAATGATATTTAAGAAATATTTCGGACATAAAATAAGCGACTATGTGAATGCTGACATTCACAGGAGGATATCGGCATTTGCCAGATAACACTCTTTCCCAGGAACATATATAAAAAAAATCTGATGTGGGCAACGCATGACTTTCCTTATATAATGCAATGAATTCACTACTTTTACAGTTTAAAAAAATGTTATTCTTATAGTAGATACTTATATTCTTTCCAAGATATTGAATTTTCTTTAATTAGTCGTCATTTTCATTGATTTAGCGTCATTATTATCCATTTCGAGAGATTTTTGTTAATTTGGCAACAATTAAAAATGTCGCCAAGTTGCCGACATTCCGCCAAAATATCGCCAAGCGTTATGGATGGAGTTAAATAAGTTCTTCTTACAGCAGATAAATGACTATTGGCGTTCAAATACAAAAGTATTACTCAAAGTATATTTTTCCTAAATGGAACGAGCTAGTTCCACGAGAATGATGTCAACAAATTTATCGCATGGTATTACATATGAAAAGTGAACATGTTTCTCAATAGGAAATATTTTTTTTTTATTTTATATGACTTTTTGATAATTTTTTGAAAAATGTGCAATATCTCGAGAACGATTTATGTTAGCGTTCTAAAATTTATGTCAATCGTTTTCTAATGAAAAATTACATAAGAAATGTCTATTTGCGTAACTTTATTAGCGGTTTTGATTTTTTGACGATTTTTTCAAAATTTCACTCGAAAATTTAGGAGGATTCTGAACATTCGATTACGTATAAAAATAATAAGCTTCCAGTATTTGCGGATTGTGACTTTTGTACCAAATTTCGTTCAAATCGGTCCATTCGTTCGTCAGTTATCGTCTCCAAAGTCTCACTGACACACACACACATCACCTCAAAAATGTTTGATTTGTGATCAGGGATGCTTGAAACGTGCTCTCCCGTCGAAAACTCGAATTCGAATTTTCGACCCCATCACAATACTTTCCTTATACATTATATATATAAGGAAAGTAAAAATAAAGTTTTCGGTGTAATATCAAAAGTGGCAGGGTTAGAAGAAAAATTTGAAGTTAGTTATTGCATTGTCTCAAAACTTGTGTGAAATAAAGGAATAACGAAAATATATCTCCAATTACACAAATATTGCCAAATAGAGAAAAATGTCGCCAAATTTGCAAAAATTTAGTATCTCTGAAAACGATGTTTTACTTTTTACTTAATCTCTTTCTCTTTGTGGGGAGATATGTAAATACATATGAAAAATCAAGTTATCGGTGGAATGTTAATTAACGTGTAGTGTGTGAACAAATCAAAAAATTGCATTCAGCGTGGACGCGACAGTTTTAAAAATACTTTTCCTCATCGACTTTAAATGCTAACCTTTGACCTTCATTATTTCAGTCTTCAGACGGAATTAAAAAAATCTGTTGTATGCATTTCATGACTTTCCCTGCAGACACATATTCACGTTCTCTTTATTTCTTTAATAATTCATTAAATTGAGTTTATTTGCACAAAATAACAGCCATAATTATTTTAAATTACACTGAATTAGCACTTTCAGTTCAATTTTCGTTTTCATTTGATAACTGGACTTATTTTCAAAGGTGACGTATCGAAAATGCGAAAAAACTAAAAATTACATATAAAATAAGTATTTTATCGACAAATTTGGACACACTTAGTCTTTTATTTTAAGATTTAACGATTTTTGCGGACCATTTCGCAAATAAAAGATATGCAGATTCTTTTTTCCAGAATAGTACGAAAATAAAATTAGCACCAGGTTAACCTACAAGTGATTATCTACAAGTGAGTTATCTAAAAAAAACATGTATAATTTTGCCTAATAGTTTTTTAGGTTGAATGGATTTTGGCAATTTTTACGGCCATTTCGCAAATAAAACCAGGTTCTTTTTTTTCCGAATCGCTTTATTAACACTTTACAACAAAGTTGAAAAGTGTTTATGACTTTGTTCATTCTGTCTGTCTGTCTGTCTGTCCGTTAGCACGATAACTGCCGTAAAAATGACTTAATCAAAATGAAATTTTAGTATGTTGTTCAGACGGTCTATAGGACTTATGGGAATATTAATGAATAATATCACCCAATTAGTTTTGGATTGAACCCGGGTTGAAAAAATGGAATACATTGAGCCCTATGGGACCTAATTTTTCAAGCATTTTTTAAGCGGATTTAAAATTCACAAATTGCTTCGAAAAATTTAGGCCATATTCAAATTGTTCCATAAAATATATAAAAAAAAATTCAGCGAAATATATTCAGTTTTTTAAATAAAAATTAAAATAATAATAACACCTCTTATATGAAGCGATCACGTGTCCATGATATGAAACGATCACATGACCCACTTCAAAATGATATATGGCATCCATCTTGTGTCAAAATCGTGATTTTTAAAGTTCTTTTTAATTCATATTGAGTGTTGTATCCGTCCAAAAACTACTTTATTTTTGCCTAAATTCTGTGCATCTACATACTGAAACAACGCAATGACAATATATTTCAGTTTAAATGCTCTTCCAAATTTGATTATTTCTACAATTAAGCCTATTTTTCACCTATGTAAAATGTAAACAGCAAAATATGTAGAATGAGTTGTATTAGAATCGCTGTAATTCTTTAACACAAAATCATTTAGTCCATGGAGTCTGCTTAGCTGATGTGAATGAAATATTCATTGATTTTAGAAAGAGACGGACGATATTTTTCGATGAAGTTTTACGCATAGTTTACTTACTTGTAGCTCAATGGTCTTAATTTTTGAATAAAATAAATTATTATAGTATTGTGATGAATGACATGAATGGGGGAATTATTTATGAATGAAATGTTGCTTTTATAGAGCGAGCCAGGCGTGTTATTTTTTTATGACGTCATTTGAATGAATTTCAGTTGTTTTCGATGAAGTTTTCAAATATAATAAATTATCGTAGTATTATGATAATTCTAAAATTATTACCGAGGAATGTATCACATTTTAGAGATGTTTAAACCAGGCAATTTATACTTTAATGCCGTCATTTGAATGAAGTTAATTTTTTTCGATGAAGATTTAAGGTTTCAAATATAATAAATTAATGTAGTATTGTGATAAGTTTTAAAATATTACAGAGGAATGTATTGCATTTTAGACATGTTTAAATAAAATTGCATTGAAGTTGGAAAGTGTTTCATAATCAATGCTTTAAGCATGATTGATCTTTCTTGTTCATTCTGTCTCTCTTTCCGTTCGCACGATAACTGCCGTAAAAATGACTTTATCAAAATGAAATTATAGTATGTTTTTGATGCGGTCTGTGGGACATATGGGAATGCAAATGAATAATACCACCTAATTCCCAATTCGCTTCGAAGAATTTTTTTAAGCAGTATTGAATAAATAAAATACATTGAACGCTATGGGAAATAATTTTTCAAATATTTTTAAACGGAGTTAAAATTCACACATTCCTTAAAAAATTTCAGGACAATTTCAAATTATCAGGTAAAGTATACAAGAAGAATTTCAGCAAAACATGTTTGCTAGTTTTTTTAAATAAAATTTGAAATATTAATTACACCCATATTATATGCGAAGATAACGTAACTCATTTCAAAATGAGTATGGCATTTATAATTTTCACATTGTGTAAAAATCGGGATGCTTAAATTTATATTTAGTGTTGCATCTATCAGAAAACAGCTTCATATTTGCATATTATCATCTGTGTACCTAAATTCTGTGCCAACACAATAAGTTTTATTTTTAGGATTAAATTCATTTAAGTTTTTAGTTTCATTCCGGATAGATTTTCCTTTTCTCCCGTCTTTTCCCCCCATTCTGGAATTTATTGAAAGTGTATAGATGGTACATTAACTTTGGGAAACGTAATGGATTTTAATATTTTTCTTTTTGGCAGTACGAGAAGACGATTTTTCTTAACATCTCCATAATCGTTGTTCGGAAAATGGTCATTAAAAATTCTGGCATTCTTAGTATTCAAAGGATCTTCTATTCGGCATATATGTAACCATTCTTTCATCAAAACTTATTCTTTCGAAATATGGGTAAAACGTTTTTTATAGGGAAACCTGTATATGAACCTGCATATAAACAGTTACAGCCTGTCTGAATTTCTAAGAAATATCTTACTTAATGTGACGATCTACAGAATAAACCCACAGTACAGTGCGACTTCTGCAATCAGGCACTCAAAAACAGACATTTTTCATCTTCTTAAAAAACATTTCAGTTGTTGCTTACTATGAAGATAAAAATAATTTATCACTTTCCCTGCAATACATATCAATGCATAGGGAAAGTATTGGAATCATGTCGAAACTCGCAACTCGAGTTTTCGATGGATCTACACGTTTTGGGTCCTCTAGAATACGAAAAATATATTTTTAGCGTGATGTCCCTGTTTGTGCGTGTCTGTGCAATGAGTGTATCCATTCTAACTAATTGACCAAATTTAATAATACTTGGTAAGTAAGTCACTTGTGCGTGACCTAAATGCTGATTAGATTTGGGTACATTCGGAATAAAAACAGCTTTTATGCGCGAAATATGGTCTTCAAAAATAATATGTAACCACTCTAGAAGAGAAACTAGCAGACCAAATTTCACAAAATTTGGTAGATAAGTTACCAGCCTACCTTGGTGCTGGTTGGATTTTAATACGATTCGAAAATAAAAATAATCTTTTTTTTTTTTTTTTTTTTTTTTTTTTGCGAAATGGCCCGCAAAAATTGCCAAGATCTAAAATAAAATGCTGCAAATGTATTAATAAAATGCATGTTTTGACGCATATGTTAAAATGCCGTTTTTGTTGAAATGTATGCTCCTGACGACGAAAAGAGGCTAACATCCCCATTACCCTAAAATAGACCCTTCTTGAGATATTTAGGTTTTTTCGATTGGAGAATGGAAGACGTTTTCACTATGTAGTGAAAAACCTTTTACTGAAATTTCTTAAAATTTAGTAATTACTTCCTTTGAGGGTTATGCTGATGTTCATTAGATTTAGGCATGATTCGGAAAATATAAATGATCTTCTTTTTTTGCGAAATGGCCGGCAAAGATCGTGAGCATGTGAAAAAATTGCTGAAATATAATAGTTAAGCACTTGTTCCTCATGGAATTTTTAACAGCACAGCGAGCAAAAGTAATCCCATGACTGAATGATGAACCACTAAAGAGATATTTTAGTATTTAGAGTTTTGAAGAGCTGGAGAGTTTAAAGTGCATTAAGTTGCTAAATGAAAAGAAAATTCTTAAAACTTCAAAATGGATATAATATAAGAACAGTTTCCATGTTATTTGCTGCAATTAAATTCAATTTAATGCATCACGAAATAAAAAATAAGAAAATGAATTTGAAGGGAAATTCACGTGATACTCACATCAGATATTTTGTTCCTCGAAGTATTTCGACATGTTGCAACAGCGCATTTCGATATTTCTTGCAATATTTTAGAAATATGATCAGACACACTATGAGATATTTCGAAATGTTTCTTGCATGTGGGAAATCATACGCAGTTAATCATTTCCCACAAAATGTCCATGGAATCATTAAATGTGACTCCTACATATTTAACAATAAAGATCAATCATGCATAAAGCATTGATTATGAAACAATTTCCAACTGAAATGCAATTTTATTTAAACATCTCTAAAATGCGATGCATTCAGCGCTGATGTATTTTGAATTATTGCAGTGCTACAATAATATATCATATTTGAAATCTTAAAACTTCATGGAAAAAAAATGAACTTTATTCAAATGATTTCTCATCATACAATCACTTGTTCTCATTCTACATCCATTAAAACTAGCTTTTGTTATAGAAATGATAAAAGTTTGACAATTATTTAAATTAAAAGATATTGAAATTGCGTTGTCGCAGAACATAGATGCACAGACAATACTAAAAAATAAAGCGGTTTTAGAACGGATGCAACACTAAATATAAATGCAAAAGAACTTCAAGAATCACGGTATTCACATTAGGAGGAAAATGTGTTTGCCATATTTTTGTTTTGAAGTGGATCACGTGATCTCTTACTATAATATGGATGTAATTAATATTTTAATTTTTATTTAAAAATCTACCGAACATATTTTGCTGATTTTTTTTTATATTTTACTGGATAATTTGAATATTTCCTAAAATTTTCGAAGCAATTTGCGTACTTAACTATGTTTAAAAAATATTTGAAAAATTAATTCCCATCGGGTTCAATGTATTTTACTTTTTTAACAAGGGTTCAATCCAAATCTAGTTCGGTGATATTATTCATTTACATGCCCTTATGTCCCACAGAACGTCTCAACAACATACTAAAATATCATTGTGATAAAGCCAATTTTACGCCAGTTATCGTGCGAACGGACAGACAGACAGACAGAATGAACAAAGTCATAAACACTTTTCAACTATGTTGGAGAGGTTTAGTAAAATTTCACCTTTCACATTTAAACATGAAAATGGATTACAATTTATAGTTCTGTAGACATGGAAATTAACATAAAACTGTATTTCATATCCGAAAATTGTAAATTGCCTTATTTTCAATGTTTTATGATATCATAATCTAAAAATCGATTAACTATGCCATTATTTTTTAATTATTTGGTTTGAAGAATAACCAACAGAATGATTTCAGTTTTTGAAAAGTAACTCGGTTACCGTAGTTACCACAATGAAATAAAAAAACTATAAATTATTCATTCATAAAATGTAACTAAAAAATCGGCTGCTGTAACTATGAATTAAAATAGCTAATGAAAGGTAGATTGTGCAGAAAGCGATTTAATTAAGAAAATTTAGAATATATTTTTTCTGTGTAGAATAGCATAAAGACTAGTTTTATGTGTTTTGCCGTACTCCAGTTAAAGTTGAAAAAATGTTAGAACAAAAATTCCATGATTTAAGACGTCCAAGTCTCACCTAAGGCTCCTCTATATACCTATATAAGGCCCCTCTATATCCCTAATAGCATAGGAGCTCTAGTCTCACCTCTATGTAAAATTGAATGTCTCTACCTATAGTAGCTTGGGCTGTTGAAGTGCGTCTTAATCAATCCTCACTCAGCTGTTCTATTTAGAAAAAGCACAGCGATTTATAAATTTTACAATAAAATTCTAATATATTTTATGTTTTTCATTATTTATAGGTCATGCCCCACATGTGGGGCTGTTTGTAAGGGAAAATCGAAAATACGAATAATTTCGAAGTTCAGTACAAGAGTACATCAAGTTTCCAGGCAGTACACCTCGCCGAGTTCTTTTCTTCGTTTGTTTGTTTGTTTATTACGTATATTAATTAAAATTAATTTGAAAATTATGAATAACTACATCCGGAACTTCGTCAAAATTTAGATTTCAGAATCAGGTTTATTTCCAGAAGATAATAATATAAGCTATATATGTCTGTTGAGATGTAAAATCAGAGGTTCAGAAAAGGACATGGAATTTTTAAATTAGAATTTCTTAAAATTTTATTTTTAATTCTCAAGGTATCCTATTTTGATGAATTTTTTATTAGCAAACTGTTATAGAAAAACCAGATTGAGACACTTCGCAGCTTATTTCCCTGATAAATGTTTTAAAAAATTTTTAAACATAATTTTCAATACATATGCTAATATTTCTTTATGCAACAGCCAATTAAATACATGGTGTGTCTTATCAGTTATCAGTTTGTTATGGATCTTTCACTAATTTGATCATATCTTGACTTCTAATGATGCTACAGCTTAGTTTAAAGACTATATACTTTTTAGCGTCCAAGATGTATAGTCTTTAGAAAGTATATTTTCATGAAATTCGAAGTTACATTTTAGAATGTACAGTATTTAGAGAATTGGAATTCGAGTTTTCGAAGGGCGAGCACGTTTCAAGCATCCCTGAACACGAAATGAATATTTTCGAGTCGATGTCTGTTTGGATATGTGTGTGTGTGTGTGTGTCTTTGCAGACGATATCTCACGAATGAATGAAGCGATTCGAACGAAAGCTGGAACAAAAGTTACAATCAGTGAATGTTGGAAGCCTGTTGATTTTTAAACGCAAATGTTCGAAAGAAAAACTTTTCGATTTAGATTTTGAAAAAGAATCAGAACTAATCAATTTTGTGTAATTTTTCATTAAACAAATATTGACACCAAATTTAGAATGCTGGCATCATCCGTTCTCGGCATATTGTTCATTTTTCAAATAAATTTATCAAAAAATCACATAAAATTTAAAAAAATGCATTAACTCTTGTGAAATATGTTCATTTTTAATATGTATTATTATGCGATGAATTTGACATAATTATCGTGGATCTAGTTCGCTCCATTGAAAAATAAGAAAGATCAATCATGAATAAAGCATTGAATATGAAACACTTTCCAACTTCAATGCAATTTTATTTAAACATCTCTAAAATGCGATATATTCCTCGGTAATAATTTTAAAATTATCACAATACTACATTAATTTATTATATTTGAAAATTTTAAATTTCATCGAAAAAAATGAACTTCATTCAAATGACTGCATTGAAATATAAATTGCCTGTTTTTAAACATCTCTAAAATGAGATACACTTCTAGGCAATATTTTTAAAATTATCATAACACTACAATAATTTATTATATTCGAAAACTGAATCGAAAACAAATGAACTTTATTCAAATGACGTCATCGATAACATAATCACCTCCATATAAATACAACATTTCATTCAAAACCTGTTTTCCATTCATCACAATACTATAATAATTTATTTTATTTAAAAACTTAAAACCATGGATTTACAAGTAATTAAACTCTATGCTTAAAACTTCATCGGAAAAATCGTCTGGTTCTCTGTGTAAAATCAATGAATGTTTCATTCATATCAGCTATATTGCAAACTGCATGAACTAAATAATTTTGCATTAAAGAAATACAGTAATTCTTATACAACTCATTCTACATCTTTTGGTGTTTACATTCTTAATAAATGAAAATTAGACTTCGTTGTTGAAATAATCAAAGTTTGATGATCATTTAAACTCAAATATATTGTAATTGCGTTGTTTCAGTATGTAGATGCACAGAATTTAAGCAAAAATAAAGCGGTTTTAGTACGGATACAACACTAAATATGAATTAAAAAGAACTTTAAAAATCACGATTTAGACTCAAGATGGATGCCATATTTTATTTTGAAGTGGGTCATGTGATCACTTCATATAAAGGGTGTTATTATTATTTTAGTTTTTATTTAAAAATATACCCAATATATTTTGCTGAAATTTGTTTTATATATTTTATGGGATAATTTGAATATTTCTTAAAACTGTTCAAGCAATTTGGGAATTTTAAATTTGCTTAATAAATGTTTGAAAAATTAGGTCCCAAAGGGTTCAATGTATTTCATTTTTTCCTCCCGGGTTCAATTCAAATCTAGTTGGGTGATATTATTCATTTATATACCTATAGGTCCCACAGACCGTCTGAACAACATACTAAAATTTCATTTTGATAAAGTCATTTTTACGGCAGTTATCGTGCTGACAATATCGTGAATATTGTCAATTGACGAAAATGTGGCTATTAAAAATAAAATGATGCTGAATCAGTAAAAATGACCTGATGAAAATTCAAAATCTTGGAATTGAATCTATAATATGTATAACCAATTTTTCCGTCCGTATCACTTGTAAAACTGCGGTGACGAACTTGGTGGGAAAATTGGCAACATTAACAATAATGTTACGAAATAGACCAAAATGTTGACAAATTGACAAAATTGTTAAATATTATGCAAAGTATTATGCCAGTTATTTGAATTTACGCCAATTATGCCAGCTATTTAAAATTAGTCTGGATTTGCAATTTTAATTCAATTTTCGTTTCTATTTGGAGACTGGGTGTATTTTCAAAACCGACGTGTTGAAAATGAGAAAAAAAATATCTCGAGAACGGTTAGTCCTAGAGTTCGAGAGTTGATTTTATTCTTTTCGTCGTCGTAGATTACATATGTAACAAATATTTAAACAGTTATTATAATCAATACTTTTAAAATTATTATGAATTAATTCAAATGTGATTACCAACAATTAAATAACAACAAAATTAAAAAATCTGATGTGGGCAACACAGAACTTTCCTTATATAATACAGTTAATTTGCTTCTTTAACAGTAAAAATGATGAAATAATCCACAGCACAGTGTTTGTAACGTTAAATTGTATATTTGGAGCTTTACCGGATGACAACATGGAAAACTAAATCGAACCCAATTAACTTATATTTCACGCAACTCTAAATTAATAATTATCAATATTGATATCATCCTCAATAGGCAATGTAGTTAATATATTTAAATATTTCAATAATAAATTCATTAACTAGACGCCATTTTCATTAACTTGGAATCATTTCTGCTATTTTGACGATATTTTCGTCAAAGTGGGGCTAAATATCGCCAAGTTGGCGATATTTAGCCACACATTACATAATAAATAAAATATATATAAAAATATATAATAAATTTATAAATATATAACAAAATTGATAAATAATAATATATAATAAAATAAAACCTTACATAGTAAAAGGTATGCCCATCATGTTATTGTTGTTGAAACCCAGACCGTCCGACCTACCAGAAAGGTGTAAGGTAACTGTTTGGACGGTCGGGAAGTGCCACCCAATTTAGACCGGAACCCAGTGGGGGAGGCATCCACAGGGACCGTACCCTCCTTCCCCTACCACCAACCTCTCGGAAGGACGTATGCCCATCATGTGGAGGAATTATAAATTTGCAACATATTGCATCAAATTTGGCGTCATTTTTATCAATTTAATAACATATTTGCAAATTTGACAACAGTTTGACTATTTTGGCAACATTTACAAAAGTCGCCAAGTTAGTGATATTCCACCAAAATTCGTCGCCAGAAATCCGCCAAAAAATACAGATGGAGAAATAGGTTATTATGATCTTTCCAAAACAATGAATTATCATCAATTAGTTTTCAGTTTTATTGATTTAACGTCATTCCTATCAATTTGGCGACATTTAAAACCTCGCCAAGTTGGCGATATTCCACCAAATTCGTAGCCAAAATTTCGTCAAGCATTATGTTTGGAGAAATAAGTTATTCTTAAAGTAGATAAACGGCTAATGGAGTCCACATACAAAACTATGACCCAAATTATCTTCTCTTATCATAGATTCTTATATTCTTTCCAATATATATAATTTTCGCCAATTAGTCTTCATTGTCATTGATTTAACCTCATTTTCATCAATTGGCGATATTTTCGCCAATTTGGCAACATTTAAAAACTCGCCAAGTTGGCGATATGCCACCAAATTCGTCGAAAAATTTCGCCAAATATTGTGGATGCAGAAACCGTATATTCTTATACAATAGATGAACGACAAATGGCATCAAATTAGAATGCTATTACCCAAAGAGTGAACGAGCTAGATCTGCGAAAATGATGATAATTAATCTACGAGAATGATGATATTAAATTTATCTCATAATATTACATACGAAAAGTATTAACAATTGTGACAGATTTCACAATTGTTAATACTTTTTAACAATTTTATGTGATTTTTTGATAAATTTAGTTTAAAAATGTGCAATATCTCGAGAAACTTCCATGGTAGCGTTCTAAAGTTTATGTCAATCGTTTTCTAATGAAAAATTACATAAATGATTGTCTACGTAACTTTATTGAATGTTTTAATATTTTGATGATTTTTTCAAAATTTCATTTAAAAATTTAGATATGTTCTGTACATTCGATTATGCGTAAAAATAATAGGCTTCCAGTATTCACTGATTGTGATTGTTGTACCAAATTTTGTTCGAATCGTTTCATTCATTCGTGAGATACCGTCTCTAAAGTCTCACTGACACACACACACAGACATCACCTCGAAAATGTCTGATTCGTGTTCAGGGTAAATTGAAACGAGCTCTTCGGTCGAAAACTCGAATTCGAATTTTCGACCCCGTCACAATACTTTCCTTATACGTACATTATACAAGTATTAAGTATGTAAGGAAAGTAAAAATTGATTTCATGTCTGTCGTTTGAATCGCTTAATGCCTTCGTGAGATATCGTCTCCATAGATTCACTGACTATCCATGTGTAAGCACATAATTACACACACACACGGACATCATCCCAAAAACGTTCGATTCAAGCCCAGGGATACTTGAAATCTGCGCAATTTATATTTTACTGCGCAATTTGTATAGGCGGTCCTGATTAGGGCAAAGCTACTATCCTCGTGTGATTTCCGTAAGCACCATATCCGAAGTTCTTAAATTTACATGAACGCCTGTGTCGAAATAAGGCTGAAACGTCTACAAATGAGAAAAAAAAACCCTCTGAAAATCTATTTTGGAAGTTCTCATGCTATCTATCTATAATCTAAGCAAATGCATCAGTATCCGTGACATTTTAGAAAATATTTTAATTTTGCAATATTTTATGGAAATTGCAACAAATAAAGGATACTCATCGAACATTTAATGAAATCATTTGAGTAATATATCAAATGAAAAGGGGAATTATTTGAAGTTGATATTTGCATTTTGTAACTCTGAATAAATAAATAAATACAAAAAATAAATGTTTCCGTGGAAATAATCCACTCATTAGAGAATACGCCGGATGGTTAAAATAATAATAAAAAAAAAATTAAACAGATAATACGCGGGTTATAGGTCGAGTTGCCAGGGGAAAACAACATTGCAACATGTAAAGAACTCTTCGCTATTCAAGTTCAGAAAAGAAATGACGTCACCACTCGAAAGGAAAATATATCGGCCAGCTCCCCTAATAAAATAATTTCGATCAAATCGTTTACACCGCATTCTCGATTGAATTAAAAGCAAGACAGATTGTAAAATCACTTGAGAGTGCAGACGATTTTGAAGTTAAAAGAAGAAAGTTTCACAGAGTTACCCAACGTAACAAGTGTAATTGTTACAAATTATTCCGCAGATAATTCCGATTTTCACCTGCAAAGAATAAACTTTCAAAACCAAACATTTTGTGTTTTGTACTCAAAATATAGAGAATGCGATGAAAATTGGGATGCTGCGTAAATTACGAACTTTGGACAGCAGATAATCCTTGGATTATTTGTCAAAAATTAAGGACAGTCACATTAAAAAATATTAACGTAAAACATGTGCTTACCTTGTAAATGGTGCGAGATATTATATGTGATTTCCTTGAACAAAATCAGAAGCAGTGGTAGAGAAAGATCCTTTGAATCTGTTATTCGTTAGTACTGAAGTATAACTCGGAAATACTGTCCAGAATGTCACAGAATACTAGTCTGTTCAGAACACAGACTAATATAGTATTTTGTGCGAAGAAACTTGTTGAACGTGTTATCATAGTACCCCTCTACCAGGAGCTGTTTGGTACCTCCCACCATGGGTCTCCCCATGACTATCCCTTTCTCTCGCTAAATCACGGCTAACGGCCGCCGTGACATTTTCTACATTCCGGAAAGGAAAACATTACCGACACTACCGACCAGATATAGTAACCTTGTTTTCTGCATTCCTAAAAGCACAGAATACTATATAACAGTCTGTGCCTAAAAGGAAAACATGGTAACGTTACATACGGAGGAAATTTTCCAGGAGACAACCGATATCTTATTTCGTGATATTTTTGGGACACATATTCCGTTTTTGCTATATTTTCGGGACTTTCGTGACCTGTATACACATTGCTGATTAGAAATAATTGAAATAATTTCATAAAAAGTGTCTCTATTAATAAGATATCTTTTCCCTCTTTCGCTAATTAAATATCAATATAACTGTAATCAAACTACGAATACTTTCAGTAATAAGTGTATTTTTGGTATTACTTAGAACTATTTAGCTGTCGGATAAGATATATGCCTTACCTGGAGAAGTATTTGAATTGCCGACTTGAGCGTGCGTTAGCGATCTATTAAATGAGCAATCTTAGCTTTAAAAGGACCTCACATTCTCCTAATTGTAATTTGAGCAATAAGCTTCTCGATCTAAAAAACAGCTCTATCAATATAAAAAATTTTATTTACACCATGTTTTATATGCCAAAGTCATGCATCATAGTGCCTTTCAGACGCGACTAGCTGTCCAAATTATTATAATTGTAGAGACGGGTATAAATAAAATACGGCTGTTGAGGCGCTTAGGTGATTCAAAAGAATAATCTTTAATTGAAATAGAATTATATCTTTATTTCATATTATCCTCATCAATAAATTGCAAAATGATTAAAATCAAATAATGCCATATGAAAAGCTAGCAAATAGGGGGAGGGGCGGCAAATGATCATATTTTAAACCATGACTCAATACTATTAAAATTCACAACTGTTAGAATTCATATTATTTAAATTTTTTAGATAAGACTGCAAAACTTCATACTGAGAATTTAAAAAAATAAATAAATGTAGAAGCATCATCACAAAATGAATTTTATTTAAATGCATTAAATTCTAAATTCTACAAATTCTAATTTTAATGTCCAAATGATTGAAATAAAATTATGCAACACGAAAAACTAGAAAAGGGGAGGGGCCAAATGATCATATTTTAAATCATGACTCAATACAAAACTATTCAGTTCTCTTAAAATTTATATTATTTGAATTTTTTAAAATAAGATTGTCAGACTGAAAAACTTCATTCTAAGATATTTCAGAAAAAAAAGAGGGGGGGGGCATCATCACAAAATTAATTTTATTTAAATGCTATTAAATTCTCAATTCTGCAAATTTTAATGTCAAATTGATTAAAATGAAATAATGCAAAACGAAAAGCTAGAAAAGAGGAGGGGCCAAATAGAGGGCGCGGTCGCGCCCCCAAATTTTTCTTATTCTGGACCAAAACTGAAAAGGCGTAAAAAAATTCCAAGCAAATTCAGTGAAAAAAATATCTCCAAGGTGAAAAAATCCCCATGATGATGTTAAATCATATCACAGAATCAATATTCAATATGAAATTATAGAATCAGTATCTAATGAAAGTAAGACAAGATTTAATGAGAACAATATATCTGTTTTGTTTGCCCTTAGTTCAGTATTATTCGGATTAGATATCGGAAAAGAAAAAGTTTCAACCATATGCAAAGTATATAACTTCCAGAAAGAGGAATTGCTATGTGAATTGCGACTGTTTTATTCGATGGTGAAAAATGTAAACATAGACCATCCCAATTTTAAAAGTCGCCTGAATTATTTTAAAGAGCGGAATTTAAAAAATGTGTTTCTTGTCATAACATTATTAGTTAAATTATTTTTGACTGTGCCAATCAGCTCAGCCAGTTGTGAAAAGTATTTTTCGTGTCTCAGGAGGTTGAAAAATTATTTTCGCAAGAAAGACTTTCATCTTTAGCTACTTTAGCTATAGAATAGGTTATACCACTGAATTATGATGAAATTGTAACAAAATTTTCTCTTTATCCAGACTCTAAGAACCGGCGTTTAAAACTTAAATAACAGGTAAATAAATATAGATATTTGTATTTAGAAAAATTATGTTAACAATTATGTTACCACAATTAAGTACAAAAATTATGTTAGCAACAATTATTTTTCTCAACATCAATTTAATTTTGTGATCCCTCTCTCCTCTCCTCCCCCTCTGTTAACAAACATTTTATTTATTTCATATTGGGGATTTTCATACAAATCTCGCACCCCCAAATGAAATGCTGAAATGCCGCCCCTGGGGCAAATCATCATATTTTAAACCATGACTCAATACAAAACTATGCAGTTCTGTTAAAATTTATATTATTTGAATTTTTACTTTCCTTATATACATAATGTTTAAGGAAAATATTGTGATGGGGTCCAAAATTCGAATCGGAATTTTCGACGGAAGAGCACGTTACAAGAATCCCTGATCACGAATCGAACATTTTGGAAGTGATGTCTGTGTGTATGTGTGAAAGTATGTGTGTGTGTGTGTGAAATTATGTGTATGTGTGTGTGTGTGTGTGAAATTATGTGTATGTGTGTGTGTGAAAGTATGTGTGTGTGTGTGTGTGTGTCACTGAGATTTTGGAAACGATATCTCACGAACGAATGGAGTGAAATGATGCGTGTGAAATAAGGTACAAAAATCACAATACGTGAATACTGGAAGCCTGAATGTTCAGAACCCTTCTAAATGTTCGAGTGAAATTTTGAAAAATCATCAAAAAATCAAAACCTTTAATAAAGTTAAGCAAATAGACATTTCTTATGTAATTTTTCCTTAGAAAATGATTGACATAAACATTAGAGCGCTAGCGTGAACCGTTCTCGAGATATTGCACATTTTTCAAATAAATTTATCAAAAAATCCCATAAATTATAAAAAAAATATATTAACTGTTAAGAAACATTTTCACTTTTCATATGTAATATCATGCGATAAATTTGGTGACATCATTCTCGTGGATCTAATTCGTTCCATTCACGAGAAAAGATACTTTGAGTAATACTTTTGTATTTGAACGCCAATAGTTATTTATCTGCTATAAGAACAACTTATTTCTCCGTCCATAACGCTTGCGAGATTTTAGCGACGAATTTAGCGGAATGTCGTCAACTTGGCGACATTTTTAAATGTTGCTAAATTAACGAAAATCTCGCCAAATAGATAAAAATGACGCTAAATCATTGAAAATGACAACTAATTGAAGAAAATTCAATGTCTTGGAAAGAATATAAGTATCTACTATAAGAATAACATTTTTTTTATCTGTAAAAGTAGTAAATTCATTGCATTATATAAGGAAAGTCATGTGCTGCCCACATCAGATTTTTCAAAATAAGATTGTCACATTGCAAAACTTTATTCAAAGATATTTCTGAAAAAAAAGGAGGGGGGGGGGGGGGAGTATCATAACAAAATTAACTTTATTTGAAGGCCCTCTATAAGAACAATAATATTTAAATGCGTAGTACATGTTATAAATTTTCCGCGTAAAATTATTCCAAAGCATCCATATCTTATGAAACTTATGATAGCCACGTCGACTCATCCCGAATAAGACAAAGGATTTTGGATTTATCGTATCTATGTGAATACTAGAATTATTATATTTGAAAGAATATTCTGGATAATCTACATTTTCGATTTCTTCGTTTTTACTTTCCCTTCAATACATGGTACATTTTCGACATGATTCCATTACTTTCCCTATACACATAGGTAAAAAAGGAATTATGTCGAAAATCGGAGCACGAATTTTCGACATATCTACACGTTTTGAAACCTCTAGAAGACGAAAATACCATTTTCTGTGCGACGTCTGTGTGTGTGTACCTGCGCAATGTATATAGCCACTTTTTTAACTTAAACAATATGTGACGTAATTTCGCAAAATGTGGTATGTAAGTCAGTTGTGAATTACCCTGGTATAATATAAAAGATTACATATGTTGAAAGGTATGAATTAAATACTTTTGTCGTATACGTAATGACACAAACTTCAGAACGCTAGCATGAAACGTTCTCGAGATATTGCACATTTTTCAAAAATATTTTTTTACAAAACCATATAAAATTCCTAAACAGTATTAACTATTGTGAAATTTGTTCACTTTTCATTTGTAATATTATGTGATACATTTATTATCACCATTCTCGTAGATCTAGCTCGTTCCATTCATGAGAGAAGACACTTTGGGTAATAGCATTGTAATTTGACATCATTAGTCGTTTATCTAGTATAAAAATAACCTATTTCTGCCTCTACAATGTTTGGCGAAAGTTTGCGACGAATTTGGCTGAATATTGCCAACTTGGCGAGTTTCTTAATTGTTGTCAAATTGACGGAAATATCGCCATATTCAAAAAATCTCACCAAATTGATAAAAATCACGCTTAATCAATGAAAATGAAAATTTATTGATGAAAATTCAATACCTTGGAAAGAATTAAGAATCTACTGATACATAAAATTTTCAGGTTAGTCGCTTGTGGGTCGCTTTCAGGTAAGTCGCCCTGGTGCTGATAAGATGTTAGTATTATTCGGGATAAAAGAATCTGACTTTTTCTGTGGAATGGCCCGAAAAAATTAACTGTATCCACTCTAGCTGAAAAGTTAATTGATCAACCTTCACGAAATTTGGTAGATAAGTCACTTATGGGTCACCCTGGTGCTGATTAGATTTTGGTATGATTCGGAAAGAATTTTTTTTTGGAAAATGTCCTGCAAAAATCGCCAGAAACTAAAACAAAGGACTACATATTCTCAAATATATCAATTAAATGATTATGTTATACGTAATTTTTAACGATAAAAGAATGAGACCAACCTCATTACTGTAGGGCTTGTCGTTCTCGAGATATTTTAATTTTTTCTCATACTTGCTACGACGATTTTGAGAATACGCCCTGCTACCTGTTACAAAGGAATATTAAAACTGATATAAAAGTGCAAATTCAGTGTAATTGCAAATAATTATGCGTCTTATTTTATGCAATTGAACTCAATTTAATAAATAATTAATGAAATAAAGAGACAACGAGTTTGAGCCTGTGGAGAAAGTCATATTCTGCCCACATCATATATTTTTTTCGAATATTAATGTCATAATTCATATTACATACGAGAACTAATATTGGAATAAAAGAAATACGTTGATTTGTTGTTAGTCGTTTAATACTAACGCATTCGATAATCATCAGCGTGATGAAAAAAATTATATTTTGGATGATATGAATAATAGTCTCGAAATCTATATTGACATTAAGAGCTCAAAATTTATATATGCTCATAATTCATAAATGGCTGTACAGAAAACAAACTTATGCAAACTTGATAGCTGAGCATTATATAGTGATTTTGACAACGACATCTGGGTTACCATTTTATTGGCTATTTTCAGAGGCATACTGCCGTTATTTAGTGTGTATGCGGGGGGGGGGGGATTGTACAGAGGGCATTGCCCCCAAGCTCTGGAAAACTTTCTAGGTTTATGACTGCAGAAAAAAATCTCTAACATTCGTTGCTATTTATTAAATTATAGCCTGATTCCTTCTACGAAAAACAAGTTATATCACCTCAGTAATTTGTTAATTTAGCGCCTATTTCAATGAAAGTAAATAAATTTTAATCTTATCAACCAAAGAGGCTTACCTACTTCAGAATATTATTGCAGGTCCAATTTCAGGTGTGTATTTCTCAACCCGTGAAATCATTTTGTCAAGAAATTTTATTGGCACTGGTTCTCGCCTTTGTGTAAAATATTGCATGGCATACAGAAAGTGTGATTTATTAAAACACTAGTCTCTAAGTGAAAGGAAAGTGACAACCCTTCATTTTGCAAGTCTTTTATCATCCCCACTTTAGGGCTTATTATCCCCTCACGTGAGGATAGAATGATAAGCCACCTTTGTATTCATAGGGTTGAAATTTTGGGCATGGTTGATAGCTGGATAATCCGATAAACAGAAATGTCCAAAGTGAAAAGATGAATTGTAAATCAGGTAGGATCTGTCTACCCCAAGTGTGGACTGCATGCCAGTCTCATTAGCTGGTAAGCCGATTTATACGAACCAAAACCAGTTAATTTTACACTCTTGACCCCTCTACACGCTTTGTGATAGGTATCAGTTGGTATGCAGACGACAGCTGCGCTAAATATAAGAGAGGATCAAAATTTCTGGGAAAAGTGCGTATGTTATTCCTGAACAACACCTTGAACATAGGAATCTACATTTCGAAATTAGAGGACAGTTAATTCTTGTCAGAGGCGATACACCCTCTATTAATCAACATTTTTTTGCCATCTTTCTGTTTCCCACTTGTTACATTGAATTTTATTATGCACAAATATGCCAGTCTAGACGATCAAGATTCCTCAAATAAGACCTTCCAACATGTACATAAAGTATTGAAAATATTGTTCATTATATATATTTTTTATAAGTAATTATTTATGAGAAACCTATTAAAGGCAGTCATAAAACTGTTTTGGAAATAAAATGGAATTAATAAGCAGTATAAAACCAACTGCATTTATGTAGAATTAAATATTTTTTTACCTCCAATCTCTATAAATTGAATAGTTTAAAAATCTGAGAACCGTAAAGGATTGTTAAATTTCTGTATAAAGTAAAATTCTTTTAAAATCCGATTTTAATAATTTTAGCCATTTAGAAAAAAGAAAAAAATCAAGGAATCAAATCAAGGCATTTTAATATTATTGTTAGGATTTCATCAGTATTAACCAGAATCATATTAATGTAGTTATTCAGTCTATTAGCAATGTTTATAGAATACTACTAGTACTATTCTATAAACCTTGGTCTGTTAATAGCCTCACCCCATACCACCCTATCCAAACTTTACCCCTTCATCTGAAGGTCTTCAAATTCGGCAGAGACTCAGATTAGTGACTAATTACTGGACAATTGCGCAAATTTGAAATCCCTGGGTTAGTGGTATGAGGAGAGAGGGGATAAGTGATCGAAAAATAAGGAAAATCAATCATGCCTAAAGTATTGATTATGAAACACGTTTCAATTGAAAGGCCATTTTATTTAAACATCTCTAAAATGCGACACATTCAGCTGTGATATTTATTTTAATTATCGCAGAACACTACAATAATTTATTTCACTAAGAAACATTAAACTTCATCGAAAAAAATGAACTGTATTCAAATGACGTCATCGAAATAAAAATCGCCTGGCTCTCTATGTAGAAGCAGTGAATATTTCATTCATACACTTTTATTCCAGATTCCAGAGTGAAATAATTTTGCTTGAAAATAATTCAACAATTCTTATAGAACTCATCTTACAATCATTTGCTTACATTCTGCATCCATTAAAATCAGATTTGTAGAATATACATAGTTTGATGATCATTTAAATTAAAAAATATTGTAATTGCGTTGGTGCGGAATATAAAAGCACAGAAAGCGGTTTTAGGACGGATGCAACACTAAATATAAAATCAAAAGAACTTTAAACATTACGATTTTTAATTTGGGTAAAAAAGATGGATGGCATATTTGATTTTGAAGTGGGCCATGTGATCTCTCCGTATTATATTGGTGTAATTAATATTTTAATTTTTGATTAAAAAACTACCAAACATATTTTTCTGAAATTTTTTATATATTTTATGGGATAATTTGAATATTTTCTAAACTATTCGAAGCAATTTGTGAATTTTAACTTCGGTTCTATAAGGTTCTATTTAATTACTAGGTCCTATATAGGGTTCAATGTATTTCATTTTTTCATCTCGGGTTTAAGGGTGAGCGTCAGTAAATTTTCTGCCCTATCCGCGCTTTGTTTACTTTCGCGACACACATATTTCGCCGAAATTCTGCTCAAACAGTTACGAAATATTTTCTTATAGATAAAATGCTATGCTTAGATTATATTAAAACTAAATTTAATACCCAATAAAACATAGAAAATATGTTTTATTTTAATTTAAAATATTTTTGGTGCTGCCATCTGTTGTCGTAATTTAATTCATACCGACTATTTTTATTTTTTAATGAACATTTTTAAATGTCTATTCCTTCTAATACGCTATTAAAGAAAACAACAGATCATATATAATGCCATAATCACGGAAACGTAATTGAACTTGGACTTGAAGATAAAGGAACTTGAAGACAAAACTGCAGTCCTCAGTGATGTACATTCAGATCCCTTATCAAATTTATAGAATGATAAATTACCTTTCCGTGATTGTGGCATTATTATATATGATCTGTTGTTGTATTTAACACTGTATTAGAGAGAATAGATATTTAAAAATTTTCATTAAAAAATAAAAATAATCGGTATGAATTAAATTACGACAACAGATGGCAGCACCAAAAATATTTTGGATTAAAATAAAAAATATATTCTATGTTTTGGGGGCATTAAATTTAGTTTTAATATAATCTAAGCATTGCATTTTATCTCTCAGAAAATATTACGCAACTGTTTGAGCAGAATTTCAGCGACATATGTGTGCCGCGAAAGTTAACAAAGCGCTGATAGGGCAGAAAATTTACTGACGCTCACCCTTAATCCGAAACTAATTGGGTGATATTACTCATTTTTATTCCCACATGTCCCACAGACCGTCTCAACAACGTACTAAAATTTCATTTTGATAGTCATTTTTACGACAGTTATCGTGCGAACGGTCAGACAGACAGAATGAATGAATAAATATAAACACTTTTTATCTATGTTGTAACGTGTTAATAAAATACATTCACAACAATCGAGTGAAACTTCTTATCAAGATTAAAAGGCAAATACCATTTGGTTTTGTTTTTGAACATATTGGCTGAAGTGAGGTAAAAAACTTTAATTCCAGTTTTCTGCTAGTTTTACAGAAAGTGAACGGAAAAATCTGAAACAATTTTCCCAAATACATCAGTCCAACCCACATGTAGGAAAAATAACCCTGATATACTAAATGGATAAGAAAATAAGTGAGTAATTAGATGTGGGGTTAAAAATTAAAAATCTGTCAACATATCAAATTGAGTATCAAAATATCAGTCCCGCAATATTAGTACCACAGTTTTAAGTTTTGTGTTCATGGAATGCTTGCTTAACCATCATATTTGTGTTTTTTCTTCGTTTAAATTCGACATTGAATAACAAACCGTGAAGCATTTTCCAGAGAAAACTCAACTCAATTTATTATTTAGATATTTATTAACCAAAACTAAGCAAGTATTTTAAACCACTATTTAAAATTAAGCAAGTGTTTAAAATTATATATTTTTTTAAAGATATAAAAACCAGAAATATAAAAGACAGAACTACAGGTATAAACTTACAGGTACAGTCGTCACGTGAGTCGGCATACCACATCTTATCGTTAAAGTGAGTGGAAATCGAATGATCATAATATTGAACTTGAGCGGACATTTTTTTCAATTAAGATTTTCAAAAATAATAATCAGTATAGGACTCAAGACAAGTGCAAAGTAGTCTTTCAAAAATAGTAATCAGTATTAGACTCAGGACTCAGTATTAGACTGAAAGTATTCGACTCCGTATTAGACTGAAAGTATTCGACTCAATATTAAACTGAACTCAGTATTAGAAATTCACAAAAATGTGTTATCAAGGATAAATCAAGGATAAATAATGCAATTGTAGAATTACTACTTGGTGTATTTGAAATTATTAATAATATTACTATTAAAAATACTTCCGGATAGTGGTAATTTTGACAAATGCTCTTAAGATTATTAATGTGGAGATAGTAAAACTGAGGATCTGAAGTCGATGTATTCGAAATAGCTGGTTTAAAATGATGTTTCTTAACAATTGAATAAAATTACAAGATCGATATGTTAGCAGCCTAATTATAGTGAAGCTATAGCAATCTTTTTTTTCATATAGATTGGTAATGAGGTAATGACATGACTATGGAGGGTATTCAAATTTAAGTCGAAATAATTTACGGTTTGACTAACCACCGGTTCTCGTTAGATCACCGAAGTCAAGCAGCATCGGGCGCGGTTAGTACTTGGTGGGTGACCACCTCGGAACACCGCGTGCTGTTGGCCATCTCGGGTGCGGTATCCCCGTGGTTTGCGCGCTAGATTTGCACGCTACCACAAAATGCCGCCGGGTTCATGCGGAGTACGATCACGTTAAACATGTGGGTCCGTAAGTCCTTCCGAGAGGTTGGTGGTAGGGGAAGGAGGGTACGGTCCCTGTGGATGCCTCCCCCACTGGGTTCCGGTCTAAATTGGGTGGCACTTCCCGGCCGTCCATACAGTTACCTTACACCTTTCTGGTAGGTCGGACGGTCTGGGTCTCAACAACAACAACGGTTTGACTAACACTATACGCATTTGGAAATAATTTTATGTTATATATATATATATATGTAATTAGAAAAATGTATTAATAAAAATAATCAATTCAAGTAATCATGATATATTAATATCACCCGAGCAGCAAAACAATGCCCACAATACCAATAATAGAAAGGAACAAACAGCACCGGCCCAAATTCGAAGATCAACCAGAATTATATTCTTCTTCAAGTCTGAGTATTTAATTCTAATTAACCCAAATAAATGCCTTATATATATATATATATATATGGTATATATATTATACATATAGTATATATATATGTATATTTATTTATATCCGGCAGATTAGACTTTCGCGGAGATTAATTTTAACGAAAAGTAAATGTCAAATTTATTTTCCATATCAGTAGCTGTATTGAATTTTAAATATTTATATTTAATTGAATTATGAATAAACTTTATTCTTACGGAACGTTATTATTTACCGCCAACTTCCTTTCCAACTTAATGGCGAACGCTGCTAAACTCATATTATATGTACAAGGGGCATTTCTCTTTAGAATTTAAAGAAATAGAATTGGCATTGTCCAGATTTTAATATCAGGGCCTCAAACCAGATTATGTGTCAGATAAGCCTTCTCACAGAAAACGAATTGGAGTCATTCAAGGTTATGCAAGGAAAGTTCGCTTTATAAAGAATCTCAGGACGTTGGCCACTGTGGTTCACATTAAAATTATGTGTGCATAGCGTTTCAGAATACTTTTAAAAGAATCAAACAAGAACAATATATCATGGATGGTAAGAGCACTCTGTGTTGACTTTCCGCAAACACGAAATCAAACATTCGTTTAATTTTATATCCTGTTTGAATTAAAATGCACGAAATTTATAAAGGAGGCTTCAAATGCTGAGAAGTGGTGTATGCTATTCATTTTCGACAAAATACCTAAAGATGTTTATGGGTTTTTCTAAAAATAAGTGGAACCTTGACAACCGAAATTTCTTGAAAAAGAAAAAAAAAAGCAAAGATTTTTATTTATTTTATGTTTTGTAGTCCTGTTACGTCAATGGAATTATACAAACCTTGAACAGAAATTAAGAAAGCATTTTATATCAAGTTATATTTTATAGCAATAGAGATTAGTGTCACCTCCATGTCACAATATTGAGATATGACTTTAAAATTTACAAACTATGCATACAGTATTGTCATGCTGCTTGGATTACATAAAAATACACAATTCAGAACTTATAAAGATATATATATATATATAAAGATATATTTATAAAGATAATTATCTGTTACTTTGAAAACTGGCAAAATCAATAAAGCCATGGAGGTGACATTAGATAAAAGTACTCTCCATTATCAATAAAATATTTTCAATAAAACTTAAAGATATGATAGCATACTTCTCGAAATAGATAACTGAGCAACAAAATGGTTAACTGTAGCTTCATTTCACTGTAAAGTTTCTTGCTTTGATAACTTCTAGTGCATTTTTGTGGAAATATAAGAAATTTAAATAGAAGGGACCATAAATCTAGGATCTAAACTTTATGAGCTCACACAAAAAAAGTTTTTATTATTTTCAACCTTTTCATCAAAAAATAAAATAAATAAATAAATAAAATCTTCTTAATTAACATTGCTCACTTTATTTAGTGTTTTTTTTTATATTTCAGAAAAAATAGCCACAATATTAAACAAAAGACAATTGTAGGGATATACCAAGGAAGTGACATTCAGTACATTATAAAAAAAATTTAAACTGTAAAACCACATACTTTTCCTAAAATTCAGTGAAAATAAAACAATTCGATGCTCCTCAATTATTTAAATGAATATTTGATTTCTTATATAAATAATAAAAAAAAAAAATTTCAACGACACAAATTTCTAATTAATTTCAGAATAGCCCTTATGTTCTTTTGAACACTCATTTTATATAGTAGAACAAATTACTGGAAAGACCGAAAGTGACATTTCTGAAACTGAAAATGGAAATCCTCAGTGAACCTCCTTTAGAGAAGCTTATCGCAAATTGCGAAATCCCTATCGCAACCCCATAAAATCTCTATCGCAAATTGCGACTGAATCAATGTTCGATCATCAAAGATCAACCAATTCTGAGAAATAGATAGTGGAAGGAAAACGTAATTGTTTGAATCTGAAGTGACATATCTCCTTCCTAGAACTGGGAGTAAAAGTTCTTGGTGACTCCCCTTGGAAATATGGGATTTGAAACGTGGAATTGTCCTCCTGGAAATTGATGCTGAATCCATATCAGTTCCAGCATACAATGAACGTTATCGAAGATACGTCTAGTGTTCAGACAATTAATTTATCTGATGGTACACTCTCTATAAATTTTAATTACTGCTGAATTCGAACCCTTCATAAGTTCAGCCGTTTTATTAACACTTAACAGCATAGTTGTAAAGTGTTTATGACTTTGGTTGTTCTGTCTTTCTGACCGTTCGTACGATAACTACCATAAAAATAACTATCAAAATGAAATTTTAGTATGTTGTTGAGGTGGTCTGTAGGACATATGGGAATGTAAATGAATAATATCAGCCAAATAGTGTTAGATTGAACCCGGGTTGAAAAAATGAAATACATTGAATCCTATGTGAGTTAATTTTCAAACATTTCATAAGTAAAGTTAAAATTCGCAATTTACTTTGATAAATCTATGAAATATTCGAATTATTCCATGAAATATAAAATAAAATTGCAGCAAAATATGTTCGGTATTTTTTAAAATAAAAATGTAAATAATAATTACACCCATATAATATGAAGAGTTCACGTGATCCACTTCAAAATAAAATAAGCCATCCATCATATTCTCCTAGACTACAAATCGTAATTTTGAAATTTACTTTAAAATTTATATTTAGTGTTGCATCTGTTCTAACACAGCTTTATTTTTGAGTATATTCTGTGCATATATATTCTGCGCCTGCGCAACTACAAAATTTTTGAGCTTAAATGATCATCAACCTTTGATTATTTCTAAAACAAGGCCTAATTTTACAGGATGCAGAATATAAACAAGTGATAGGAAGGTGAGTTGTATAAGAAATGCTGAATTATTTTCAAATAATTCAACTTTAGAGTCTGCAATAAAAGTGTATGAATGAAATACTCACTGCTTTTACATAAGACAAGTAAAATAAATTATTGTAGCTCCGTGATAATTTAAAAAAATATCACCGCTGAATGTATCGCATTTTAGAGATGTTTAAATAAAATTGCATTTCAGTTGGAAAGTGTTTCATTATTAATATTTTATGCATGATCTTTCTTGTTAATCTTCTTGTGTCGAGTGTCCACAATAGTTTCACCTTTAAAGTACACCAGACTGCGTATTTCATACATTATCTCCAAGCCTTCAGATTTTCATTTCCATACCAATTCAGTAACCTGACACAAGTGCAGAAGATTGACTCTTCGGATTAAAATGACCTATTGGTCACAATTAGGCCATTCAGTGTATTTATAATTGCATGTTGCATCGTGCATCTATTCTTTTGCTTTCCCTGCAAAACACAGTAATATGTAGGGAAAGTATTGAAATCGTGTCGAAAATCGCTACTTCAGTTTTCGACGACATATTTTGGGACCTCTAAAACACGAAAGTATTTTTAATGTGACATCTGGTGTGTGTCTGTCTGTGCAAAGTAGGTATGCACTCTAAATCAAAAACTAATGGACCAAATTTCATTAAATTTTATTGGTAAGTCACTTGTGTGTGGCCCTGGTGCTGACTAGATATTGATAAGATTCAAGATAAAAGAACCCCCCTCTTTTACGAAATGACTTTCAAAAATCTTATATATCCACTCTAGCTAAAATATTAATTGGCCAAATTTCACAAACTTTGTTAGTTCAGTCACTTGTTGGATACTCTGGTGCTGATTAGATTCTGGTACGATTTGGAAAAGACAGGAATCTGCCCTTATTTACGAAATGGCCTGCAAAACTCGCCAAAATCTAAAACAAAATACTATTACGATTGATACCTATGCTCAAATGCATCAATTAAATACTTGTTTTATATATAGTTTTTGACGAGAAAAAGAATACGATCAAACCCATTACACCAGGACTAACCGTTCTAGGGATATTTTTATGTTTTCGCATTTTTATTACTGCGCCTTTGAAAAAATGTCTAGTTGCCAAATAAAAACAAAAATTGAAGTAAAAGTGCAAATTAGCTGTTTTTTTTTTTTTTTTTTTGTGTGTGTGTGTGTGTGTGTGTGTGTGCAAATAAACACAATTTAATGAAATATTAAATAAATAAACAGAATGTGAATATGAGTCTACAGGGAAAGTCATGAAGTGCCAGCATCAGATTTCTTTTCCCAGTGAAGTTAACTATAAATAAATGAAGATGAATATTGAAGTTATTATAGATTTATATCGATTTGAGATCCAGATTTATTCAAGGTGCAGTTTCCTTCATGTGTATTTCAGTTCAAAATGATCGCATGTAGATGTGATGCAAATTTCGGATATGAGGGTACACTTTATAAAATAAATGTGTCAATTTACACATAAATGTGGTATTCTTTCGCCAACAAAACGTGTATTGGCGTGCAAAACAGTGTGTAATTACATATGACACAGAAAATGGGTCATTTGAATATTTGGACAAAGTTTTCTGTGGACTAATTTGAAGATCCACAATTTGTTTATGGCGTTAAAATTGGGTGTTGCAATTTAAAAATGTTTACATTTGTGCAGTTCTAGATATGAATACTTTCTTTTCACATGAATTTGTTAATGACGTTATTAATTCAATGGTATCTCTAAATAAACGCTACGATGAACGATGCTTGAGTAACAAGGAGTGAGGCATTAACCTCTTCACCAGAGCTGTACATCATTATTCTGATGTGAACGAAGTGATATCATTGTCTTACGCAGATGTCTTTTCCTATTATAAGAGAAGTCATGTACTACACACATCAGATTTCTTTTATGTGAATAATATCTCTGGTTGGGGTTTCTTTGCTGGAAAACGGAGCTTTACCAAACATGTAAACGCTTTGGACCTCCAAAACTAATACCTAAAAGTATAGATATTTTCTTGTTTTGTGAGAAAGATGACCCAGATTATGAATATGTAAAAGTAACTTCAACATTTCGTAATTTTTTCTTTCATAAAAAACTTTTAAAAAATAGCATGGAGCAAGAGGGTGTTTTTTTTCGTTTCTTTAAATTTTACTGTAGTTATATAGTAAACTATAAAGTGTAGATATAAATAGTAATCGGCAAAAATATGTACTAGAAAATTTAATACTAAAATCAATGTTTCTTATTAAAATAAGCTGTTGTAATTTGTAATTTTCGAATAATCGTCAATTCAACTTGCCGCCACTTTCCGCTTTTAAAGTTTGGAATAATTGCATCTCAAAACCTAAACGAGATAGCTTTAAACAATAAACATGAATTTGCATCTCATTGAATGCAATGGAACTGTATATAATTTGAATTTAAATCCAGTTCTACTGTTTTTGAATTCTAAATATACCTTTAGAGTTCGAAGTTGTTAGAGTACGATACAGTTCGAGTTCGATGTTTGGACCAGCCAGCTTTCCTTAGGTCTATGATGTGACCTCTCTAAATCCAAAAAGTATTCGTAGCGCCTTCGAGTACATCTCAAAGGCATCTTTGTACATAATTTACAAAGACAAAGCAGAACATCTAGTTCCAATCACCCGTGAGTGAGAACATTTGTTTTAATTGATGTACAAAGCGTCTTTCATCATTGGAGCTGGCAGTTTGATCATTTGCAAGTCGAGTTTCGCGGCTCTTGCTCAATTTTTTACTTTCCCTGCAATAATAATTTATCACTTTCCATGCAATACATATCAATGCATATGGAAAGTATTGGAATCATGCCGAAAATCGCAACTTGAGTTTTCGACGGATCTACACGTTTCGAGACCTCTAGAATATGAAAAAACTATTTTTAGCGTGACGTCTGTATGTGTGTCTGTCTGTCTGTGCAGATTTTGTATCCACTCTAACTAAAAAATTAATGGACCGAATTTCACAAAATTTGGTAGGTAAGTTATTTGTGAGCGAGTCTGGTGCTGATTAGTTTTGGGTACGATTCGGGATAAAAGAAGCCGCCTTTTTTTTGCGAAATGGCCCGCAAAAGTTTGTATCCACTCAAACTGAAAAACTAATGGACCGAATTTCACAAAATTCGGTAGATAAATCACTTGTGGTTACCCTGGTGCTGATTAGATTTTGGTACGATTCGGAAAAAAATGACCTGCTTTTTTTTGCAAAATGGCCCGCAAAAATCGTCCAAATCTAAACTAAAGAACTGGGTATACTCAAATATATCCATTAAATTCTGATTTAATACGTAATGTTTAACGACGAAAATAATAAGACCAACCCCATTACACTAGGACTAGCCGTTCTCGAGATATTTCAGTTTTTCGTACTTTCCCTACACCACCTTTGAAAATAAGCTCGGTTACCAAATGAGAACGAAAATAGAAAATAAAGTGAAATAAATTTAATTAAAATAAAAAGAACGTTAATATAAGTCTGCAGGAAAAGTCATGTGCTGCCCACATCAGATTTTATTCTATGCATTTATTTTCTGTAAAGGAATGTATTTGGCTATTTTGAGAATGAAACGCAACGATTTGTTCTATTGACCCAATAAAAGAGAAGTACCATATCTTAATTCAAATAGCGTATTGAAAAGAGATGCATCAGTGAATAATTATATGAACTTAATGGACACACACACAAATCGAATTATTGTTAATATTAATATTTCTCCCAAAAATAAAATTAAACAAGAAGTTCGTTTATGTCAAGACTGTTTATTTCAAATGGCATTCCGCCAGATGTGTTACTAACACCCTTACCTGTAAATAAAAATTATGTTTCTGTGTTTACATTGTAAAAGCAAGTAGAACAATTTATTTAAACAATAATCCTGAACAAAGTTAAGCATTTTAGCTTATTGAATGTGAGAAAAATCATGGTGTGTAACATAAAATAAATGCAATTGAGTAGTTAAATATATTAAAAGTTGCCTTATATACTAAAAGTTATATGCTTAATGTTGGTCAATAAGTAAAAATAACTTATTGTAAGGATAACGAGACCTTGAACAATGCATTCACGTTCAAATCAAATAAAAATACATCATACAGCTTTTTCCATGATATGTTGCATCTCCGTCAGTGGTAGAGAACTTACAAAATCTAAGTCAAACATTTTATATTTTTGACTGCTCAAGTTAACCTTATGCTGAATTACGGATTAAAGAAATTAATATAAATGCCATTCATAGCATATTATCCAAAAACTTTCTTACATGAACAATATAATGACAGTTTTTATCAGTATTAGTAGGCATTAATGATATGTATTAAAAAATTATATCATTAAAAATATCTTTACAGTACGTCAATTAAAGAGGTGCTCTACGCCCGGAGTGTACGATAGATCGCGAAGTCTCTCACTTATCAATTTTTCCAAATTCTGCTGTATCCGTTGTTGAATTTCAGTATTACAAAAAAATTTGTTTTTTAAATACAACTCGGATTCGTGTTTAAATTTCATAAGAGTTTCTTCATCTGATAACCCCCATCTTAAAATATTCGGAATTCTTTGGAGCGCATCACTTGAACATCTTGTATTTCGTCTACATTTTGCAAGATTTGACATATATTGAAGTATGGCATCCAAAGACCAAGGATGAAACAAAACTTCCTTTTTAAACTCAAGAGTGGTCTCTGGACTTAGTCTGAACAACTTTATAAGAGAATCCAGATACTCCAAAATATCGTCTATGTAATACAAATGAAAATTTTCTCTTAATGATGAGAAAATATCTTGTCTAAACTGCTCGTCAGCATTTTCCGTTAAAGAGCACCAAGTGAGAAATTGATCAGCATCCCGAAGATTACAGGGAAATAATACATGATATTTACATACACATATAGCATATTTTTTGACAAACCAGTTTCTATATCGTTTTCTACATTTCCTTGATGAAAAGCCCCAAGTGAGATATCTGTTAACTTTCTGCCATTTCGAGTCGGTTAAAAAATTATAACACATATTTGCAGAATATATTCGGACAAACCGGGTTTTAAATTCCTTTCTGGTGTTTTCCGATGGGCAATAAGTTTTTATTACGTTATCCAAGCAATCTATTTCAATGTTGCAATACCGAACCTGTTCTGAATCCAACCTGTCATTTTCAAAAAATATTGTTAAAAGAAAGGGAAAAATGTCCAGCTCTGATGGGAATCCCCAATTTAACAATGTATTCATGTGCACTTCATTAACCTGTGTTAGCAATTCAAAGCATAGATCTTTTCCTGACTCAGATCTCAAAACATTCTTTTTAAACTCTGGTATATCCTCTTCAAGCAAACATTCCCTTAAAGTCGCGTTAAGTAGTTCCCAATGTTCTTCTAAGGCCAAATGGCAACAAAATAATTCTCCGTACTTCGACCTTAAAAATGATCTCCCTTCTTCCAGTGTCACATACTGCCAAATATGTTGAAATATTTTTATATCTCGAATCTTTAGTGGCTGATGATTAATCACAGTGAATAGCAATTTTCCTACATTAAAAATATTTGTGTTTGTTTGATAATTATCACGAAATACATAGCGCTTGAAATGATCTGGAGCTTCTTCCAACAGCTCTATTATTAAGCTTCCATAAACAATATCTACGTAATCATTTATTCTAATATTATCAATTTTATTCGAAAAGTTTTGCGCTATGGTCGATAAAAGGCCTTCGTAATATTCTTCCGGCAAAACGTCCCATATCTCTTTAATAATTGGAATCATAAGATCCATGTGAGGCCACTTCAAGAAGAATACAAGTACATTACAATAAGATAATCGAAAAGCTTCTTGGAAAAATGTAACTCTTTGTCCTTTAGACATTTGCGTTAACAGAAAGCATAAAATATCTGTGTAAGGTGCCGGTGACATTTGATCTAAATCATAAAAATAATCCCCATCAATTCTTGCATGAATCTCTAACACTGCATGAATAGCCGTATCTATAAATATTTCCCGTCTAATACTTATATGCAATTCGCCCCAGCAATGAATCACAGTTGTCGTCGATCCTTCTTTTACTCCATAATTCAGTAAAAAATTCCAAAATGAACCATCCCCTATAAATTCCTCTAATCTCCCAGCTAATTGGTAAGACCACAACTTAACTAATCCACATTGGTCAGGACCAAAGAAGTCTTTACGGCCTTCTGAGGAACATTGATTCCATAAGGCATGAATAAAGGGTTCCAAGCAGTGAAAACACGCCATTCTATAGCGATCATAAACATGGATCCTGTCGTCTTTGACTAATCGTTCTGCAATCTTCTTTTCGTCCATTCTCATTTCTGCTGTCCAATCGGAAGGAGTCAACAGGTTGTATGCAAAAATAGGAGAAATATTAAACATGTCTTGTTGCATGATCCAACTGAATAACTGCATAGCTGCTGTCCGAACCCGAATAATCAATAGATTTTTTAATGCAGTAGGAAGAGGAAGACTGTTATATATGCCAGTCAATTGGTTTTCAATGAAGGTGTACCATTCATCGTTAGTTCTTTTCATACACATGTTCAGCAATCGTAGTTGTTTCGCTTCAAATATGATGTCTTTCTTGAGTTCATCTTTCTGACATAAATGAATGGCTAATTTTGCAATGGTCTGGTCTTTGAGTGAAGGCGGGACTTTTGTGTAACCTTCTATCAATTTCTGAGAAAGATTCATCATGCTTATATTCATTTTCAATTCATCTACCTTTCAGAAAAGTATTATATTTTGGACTATTTCGCAAAATTGATTAATATTTCCTTCGTTGACCTGGTAAAGAAAGAAGGTAAAATTAGTTTATTCCACAATATTAAAATTCTTGAACATTTTTAAAAATTTACTACAATTACAAATTTTTTTTTTCACTTGATACACTACCAAACCAAGTCAATATTTAGAATTTGGATAATATTTTACTAATTTTACTTTAACATTTACATATATATATATATTTAGTTTGATAAGTCCACAGTAGGAATTTCCTTCTGTAGAGATAATGATGTACATGATCTATGGATGTAACAATTGCTAACCGTTCTGTCCTTGTTACTTCAATTGGCTTAAGAAAATGCTGGTTTCAGCATCCATTCTGGCATATCATATTCCAGGAGATAATAGATAGTAGATACTAATTACTTTTATACTAGATACCGGTGATAGTAAAGCAGAAATAAGGGCAGTCCCTTCCCAGAAAATAACAGGGCAGGAATGTGTCATGGCATACTTTTTAGCAAGTTCCTGTCGAAGACCGAAAATTATTGAGTAACAGGTGGGAGCAACCATTCTCTCTTGTTGGAGCGACAGGTCTGGCGAGAGCCACCAAATGCAGAAAAGAGTGTAAAATACATCTGGTCGCTCCTGTTACAGAATCATATCCTGTTACGCAATGATTACTTTCGGGTTCAACAAGCAGTTACTAATGTATACGATTACATGTTCCTGCCCTTCCCTTTTCTGGTAAATAACTGACCCTATTAGTTCTTTATTAGCATCGTTATATTTTTGACGTTACCAGTTTCTAAATAATTACTGCAAAAATTCATTTTTAAAAATTGGATTTATAAAAATTATATTCTGAAACTAAAATAATAAGATTATTTACTACCAACACATTTTAAACGCTTCAACTCTGTTATGTATTCCGACAAAAATCATCTCTTATTTGAGTCTGAAATTTGATTAAAGAATCGGCTGGAATCTGCATAATAGGCCTCGCCCTACTTTAATAAGATGGCAGTGCCCACGCCGATAATATTCCAGAGAAATTAGTGGAAGTAATCAATTCAATAATTCCCTCTAATGGGAATTTCTATAAGTGTTTTAACTGATTAAGGTTGAAATAAAATTGAAATGGAAATGATAAAGCATAAAAAGATATGCAATGGGAGAGTGCCATTTCAGAACTCCTCCAAGTATTAGAGGGCCTACTGGGAGTAGCCACGGATTGTACTCGCATAATCCACTTGCGGCATACGAAGGGGATGAGATTAGGGGGGCTAAACTGAATAGGAAGGAATTTGTAATTTTGGATTCTTGTAGAGATAAGTGGAAATACTCTATTATTTGAGCATTTAAGTACACAATGCATGGTATTGTCTATGCATTTCTACAGTTTTGCATTTCATAATTGAGCGTTGGGATGCACCAGGATGTTTTGACTTAATGCAAATCCCATTTCAACCCCGCAATATAAATTATCTAAATGTATCTATTTATAAACAACCTCTGCTCAACAAAAGCCAAAAATTTAATATAAATGCTAAAGTTTTCTCTCATATTGTAAATAAAAATTTATCAGTAGGTGCTGTTGTTGATTTCGTACTTGTTTGCTGACTTGTAATCTGTTCCGCAATCAAATAATCTATCTCATTCGACTGGTTGTAAGAAATTGAGTTCCTATGAATCGAAACAATTCTATCTTTTTTTGCATCAAACATTTCTCTATAAGCTGAAAGGTGAACTTCTGAAGAGAGACGGTGTAATGTTACTAATAAAAATTTATAACTGTGCAAATAACACATGAACTTTTAACCAGAACTTAAAGTCAGTTGAATTTACTTTTAATTTACAATTAATGATGATTAAAAGATAAATTACTATCTTTAGAGTTTTGAGTTAGGAACATATTATATCCAATAAAAAATTTACTAGACTGAGTCAACTAATTTGCATTATACAGCATCTTTATTTTTCGAATAATTTTCGTTGATTGATTAATATTTAAAAGCAGGGTTTAAAGAAAAGAAAATATGTCAGTTATTGCATTGTCTCAAGGCTTGTGCGCAATAACGGATTTACGAAAATATATCGCCAATGAAACAATTGTAGCCAAATAGAAGAAAGTATCCCTAAATTTAAAAAAGTTTAATAACTCTGAAAATGAAGTTTAACTTCTACTTAAACTCTTTCTCTTTGTGGGAACTTATTTAAATATATATAAAAGAAATAAAGTTATCGGTGTAATATTAATTAATGTGTAGTTTGTAAACAAATAAAGAAATTCTATTCAGTGTGTGTCGATAGTTTCAAAAATACTTTTCCTCATCGGCTTTGCCCTCCATTATTTCAGTTTTCAGACTGAATTAAAAAATCTAATGTGGGCAGCACGTGACTTTCCTTGCAGACTCATATTCACATTCTCATTATTTTTTCAATAATTTATTAAATTGAGTTTATTTGCACAAAATAACATTCATAGTTATTTTAAATTACACTGAATTTGTACTTTTAATTCAATTTTCGTCTTCATTTCGTAACTGGACTTATTTTCAAAAGTGATGAAGTGAAAATGCGCAAAAACCGAAATATCTCGAGACCGGATTGTCCTAGTGTAATGGGGTTGGTCTTATGCATTTTGTCGTCAAAAATTACGTATAAAACAAACATTTAATCGAAATATTTGAACACATTCAGTCTTTTAATTTTAGATTTAACGATTAATGTGGGCCATTTCGCAAAAATAATATTCAGGTTCTCTGTTCCCGAATCCCACCAAAATCAAACCAGCATCAGATTAACTCGCAAGTGATTTATCTACCAAATTTTGTGAAATTTTGTCCAATAGTTTTTCAGCATGATTGGATACTGGCAATTTTTTACGGGCCGTTTCTGAAATAGAACCAGGTTCTTTTATACCGATTCGCTTTGTTCATTCTGTCTCTCTGTGCGTTCTCACGAACACTGCAGTAAAAATAACTCAAAACCGTCTCAATAACAACTCTGATATTCTCAATAACATACAAAATGAAATTTTAGTATGTTATTGAGACGGTCTGTGGGACATGTGGGAATGAAAATGAATAATATCACCTAATTTTCAATTAGTTTCGAATTTAAACCGTGTTGTATAAATGAAATATATTGAACACTATGGGAAATAATTCTTCAAAAATTCTTAAGAGGAGTTAAAATTCATAAAAAATTCATCCTTCTAAAATTTTAGGAAATTTTCAAATTATCACGTAAAATATGCAAAAAGAATTTCCGCAAAATGTTAGCTATTTTTTTAAATAAAATTTGAATATAATTTAAACCAATATCAGGCATTGGAGTCCATGGCTTAGCTCACTAAAGTGTCCGCTAGGATCGTTTTTATTTACTGTTTTTTCGCGGGTTTTCAATGTAAACAATGATGCACTCTTGAGTTTTTGCTTTTTGTAAAGCTTTTTTATCATAATCTTATATTTGTTATTATTTATTAAATTATACTGATTTTATAGCATCAATATAACAATTTTTTGCAAAAATAATTCAGTAGAAATGGTACATTGTTGTGTACCATATTGCAATTCTGATTGCTGCTTGTTGGGTTGGTGATTTTTTATTTAAAAAAAAAAAATCAAGTAAATCAAATATTTCTTATTTAAATTAGTTTTTTTTGTTTCAAATTGGATTTTTATTTAAATTGGGCTTGTTTGATTTTTCTTACAACCACTAAAACTTTATGGAACATGTGTTCTGCTTGTTGGGTTGGTGATTTTTTTATTTAAAAAAAATCAAATATATCGGATTTTTCTTATTTAATATAGATTTTTTTTTTGTTTCAAATTTGATTTTTATTTAAATTGGGCTTGTTTGATTTTTCTCACAACCACTGAAACTTCTTTATGAATAATATATAACAAAAAATTCATTTCATATAATTTAAATAAATAATTAAAATATATACATTATCATCATTATATCGAATTTAGTTGTTTAGTATATTAAAATATATTACAATTTTACAGCCTATTGCACTGAACGTTGCTTTTCATATTCACATTCAATGAACATTGCTAGTGGGAATTGTAAAACTAATTTAAAATTAAGCTGCTGGCTGTGAAGTTTAAGTAACATTATTTACATTATCAAAATAAATTTAAATCAACAAGATTCAAAATAATGCATAGTAAATGATTTTAACATTGAGAATCAAAATCGAGGGAATTCAAGTTATAGTCGATTGCGAATGTAAAGAAAAATAAATTGAATAATAAATATTTCTTCATTAATATAATCATGCTTTAAATCAGAATATCTGCAAATGCTGTAAAAAGGGGAGAAGGAGAAATTTTAATTCTGAAGAAAATATTTCTAAGGAATTGCATGAATTTATCAAAAAATTATTGAGTTATTTCTTAATGCTATTTTCTTTAACAAATTTTAATATATTAAATACTTATCCTAATTTATATAATTTGTTAGGCTTGTATGTATGTCCCACTATTTAGTCGCCAAAATTTCGCTAAGCCTTTTATCCCAAATAACTCAATTTCCCTGTATTTATTCATGGGTAAACCATTACTATGTAATAATTTAATAAGCATTATTATTTTATATAACCCAAACTTATAAATGTGAAATAAATTAATGGATGCTCAGGTTATATAAAATCAATCAATTAAAAAAGTCATTGATTTTAATGAATAACTTAAAAAAAATAAGCGATTTAAATCAATGATTTTTTTTTAAATCAAGTAATTTAAATCTTGATTAAAATGAAGTTGATTTAAATCAATTTACCCTGTCGACACCCCGTCCAATTTTTTTTAATTATACACCCCCCCCCCCCTCAGTTTATCAATCCTGGAGAACTAACTGGCGGGAAGGGGGTTATATCACCTAATTTTCAATTAGTTTCGAATTTAAACCGTGTTGTATAAATGAAATATATTGAACACTATGGGAAATAATTCTTCAAAAATTCTTAAGAGGAGTTAAAATTCATAAAAAATTCATCCTTCTAAAATTTTAGGAAATTTTCAAATTATCACGTAAAATATGCAAAAAGAATTTCCGCAAAATGTTAGCTATTTTTCAAAATAAAATTTGAATATAATTTAAACCAATATTATATGCAAAAATCACGTAACTCATTTCAAAATGAAAAATGACATCTATTGTTTTCACCCCTGTGTAAAAATTGTTATGTTTAAATTTATATTTAGTGTTCATCCTGTTGAAAATTGCTTCATGTTTGCCTGTTATCATCTGTATCTGTGTATCTAAATTCTGTGCCAACGCCATTCCAATAAGTTTTATTTTTATGATTAAATTGATTTAATATTTCAGTTTCATTTCGTATAGATTTTCCTTTTCTCCCGTCTTTTTACCCTCATTTTGGAAATTATTCAAATTGTATAGATGGTAAATTAACTTTGGGAAACGTAACAGATTTTAATATTTTTCTTTTTGGCAGTTCGAGCAGACGATTTTTCTTTTCATCTTCATAATTTTTGCTCGGAAGATGGTCACTAACAATTCTGGCATTCTTTGTATTTGAAGGATCTTGTATTCGACATATATGTAACTAAACAAATTTCAACAAAATAAAGTTATTCTTTTGAAATACGGGTAAAACGTTTTTTTTATAGGGAAACCTGTATATGGCTGGAAATTGATAAATTCTCATAAGGGGACGGTGGACGTTAAAATGAGCAAAAATCGACTAAAAAGTTATATTATATAACATTATTTACACATTTAACATTTGCTTACGGGTGGGACAGCGTGTATCCCAAACGAAGAACCTCCCAAAAAGAGAGGTATTTGACATACCCTATCCCAAACAGTTCGATCCCCTTTGCAGGCATTGCAGTCCATGGAAATCGCTGACAGAAACATTGCAACTGCTGCAGCAAGTGCAATGTTTCTGTCAGTGATTTTATATTATATTGGTTGATATTTGGATTTCATATTACACTATTAGATTATTGGATTTCATATTACACTATTAGATTATTGGATTTCATATTACACTATTAGATTATTGGATTTCATATTATACTTGGTAAGTAAATCACTTACGCGCGACCTAAGTGCTAATATATTGGATTTCATATTATACTTGGTAAGTAAATCACTTATGCGTGGCTTAAGTGCTGATATATATTGGATTTCATATTATACTTGGTAAGTAAATCACTTATGAGTGGCCTGAGTGCTGATATATTGGATTTCATATTATTATACTTGATAAGTAAACCACTTATGAGTGGCCTAAGTGCTGATATATTGGATTTCATATTATTATACTTGATAAGTAAATCACTTATGAATGGCCTAAGTGCCGATATATTGGATTTCATATTATACTTGGTAAGTAAATCACTTATGCGTGACCTAAGTGCTGATATATATTGGATTTCATATTATACTTGGTAAGTAAATCACTCATGAGTGGCCTAAGCGCTGATTAGATTTTGGTACGATTTGGAATAATAGAATCAGCTTTTTTTTTGTGAAGTGGCCTGCAGAAATAATATGTAACCACTCTAGTTGAGAAACTGGAAGACCAAATTTCACAAAATTTGGTAGATATGTTGCTAGCCTAACTTGATGCTGGTTGGATTTTAATACGAGTCGAAAATAAAGATAATCTTTTTTTTTTTTGCGAAATAGACACTTTTACAACTCTAACACGGATCACAGCGCCGTAGACAAAGCAGTCTCAGACCCTCAAAGGGTATACTCAGCCCCCTCTGATAAAAATATGTAAGTTTTAGCAGTGGTATGAAATTTCATGCAACATGTCATCCGAATTTTAAACGAAAAACTGATTTTTCAGATTTTTTTTTGTAAATTACTGCGTTATGTATAGTACATAAATATAAGAACTTTTAGTGCCTGAATTTCTGGTTATTTTAATGATCATAAATTTATTTACATGCTTAATTTTAAAATATTCACAGTTAGACATTCTAGAGTTATAGATTATCAACAGTTAATGTATTACTCGGAAATATATATGTCTAGAACTGAATCATATAATGTTGCATATTATCATGCTATACCTGATGAGTAGTTAAAGAGTTAATATTATGTGATATACTGTATTTAGTTGTAATTAAAATAATTTTTTTATACAATTCATTTAAAGACTACAATTAAATATTTGAGTGCATTTCCCTACCCCCCCCCCTCCCCGCAAAAGTTTTCAAGTAATTCCTTCCTTCAGTACTGTTGAGCCAATTTTTAATTAACTCTAGCCCCCCCCCCCCCCCTCTTGTAATTCTCTCCAACCTCTCTTAGATTTCATTTCTGACTACGGAACTGGTGGATCAGTGAAATAATGTCAAAGAATGAGGATAATATCAGAGAACAACAGTATTGGAGATTATAAGCGCTCCGCGCCTGATGTTTTTTCAAGAATGCACACGCAACACAAGACGCGGGTGAAAATCGCGTTTGAAAAGTCCTAACGGACGCCATCTTGGGCTTTCTGCATAACAAATATAAACATATATATTCAAAAATGCATAAAAAGCTAGTACATAAATAAGTTAGTTAAGTACGAAATTTCAAAACATCTATACTAAGGGAAAATGCTGTACTTCAATGAAATTTAACGAAATAACGATACGATACTTTGAAAAAATTTTGTACTTTAAAGAAATTTCAAAAATTCTATACTTAAATATTGTACTTTAACGAAATTTAAGAAATAAAATAATGTTTTAAAAGTATTAAAAAAAGATGGTACTTTAAAGAAATTTTAAAAAAACGATACTTCCAAAATATATTGGACTTTAACGAAATTTAAAAAAATCTATAATTTTTAAAGAAATTTAAAAAAAACTACATCTGTTTGTTGGACAACTACCCGAACGTAACATGTAAATCATAAAATTTTATACAGTCGAGAAATGAAACTTTAAATTACCCTCTAAAACAAAGCAAAAGGCATGCTTAAATCAAAATCAAAGCACAGTATCTGGTTTAATGAAATCCAAAACTTAAAAAAAAAACACGTGTAAATATCCAAATAGCACAAATGGCTGTTTCCACATTGCAGTCATCAGAGAACGATCAATGTATTTCTATGTAAATTTTATGCTTCTACATTAAGTTATCTATTAACAAGTGCTATCTCTTAATTTTTGTATAATATTCACGTTTTTAATGCATTTTTACACGCAAAACAACAAAAATAAAATGGCCGAAGCCAAAGATTACAGAAAGTTAAAAGGAGTTGCCAGGAAAACACGGAACAATTCAAAATCTTTGAATTGAATCTATCATATGTATAACCTATTTTTCCGTCCGTATCACTTGGAAAATTTTGGCAATGAATTTGGTGAAATATCACTAAATTGGCGACATTAATTATGTTACGAAAATGTTGATAAATTGACTAAATTGTCGCCAAATTGTTAAGCATTATGCAGAGTATTATGCCGTTTATTTGAAATAATGCCAAATTACGCCAGCTTTTTCAAATTACTCTGAATTTGCAATTTTAATTAAATTTGTGTTTTTATTTGGAGACTGGATGTATTTTCGAAAGCCATGTGGCGAAAATGAGAAAAACTAAAATATCTCGAGAACGGTTAGTCCTATAGTTACAGGGTTGATCTTATTCTTTTCGTCGTCAAAAATTACATGTGAAACAAATATTTAAACAATTATTATGATCAGTATTTGGGTCATTATCACAAAAAGGAAAAAAGAACAATGTTTCTCTTATTAATATATTTTTCTTCAGTTAGTTATAAAATAACATTTTTGAGGATTACAAAATAATGTTGTGTGCTCTGCATGATATAGTGTGTTTCAGATCATTACCAATAACAGTATTTTTAAAATTATTATTAATTTAAATGTCATTATCAAGAATTAAATAACAAAATTAATTATTCTGTTTTAAAATGTGATTTTTACATATTAGAAAAGGAGGGGGGGGGAATGGTATTAAATACATTTCTTTGGTTTTAGTTAATATATTTTCATGTTTAATAAAAAGAAAGACACTTTCGAATATGTTTAAATTTCATTTGTCACTTAGAAAGAAAATCCTTACCATTGATCATTCGTTTTAGTAACATTTCTGGCCACCAGAAGGCTCTGTTACGGGTTCATGCTCATCAGATAAATTAACATGGTTATTTTCGACTAATATGTTATTATTATGCTCTAATATGTTATAACTATGTACTCATATATCAATATAATATGTCATCACCATGTTACTTAAAAAAATTAATTCCTTTCAAAATTTATATTTGTGTTGTACGATTTCTGCTAGAATTTTTTTTTAATTTATACTTTGGTACACAATGCATTAACTAAATAAATTTGGTAAAAAAATACTTTATACTAACACTTTACAAGATACTTGAGAAGTGTTTATGACTTTGTTCATTCTGTCTTCTGTCTGTCTTTTCGCACGATAACTGCCGTAAAAATGACTTTATCTATATGAATTTGTTGCATGGGACATATTTAAATGTAAATGAGTAAATGAATAATATCATCCAATTAGTTTTGGATTGAACATGGCTTGAAAAAATGAAATACGTTGAACTCTACGACACCTAATTATTCCAACATATTTTAAACAAACTTAAAATTCACAAACTGCTGCGAAAATTTCAGGAAATATATATTTATCACGTAATTATCACATAAAACGTATAAAAACTATTTCAGCAAAATATGTTCGATATTTTTTAAAATAAAAATTAAGATATTAATTACTCCCATATAATATGAAGAGATCACGTGACTCACTTCATAATGAAATATGGCATCCAACTTTTTCCCAGAATCAAAATCGTGATGTTTAAAGTTCTTTTAAACTTTTATTTAATGCTGCATTCGTCCTAAAACAACTCTTTTTTTGGTACTTTTTCTATGTATCTATATTCTATATTCTGTGTCAACGCGATACTGTAAAATAAATATTCATTTAAAATTCACAATTTTCATGTCACAGTTTGTATGTCTGTCTGTTCGCAAGATAGCGGCCATATAAATGACTTTATCTAAATAAAATTTTTGCATGTTGAGTCGGTCTGTGGGACATATATAAATGCAAATGAATAATATCATCCAATTAGTTTTGGATTGAACCCGGCTTGAAAAAATGAAATATGTAAAACTCTATGGGATCTAATTTTTCCAACATTTGTAAAGCGAAGTTAAATTCAGAAATTGCTTCGAAAATTTCAAGAAATACACAAATTATCACATAAAATATATAAAACATATTCCAGCAAAATATGTTTGGTAGTTTTTTAAATAAAAATTAAGATAATTATTATTCCAAATAATATGAAGAGATGACGTGACCCACTTGAAAATGCAATATGGCATCCAATTTTTTCCCTGTCAAAATCGAGATTTTTAAAGTTCTTTTAAACTTTTATTTAATACTGCATCCGTCTAAAACCACGTACTTTTTCTATGCATCTATATTCTGCGTCAACGCGATACTGTAAAATAAATAATCATTTAAAATTCACAATTTTCATTGGGAAACGAATGATACAAACGCTAACATGAACCACTCTGGAGATATTGTAAGGCTTTCAAATTAACTTTTGAAGAACATTATTATAAATCAGAACTTTTATTACTGAAAATAAAATAATCTTTTCACAAGTAATTTTCTATACAAAACGAATGACAAAGAATTTAAAATGGTAACGTAACCCGTTGCCGAGATTTTGCACGTTTGTTCAAACACATTTATAAAAAAAATGTAGTTAGTATCATCAAATATAACATTATATGTATATGTGATATCAAATATATGTATTGTCAAATAAAAATATAATAAGTATCATCAAATATATTCACTTTTTATATATGCAATATTATGAAACAAATCTGTTAAAACCATTGTTATGGATAAGACAAGTTCGCTCCATTCACTAGAGATGATAAAATTTGCAGTACTTTTGTATTTTAGTGAATAATTCATCAATTTCATGGAATATTATTTCAATGTCAGTTTCATTTTGTATTATATGAATAAGAAGTTTTTTTTTTTTTTGGGGGGGGGGGGGACTAACACAACGGCCAATTTTAATTTACCTTTTGTTAATGAAACGACAAAAGCATTGTGCTAACCCAATTATTATCCTGTGAAAGAACTCAAGTCACATCAAGACATCACTCTAAAAATAGTCAAAACATGTTCAAAAATTCCTAAAATAAGTATTTGCATCAAAATCTTGACATCGAATACACTCGGGAAAATAATAATTTTTAATACTATGTGTGAGAAAGCAAAAATCAGTATTATTGCGATCACGTTCAACTAGGTGCATAAGCGCAAACAAAATTTCCAAACGGGTTATCAATACCTCACATACTACCTAATAGATATAGGACCCTAGCGAGTTGCATTTGTTCTGTTCCATGTGGTTACTTTGAACAGATAGGAATTTTCGTGGTCACCTCTGTTTTAAATAATACAAACACATTATAACACTTTATATCAACAAATTATACCAACACGTCAATAACATATTTGAAACACTTGAAAAAAAAGCTTACCCAAAATTAGTTGCCAAGAATATAACGAATTGTAAATCTCTTCTAAGAATTCCACGTGGTTACGCTTCGAATCCAGGGTATACTATCTTCCAGTGTCACTGCATTGCAACGCATAACAGCTGAAGATTGAGTTCACGCATGCGCTGTACGATGAAAAACTGGAGAGAAGTTCTCATCAGCGGTGACCGCGGACCGCAACAGTTGCGCACGTAATAATAAAGGCCGGGAAATTTCACGTATTTTCGATAAAAAACAGGCGACAGCTTAGCTCACTAAAGTGTCCGCTAGGATCGCTTTTATTTACTGTTTTTTCGCGGGTTTTCAATGTAAACAATGATGCACTCTTGAGTTCTTGCTTTTTGTAAAGCTTTTTTATCATAATTTTATATTTGTTATTATTTATTAAATTATACTGGTTTTTATAGCATCAATATAACAATTTTTTGCAAAAATAATTCAGTAGAAATATTACATTGTTGTGTACCATATTGCAATTCTGATTGCTGCTTGTTGGGTTGGTGATTTTTTATTAAAAAAAAAAAAATCAAGTAAATCAAATATTTCTTATTTAAATTAGATTTTTTTGTTTCAAATTGGATTTTTATTTAAATTGGGCTTGTTTGATTTTTCTTACAACCACTAAAACTTTATGGAACATGTGTTCTGCTTGTTGGGCTGGTGATTTTTTTATTTAAAAAAAAAATCAAATATATCGGATTTTTCTTATTTAAATTAGATTTTTTTTTGTTTCAAATTTGATTTTTATTTAAATTGGGCTTGTTTGATTTTTCTCACAACCACTGAAACTTCTTTATGAATAATATATAACAAAAAATTCATTTCATATAATTTAAATAAATAGTTAAATTATATACATTATCATCATTATATCGAATTTAGTTGTTTAGTATATTAAAATATATTACAATTTTACAGAATATTGCACTGAACGTTGCTTTTTATATTCACATTTAATGAACATTGCTAGTGGGAATTGTAAAACTAATTTAAAATTAAGCTGCTGGCTGTGAAGTTTAAGTAACATTATTTACATTATCAAAATAAATTTAAATCGACAAGATTAAAAATAATGCATAGTAAATGATTTTAACATTGAGAATCAAAATCGAGGAAATTCAAGTTATACTCGATTGTTAATGTAAAGAAAAATAAATTGAATAATAAATATTTCTCCATTAATATAATCATGATTTAAATCAGAATATCTGCAAAAGCTGTAAAAAGGGGAGAAGAAGAAATTTTAATTCTGAAGAAAATAAGAAAATATTTGTAAGGAATTACATGAATATATCAAAAAATTATTGAGTTATTTCTTAATGCTATTTTCTTTAACAAATTTTAATATATTAAATACTTTTCCTAATTTATATAATTTGTTAGGTTTGTATGTATGTCCCACTATTTAGTCGCCAAATTTTCGCTAAGGCTTTTATCCCAAATAACTCAATTTCCCTGGCATTATTCATGGGTAAACCATTACTATGTAATAATTTAATAAGCATTATTATTTTATATAACCCAAACTTATAAATGTGAAATAAATTAATGGATGTTCAGGTTATATAAAATCAATAAATTAAGAAAAGTCATTGATTTTAATGAATAACTTAAAAAAAAAATAAGCGATTTAAATCAATGATTTTTTTTCAAATCAAGTAATTTAAATCTTGATTAAAATGAAATTGATTTAAATCAATTTACCCTGTTGACACCCCGTCCAATTTTTTTTAATTATACACCCACCCCCCTCAGTTTATGAATCCTGGAGAACTAACTGGCGGGAAGGGGGTTATTTATGGCATGTTAATGAAAATTGGATTTAAAAAATTAAGCGTATTTTAATAATTTTTATTTAATATAATTTATAAAATTTAATTTTTATTTAATAATAACTAAAATGAAGAATTGAAATTTTAAAATCATTACAAAAACTTGTTAATAAAAAATTTCGCTTTTAAATTAAAAAAAAATACTTGTCTGACATCCCCCTATGGAAATTTCTGGCTTCGCGCATGTTTACAGGTATTTTTCCTTCATCTTGTAAAAAATTATTTTAACGTTTTAATAATTAATTTAATAATTAATAACGTTTCCATTTTTTAATTTATTAGACGATAAAACATATTAAAGACATTAATTTTGTACCTTTTTTTTCATTCACAAAACAAAAAATGTTCTAGGTTAAATAAAACATAACTATATTTATTAAACAAACAATACGCAAACAGATGAGGATTTTAAATTAAAATAATGAAAAGAAATCTAAAAATAGAAGGATTATAAGAACATTGACAGTAATAAATCAGCTCTTACAGGAAATAACAGAGCCATCTACCAACTGTTCTAGAACTACACATTCCCTCTTTCTAAATCCAAAATTTTCGGCATTTATTATCACGTAGGCAACGGTCAGACAGACAAACAGACGGACATCACTCCAAAAATAGTCAAACGTGTTGAGAAAATTTTAAATATTGGTATCAACATCTCGACATCGAAAATTATTATAAAAATAATGCTTTCTTAATACTACGTATGAGAAAGTAAAAATCAGTATTATTGCGATCATGATCAACTAAATACATAAACACATACAAAATTTTCTTTCTAGCTGGTTATCAATACATCAATTACTACATAATAGTTATGGGACCCTACAGAGTTGCATTTTTTCTGGTCGACGTGATTATTTGTAACAGATAGGAATTTTCGTAGTAACCACTGCTTTAAATTATACAAAATGCCAACACATCAATAACATATTTGAAACACTTAAAAAAGAACAACTTACCCAAAAGTAGTTGATGAAATATAACAGTATCCAAGTGAATGAAGAATTGTAAGCTTCCTTTAAGTATTACACGTGGCTGGGCTACGAATCCAGGATACTCTTACTTATCACAACTGCCTTCCGTCGCAACAGTAGACTCACGGCAACGCTCGAGGTACTCACGAGGCTCACGGCAACACGAGTACACGCAAGTTTTTGCGACGTGGTATGGTAATGTGAACCGTTGCGAAGGTGCAACGTTATAGATATAATAACCTTGTTCTGTAGTATAGGAACTCTAGCTGCGATGGTTGGCTCCTCGAACGCTTGTCAAGTTTATTATATCTATACGCTAGTGTCTATGCGAAATCCCATGTTAAAGATGTTGCCATGTGTTCCTATGGGAGTGAACATTCTGGATATAGTATTCCGTGGTAAACCCCTTCACACTGCCGGTCGTTGGCGAAGAAATGTAGCAGTAGAAGAGAAATAAGAGTTGAAGGGCAGCAGGGGCAGCTGGGCAGCAGCTGCCCCTGGAGGAGGAGGAGGATCCCTCTTTGGGAGGATGCCTCTCTTGAGAGAATCCTCTCAGAGGTTCTTTAGACCCCCAGGAGGATGCCTCTCTTGAGAGGATCCTCTCAGAGGTTCTTTAGACCCCAGACCCCCAGGAGGGAGGATGCCTCTCACTGCCCCCCTCCCCTCTTTTGGAAGTTTGGTGCAGCACTGGATGCCTGCCTCTCTTGGGAGGATGCCTCTTTCCTAGTATTGCGAAAGAGGTATGATGACTCATACGGAGTGAGTTTCACTTCACTCGGAGTCTTGAGAGGGAGTGTCACAATCGCTGACCTAAGGAAGTGGTTTCAAGCGATGTCGCAATCAGCGACTGACCTTTGACCTGAGGAAGAAGTTTCAAGGGATGTCGCAATCGAACAATCTGGGAATGACGTGTCGCGATTGATAACCTTAGAAGTGACCTTTGACAAGAGCTCTGAGCACACGTCCTCCCTCTCTGCTGGTCAGTGACAAACTGAAAGATCTTATCAGCGGGATGTAGTTAAAGCGCCCTCTGGCGAATTTTGATGAAGTGCTGCCATCTATCGGCATTTTTTTTCCAAAAGAATTTAATGTCTCACTGGTCAGGAGCTGGATTCGAACTTGGATCCAGCCGATTACAAGCCGCGCGTCTTAGCTCCGTGCCACAGCACCCGTGCTATATAGAAAGTTATCTTCGAAGTGTACATTATCAGTGGAAGTTAGATTATTTTTCGAAGTTCATTCGAATCGCACGGTGAATAGCGATGTGTTTTAAAACAGAATGCTACGGTGTGAATATAAAATTGTGTTATTAATTGTGTATTATAACACTATGATTTTTTAAAACAAATTGTGTTCAGTGGACACAAAAATTGTATTCAGTGATATATAGCAATGTGGATTTTTTTTTTTTTAAATAAATCTTACAGCATATATCATTATGATTTTTTTTTTAAAAGGAATGGAATACACTCCAGTATAGTTACGCATTTTCAAAATGGTGTTAAGTGAATAGCATTCAACCCTTTATGTGTTGTGTATCTAAAAACAAATTTATACACGTACACAAACTTTAAAAACACGAATGTAATAATTAGCTAAAATTGTATTAAGTGATATATAGCAATGTGTTTAAAAATAAATCTAACAGCATATATCAATATGATTTTTTTTTTTAAATGAATTGAATACACCCAAGTATAGTTACACATTTTCAAAATGGTGTTAAGTGAATAGCATTCAACCCTTTTAACACTTAAAAACATGAATGTAATACATAGTTGAAATTATGTTTTGTGAACAGGATTCGACCCTTTCAAGTGTTGTGTATCCAAAATCAAATTTATACACGTACACAAACTTTAAAAACATGAATGTAATACTTAGCTGAGTGATATATAGCAATGTGTTTAAAAATAAATCTAACAGCATATATCAATATGATTTTTTTTTTTTTTAAATGAATTGAATACACCCAAGTATAGTTACGCATTTTCAAAATGGTGTTAAGTGAATAGCATTCAACCCTTTTAACACTTAAAACATGAATGTAATACATAGTTGAAATTATGTTTTGTGAACAGGATTCGACCCTTTCAAGTGTTGTGTATCCAAAATCAAATTTATACACGTACACAAACTTTAAAAACACGAATGTAATAATTAGCTAAAATTGTATTAAGTGATATATAGCAATGTGTTTAAAAATAAATCTAACAGCATATATCAATATGATTTTTATAATAATAACGAAATGATTTTTTTTTTCTTTTTATAAAAATAATAATGAAAATTAGAACTCACGGAACAACGTCTTCGCAGCTTCGCATCCACGCTGCAAATGAGTGATATACTCTCATTATGCTATTAAAAATTAGATCTTATCTATAATGACGTCAGCAGTATGATGTGTTGCCACCTATTTTTTCTAATAATATATTTTAATAGTTGGATACTTCAAGGGTCTGATTTGCTACACGTAATCTGAAATACATCATTTTAATGATATTACGCATCGAATATGATTTGACCATTTTAAAGTGGTGGATGTAATTGAAATATCGGAGATTAGAATTTAACAAGCTAACGAATTTTCACCCCCAAAATTTTAGCATTAAGTTTAAATAAAATAAAAACCAACGAATATGATATAACCATTTTAACAGTGAAGGGTATAATTTTTACTACCATTATAGAACTTAGAATTGAGTGTACATTATTTTTTTCAGGACACCTACACATTTTAAAATCTATTGAATAGGAATAGACCATTTTGCACATACATGTACCTAGATTTCAACACCCGGTATTAAAACCTGCTAAACATGAAACGAGTAAGTATTGTGTGAGATTTTATCACACTAACTTTCAAACTTTTTAAATTTTTAAAAATGTCCGAAATAGTTGTATTTCATCGGTAGACATAAATTGTATGGAACACATTTTTATGAAAAAAATATCTGTTTCGACAGCTTTTAAAATAGATTTCTACAGTTGTACACTACAGTTCTAGAATTTTCTAAATATGAATCGACTGTTTGAACTACCAATGGTGTTTTTACCGATGCAAATATTTACAGGACAAATATTTCGATGAAACCGAACTTAGTTGAAGCTTCTAAGTTTGAATATTTAGAATCATTTCATATAATTTTTATATTCACATTGAAAATAGTTAACAAAGTTGGAACTCACGAAGTGACATCTTCACAGCTTACTGTCCAGACTCCAAATGAGTGATACACTCTCATTACATTATTAAAAATTAGATCTTATCTATAATGACGTCATTATGTTGACGTGTTGCCACTACTCAATTATTCTTTCCAAATTATGCATTTTTTCTTTTTTTTTTTAATAACTTGCTACTGTCTTATGCTATCCATTTTTTTTTCATATAAGCAGATATTCCATATACCTTCTAAATGTTAAGTTATAATTTAAAAAAAAAAAGCATTAGAGGTGTATTTTACGTCTGAATTCGTCCAAGTGGAAATCCGACAATTGCAAATCCATGATTGGATCCTTACATTTCAGTAGACACCACTAAAATGTGTGGATCTTATTTTGAAAAAGCTGCTCTCAGAAAGAATATGTATATGAATACATATTTTCCATAAATACCCCCCCTCCCCCCTCCCCACAATACACACAACATGCAAGCCAAAGACTCACCCAGAATACATTCCAAATCGGCTCTATAGCTTATCGTGCTTATCAGTGTAAAAGATAGTGACCCAAAGTTCATGTTCGCAAAGCGAGATAATTGCAATGTTATTGTTTTAAACGGATCCCATATTTAAATGAAAAATTTATCAAATTATACAATACATACAAGAGCTGGAAGATCTTAACATTTCAATATTATAGAATACTCACGAATGTTTTTTTTCCCAATTTAAAATTATCAAATTTTAATGCAATTTGACAAAAATTGCACAATACTTAGTGTATGACTATCAAATAAGAGCTAGGTTTTATTGTTACGACAAAGTTTAAGATCATTAAACGACTATATATATATATATATATTTTTAAAGAAGAATAGTATATAACTTAGTGTTTTTAAGGATAGGCGATTGTTAACATTGAATTTAAATGAAAGAGTGCCCCTCTGAGACAAGTACAGTACATTGCAATAACATTAAAAGATATGAAAGATATACAATTAACACCCTAAAAGAAACATGTAATGAGTTTTGATATCTTAATACGAGACATTATTGACATGCACATAGAAATGTCACAATTTTATGGCTGTAGGTGCTCCATAAGACCCTTCTGCTCTTAATAAATGATCCCATTTGAATCTACATATTTAACAACACACAGAAAATGACAGGACCACAACAAAATTTTACACCTATTACAGAATAAGTCCCAACTTCGTAGATTTTTAAGAAACTACAGTCGAATTTTCACCGATTCTTAGAGATTGAAACACAACATTGTTTATGAATCTTCATACTTTAGAGAATGGAACATAACTTAGCATTTATTTTGAATGAATTCAGAATTTTGACATTGATTATAAATTTATGATTTAAACTCTGTAAAGTGTAAATATCCTTTGTTATGAAACTCACACTGTAGACATTTGATATGATTCGAATAAATCTATTTTTAATTTTTTATATTTTATTTTAAAAAGTGAGATTAGTAAACCTGTTACACTTGAATGTATAGATACATAACTCATAACCATATAACATTTCTTAAATGGAACATGCTTAAAAAAAAAATTAGCTAATGAGTATAAATAATAAATTCAATTTGAAAGATAAAAACCATTTAATGAATCTATTATTCATGAAATACACATTAACCATTATCAGTTGTACATTTAAACAAATAAGTTAAAATGATTTCCTTATTGCACATTCATAGTCCTCTGATTTGAATGACTCGAAAAAATTTCTATCATAGCAGTAAAAGACTTCTTCACCACGCAACAAAACTTTCTTAGCAATGTTATTAATGTCAAGATTTAGAAGCACTTGTTCAGACACTCTGTCATACATTTGTAATGGAGTGCTGTAAAGACATTCATGGTAACTTAAATTTTCAACTTGAGCAACACAGCCGACACATTTGAAAAGTTTTCTTACATGACACATGATGTTGTCATGAATACAAGAGATTAATTGTTCGAATGCAAAATTTTTGTCACAAATAAGTGATGGTAGAAAGGTTATAGTGTTCTTTATTTTTAATATTTGAGCAGGAAGCCACTCTATAAATATACTTTCTCGAAGATGTATACTAATGTTGTTAACACTATTCTGTAAACATGCTATTTGATTTTTATCTAAGGTAATATGACACTGTGTTAGACAAAATTTTGAATCATATAATTGAATTATTTTCTGCAAATGCAATTTTCCGTTGTCATTGAAACAGAACAACTCATTGCGACTGACGAAAGAGGTATCTGCATATAGAATATTGAACGACCACAATTTTTGAGAAAATTCACTCCACGTAGCCGGTGACAGTGTAACACCTTCACGCGTAGGCTGTAATTCATTTCGATCGTTAGAGAGATATTTCCATATATACACTTTTAACTTCCCATGACGAAGTTTTAAATATACATACACATTAGATCCTAAATGCCAACGACGGAGTGCATCTTGCATAAAATCTGAAGAAGTAGATTCAGTCGAAACTGATTCTGTAGTGGAAGATAACACTCCGCCATGTGTTAGAGCACAAGAAAGTAGATCTTGAGTTGAGTTTTCAACCTCGGTGAGAACTTGTGAATTGACAACGGTAGATGTTTCTGCTGGGGTTTTGGAAGACATAAGATAGGTCTCTAACCAATCCACAGCAAATTTTTGTGAGGGCGAATTAATCACATCTGAGACAATGTCCACATATTTTGTTTCTTCTAGGGCAGGAACAGTCAACTCCGCACTATTTACACTAGAAATTATTTGCTCGAGTTATGGCATTCTTTTTAGATAGTAACATTAAACCACGACATTCACAGTATAAGATTTATTTTTAAAACACTAACATCTTAAAACATTATAATTTTGTCGCAGCTATGAACGAACCAAACCTATCCACACAACGCCCAAAGTTGAAATGACTTATCAAACAACTTCATAAGTATAATCACATAACCTAAATCGAGTGTCGTGTGCAAACAGATCACATAAGATATGAAGTGATTAGAACTTATAATTTTTAATGAATCGTACAACATTAGATTGTGGTAAATACAATTGTTATCTACATGAGAAAATTTCTATATTATTTCATTCAGCTTCGAAATCATAGAGTGAAAATATGTACCAAACTTACTTAAAGTTCCTAATTTTAAATCACATTAACATTATATACTTAGAAAAATTTTATATATATTTTTATAACTTTAGGTGATATGTATCACGCGGAATATACAAGAATAGCTACCAAAAACACGAAAATAACTAACAGTATGAGGCCTTCACAAGTCGACATCCAAACTAGAAATGAACGATAAACACACTAATTACAACAATTAGATGAGAGCTTATCAGTTCTTATCTTATCAGTTCTTATCTTATCTTAATAGCATGTTTACAGAATAGTGTTAACAACATTAGTATACATCTTCGAGAAAGTATATTTATAGAGTGGCTTCCTGCTCAAATATTAAAAATAAAGAACACTATAACCTTTCTACCATCACTTATTTGTGACAAAAATTTTGCATTCGAACAATTAATCTCTTGTATTCATGACAACATCATGTGTCATGTAAGAAAACTTTTCAAATGTGTCGGCTGTGTTGCTCAAGTTGAAGATTTAAGTTACCATGAATGTCTTTACAGCACTCCATTACAAATGTATGACAGAGTGTCTGAACAAGTGCTTCTAAATCTTGACATTAATAACATTGCTAAGAAAGTTTTGTTGCGTGGTGAAGAAGTCTTTTACTGCTATGATAGAAATTTTTTCGAGTCATTCAAATCAGAGGACTATGAATGTGCAATAAGGAAATCATTTTAACTTATTTGTTTAAATGTACAACTGATAATGGTTAATGTGTATTTCATGAATAATAGATTCATTAAATGGTTTTTATCTTTCAAATTGAATTTATTATTTATACTCATTAGCTAATTTTTTTTAAGCATGTTCCATTTAAGAAATGTTATATGGTTATGAGTTATGTATCTATACATTCAAGTGTAACAGGTTTACTAATCTCACTTTTTAAAATAAAATATAAAAAATTAAAAATAGATTTATTCGAATCATATCAAATGTCTACAGTGTGAGTTTCATAACAAAGGATATTTACACTTTACAGAGTTTAAATCATAAATTTATAATCAATGTCAAAATTCTGAATTCATTCAAAATAAATGCTAAGTTATGTTCCATTCTCTAAAGTATGAAGATTCATAAACAATGTTGTGTTTCAATCTCTAAGAATCGGTGAAAATTCGACTGTAGTTTCTTAAAAATCTACGAAGTTGGGACTTATTCTGTAATAGGTGTAAAATTTTGTTGTGGTCCTGTCATTTTCTGTGTGTTGTTAAATATGTAGATTCAAATGGGATCATTTATTAAGAGCAGAAGGGTCTTATGGAGCACCTACAGCCATAAAATTGTGACATTTCTATGTGCATGTCAATAATGTCTCGTATTAAGATATCAAAACTCATTACATGTTTCTTTTAGGGTGTTAATTGTATATCTTTCATATCTTTTAATGTTATTGCAATGTACTGTACTTGTCTCAGAGGGGCACTCTTTCATTTAAATTCAATGTTAACAATCGTCTATCCTTAAAAACACTAAGTTATATACTATTCTTCTTTAAAAAGATATATATATATAGTCGTTTAATGATCTTAAACTTTGTCGTAACAATAAAACCTAGCTCTTATTTGATAGTCATACACTAAGTATTGTGCAATTTTTGTCAAATTGCATTAAAATTTGATAATTTTAAATTGGGAAAAAAAACATTCGTGAGTATTCTATAATATTGAAATGTTAAGATCTTCCAGCTCTTGTATGTATTGTATAATTTGATAAATTTTTCATTTAAATATGGGATCTGCTTAAAACAATAACATTGCAATTATCTCGCTTTGCGAACATGAACTTTGGGTCACTATCTGTTACACTGATAAGCACGATAAGCTATAGAGCCGATTTGGAAAGTATTCTGGGTGAGTCTTTGGCTTGCATGTTGTGTGTATTGTGGGGAGGGGGGGGGTATTTATGGAAAATATGTATTCATATACATATTCTTTCTGAGAGCAGCTTTTTCAAAATAAGATCCACACATTTTAGTGGTGTCTACTGAAATGTAAGGATCCAATCATGGATTTGCAATTGTCGGATTTCCACTTGGACGAATTCAGACGTAAAATACACCTCTAATGCTTTTTTTTTTAAATTATAACTTAACATTTAGAAGGTATATGGAATATCTGCTTATATGAAAAAAAAATGGATAGCATAAGACAGTAGCAAGTTATTAAAAAAAAAAAAAAAAAAAATGCATAATTTGGAAAGAATAATTGTGTAGTGGCAACACGTCAACATAATGACGTCATTATAGATAAGATCTAATTTTTAATAATGTAATGAGAGTGTATCACTCATTTGGAGCCTGGACAGTAAGCTGTGAAGATGTCACTTCGTGAGTTCCAACTTTGTTAACTATTTTCAATGTGAATATAAAAATTATATGAAATGATTCTAAATATTCAAACTTAGAAGCTTCAACTAAGTTCGGTTTCATCGAAATATTTGTCCTGTAAATATTTGCATCGGTAAAAACACCATTGGTAGTTCAAACAGTCGATTCATATTTAGAAAATTCTAGAACTGTAGTGTACAACTGTAGAAATCTATTTTAAAAGCTGTCGAAACAGATATTTTTTTCATAAAAATGTGTTCCATACAATTTATGTCTACCGATGAAATACAACTATTTCGGACATTTTTAAAAATTTAAAAAGTTTGAAAGTTAGTGTGATAAAATCTCACACAATACTTACTCGTTTCATGTTTAGCAGGTTTTAATACCGGGTGTTGAAATCTAGGTACATGTATGTGCAAAATGGTCTATTCCTATTCAATAGATTTTAAAATGTGTAGGTGTCCTGAAAAAAATAATGTACACTCAATTCTAAGTCCTATAATGGTAGTAAAAATTATACCCTTCACTGTTAAAATGGTTATATCATATTCGTTGGTTTTTATTTTATTTAAACTTAATGCTAAAATTTTGGGGGTGAAAATTCGTTAGCTTGTTAAATTCTAAACTTCGATATTTCAATTAAATCCACCACTTTAAAATGGTCAAATCATATTCGATGCGTAATATCATTAAAATGATGTATTTCAGATTACGTGTAGCAAATCAGACCCTTGAAGTATCCAACTATTAAAATATATTATTAGAAAAAATAGGTGGCAACACATCATACTGCTGACGTCATTATAGATAAGATCTAATTTTTAATAGCATAATGAGAGTATATCACTCATTTGCAGCGTGGATGCGAAGCTGCGAAGACGTTGTTCCGTGAGTTCTAATTTTCATTATTATTTTTATAAAAAGAAAAAAAAAATCATTTCGTTATTATTATAAAAATCATATTGATATATGCTGTTAGATTTATTTTTAAACACATTGCTATATATCACTTAATACAATTTTAGCTAATTATTACATTCGTGTTTTTAAAGTTTGTGTACGTGTATAAATTTGATTTTGGATACACAACACTTGAAAGGGTCGAATCCTGTTCACAAAACATAATTTCAACTATGTATTACATTCATGTTTTTAAGTGTTAAAAGGGTTGAATGCTATTCACTTAACACCATTTTGAAAATGCGTAACTATACTTGGGTGTATTCAATTCATTTAAAAAAAAAAGTCATATTGATATATGCTGTTAGATTTATTTTTAAACACATTGCTATATATCACTTAATACAATTTTAGCTAATTATTACATTCGTGTTTTTAAAGTTTGTGTACGTGTATAAATTTGTTTTTAGATACACAACACATAAAGGGTTGAATGCTATTCACTTAACACCATTTTGAAAATGCTTAACTATACTGGAGTGTATTCCATTCCTTTTAAAAAAAAATCATAATGATATATGCTGTTAGATTTATTTAAAAAAAAAAAATCCACATTGCTATATATCACTGAATACATTTTTTGTGTCCACTGAACACAATTTGTTTTAAAAAATCATAGTGTTATAATACACAATTAATAACACAATTTTATATTCACACCGTAGCATTCTGTTTTAAAACACATCGCTATTCACCGTGCGATTCGAATGAACTTCGAAAAATAATGTAACTTCCACTGATAAGGTACACTTCGAAGATAAATTTCTATATAGCACGGGTGCTGTGACACGGCTCTAAGACGCGCGGCTTGTAATCGGCTGGATCCAAGTTCGAATCCAGCTCCTGACCAGTGAGACATTAAATTCTTTTGGAAAAAAAATGCCGATAGATTGCAGCACTTCAACAAAATTCGCCAGAGGGCGCTTTAACTACATCCCGCTGATAAGATCTTTCTGTTTGTCACTGACCAGCAGAGAGGGAGGACGTGTGCTCAGAGCTCTTGTCAAAGGTCACTTCTAAGGTTATCAATCGCGACACGTCATTTCCAGATTGTTCGATTGCGACATCCCTTGAAACTTCTTCCTCAGGTCAAAGGTCAGTCGCTGATTGCGACATCGCTTGAAACCACTTCCTCAGGTCAGCGATTGTGACACTCCCTCTCAAGACTCCGAGTGAAGTGAAACTCACTCCGTATGAGTCATCATACCTCTTTCGCAATACTAGGAAAGAGGCATCCGGTGCTGCACCAAACTTCCAAAAGAGGGGAGGGGGGCAGTGAGAGGCATCCTCCCTCCTGGGGGTCTAAAGAACCTCTGAGAGGATCCTCTCAAGAGAGGCATCCTCCTGGGTGTCTAAAGACCCTCTGAGAGGATTCTCTCAAGAGAGGCATCCTCCCAAAGAGGGACCCTCCTCCCAAAAAGGGATCCTCCTCCTCCTCCAGGGGCAGCTGCTGCCCTTCAACTCTAATTTCTCTTCTACTTGTAGCCAATCAGATGAAAGCGCAGAAATTTCTCCTAGTTCAGCGGCCATGTTTACAAACAGTCTCTTCCGAAGCGATTTATATACATGAAATATTATATAATAAACATTAATACATTATTACTAATATAATCTCTTTTTGTCTTTTCTGATTCAAATTTATATTTAACAGCGGCTCGCGAATTTACAGTATTGACGCATTTCAGAAATTTCGCCTTTCTGTGAATTTAAACAAGAACGTACCCTAGTTTGTTTAGCGATATGTACATATTTAATCAGTTTTCTAAAATAAGCTAACTAAAGTGATTCCATCCCAAAGCACAAAGGATTTATATATTAAGTAATTAATGTCATATTTCTTTAGGCAAAAATAGTACCGTCGACAGAGTTTTGAGGCCACTATGCAACAAATGCGTCCTTCCCTCCTAATAATCCTATTTTACAAGTTAACTGACATGCTTCCTTTTGCCCATCTCCCCATCTGTCTGCGGCCCTGAATAATATATATCAATAATCATGCAGAGCCTACAAGGTATGACTGGCATACATTATAGGATGACTGGAAACTGATACTTGAGAAACCAATTTTAATAAGTCCGTTCAAAACAGATGAGCATAACATTTACAATTTTAATAAACTATGGGAGGCAGGATTACAGATTAGGTAAAAGTTTTCGAACCGAAGCTCAAAATTAATAAAAATGATTTAAAATAATTAAAAATGCTACTGATTCTGCCTTAACAGCTTCAAACCATATTCAGATGGCAAGTATGGAAATCCGAATGAATGAAGATAAATACCAGAAGAACACAAAATAATAAAGGAAAACGTTGAAGGAGCTTGTTAGTGGCAAGATGCTAGGTTGAAATAATTAGCTCGAAACAAAATTTTAGGCAGTCTTAGGTTAAAAAATAAACTATCCTTTAAAATTTTGAGGCCCACTCCAAACATGAGGCCCTAAGCAGTTGCTGGAGTTGCTTTTCCCTCAGGACACCCCTACTCGCAGTTTATTATAAACTAAAAATTGCACTCTGTCTTGCACGCTCAGTGTTTCTTTCAGCACATTTCGGTCGGGAGGGGGGTGGGGCACATTTTTTATTTGCCCAATATAAATGTATCGATTTGCTGACACATAAATAGAAACTAGGTTAAAATAAGATGTCGCCGGGTGTGCGAATTATCATCTCCGGGGGGGGGGCTTTGACCCGCGGGGGTATGCTTGGAAGAAGCACTGTACACGGGATTCAAGGAAGGGATAAATTGAATTAATTGAGTTTTTCGAAAGGTTTAGTCGCCTGATAAGAGAACACACACTTAAATTGCAAAGCACAAGCCAGAACATATTCGTCTTAAAGGGGCACCTAATCAAACCTGAGACCACTGCTCGGGTACATAAAACGCCTTGGTCCCAGTAATAGGCACCTCGAAAATTACGCCCTAACATGATTGGGTAGTACGTCCTTAATACACACTATGCCCTGCGCTCGGGGCTATAAACTCCTTTGTTATCCCCAAATAAGATATTGATACGCCCTAAATAAGCACTTTTGATACGCCCCAAACAAGTTCTTTTGATACACCTTAAATAAACTCTTTTAATAAGCTATAAATACCCCCCCTTTATTCTCCCCAAATAGGACTTACACCTTCTGTATGGACATAATAATCTTCATTATATAAGATCGATACGCTACATATTCTTCGATTAACATCAGCAGACCGTTTTCTAAACGATAATTCTTGTAAACTCTGATAATATTTTCAATTCTAGTAATAACTGATAATTTAAGTAAATCCCTAAGGAAATGACATCAATTCCATTGATGACTTGATTTGCTAATCTAATCCACCCATATTTAAAGAATTTGGCAGAGTTACAGATCAAGTCATGTTCCACGATATCTCCAAGCTATATATTTTAATTCGAATTAATACTTTAGTAATTTCATGTCGAAATGCCATTTTGAGCAATTTTCGAGCAAATCCATAGGAGTTTCTATATTTAACAACATCAAATAGCTCAAAAAATTTTCTTTCAAAAATGATTTGAATTGAATCCGTTGTATCATTCCTTCATAATTAAAACCAAGAAAGATCAATCACGTATAAAGCATTGATTATGAAACAATTTCGAACCGAAATGCAATTTATTTAAACATCTCTAAAATGCTATATATTCAGCACAGATAATTTTTAAATTATACAATACTACAGAATTAATTATTCTTTGAAACTTTAACCATCATAAAAGGTAATGTCTTAAATCACCTGATTCTTTATGTGGAATCAATTAATATTTTATTCATATTACTTATTTTCCAGACTCCAGAGCTAAATAATTTTGCGTGAAAAGAAAAATTCAGCAATTGTTATACAACTTTTCCTGCAATCGCTTGATTTGTTTAGATTTCTCAGAACTACAGAGATTAGGCTTCATTGTAGGAATAATCAAAGTTTAGTGACCATTTAAAATAAAAAATATTGTAATTGCGTTGGCACAGAAATTAGATACAGAAATATTACGCAATAACAGTGGTTTTATGCACCACTAAATATAAGTTTAAATGGTCTTTAACCGTCAGGATTTTTAGACGGAAAAAAATGGACGTAATACTTTATTTCGAAATGAGTTTAATTTTGAAATTAATTTCGAAATGAATTAGCAAATTTAATCCTAATTTTTTTTCGGAAAGCATTTATTTACGGAACCAGATTCTGTGTCAGATAAGCCTTCTCACAGGAAACTAATTGGAGTTATTCAAGGTTATACAAGGAAAGTTCTTATTCAGAAAGTTTTGCAAAGAAAACATAATTTCGCATGTTTTAAATCACAAATTTTGCTTTTTAAAGAATCTCGGGTTGTTGGCCAATGTAGTTTACATTAAAATTATGTGTGTTTAGCGTTTCAGAATAGCCCTGAAAAAATAAAAAGAGAACAACATATCATGGATTGTATGAGCACATTGCGCAAACTGGAAATCAAACATTCGTTTAATTTTATATCCTGTTTCAATTAAAATGCACGAATTTTATGTAGGAGATTTAATATGGTGATGAGTGTTGTGTGCAACTCATTTTCGACGAAATACCTAAAGATGTTTATGGGTCATTCTGAAATTAAGTGGAATATTGACAACCAAAATTTCTTGAAAAAATCAAAGTTTTATCATTTATTTTATATTTTTGTGGTCCTGTAAAGTCAATGAATTTGTACAAACCTCTAATAGAAGTCAAGAAATCATTTTATATCAACTTATGTTTTATATTATTAAAGATTAGTGTTACCTCCATGTTCCAATACTGACATAAATGTGATATATTTTTGGTTCAACTTATAAATTCGTATCCTATGACCACATCATTGTTAGGCTGCTTGGATAACATAAAAATAAACAATTCAGAACACATTATAGAGCTAATTATCTATTACATTGAAAACTGACAAAATTAATGAAGCCATGGAGATGGAATTAGATAAAAGTAATTTCCATTCTTGTGAGTACTTTCAATAAAATTTAAAAAAATGATAGCTTACCTCCTAAAATAGATAACCAGCAAAAAAAATTGTTGAATATAGCTTCATTTCACTGTAAAGTTTCTTGACTTCGATAACTGTTAGTGTATTTTTGTGAAATTATAAGATATTTAAAAAATAGGACCATAAATCTAGGGTCTAAATTTTATGAGCTCACACAAAAAAAAGTTCTATTATTTTCAACCTTTTCATCAAAAAATGATAAAAATAATGTTTCTTAATTAACTTTGCTCATTCTTTTTTAGTGCTTTTTTTTTATATTTCAGAAGAAAGAGCCACAATATTATACAAAAACCAATTGAAGGCACATACCATGAAAGTGACATCCAGTACTTCATAAGAAAATTTAAAACTGTGAAACCACATAACTTTCCACAAATTCAGTGGAAATAAAACAATTCGATGCTCCTCAATTATTTAAATGAATATTTGATTATTTATAAAAATAATTAAAAAAAAGAAAAAATTGCCAACGACACAAATATCCAATTAAATTCGGAATAACCCTTATATTCTTTGAACACTCATTTTATATAGTCGAAAAAATTATCGGAATGACCGAAAGTAACATTTTTAGAATCGGAAATGGAAATCCTCAGTGAACCTCCTTCAGAGAATCTTAGCAAATTGAGACTGAATCAATGTTCCATCATCAAAGATCTATCCATAATCAATTCTGAGACATAGATAGTGGAAAGAAAACGTAATTGTCTGTATCTGAAGTGACATCTCCCCTTCCTAGAACTTAAAGTAAAAGTTCTTACCGACTCTCCTTGGAAAATATGGAATTTGATACGTGGAATTGTCCCCATGGAAATTGATGCTTAATCCATATCAGTTCTAGCATACAATGAATGTTGACGAAGAAACGTCTAGTATACATACAATTAATTTGTCTGATAGTATACTATCTGTAAATTTTAATAACTGCAGAAATCGAACCCTAAATAGGTTCAGCCGTTTTATTAATACTTAAATACATTGTTGAAAGGTGTTTATGACTTTGGTCGTTCTGTCTGTCTGACCGTTAGGACGAAAACTGCCGTAAAAATAACTTTATCGAAATAAAATTTTAGTACTTTGCTGAGGTCTGTGGGACATATAGGAATGTAAGTGAATAATATCAGTCAAACAGATTTGGATTGAACCCAGGTTGAAAAAATGAAATACATTGAACCCTAAGTGAGCTAATTTTTCAAGCATTTCATATGTAAAGTTAAAATTCGCAAATTGCTTCCATAAATCTATGAAATATTCAAATTATTCCATGAAATATAAAATACAATTTCAGCAATATATGTTCGGTATTTTTTAAAATAAAAATTTAAGTAATAATTACACGCATTTAATATGAAGAGTTCACGTGACCCACTTCAAAATAAAATAAGGCATCCATCTATTTCTCCTAGAGTACAAATCGTGATTTTGAAATTTTCTTTTAAATTTGTATTTAGTGTTGCATCTGTTCTAACGCAGTTTTATTTTTTAGTATTTTCTGAGCATCTATATTCTGCGCCAATGAAACTACAACAATTTTGAGCTGAAATAATCATCGAACTTTGATTATTTCTACAAGGCCTAATTTTGATGGATGCTGAATGTAAACTAGTGATAGGAAGGTGAGTTGTAAAAGATATACTGAATTATTCGCAAGCAATTCAACTCTGGAGTCTGCAATAAAAGTGTATGAATAAAATACTCACTGCATTTATATAGACAAGTAAACTAAATTATTATAGTTCTGTAATAATTTAAAAAAATATCTCCGCTGAATATTTTTCATTTTAGAGATGTTTAAATTAAATTGCATTTCAGATGGAAAGTATTTCATAATGAATATTTCATGCATGATTGATCTTTCTTGTTAATCTTATACATATATCGAGTGTCCACAATAGTTTCACCTTTAAAGTCCACCAGAATGCGTATTTCACCCATTATCTCCTGAGAAAGACAAGTCATTTGTCTTTACAAGCCTTCAGATTTTCATTTCCATACCTATTCAGTAACCTCACACAAAAGCTAATGATTTACTCTTCGGAATAAAATGACATATTGGTCATAATTAGGCCACTCAGTGTATATATAATTGCATGTTGCATCGTGCATCTATTCTTTTGCTCTCCCTGCAATGCATGGTAATATGTAGGGAAAGTATTGGAATCGTGTCCAAAATAGCAAATTCTGTTTTCGACAACAAGTTTTGGGATCTTTTAAACACGAAAATATTTTTAGTGTGATATTGGTGTGTGTGTCTGTCTGTGCAAAGTTGATATACACTGTATCTCAAAAACTAATGGACCAAATTTCATTAATATTTATATGTAAGACACTTGTGTGTGGCTCTGTTGCTGATTACATATTGGTACGCATTTAATAGGGGTAAAAAATCCACATTCTTACGGAATGGCTTGCAAAAATCGTATATATCCACTCTAGCTAAAATATTAATTATCCAAATTTCACAAAATCTGGTAGTCCAGTCACTTGTTGAATACTTTGGTGATGAATAGATTCTGGTACGATTTGGAAAAAAAGAACCTGTTCCCTTTTGCGAAATGGACTGCAAAAATCGTCAAAATCTAAAACAAAAGACTAATACGATTCAAATTTATGCTCAAATGTATTAATTAAATGCTTATATAATATGAAGTTTTTGGCGTGGAAAAGAATAGGGACCCCACTACACCAGGTCTAACCGTTCTGGGGATATTTTAGTTTTTTCGCATTTTTGTTACTGCGCTTTTGACAAAATGTCTAGCTGCCAAATAAAAAGAAAGATTGAAGTAAAAGTGCAAATTCGCTTTTTTTTTGTGTGTGTGTGTAAATAAATCCAATTTAATGGAATATTAAATAAATAAAGAGAACGTGAATATGAGTCTGCAGGGAAAGTCATCTACTGACAGCATCAGATTTTTTTCCCAATGAAGTTAGCTATAAATAAATGAACTTAAATATTGAAGTTATTATAGATTTATATCGATTTGAGATTCAGATTTATTCAAGGTGTATTTCCGTTCAAGTTGATCGTATGTATATATGATGTAAATTTGGATATAAGGATAAACTTTATGAAATAAATGTGTCAATTTACACATAAAATGTGGTATTCTTTTGCCAACAGAACGTGTAATGGCGTGCAAAAGAGTGTGTAATAACAAATGACACAGTAAATGGGTCAATTTAATATTTGGGCGAAATTTTCTATGTGGACTAATTTGGAGCTCCATAATTTGTTTATGGCCATTGTGTGTTGCCAATTAAAAATATTTACATTTGTGCTGTTCTAGATATTAAGACGAATCCTCGTGCATATTCTTTCCACATGAATTTATAACTGACGTTATTCTTAATTGAATAATATCTTTAAATAAGCGCTACGGTATGCTTGAGTAACAAGGGGTGGGACGATAATCCCCCACATCAAGAGTCTGCTGTGGATGTCATTGTCTTACGTAGATGACTTTTCCTTTTATAAGAGAAGTCATGTGCAACACACATCAGTTTTATTGATGTGAATTACATCTGTGGTTGTCCAAGTTCTCTCCAATGCATATATTTTCTGGAACGGAATGTATTTGGTTATTTTGAGAATGAAGAACAACGATGTGTGTGATTAGCCAAATAAAATATAAATACCATGTCTTAAGTCAAAGAGCATACTGAAATTTCGTGCATCGGTGAAGAATTATAATGAAGCTTTCTTGACAAATCGAATTACTCTTAATATTTCTGCCAAAAATAAAATGATACAAGAAGTTTGCCTATGTCAAGACTGTTTATTTCAAATGGTATTCCGATAGATGTGTTACTACCATCCTTATCTGTAAATAAAAATTATGTTTCTGTGTTTACATTGTAAAAGAAAGTAGAACAATTTATTAAGCAATAATCCTGATCAAAGTTAAGGATTCTTGCTAAGTGGATGTGAGAAATATAATGGTGTGTAACATAAAATAAATACTATTGGGTAGTAAAATATTTTAATAGTTATCTTACATCCTGAAAGTTACATGCTTAATGATGTTATTATCATGCTTAATGTTTATATCGTTTTCTAGATTTCCTTCAAAAATATCCATCTCTGATGGGAATCCCAAGTTTAACAATGAATTCATGTGCACTTCGTTATCCTGGTTAGCAATTCAAACATAGATATTTTCCTGACTCAGATCTCAAAATCTTCTTTTTAAATTCTGTTAAATCATTTTCAAGCAAACTTTCCCTTAAAGTCGAGTTAAGTAGTTCCCAATGTTCTTCTAAGACCAAATGGCAACAAAATATTTCTCCATACTTCGATTTTAAAAATATTCGTTTCTCTTCAAGTGTGACATACTGCCACATCCTTTGAAATAAATTTATATCTCGAATCTTAAGTGGGTGCTGATTGATCACAGTGAATAGTAATTTTCCTACGTAAAAAATATTTGGGTCTGTTTGATAAACATCACCAAATATATAGCGCTTGAATTTATCTGGAGATTCTTCCAATAGCTCTATCATTAAACTTCCATAATCAATATCTATGTAATCATTTATTCTAATATTATCAGTTTTATTCGAATAGCTATACGCTATGGTCATTAAAAGATCTTCGTATTTTTCTTCAGGTAAAACGTCCCATATCTCTTTAATAATTGGAATCATAAGATCCATGTAAGGCCACTTTAAGAAGAATACAAGTACATTACAACGGAATAATCGAAGAGCTTTATGGAAAAATGCAACTCTTTGTTCCTTAGACATCTGCGTTAATAGAAAGCATAAAATATCTCTGTAAGGTGTCGGTGACATTTGATACGATTTATAAAAATATTCCCCATTACTTCTTGCATGAATCTGCAACACTGCACGAATAGCCATATCTATAAAAATTTCCTGTCTAATATTTGTTTGCAATTCGCCACAGCATTGAATCACAGTTGACGTCGATCCTTCACTTACTCCATGATGCAATAAAATATCCCAAAATGTATTACTGCGAATAAAATCCTCTCCGTTCACGAATAAAGATTTCAAAAATGAACCAGTCCTAGTGAATTCCTCAAGTCCCACAACTAATTGGTAAGACCACAACCTAACTAATATACATTGGTCAGGACCAAAGAAAACTTTACTACTTTCAAGGGAAAATTGATTCCATAAGGAATGAATAAAGGGTTCCAAGGAGTGAAAGCACGCCATTCTATAGCGATCATGAACAGGGATTCTATCGTCTTGGACTAGTCGTTCTGCAATCTTCTTTTCGTCCAGTTTCATTTCTACTGTCCAATCGGAAGACGTCAACAGGTTGTATGCAAAAATAGGAGAAATATTAAACATGCCTTGCTGCATGATCCAAATGAATAAGTGAATAGCTGCTGGCCGACAGCGAATAATCACAAGATTCTTTAATGCAGTGGGAAGAGGAAGACTCTCGTATATGCCAGTCAATCGGTTTTCAATCCGAGTGTACCATACTTTGCCAGTTCTTTTCGTACAATCGTTCAGCAATCGTAGTTGTTCCGGATCAAATATGATGGCCTGACATAAATGAATGACTAATTTTGCAATGGTCTGGTCTTTGAGTGAAGGCGGAAAATTTGTGTAAACGTCTATCAATTTCTTAGAAAGATTTAGCTTGATTACATTCATTTTCAGTTTATCTACTTTTCAGAAAAATATTATATTTCGGACAATTCCGCAAAGTTGAATAAAATTTCCTTCGTTGACCTGGAAAAGAAAAAAGTTAAAATTACTTTATTCCACAATATTAAAAATCTTGAACTTTATTAGAAATTTAAAACAAATAAAGATTTTTATTTTACCCCTGATACACTATCAAACGAAGCCACTCTTTAGAATTTACTTAATATTTTACTAATTTTACTACATATTTAAAACCTTGAACATTTAAAAAAAATTGATACAATTACAGATAGTTTTTTACTTGATACACTACCAAATCAAGTCATTATTTGAAAATTTTATATTATTTTACTGATAATATTTTACTGGATAATATTTACTGAATAATATTTTAATGAATTTACGTTAACGTATATATATATATATATATATATATATATATATATATATATATATATATATATATATATATATATATATATATATATATATATTATATATATATATATTTTTTTTGATGCCTGTAGTCTGAGTTTAAGCATTTATAGTAATGTACTATTGCTTAATCTGAATAAGGCATTTGTTTGGGTGAATTAGAGTTAAATACTCAGACCTGAAGAGGAATTTAATTCTGATTAATCATCGAATTTGGGAAGGTTCTGTTCTTTTCTCTTATCGGCATTATGGCCGTGAATTTGCTTCTATGGTGATGTTAATATTACTTGAATTGTATTTTTATTTTTTTTATTTTTACATAATTCTTATTATTACATTTCATATATATATATATATTATATATAAATACATATATATATATTATATATATATATAATATATATACATATATATATATATATATATATATAATATATATACATATATATATATATATATATATATTTTATATATATATATATATATATTTATATTTAATAAATGTATTTAGATTTTTAGGATATATGATTAGTTATTATTACTTAGAATTTGAAGAAAATTTAACAAATTTTACTTTAAAGCTGAGGAGCCAACTCAGATCAGCGTGATCAGTCCGTAATAGAATTTCCTTCCTTAGAGATAATGATGTACATGATCTAATGATTTAACAATTGCTAACAATTCTTTCCTTGTCACTTCAATAGGCTTAAGGAAATGCTGGTTTCAGCTTCCATTCTGGCATATCATCTACCAGGAGATAATAGATACCAATCACTTTTATACTGTATACCGGTGGTAGTAAAGCAGAAATAAGGACATGTCGAAGTTCTTGCCGAAGACCGAAAATAATTGAGTAACATACGGGAGCAACCATTCTGTCTTGTGGGAGCAACCGGTCGGGCGAGATGGACCAAATGCAAAAAAGATTGTCAAATACATCTGGTCGCTCCCGCTACATAAGCCTATCCTGTTATGCAATAATTGCTTTCGGGCTTCAACAAGCAGTTACTAATGTATGCAATTACACGTTTCAGCCCTCCCATTTTCTGGTAAATAAGTGACCGTATTAGTTCTTTATTAGCATCGTTGCATATTTGACTTTAACAATTACGAAATAGTTACTGCAAAAATTCATTGTTAAAAATTGGATAGTTAAAAATTATATTCCGAAACTAAAATAATAAGATCATTTACTACCAAAAAATTTTAAACGCTGCAACTCTGTTATATATTCCGACAACAATCATCTCATATTTGAGTCTGAAATTTGATTCCAAGAGTCGACTGGAAACTGCATAATAGGCATCGCCGTCCTTCGATATGTTGGTAGTGCCCACGCCGACAATATTCCAGAGAAATTAGTGGAAATGTTCAATGATTCCCTCTAATGGGAATTACTATCAGTGTTTCAACTGACGAAGGGTCAAATAAGATTGAAATGGGAATAATAACGCATAGAAAAATATGCAATTGGAGAATGCAATATAAGAACTTCTCCTCTAAGTACAAGAGGGCCTACTGGGAAGAGCCACTGGTTATACTCGTATAATCCACTTGTGGCATATGCACCAGCGTAGGTATGCCAAACTGAATAGGGAAGAGCATGTAATTTGTTAATTCTTGTAGGGGAATGTTGAAAGACTCTGTTACTTGAGCCTTTAAATACACAGTGATTAGGCATTGTCTATGCATTATTAGTATTGTTAACGTTTTGCATTTCATTATTGGGCGTTGGGATGCACCAGGATGCTTTGATTTAATACAAATTATATTTCAACCCCGTAATATAAATAATCTCACTGTATCTATTTATCAACAACCTCTGCTCAACAGAAGTCAAAAATTTAATATAAATGCTGAAGTTTTCTCACATATTGTAAATTAATGTTTATCAGTGGATGCTGTTGTTGATTTCGTACTTGTTTGCTGACTTTTGTAATCAGTTCTGCAATCAAGCATCTTTATTCAGTGGATTGGTTCTAAGAATTTGAGTTCCTATTAAACGAAAAATTTATATCTTTATTTGCATCAAACATTTTTCTATAAGCTGAAAGGTGAAGTTCTGAAGAGAGATAGCGTAATGTTGCTCTTAAAAAATTTATAACTGTGCAGTTTACACATGAAATTTAAACCAGAATTTAAATTCAGTTGAATTCACTTTTAATTTAAAATTAATGATGAATGGAAAATAAATTATTATTTTTAGAGTTTAGAGTTAGAAACATATTATATGTAATAAAATTTACTAGACTGACTCAATTAATTTGAATTATGCAGCATGTTCCTTTTTCGAATAATTTTCGTTGATCTATAAATATTTAAATGCAGAGTTAAAAGAACAAAATTATGTCAGTAATTGCATTGTCTTGAGGTTTGTGTGCAATAAAGGATTAACGAAAATATATGGTCAATGAAACAATTGTAGCCAAATAAAAGAAAATATCGCTAAAATTGCAACAAGTTAATATCTCTGAAAATGAGGTTTTAGCTTTTACTTAATCTTTTTCTCTTTGTGGAAAGATATTTAAATATATATAAAAAATAAAGTTATCGGTTTAATATTAAATAACATGTAGTGTGTAAACATATCAAAAAATTATATTCAGTGTGGGCCGGCAGCTTCAAAAATACTTTTCCTCGTAGATATTATGTTAACCTTTATCTACCTCGTCCTACCCTCTATCCTACCTAACCTCGTAGATAAATGTCAACCTTTGCCCTCCATTATTTCAGTTTTCAAACTGAATTAAAGAATCTAATGTGGGCAGCACATGACTTTCCCTGTAGACCCATATTCACGTTCTTTTCATTTCTTCAATAATTCATTAAATTGAGGTTAAATGCATAAAATAACATCCATAGGTATTTTAAATTACACTGAAGTTGCTCTTTTAGTTAAATTTTCGTTTTTAATTTGTAACTGGACTTATTTTTAAAGATGACGTAACGAAAATGCGAAAAAACAAAAATATCTTCTGAACGGATAGTCCTCGTGTAATGAATGGGGTTGGTCTTATACATTTTGCAGCCAAAAATTACGCATAAAATAAACATTTAATCGAAATATTTGAACTTGCTCAGTCTTTTATTTTGATAGTTAACGATTAATGCGGGCCATTTCGCAAAAATAATATTCATGTCATTTTTTCCCGAATCACATCAGAATCTAACCAGCAGTAGGTTAACTCCCAAGTGATATATTTACCATATTTTGTCTAATTTTTTTTCAGCATGAGTGGACACCGTCAACTTTTTCGGGCCATTTTGCAAATAAAGCCAGGTTCTGTTATCCCTATAAGCTTTGTTCATTCTGTCTCTCTGTCTGTTCGCCCGATAACTGCCATAGAAATGACTTTATCAAAATGAAATTTTAGTATCGTATTGAGGCTGTCTGTGGGACATGAAAATGAGTAATATGACCTAATTCTCAATTAGTTTTTAATTTAAATCGTGTTGTATAAATTAAATACATTGAACCCTATGAAAAATAATCTTTCAAACATTTAAGGGGAGTTAAATGTCAGAAATTCCTTCTAAAATTTTTGGAAAATTTCAAATTATCACGTAAAATATTAAAAAAAAATTCATCAAAATATGTTAGTTAATTACACCCATATTATATGTAAAGATCACGTAATGTATTTCAGAATGAAATATGGCTTCCATTATTTTCACCCTGTATTTAGTGTATCATCCTTTAGAAAACCGCTTCATCTTTGCATATTATCATTTGTGTATCCAAATTCTGCACCAACGCAATTCCGATACTTTTACTTTTAGGTTGAAATTCACTTAATCTTTCAGTTTCATTTCGGAAAGTTTTCCTTTTCTCCCGTCTCCCCCCTTCTGAAATTTCTTCAAAGTGTCTGTTCGCCCGATAACTGCCATAGAAATGAATTTATCAAAATGAAATTTTAGTATCGTATTGAGACGGTCTGTGGGACATATGGGAACGAAAATATGATGATAAATTAACATAGATGGTAAATTAACTTTGGGAAGCATAATAGATTTTAATATTTTTCTTTTGGCAGTCCGAGCAGACAATTTTTCATATTATCTTCATAATCGTCTCTCGGAAAATGGTCACTACAAATTCTGGCATTCTTAGTAATTAGAAGATTTGTTATTCCACATCTATGTAACCATTCCTTCATCAAAATAGAGTTAATCTTCTGAAACAGGTGTAAAATATTTTTTTTATAGGTAAACTTGTATATAGCTGGACCTTGATAAGTGCTCTTAACACTGTTTTCATGAATAATTATGTCGAGAAGAAAAACTCACACACATATGCTCATCATTGCTGCAGGAAAAACAGTTATAACCTGCCTGAATTGCTAAGTTTCTTAACCGGACTATCTACAGAATGGAACACAGTGAATGGAACACAATGGAATATAGTACAGTGCGATTTCTGTAATTAGACACTATGAAACAGACATTTTTGTTTTTCTAAATAAAATATTTCATTTGGTGTTTACTATGAAGATAAAAATAATTTATTACTTTCCCTGCAATACACGGCAATGTAGTGAAAGTATTGGAATCAAGTCGAAAGTCGCAACTCCAGTTTTCAATGGATCTACACGTTTTGGGATCCCCAGATTACGAAAAATCTATTTTTAGCCTGATGTATCTCTGTGTATGCATCTGTGTAATGAATGTATCCACTCTAAATTAAAAACCAATTGAGCAAACTTAGTAATACTTTGTTAGAGAGTCACTTGTGTGTGATCCTAGTGCTAATTAAGATTTTAGTACGATTCGAAATAAAAGAAGTAGCTTCTTTCGCGAAATAGCCAGCAAAAATTTTATGTATTCACTTTAGTTGAGAAACTAATAGACTAAATTTCCCAAAATTTTTTTAGATAAGTTGCTTGTAGCTTAACTTGTTGCTGGTTGGATTTCAATAGGATTTGGAAAAAAAATTATATACTTTTTTTGGCGAAATGGGCCGCAGAAATCGCCAAGATCGAAAATAAAATACTACAAATGTATTAATGAAATGCATGTTTTATACGCAATTTTTGACGACGAAAAGATTAAGGTTAACACCATTACTCTAAAATTGGCCATTCTTGAGATGTCAGTTTTTTATACGGAGAACGGAAGATGTTTTCACTATGTAGTGAAAGCAGTTTTATGAAATTTCTTAAATTTAGCAGTTACTTCCTTTGAGGTTTATACCGATGCTTATTAGATTTTGGCATGATTCGGAAAATATTACTTTTCTTTTTGCGAAATACACAATGAAGATCGTGAACATGTGAAATAAATTGCTGAAATATAACAGTTAAGAACTTTTTCCTCATGTAATTTTTAACAGTATAGCGAATAAGGTTAATCCCATGACTCTAGGATGAACCGCTCTCGAGGTATTTCAGTTTTAAAATTCTGAAGAGCTGATGACTTTAAAGTACAATGAGTTGAAGAGTCCACTTTGAAGATAAGAGCTTAGAATTTCTTACTAGAAGTTCAATGATAGAGCGTCGGGCTGGTCAATTCGGAGATCCGGGGTTCGATTCTCGGTTGGGGCAGCAAGGTTCTTTACTAAGTTGCCAAATGAAACGAACATGCATTGAAACTGCAAATTGGATATAGTATTACAGAAATTTCCGTGTTGTATTCTGCTATTAAGCACAATTTAATGCATCGCGAAATAAAAAATAAGAAAATTAATTTGATGAGGAAAGTCATGTGCTTCTCACTTCAGATATTTTGTTCGTAGAAGTATTTCGACATGCTGCAACAGCGCAGTTCGAAACAGCGCTGTTTTAACGGAGTTAAATATATCATTTCCTAAAAGGTTTAGAAAATGAGATGCACAGCCGTAACTGAAGAAAAGTCACCATCAATTTATTGATCGGTTTTATGATCTCTGCGCATCTTTTTCATTTTCTGTTCACTATCACTTTCGAAACTTTTAACATTACAATTGTATTTCACTTTAGCTTCTTTGATATCTTCTTTTGCAAAAGATAAACAAAAGTCTGATGCTTTTTTATTGCTGCTTGGAGAGACTGGTGACAAGAAAAAAGATTTTGCACCTGTCGATATAGAATTCACTATAATTGGTTCGTTATGTGTATTGGACCAAACATCTTGAATTAGTGTGACATTTTTGCCATCCAAATCCTTTTTTGGCTAGTTTTTCTACTTCGTCGTTCACTTCAGTCAACAATTCTTCTGCTAACATTTTCCTAGTGGGTGGCGTGTAATCTGGCCTTAAATTACTAATCATCTTTTTAAAGTAATAATTTTCGGAACTACTGAAAGGACTGTTGCATGCAAAAAAAAAATTGCTAAATCCATATCTAATGCATCACTTTTTTCTGAAGAAGTTTTGATGAAACTACCATCGATTTTTGGTTGACCAATAGATTTCTTTGGATTAAATGATTTAATTTTATTTGTATCAATTTTCTTCTTCTGATGATACACTGTGACTCCCTTTTTTGGAATCTGGTGTTTTTGATGGATGATAAATGTTTTTTGTGGTTTTGCATTTTTCATAATGAGATTTCATTCTTAGAAACTTACAACTTACAAGCTTCCCACACTGTAAACACTTCTGATTACCTATTATTTTCCCACATTCTCCTTTAACGTCTTCAAAGAACTGCCAAACAGGATCTTTCTTCCTTCCTCCACAATTATGCTTACTCATGAATATAATTCAATTTAATCATGAAAAGAAGTATGTTCTAAAAACTATTACTTACACGCACAACTAAAACTAAACACTATTATACCAGACACTTTTCTCCACACAATTAGTTATATTGATGTCATCCTCAAATAGCAATATAGGCCATATATTTAAATATCTCAATAATTAACTCATCAACTAGACGTCATTTTCATTAACTTGGAATAATTCCTGCAATTCTAACGAAATTTTCGTCAATGAGGGAATAAATATCGCCAAGTTGGCGATATTTCGAAGAGCATTTCTTATAAAATAAGAGGTATGCCCATCTTATGAAGGAATTATAAATTTGCAAACCATTGCATCCCATTTGGCGTCATTTTATCAATTTGGCGACATTTTTAAAAATTTGATAACATATATATCAATTTGGCAACAGATTGGCCATTTTGGAGACGTTTTTATCAATTTGGCAACATTTAGAAAAGTCACTATGTTGTTCATATTCCGCTAAAATTCTTCGCCAGAATTCCTCCAAGCAATACAGACGGAGAAATAGGTTATTCTTAAGTTTTCTCCAAAATAATGAATTGTCATCAATTTAGCCCCACATTATATAATAAACAAAATATATAAAGAAATATAATAAAATAAATAATATATTATATATTTATAAATATATAATAAAATTGATAAATAGTAATATATAATAAAATAAAACCTTATACAGTAAAAGATATACCCATCATATGACGGAATTATTAATTTCCAAAATATTGCATCCAATTTGGCGGCATTTTTATCAATTTAATAACATATTTACCAATTTGACAACAGTTTGGCTAATTTGGCAACATTTACAAAAGTTCTGCAACAAAAGTTCCGAACTGCAACACCGATAATAAACAAAGATAAACCGTTCACATTTTTAACCTGCCCCACAGTTTACTGTATAAGGTTTTATTTTAATATATATTATTATTTATCAATTTTATTATATATTTATAAATATATTATATATTATTTATTTTATTATTTTTTATATACTTTATTTATTATATAATGTGGGGCTAAATTGATAACAATTCATTATTTTGGAGAAAACTTAAGAATAACCATGATACCGCTACGACGTTGCCGAAGACCTTATAAGCAATTAAACGAGTTCAAATGGTCATATTGTCGGCTTGCGTGAAACTGGCTGGGCATACCAAGCAATAGGCCGCCACGTGCACTGCTGTGCAAAGGTGCAGGCAGCAATAGTTGCTGCAAGGAACTAACTCATCGTCGGAATGAAGAGTCTGGAAGGACAATGTGCATTAATGAGAGGCTAGATCGAATGATTGTGCGACAGGCACGAACTGGCACATAATAACGCTCTTAAGTTTTTGTGAATCATTTTACAATGCAAAATTACATAAGAAATGATTATTTTAGTAACCTAAAGATTTTAAAATTTTTTATGCTTTTTCTCAAAATTTCATTCGAAAATTTGGGTATACTCTGAACATTCGATTCCGTTTAAAAACTATGTTTTTCCAGTGTTCAATGTTTAAAATGTTTGTACAAAATTTCGTTTGACTTTGATTCGCTCATTCGTTCGGGAGATATCGTCTCCACAGACTTGTGGACACACACAGACGCGAATACGTATACACTTGAACATCACCTCAAAAACGATCGAATCGTATTCAACGATGCTTGAAATGTGCTCTCCCTTAAAAAACTTGAATTCGTATTTTTGACCCTGTCACAATAGTGTCCTTCTTATGCATTTTCTATACTATAGGGAAGTATTATAGGGAAGTACAGTTAAGACTTATAAAACACTGTAACATCCAACTCTTACATGTCTTTCTTATAAAACTGATGATTATTCAAGTATAGGATGGAGAAAGATAAAAATTGGTGAAAATTTTCATTAAGGATCGAGCAACATCGTTTATGTGAAGTATATTTATCAGATTTTTTCATAATTTTAATAAAACACAGTTATTAATGAAAAAAATCATGCAGAGTTAGAAGGAAAGGAAATTGCAAAAATTGTGGCAGGGGACGAAAACGACTTATTTTTGTGCCCGGCCCCACAATATGATTATTTTAAGCATAGAAAATACATGAAAAATTTGAAAAAGCAAATGAAAAACGGAGGAGAGGGGGGGTTCGATGCGTAATTTGTATAGGCGGCCCTGATTAGGATAAAGCTACTATGATTTTCGTAAGCACCATATCCGAAGATCCTTAAATTAATATGAACGCCTGTGTCGAAATACGGCAAAACGTATGCAAATGAGAGAAAAACACCTCTGAAAAACTATTTCAAAAGTTCTCGCGCGGTTTATCTATAATGTAATAAAATGTATCAGTGCCCATGACATTTTTGAAAATATTTGAATTTTGCAATATTTTATGGAAATTGCAACAAATAAAGTATATTTACCGAGTCTTTGAAGAAATCATTTAGAGTAATATATCAAATGAAAATGGGAATTATTTGGAGTTCATATTTGCATTTGTAATCTAAATGTAAATCTAAATAAATAAATAATTACAAAAAAAATATTTCCGTGTATTATCCACTCATTAGAGAATACAATGAATGGTTAAAATAATAATAAAAAGAATTAACAGATTATCCGTGCGATATCGTTCGATTTGCCAGGGAAAAACAACATTGCAATACATAAAGAATACTTCGGTGTGAAGTTCAGAAAAGAAATACCGCTTCCATTCGAAAGTAAAATATATCACACTGCGCGCCTAATCAAAGCATTTCAATAAGGTAATTTACACAGTATTCCCGATCGGAATAAATGCGCAAGACGGAGTGTAAAATTACTTCGGGGTGCAGACAATTTTGAAGTTAAAAAAAAGTTTCACAGAGTTATAGAACATAACAAGTGTAACTGTTACAAATTATTCCGTAGATATTTTCAGTTTTCACCGCAAAGAATAAACTTTCAAAATCAAACATTTTTGTGCTCAAAATATAGAGAATGCGCTGAAAATCTGGACCTGCACTTCGTAAATTACGAACTTTGAACAGCAGATTATCTTTGGATTATATGCAAAAAATTACATTCAGTTGCATTAAAAAATATTAAGATAAATCATGTACTTACCTTGTAAATGGTGCTAGATATTATATGCGATTTCCTTGAACCAAATTAGAAACAATGGAAGAGAAAGATACTTTGAAACTGCTATTCGGAAGTACTGAAGTTCTCAGCCCAAGATATCACAGAATACTAGTCTGTTCAGAACACATACTGATAAAAGCAGCTACGGACAAGACGGATCCGTAATGTTAAATTCCGAAACCACTAGGTGGCGCTGATGCTGTAGGGAATTTGAGGAATAGGGACATCCTGAGGGAAAATATTCAGTATTGTGTTTTGCTTGTGTAGTGTTGGTGTGTTTCAGAACATCTGAGCACGTGGTAAGTTTTAATGATCATTATTTCTTTTAATTTCGTTTAATCCTTTAAGTTTCCTTTAATCGACCGTTATCTGAGGATTCGTATATCATTTATTTGCATTTGATTCGTATATTTAGCACGTGCACAACTATTCCTGTCTATTTTCGTTTGATTCGGATATTTAGCACGTGCATAACTTTTATTTGCATTTGATTCGTATATTTAGCACGTGCATAACTATTCCTCTCTATTTTCCTTTGATTCGGATATTTAGCACGTGCATAACTATTCCTTCCTATATTTAGCACGTGGTAAGTTTTAATGAGCATTATTTCCTTTAATTTGAAGTTCTTGATGATTATTGTATATATGATTCGATCGATCGTTATCTGAGGATTCGTATATTTTTCACGCATGCATAACTAATCCTTTCTATTTGCATTTGATTAATGATGTTCTTCTGGTAAAATTTCTGGTTTTAATTTTACCTGACCATTAGATTTGTGTTAGGAGAACATTAGAGCCTTCCTGTCCCTAGCCGCTTGTACAGAATAGCCTATAACTGTACAGGCAAAAAAAAACTTGCTATGTACAGCATTTACGACACATGTTAAGTTTTCTTGTCTGCAGTTATAGTGCAACAGATTATTCTAGAGGCTAAACCACCTCTTGCTGATTGCTATACTAGAAGTATGATACTTTTTCCTTAATTAATCAGCTTGACTGACAGTTTTTAGAAAATGTCTACTTCAGTTATCCACAGCTGATGAGCGAAACCGGTCCTGTATCTCTGTTAACAGCATTAGTGACATGACTGGAGTTACATTTTTCTAATTTCAGATACTCTACTAATGTTGTTAACAGTTGTCTACAGGAGATCTTTCTTTAGGAGCAAAACCGGTCCTGTGGTACCGTATAGTGTATAAAGATGTATGATTGTACAGATGTATCACATATTACATACAGGTGTATCTTGTGATTCGGGTATGTAATTTTTACAGTAATATAACGCTATGAGAAATACCTTCTAATAAATTTATAGTGCAACAGATTATTCTAGAGGCTAAAGAATGCTATTTAAACTACCTCTTACTTGAATGCTGATAACTATACTGGAAGTATTATAATTTTTTCCTTTATTAATCTGCTTGACTGACAGTTTTTAGAAAATGTCTACTTCAGTTATCCACAGCTGATGAGCTCAAATGAGAGCGAAACTGGTCCTGTATCTCTGTTAACAACATTAGTGACATGACTGGAGTTACATTTTTCTAATTTCAGATACTCTACTAATGTTGCTAACAGTTGTCTGCAGGAGCTCTTTCTTTAGGAGCAAAACCGGTCTTGTGGTACCGTATAGTGCATAAAGATGTATGCTTGTACAGATGTATCACATATTACATACAGGTGTATCTTGTGATTCGGGTATGTAATTTTTACAAAAATATAACGCTATGAGAAAGAGCTTCTAATAAATTTAATTATTATTGCAAAGGCCTTCGAAGCAAATTTATATCATCAAAGAAATGTGGATGACATGGGAACCACTTTCAAATGAAAGTCACTTCATTTCAAAAAGCTTCCCTCTAAAAATCCTCCCCCAAAAAACTTTTGCCTTGGATATATAGCTGACTATACATGCCCCATGCCTAATAAAAGATTATCCTGATTTAATTTTTATGAAACCAGAAACCGATAAGAATTACCCCCCAATTCCAAGCTGATCAATAATTTTAGACTCGGTTATAGTGTAATGACAAAACAAATACAAATTGATGAGCATCAATAATTAAACATATTTAAAAAGTAATATACATTGTAAATTTTATATACTTGGGAAATTTAAAGTCAATATTTTATATAAATTTAATAAAACTGTTGATTCTTTTATTACATAATGTTGAAATAATTATTTACAATATTATTAACTGCATATCAAATGTCTTTGCCTATATTCAAATGCAAAAGTATGTATGCTTGTACAGATGTATTACATACAGGTGTATCTTGTGATTCGGGTATGTAATTTTTACAATAATATAACGCTATGAGAAATACCTTCTAATAAATTTATAGTGCAATAGATTATTCTAGAGGCTAAAGAATGCTATTTAAACTACATCTTACTTGAATGCTGATTACTGTACTGGAAGTATTATAATTTTTTCCTTAATTAATCAACTTGACTGACAGTTTTTAGAAAATGTCTACTTCAGTTATCCACAACTGATGAGCTCAAATGAGAGCGAAACCGGTCCTGTATCTCTGTTAACAGCATTAGCGACATGACTGGAGTTCTAATTTCAGATACTCTACTATTTTGATTGAAAATTTTCTAATTTCAGATACTCTACTAATGTTGTTAACAGTTGTCTACAGGAGCTCTTTCTTTAGGAGCAAAACCGGTCCTGTGGTACCGTATAGTGTATAAAGATGTATGCTTGTACAGGTGTATCACATATTACATACAGGTGTACCTTGTGATTCAGGTATGTAATTTTTACAACACTATGAGAAACAGCTTCTAATAAATTTAATTATTATATTGCAAAGGCCTTCGAAACAAATTTATATCATCAAAGAAATTTGGATGACATGGGAACCCCTTTCAAATGAAAGTCACTTCATTTCAAAGAGCTTCCCTCTGAAAGTCCTCCACCAAAAAACTTTTCCCTTGGATATATAGCTGATTATACATGCCCCATGCCTAATAAAAGATTATCCTGATTTTTTTTTTTATGAAACCAGAAACCGATTAGAATTACCCTCCAATTCCAAGCTGATCAATAATTTTAGACTTGGTTATAGTGTAATGACAAAACATATACAAATTGATAAGCATCAATAATTAAAAATATTTAAAAAGTAATATACATTGTGAAATTTTAAGTCAATATTTTATATAAATTTAATAAAACTGTTGATTCTTTTATTACATAATGTTGAAATAATTATTTACAATATTATTAACTGCATATCACATGTCTTTGACTATATTCTAATGCAAAAGTATCATTTTTTAAGTTTAATCAATATTTTCAAAAATCCTAAAAATATCAAATAAAAGATTATATTAAACTATAGGCCTAAATATATCATGACATAATCACTAAGTAACTCTTAAGTGTTTATCTTTTTATGTTAGGGAGCCATTCTCTTCCAAATAATAAAAAAAAAATACTGTCAAATCGCTCCACAAAAATATCCTACCCAATATTTTGAAAAAAAAAATCTAATTCCAGTCTTTCTACCAAAAACATTCTATATTTTACGTTTAAGAGCCGTTTTATTCGAAAGTTTGATAAAATTGCAAGTATCGTCCTCTACTGAAATATATATAAAACATGGAAGTCTTTCTGTCCCAATTGTGAAAAAAAAGCTAAGTCCAATTGGAGCCGTTCTGTCTGAAAGTTTGAAAAATTTACAAGTTCCGTTTTCTACCGAAATATTTATGGGAGCCGTTCTGTCTCAATTCTGAAAAAAAAGCTAAGTCCAATCGTACTGCCGAAAAGCCGTTCTGTCTAGAAAATTCCCTATATTTCCCCTACAGATTTTCAAAAATTCCCTATCTTCAGTGGTTAAAAAAATTTCTAAGTTTTAACATTAGGAGCCTTCCTGTCCTTAGCCGCTTGTCATACTGATACAGTATTTTGTGCACAACAAGAATAATCTTGTTGACGTTATCATAGAACCCCTCCCCGAGGAGCTCTTTGGCACGTCTCACGATAGCTAATCCTTTTCTTTCCCTAAATCACGGCTAACAGTCGCCGTGACATTTTCTGCATTCCGGAAAGGAAAACAAGTTGAAGTTGAATACGGAGGAAAATTTCGTTGCGGGAACCGATTTCGTATTTCGTGATCTTTTTGGGACACATATTCCGTTTTCTCTATATTTTCGGAACTTTCGTGACCTGCAGACACCCTGCTGGTTAGAAATAATTTCCTAAAAAACATTTCTATTAATAAGATATCTTTTCCCTCATTCGCTAATTAAATATCAAGGTAACTATAATCAAACTACGAATACTTTCAAATAAAAGTATTTTTGGTATTACTTAGTATGTTTTAGCTCTCTGGAAAGATATATGCTGTACCTGCAGAAGTATAGGGGTCACCGACTTGAGTTTGCGTTTGCCATTAAATGTGTAACCTTAGCTTTAAAAGAACATCACATTCTCCTAACCGCAATATGAGCAATAAGCTTTTCAATCTAAAAAAACAGCTCTACCAATATAAATAGTTTTACTTACACCACGTTTTATATACCAAAGTCATGTTTCACAGTGCTTTTCAAACGCGACTAACTTTCAGAAATTAAAGATCAAATTATTATAATTATAGAGACGGATCTAAATGAAATAGTGATTGAAACGTAATTATTTTCAATTGAAATAGGATTACATCTTCATTTCAGATTTTCTTCATAAACTATTTGCAAAATGATTAAAATTAAATATTGCCGTACGAAAAGCTAGCAAAATAAGGGTTGTCAAATTATCATATTTTAAACCATGACTCAATACTGTCAAAATTAGAATTCATATAATTTGAATTTTTGAAAATAAGACTGTAAAACAGCAAAACTTCATTCTGATTAATACAACTCATCAGAAAATTAACATTATTTAAAGGCCATTAAATTCCAATTTTGCAAATTCTAATTTTAATGTCAAAATGATTAAAATGAAGTAATGCCACACAAAAAACTAGAAAAAAGGGGGGGAGGGCAAATGATCATATTTTAAATCATGACGGAAAAAAAATATATCCATTTTACTGTAAAAATTTATATTATTTGAATTTTTCAAAATAAGAATTTCAGACAGCAAAATTTCATTCAGAGATATTAAAAAAAAGGGGGGCGGGAGTATCCTCACAAGCACAGAATATTTTAATGCATTTTCCGCACCAAAAATATTCCAAAGCATCCTAATCTTATGAAATTTATGGTAGCCACTTTGACTCTTCCAAAATAAGAAAGAGGATTTAGGATTTATCATATCTATGTGAATACTAGAATTCTTAATTTTGAAAGAATATTCTCGATAATCTACATTTTCGATTTCTTCGTTTTTACTTTCCCTTCAATACATGGTACAATTTCGACACGATTCCAATACTTTTCCTACATACATAGGGAAAAAAAGGAATTGGATGGAAATTCGGAACATGAGTTTTTGACAGAGCTACACGTTTTAAGACCTCTAGAAGACGAACAATTTTGGCGTGAAGTCTCTGTGTATGTGCACATGTCCGGACTTCCTGCACATATCCGGACTAATGTGTATCTCAAACCAGTAGGTGACGTGTTCATTGAAGCAGACGCTCAAATAATAGGCTTATCACCGTTTCATCCTGTCCCATTTCATCCCTTGCCCTACCCTTTTTTAAAATAGTAGCTTTTCAACCCTTATCCAAAGTACACCTGTTCCTAAACTTCTCTCCCAACTGAGAGGGATGCAAATGACTCCCTAGGGCAGGGGTCGGCAAGTAATTTTGGGTGAGGTCCGGATACTTTTGAAAATTTTTATCGAGGTCCAGAAAAAAACCTTATATTCCTTACTAGTTTTTTATTTTAATTTTCACTCACAAAATAATATGAAATACAGTAGATAGGCATATTTGTATTCAAAAATCAATGGGAGAAATAACATTTGCGGTCTTGTGCCAGTTTTTTAAAGTTAGGTTCACGCGGAGAGCAGCTTATACGAAGAATGTCTTCAAGGTGGGCGGCCGTTAATCTTGAACGATATTCGTTCTTCAAAAAATTCATTTTTGAAAATGAAGTTTCACAGACATATGTGGAGCCAAACAGAGTAGCTAGGTAAATGGCTAATTTTTTACAATTTCCATATTTTTCTGGGACATGTTTACTCCAAAATTCTTCGGCGAATGCAGTTTTATACGTTTGCAAGGAAATGTCTTCCTGCAAGTCTATTATCTCCATTTGGAGTAAAGGTTTTGAAAGGCGGAACAACTTCGCAGCCACATCTGTCCATTCTGCCGCTGGAGAAACTTCAAAAGGCGATTTTAAAAATCGCGAAAACTTCTCTATCTCTGCAAAGTCTTGGAATCTTGTTGCAAATTCCTTCTTAAGTTCTGACATAAAATTTGAAAATACTGCAATGTCTAATTCATAATTATTTCTATATTCAAAAATTGTTGGAAAGTGAATAAATTCTTGACTTGCAATGTCTTTTTCAAAGATCTCCAGCTTGCGACGGAAAGAAGACACACTTTGTATCAGATCACATATTAATTTCCCATTTCCTTGTAGCTCGGTATTGAGCGCATTTAAATGTTTAAGGATGTCTTTCAGGAAAGCCACAGCTAGCATATTGCGTTCGTTTGTTAGGAACTCCAAATGGTTTCGTGCTTTTTGTGTATCCAAGTTTTCTAAGAAGGAGATTACTTCTTCTTTTATTTCCCAAAAACGTTCAATCGCTTGACCTTTACTTAGCCAACGAACATTGTTGTATTGCAGTAAGTCAGAATGCGCCGAATCACACTCAGATAGAAAGTCTTTGAACTGTCTGTGCTGAAGAGCAGAATGAGACCTCATAAAATTAATCAACCTGATCAAGCTGTCCATTACTTCTTTCAGAGTGACACTAAATTTTCCACAAAGGGCTGCCTGGTGAATAATGCACTGATAAGATAGTAGCCCAGCATTCTTATCCTTGATTCTCTTTACTAGCCCTTTTCCTTTGCCGATCATCGCTGGGGCCCCGTCAGTTGAAAGAGACACCATTTTATCATAACTAATGTTTGATTTTGTCATGAAGTCATCAAAAGTCTTGAATAAATCTTCTCCGCGAGTCTTGCCTTTAAACGGCAATATTGCTAGTAATTCTTCCCTAAATGATTTACTTTCAATATCCAAAAATCGCACGAAAATGGACATTTGTTCCTCATCAACAATGTCGCATGATTCATCAAGTGATATGGCGTAGCAAGGCGCCTTCTGCAGAAGTTCGAGTAAACTACTTTTATTGTCAGCAGCCAAAATTTCGGTTCTTCTTGTATTGCTTCTTGCCGATAATGGAATACCTTGAATTGCGGCAACAACATCTTTTTTCTCTTTAAAAAGTGCCGCGGCCACTTCCAACATACATTTTTTTACAATCTCAGAGTCTGAAAATGGCTTCTGGTGTTTATTAAGCGTCCAACACACACGCAACGCTGCTTCTGCAGATTTTTCTTGCTCGCTCATAGAGCGAACTAGTAAGACCGTGCTTGTTGTGTAAGAAGCTAGATATGCCTGGAGTTTTTCTTGACGAGCTTCACTACCCAGAGGAAAATTTTTATGGAACTGCTGATGAGTTGTTTCGTAGTGTCGCTTTAAATTGCCACTTTTAACAAGAGCGACAGTTCTGTTGCATATGAGGCAAACTGGAACAGCTCCAGGCCTATCAGGCAGCGTAAAACAATATTGTTCAGTCCACTCAGTCAAAAACTTCCTATTTTCACTATCAACTCTACGCTTTTTAGGATCCATATCGATGAGAAAGAAACGTTATAAGCGTCGATAATAACAAAACTCTCCGTACGAGATTGCAACAACTATAGTACGACTCCAGCGAGAAGGCATTTGGGTCACGTGATTTTGGACGAGTCCATTAGTTAAATTCAATGACAGATAGAAACGTCTTAAGAAGAACGGATTTCCAGAATTGGCGCCCTTAGTGCGAATTAATTTATAATTTGTTTATACGATAAAGAGCTTTATATGTATAAGTACATTCAGTGTAAGTGTTGGGATATAGCTATTTATTACAATAATGGTTGCAAATGTTTTATTAAAATTGAAGAGTTCGTGTTGTAATACTTTTCTTCTTAAACTCTTTTATTTAGTGAGGAATGCACAACGTGACATACGCACATCTCTATATTTTTATCATTATATATTTTACTCTTTATATAACGCGTTTAACTTCCATCAAACACAGAGAAAATGTTTCAATGCAAATACTTTTGCTGCCGTTGAAAATCATTTCAGTAATATCTATGCATCACATTTTATACAGTTACATTTTTCATAAAGTATTAATATTTGTTTATTTTGAAATAAATTTTGGTAATTTAATTATTTTTAAATATGTTATCTAAACATTATCCTTGTTTGTGTGCCACTATTTGGACAGTTCTGCGTTAGAGCTTAGCTCAGCATGGCCATGTTATCTAAGGAATCTATAACCCCCCCCCCCCCGAGATACAAAATTTGCGAAATTATTAAAATATTTAAAACATTTTAAAAATACATAAAATATTTATATTTTATATACAAAATATTTAATAAATTGTATCATTGTCGCCATTCTCGAAATCTGATTCTGCACTTTCAGTTGACTCTGAGTCATGTTCTGAAGAGGAGTCGGCGTCTACCACAAAACTTATTTCCTCTATGGTTTCTTCCACTAAATTATCAATTTCCCAATTTGTGTTGTCATCCACACTTGAAACTGCATTTCGATATTTCTCGGGTCTCTTTCTTTTACGTGGCGACACTAGGATCGGTGATTTACTTGATTCTTTCTTGATGCGTGCAATTGTTCTCATTGACACACCAGTTGCAGTGGCTGTTCTCTTCTGGACCTGTTGGATGGAGATGCATAACTTTCCTGAAGTTACTTCCGCCTCAAAAAAATTGAGAACGTTGTGGACCACATTTCTTTCCTTGGAATGAACTACTTTTCCTTTTACAGACATTTTGTCGACAGAAGCAAGGTTCACAAATATCAGATTCTGATTAACTAAATAAACTGATGTTAGAAGTTGGAACAGAGGTTAGACAGACTTTTAGTCGCAAGCGCAATGCTAGTCCAACGCAATGATTCATTCTAAATGCATTCCAACAATTCCAAATTCTTGGCGAAATACGCGGTCGCCAAACAGGTTTCTGCGTTCAGCAGCCTTTAATGCACAAATCGTCTGTATTTATTTCGTCTGTATGTCCTTTAATGCACAAATGCCCTGTAATGCACAAATCGTCTGTTTGCCAGCCTTCTTCCCTTAAGCGAAGTGGACTCATCCAAGGTCATCTGCCAACTCACGGGAGTCGGACTATACTGACGAAGTGATTCGACGACCGCTGTCGTGTCAAAGTGTATGCTGGCGCACAACAAAGGACCGCACCGCAAAGGGGAGGCGCTTCCATGCCCAAGGTCGCCGCCGCTGAGTAGACCCGCCCGAAATATAAGTTTCATAAAGTGGCGTTAGGCTTTCGTTCGATTTACGCCTGCTCTGATTAAATAAAAATAATTTCATTAAATAAAAATAATAAGGGTGGCGCTCAAACTTATAGATTCTATAAGTTTGATTCTAAAATATTTTTCTATAATATAGAAAAATATTTTTTAAATAATTTGATTAATTTATTTTATACTGTCAAAAAATTTTTGGCGGTCCAGTTTTTGACCTTCCGCGGTCCGGACCTGGACCGCGGTCCGCCAGTTGCCGACCCCCGCCCTAGGGGATGAGTTTCGAAGACCTCCGTCCCTCTTGCGATCACTTTGAACAATGTATTGTGATTCCAGGTGTCTCAGAGGAAGCAGATCCAAACGACCTTCGCCAGTCGTGATATTAGTGTTGAGAACAAATTAAAAATATCACTTGTAAATATATTGTCTGGCGTTATTTAAATATATTTAAATAATTTAGATAAAGTAAATCCTATCTTGTCAGATATCCCTATGAAATGGATACTTATAATTGTTTTGTAGTACCATGAATATATATGTTTATGTAGTGGTTGTTGTGCAAACTCTTAATTGACAAACATAATACAAACCTTTTTAACGTATTACTTTCTCTAGTATTGTAAATTACTCTCTAGTAGCAAAAGTATTATAACTTAATCAAACAGTATAATTCCTATTTTTGACCTTTTTACAAGTTTGAATTTCAATATAACGTTTTTAGTGTCATATATGTGTACATATCAGTAAGAGTGCACAGTAGCATAGACAAAGGAGAGGGGTGCTTAAGAGTCCTGCCTCCTCTTGCTCGAAAAATTACATAAACGAAACTTAGTATTTTCACTTTACCAAGGTCCTGACTATGTCTATGTGTGTGTAGAGACCATATGTGTTGAAGGCCCAGACCACACAGCCAACCCTAAGGTTTACGGCAGTTTATTGTATGTGTGTCAAAGGTCTGAACGAGTTAAAAATTCAGAGTTTCACTTTCACCCCATCCGACAGAGTCAATGCTTAAACAGGCCCGAGCTCGAAGAACTATACAGATGTAGAACCCGAGCCCGTCCTAGCAGTGCCGGCTCCAGGGTAGGGCGATCCGGGCGGCCGCCCGGAGCGCAATGATCTAGGGGCGCCAAAATCATGTGGAAAATGAAAATAAACTGATAAAAAAAATTAAGTTACAGGCTTTTATAAAATGCACTAAAAAGTAAAGAATATTTTTTTATCATTCTGATATCATATCAATAAATTATTTTTCATAATATTGCATTGTCATCGGACCCTTGTAAGTATACCAAATTTCATTGAAATCGGTTCACGGGAATTCTCTCAAAAACGCGTTGCAAGATTTGACTGATAGTTGACAAGATTGAGAGGCGGCAGGCGGAATTTATCATTTTTATTTCTAAGCACATAATTCAAATAATATAATATATTTAAACATTAAGGTAAAATCTAGTTGAATTCAATTCAACATGACAAAACCACTCAACCATCGCCTTTCAAGAATTGACAAGTTTTTCGGCCCGTGGCAACACGACTGTACAGGAAACAACAATTTTGAAACCAAGCGAAACAAGATCTAACAGCCCTTTTTAACTGCATATAAAAAGGAAGTAGACTTAAAACAATGCATTATTTGCCACTAGACTTCGGCTGGTGCGAAATAAAATAGTTTGTTTAAATTGTTAGTGCAAAAAAGCTTTAAAAAAGTGCTTGTGCAAATTGTCCAGTGCGTTTGGCTTCTGTGAAGGTAAGTGTTTTAATTTTTGTTTTCATTTTTAAAAACTAATAAAATCCATCAGACATAAGCCAAAAAAAGGGTGGGGGTAGATTTAAAAAATTAGAGTTTAGAGCAAAACATGGCTTGTGTGGCTTGATATCAGTATTATCTTTTATTTTAATTAATTTGTTCCAGAAACCAAAATGTCCGAAGCTAAGAGAAAACCCTCTGGGAGCGAATTTAAAAAGCGGAGATTGAACAAGCAAACACAGCTTCAAAAACAGTCAGATGCGCTGCAGAACTTCTTGAAAGAAGGTAAAGGTAGTTTCAACGCTCCCGCAACCGACCAACATTTGAACAACGCCCAGCACCTAGATACTGACTTTCCGGATATGGATCCCCCATTGGACGCAACCGTCAGCATTACTGAGCTGGGTAAGTCATCTCAAACGAGTTTGGCGAGTAGTGATGCAGTTCCGTGCAGTTCCAAAAATGAAAATTCGCAAGTTGTGCAGACCTCAGAGAAACATTTAGAAAAGGCTACCGTCCAAAGTATCTCTTCTGACCCAGGATTATGGCCCGAAATCATGCGTGCAGCAGATAGAGTTTTTTTGGTTAAACGTGGTCCAGCTGCACCTTTGCATAATTTTGATTTTCCTTTTGATGATCAGCACAGAAGATTCTCACCAAAACATTACAAGAAAAGGCTTAGAAATGGAGAAGAGATTTTAAGAGAATGGATGGTATATTCCGTATTTCAAAACGCTTTGTACTGTTTTCCATGTCGACTTTTTGCTGCACCATCTAGCTTGAGCGCTCTTGGCAATCGGGGATTTAAAGACTGGAAGCATTTAGGGGACTCTTTAGCACATCATGAAAATGCTAAAACTCATATAGATTGTTTGAAATCATGGCTTGAATTGAAGCAAAGATTGAAAATAGGTGAAACAATAGATGCAGTTTCTCAGAGACTCATTGATTCTGAGATAAATCACTGGTCTGAAGTTCTTTTACGCATTATATCAGTTGTTAAAATGCTAGGTGAGAGCTCTCTAGCTTTTCGAGGAACAAGCGATAAACTGTATGAACACAATAATGGAAACTTTTTGAAGTTAATTCAGTTATTGGCTGAGTTTGATCCAAAAATGGAGGAACACGTTCGCAGAGTCCTCAATAAAGAAGAAATCAAAGCTACATATCTAGGGAAAACTATACAAAATGAAATAATTGAATTATTGCATGACAACATAAAGCACCACATCATTGAGCAAGTTCAAAAGGCCAAGTATTATTCCGTGATTCTTGACTGTACTCCCGATGCAAGTAAAGTAGAACAGATGACATTTGTGGTAAGATTTGTCTCCATACAGGAATCAGAGTCTGAGGTTCAAGTTAATATCAACGAACATTTTTTGGGTTTTCTACCCATTGAGAGATCAACAGCTAAGGAATTGTCGGAGGTTTTACTAGAAGAGCTAGAGAAAAATAGGCTTAAAGTAGAAAACATGCGCGGTCAAGGGTATGACAATGGTTCCAATATGAGAGGAAAAAAATCGGGAGTACAAACAAGAATCAGAAATATAAACCCCAGAGCATTTTATGTTCCATGCAGCAGCCATTCGCTAAATTTGGTTGTAAACGATATGGCAAAATCCTCGTTTGAGGCAGCCAACTTCTTCAATATTGTTCAAAAGTTATATACATTTTTTTCTTCCTCTTCTTTTCGTTGGGCAATATTACTGAAATATATTGATACTTACACCCTAAAACCATTGAGTGATACGCGATGGGAAAGTCGAGTCGACTCATTAAAAGCTCTGCGGTTTCAAATTGGTCCAATTCACGATGCTTTGTACAGCATATATGAAGATTCAGAAATCGATAATATGATCAGAGACGAGGCTAGCGGATTATTAAATAATTTGAAGCAGTTCAGATTTATATGATCTGTTGTAATCTGGTACAAAATTTTGAGTCATATTAACCCATCAGCAAACTTTTGCAAACTGTAAATTTTAATATGTCACAAGCTATTGATATGCTTAGCAACTGCAAACTCTTCTTTGAAAACTTGAGATCAGATGAAGCTTTTGAAAGCATCATTTTAGAAGCAATCGAGCTTGCTTCAGAGATTGACGTGGAAGCTAATTTCGAAACCACCACACCACGTCATCGTGTCAGAAGCAAAACAAGAACGTTTTTGTATGAGGGACCGGATGAACCCGTTCAAGACCTCAAACAAAAATATAAAATAGATTTTTTTTTTCACACTATAGATCAAGCAATAAATGCCTTGGAAACCAGATATAATTTGCTAAATACTCACAGTAATTATTTCAGCTTTTTGTATAATATTTTTGGTCTAAAAGACATGCCCAGAAATGAGCTACTGGCTCATTGCAAAGATTTGGAAGTAGTTTTAACTGATGGAAATTCAAGCGATCTTAACGCCCTGGAACTAGCCGATGAAATAAGCATTGTTTCGTCATTATTAACAAAAAACGAAAGCCCTGTTGAAGTTCTCAAGTTTATCGCTACACTTAAATTCGCACCAAACCTCAACATAGCATTAAGAATCCTACTTACATTGCCAGTCACTGTGGCTTCAGGGGAAAGAAGCTTTTCAAAACTAAAAATAATAAAAAATTATCTCAGAACGATGCAGACGCAAAATCGTCTCAATGGATTGGCAATGATAGCTATAGAACACCAAATTAGTGACAAATTAAACTTGAAATCACTGGTTCGTGAGTTTGCCGCAAGAAAAGTTAGAAAAAGGGCATTTTAATTACTTTGGTTAGTTAGAATTTATTTATAATATGGGATATTAGTTTAGTTAGCATTACTACATTTTAATTTTTGTTATTTTGCTTTAATTGCTAAATTGCTTATCTTGTTATCTGATGATTGAGTTTTTAATAAAACGTTTTTTTTCAATGTTTTCTTGACTTTCTGATATGGTCGCATGAGATTTACTTTAAAAAAAGGGGGGGGCGCAAAAAAAAGGATTTGCCCGGAACGCCAAAATGTCTAGGGCCGGCCCTGGTCCTAGCTATGATAAAAGACCATTGAAACACGGCCCAAAATGATTTATACTCAAATCTGCCAAGAATCTGAATTTGAAAGGTTTGAAAAATGAATTTTTTGAATTTTTTTAAAAAGCACAACCCCCCCCCCCCCCCCGAATTTTATTGGGCTTTGTTGGGTTTTAGTGAGTATTTTCCAGAAACTCTTAAACTTTATTTCCTCATATTTGTTGTACTTAAATTGATCATTTACCCTTGAAAGCTGGGGTACATTTGTGTAAATTGTTGAGTGCAAATTCGTAAAATTAATTAATAATGTAACTAGTTTCCAAAATGTTCTTCAAACTCAGACCAATTTCGGGAACTGGAACTTGCCCGCCAAACAGGTAAAACTCTGAAATTTTGGCCCATGCAAGTAATTAAAAAAGTATTACATCCGATTTTTTTATCAATTTTTATACGAAATTCCAAATTGAAACTTTTAAATTCAGAAATGTAAAAAAATGAAGAATTTAGTAGTTACGAAATAATTAAATAATTTAGTAGTTATGAGAAGGAAAACATAATGATGAAAACATGAAAATGATGAGTTCATAATACTTGATAAAATAACTTAAAAAATGAACGAAATATTGCAATCAAGATAATTTAGAAGTTGTTTATAAATAATTAAAGAATAAAACAGAAATTTAATTGAATAAAAAATCACCTAGAGTTATGGCTTAAAGTAAAGAAAAATTAGTAGCATGCAGTCTTAATTATAATAAAAGGAAAATTTTATATCAAATGGTCATTCAACCTAGAAATACAAAAAAATGAAATGTCAATATCAGAAAATTTGAAAACAAAGAAAATGACACTCAAAATCGGAAATAATTGATGATTTTAGTAAAAAGTAAAACCTGAAATATTCTGTAATGATCAAGTAGGGAAAGGAATTTAAAATTGCCTCAAAAGTATTTAAGTGCTTCAAGGAAAGTGAAATTTTTAAGATGCCCTGAAAAACAAATGAAATTTAGGATGTCATGAAAACCCTATAATGGAAAGCAGTGGCAAGATATTAAACAAAGTTAGAAATTAATTAGTCACTAAAAATGCTTAAAAATTTTCAGAAAATTAACTAGAAATAAAATTTGGAAAAATCTGAATGTTAAAGAAATAAAGGATACTGACAATGACTTCAAGAAACTTAAAATTAGAAAATGTTAAGAAAACACCTGAGATAAGATAAACCAAATACCAGAAATTAGAAGATAGTACTAATAAATGCAACCAAAAACGAGAAGATAGTACTAATAAATGCATTAACAATATCACCTCTATAAAAATTATAAATATTTGTGAATTTTTGCCAGTATTTTCAGATGAAAATTTATGATTTTGTGGGCAAATCTTTTGAATTTCCACAGATAGTATCTGTAAATATGGCACCAAGTTTGCCAAATTGATCGCCAAGCGTTACACACAGACGAAGAGAGGAGCTTTTCTTATATATGAATGACTATTGATGAATTGTCTGTCCTTAAAATACAAAATTAATACACAACAATCTTCTCTCTTGAATGGAACAAATTAGATCCACAAGAATGATGTTAGCAAATTTGTCGTATTGTATGAAAAGTGAATAAGTTTAATAAAAAGAAAAATGCTTTCGAATATATTTAAAGTTTAAATTTCATTTGTAACTCAGAAAGAAAAGTCTTGCCATTTGTAATTAGTTTAAGTAATATTTCTGGCCACCAGATGGCTCTATTACAGGTTTAAGCTCATCAGATAAATTAACATGGTTATTTTCGACTAATAAGTTATTATTATGCTCTAATATGTTATAACTATGTCCTCATATATTAATAAAATATGTCATCAACATGTTACTTAAAAATATTAATTCCTTTTGAAATCTATATTTGTGTTGTACGATTTCAGTTAGAATTTTTTTTTTATACTTTGGTACAATACATTAACTAAATAAATTTGGAAAAAAAGGCTTTTTATTAACACTTTACAACATACTTGAAAAGTGTTTACAAACTTTGTTCATTCTGTCTGTCTGTTCGCACGATAACTGCCCAAAAAATGACTTTATCTAAATGAAATTTTTGCATGTTTTTCATTCGACCTGTGGGACATATGGCATTGTAAATGAATAATATCATCCAATTAGTTTTGGATTGAACGAGGCTTGAAAAAATGAAATACGTTGAATACTACGAAAAATAATTTTTCCAACATCTTTTAAAAAAAGTTAAAATTCACAAATTGCTACTGAAAGTTTATTACTGGAAATTAAATAGTCATTTCACACGTAATTTTCCATTACAAAACGAATGACAGAAAATTTTAAACGGTAACATGACCCGTTGCTGAGATTTTGCACGTTTATACAAACACATGTATAAAAAAAATAATTACTTACAAATAAAAATGTAATAAGTATCATTAAATATATTCACTTCTTATATGCAATACCTTTTGTTAATGAAACGACAAAAACATTGTGATAACCTAATTGTTATCCTGTGAAACAAATCAAGTCATTGCATTGTGTACGAAAATACGTCATACGTTTTACGTATATACGTTCGGTACGGAAATACCGAACTTTATACGTTTACGTTATACGTTTTTCAATTGCCAACCTAAACATATAACTTGATATCTCGAAACACACTTAAACTACATCCTCTTTAACAAAGTTGTAAAGTGTTTATAATTTGCAAATACACTGAGTCCTATCGGACTATTTTTTAAGAAAAGATACATTTCGAAAATTGCTTTGAAAATTTTAGGAAATATTCAATTATTTTAACAAAGTTGTAAAGTTTTTATAACTTTGTTCATTCTGTCTGTATGTATGTCGGTCTGTTCGTTCGTTCGATAACTGCGTAAAATTGACTTTATCAAAATGAAATTTTAGAATATTGTTGGGACAGTTTGTGAAACAGGTGAGAATCTAAATGAATAATATCGCCCGACAAGTTTTGAATTGAAAAAGGTTGAAAAAGTTAAACACACTGAGTCCTATAGGACTTAGTTTCTCAAACAAATTGTAAGAGAAGATAAATTTAAAAAAATGTTCAGAAAATATTAGGAAATATTCAAATTATGCCATAAAGAATAAAAATTTCACCGAAATATGTTCGGTAGTTCTTTAAATAAAAATTAAAATAATAGTTACACCCATATTATATGAAAAGATTACTTGATATACTTCAAAATGAATATGGTATCCATCTTTTTTTATTTAATGTAAAAATCGTGATATTTAAAGTTCTTTTAAATTTATATTTGGTATTCTATCCCTCCTAAAACCGATTTAATTTTGTTTATTTTCTAAGCATCTATATTTTGTGCCAACGCAATTACAATATTTTTGAGTTTATATAATTATCAAACTTTGATTATTTTTACAAAGAATGATTCATTTTAATGAATGCGGAATGTAATCAATATCTTGTCTCCCTAAGGGGGCAACTGACGTCACGAACAAAACAATTTTTATATTGCGGCCATTTTTTCAAGACAATGATTTAAACTTTTAGGTCACCTAATCATTGAGCCACAAATAAAACTTTTTATGCTTAATTATGTCATTTTTTTTCTCTAAACTGCCATATTAAAGAAATATAGAATTTAGAATAAAATTCAAAGTTTTCGCTCAAATTTTAAAATAAAATTTCTATGTAGTTCTAGACTTTTTGATAACAAAGATGAATATATATAATTTCGAGAAAATCCATTAATATTTGTGCCTGCAATTGTGTACAGCAAAATATCGACCACAGACATCAAACAGACAGAAAAACAGGCGGACATCACTCCAAAAATAGTCAACACCTGTTCAGAAATTCCAAAAATATATATTGGTCTCAAAAGCTCGACATCGAATATATCGAAATACTAGTTTGTAATTCTGTGATAAAGTAAAAATCAGTATTATTGCGATCACGATGTAGATACATAAGCACAAACAAAATTTCCAAACGGATTATCAATATCTCACTTACTACCTAATAAATATGGGACCCCATCGAGTTGCATTTGTTCTCTTCCATGTGGTTACATTGAACAGATGGAAATTTTCTTGATCACCTTTGCTTTACATTGTACAAGCACATTATAACAATTTATATCAACATATCAATAACATAATTGAAACTCTTGAAATATAACTTACCGGTTATATTTCAAGACCGGTTCAAGCATCCCTAATCACGAATCGCATATTTTAGAGGTGATGTCTCTCTCTGTGTGTGTGTCAGTGAGTCTGTGGAAACGATATCTCACGAACGAATGGAGCGATTTGAATTAAATTTGTTCCAAAAATCACAATCCATGAATACTGCAAGCCTGTCGTTTAAAAACACAATCTAATGTTCAGAACCCCTCTAAATTTTCGAGTGAAATTTTGAAAAAAATCATCAAAAATCAAAACGTAAGAAATAATAAAGTTACGCAAATAGACATTTCTTATGTAACGTCAACAAAATGTTTTGATGAGTATTAAAACAGAGGTGGTATTAAAGCATGAACATCTACAAAAATAATTTGAATTTTTAACAGTGTTTCCATACTGTATGAGGAATTATAAAAATATATTTAGTAATGAGTTTAATAAAAAAAGATGCTATATGTTCTGTTGAAGACCCAGACCTCTTGGCTGGCCCTAGGGCTTGCAACAGCTGTTTCAGTGGTCGGGCTATATGTTATATGTTCGGTGAATGTTATATGAAAATTATTTCTCCCAAACTTGGTTTTATTTCATCAAGATATCAGGATATTGCTTCTCTATTATTCGTTTTATTTTCGAATAATTTTTCGAAATATGAGCATTTTTACAGATTTAAACAATGAATTTTAAAAATGTCCACTGAAATGTTAAAGTAACAAAACTATATTCAACATATGAGAAAACTTCCAAAACTTTGATTTGCAAATTATTTGTATAAACCTATGTTCATTTCTTAAGAAAAAGAAATTTCAGATCTTTAATTTTCTTTAATGCGTGACTGAAAATTATTGTTATCCGATAGTGTTAGTATATTAATGTATAAAACTCTATTTTAAATTAGAAAAATAAACAATATACTCAGAAAAATAAACATTAAATTCAGAAAAATAAACATTGAATTTAGAAAAATAAAGATTGAAAAATAATTTTTTAATTGTTGATCATTTTCTGTTGGTTCGTTTTTAGGCTCTGAATTTTGATTGCAAATGGAAGCAATAGCAGCTTCTTTTCTTTGAATGCATGATTTTTAAATGTGTTTGACATAATTCATGATTTGTAGTTGGCCAGAGAGTAAATTTTTCTGCCGTTAAAAAACTCTGAGAGAATATATTTTGTGGGACAATTAAAAAATGTTCTTTAAATGAGTGCGTGAATTACATGGACGTGTCTACTATTGAGTAGTGTCTGTTGAATGAAGATGTCCTATTTTCAGAAGTGTACTTTAGAAAGCCCCCCTCATTCCCCTATATTTTCTAAATCTCTACGCTTATGTCAGGGTTATGCAAGGAATGTTCGTTTTCAGAAAGTTGTGCAAAGAAAACATAATTCTGCAAGTTCTTAAATCACGAGTTTCGCTTTATAAAGGTCGTTAGCCAATCTCGTGCCGTTAGTCAATGTGGTTTACAGTAATATTGAGTGTGTAGCGTATCTGAATAGATTTTAAAGAATCAAACAAGAACAACATATCATGGATGGTATGAGCACGCTTTGTTAACATCACGTAAAAAGGAAATAAAACTTTCGTTTAAATTTATATCATGTTTGAATTAAAATACACGAAGTTTATGAAGGGGCTTTTATATGGTGACAAGTGATGCGTGCAATTCATTTTCTACGAAAGATATTTATTAAAGATATTTACGGGCCAGTGTTGGTTGGTTGATATCGTGTCCCTAACATAATTTATTAAGGAAGAATGTGTGCACTGCTTTTCTTTAGTCAAAGATCCGGGGCACCCGAAAGTAGAAGTCAGGCTTCTGCCCCATTATGACATCACAACATTCATGCCCGCAGGCGGGTATGGGCCATTGTCATTCTGAAATTAAGTGGAAATTTGACAACAAAAATGCTTAAAAAATGTCAAAGTTATATTATTTATTTTATGTTTTTCTGTTCCTGTTAAGTCAATGAAATTGAGCAAACCTCAAACAGAGTTCAAGAAAGCATTTTAAATGAACATATGTTGTACATCAATAAAGATTAGTGTCACCTCCATATTACAAAGTTGACATGGAGATGACATATTTTTGGTTTAACATAAAAATTCATAACCTATGCCCACTTCATTGTCATGCTGCTTGGATAACATAAAAATACACAATTCAATACAATTTATAGAAATAATTGTCTGTTACTTTGAAAAATTGCAAAATTAATGAAACCATGGAGGTGACATTAGATAAAAGTACTCTCCATTTTTATAGGAACTTTCAATAAAAATTTAAGGAAATGATAGCTTACCTCTTAAAATATATAAACTAGCCAAAAAAATTAATTACATTTCTCCGTAAATGTTTTTGATTTTGATAATTTCTAGGGTATTTTTGTGGAATTATAAGAAATTTAAATAGAGGGGCCCATAATTCTAGGGACAAAAATTTGTGAGTCCACACACACACACCCAAAAAAAAATGTAAAAAAGAAAATATTATTATTTTCAACCCTTTCACCAAAAAATGAAAAAAATAATGGTTCTTAATTAACTTTGATCACTCTATATAGTGTTTTTTCTTATATTTTAGAGAAAATAGCTACAATATTAAACAAACACAATTGTGGGGATATATCATGGCGGTGAAATCCAGTACGTTATAAATAATTTTTGCTGTAAAACCACATAATTTTCTAAAAAACCAGTTGAAGTAAAACCTTTCGATGCTCCTTAATTATTTAAATGAATATTTGATTATATATATAAATAAAGATTGAAATAATTGTCAGGGACACAAATTTCCAATTAATTTTAGAATGACACTTATACTCTCTTGAACACTCATTTTATATAGTCGAACAAATTATCGGAAAGACCGAAAGTGAGATTTCTTGAGCCCAAAAAGGAAATCTTCAGTGAACCTCTGTAGGACATATGGGATTGTAAATGAATAATATAAGCCAATTAGATTTGGATTGAACCCGAGTTAAAAAACTGTAATACATTGAACACAATGGGACCTATTTTTTCAAACATTTCATAAGTTGAAATTTGCAAATTCCTTCGAAAACTTTAGGAAATATTCAAATTATCCCATAAAATATATAAAAGAAATTCAACAAAATATGTTCAATATTTATTTAACTAAAAATCAAAGTAATAATTACACACATATAAAAATGAAGAGATCACATGATCCACTTCAAAATGAAATAAGGCATCTATCTTTTTCCTGGAGTAAAAAATAGTGATTTTTAATGGTCTTTTAAATTTATATTTAGTGTTGCATCCGTTCTAAAGCCGCTTTTATTTTGCCTATTTCCAGTGCATCTATATTTTGCGCCAACGCAACTACAATATTTTTGAACGTTAATGGTCATCAAACTTTGATTATTTCTACAACGAAGCCTAATTTTAATGGATGCAGAAAGTAAACAAATGATTGTAAGATGACTTGTTTAGGAATTGCTGAATTTTTCTCAAGCAAATTGCTATAACTCAGGAGACTGGAATACAAGTGTATGAGTATATGCATTGCTCTTGCACAGACAATTAATATAATTAATATAACTCTGTGATAATTAAAAAATATCATAGCTGAATGTATCGCATTTTACAGGTGTTTAAATAAAATTGCATTTCAGTTGGAAAGTGTTTCATTATCAATGCTTTATGCATGATTGATCTTTCTTGTTAGTCTTATACATATGTCGAGTATCCATGATATTTCCATCTTTAAAGTCCATTAGACTGCGTACTTCACCCATTATCTCTTGAGCAAAGCAAATCAGTTGTCTTTGCAAGCCTTCAGATTTTTATCTCTATACATATTTAGTAACCTGACGCAAGTTCTGATGCTTGACTCTTCGGAATAATATAGCCCATTGCCCGTAATTAGGTCACTCAGTGTCTATGTTACGGTCAATGAGATGAATCAGTTATTATTAATAATAACCGACTATTATTAATACTAACCAAATAAACCGGTTAAAGTGAATAATTTATGAGAATTTATCATATGAACCGGTTGCAATAAAAATTACCAATGAAGTTTGGTCAATGTAATAAATTTCAACGCATTTAACTTGAGATTTATATTTATTGTATATGTAATCTAATTTGTTTGCAATTTTCTAACGCCTTAAGGTGTTTGTGTGTAATGTAATTTGTTTGTTGTAGTAAATTAGGAATGTACCTTATAAAGAGCAAAATCATTATTATAAAACATTTTTTACATTGATCATATTTCATTGCTAACTAAACTGTTTATGTACGCAATTTCATGCACTTCCTATCGCATGACATAAAAATTAAGTTGGATTTGGGGTTTCTATAAACTATGCTTAACCGCAATGACCAAAATTCATTGGTAATTATTACTATTTACGAGTAAATGTGATTAATATGCAATATTTATCACATTTACCAAAAGACGTGGTTACTAATAATATTAACCGATTATTATTAATACTAACCGGATTTCTTACTTCAACGGTAACATATATATAATTGCAAGTTGCATCTATTCTCTTACTTTCCCTGCAATGCATGGTAATATGTAGGGAAAATATTTGAGTAATGTCGAATATCGCAACTTCAGTTTTCGACACGTTTTGGGACATCTTGACCACGATAATAATTTTTGCGTGACATCTGTGTGTGAGTCTGTCTGTGAAAAGTAATTATACACTCTAACTCAAAAACTAATAAACCAGATTTCATTAGATTTTATTGGTAAGTCATTTATATGTGACCCTGGTGGTGATTAGATTTTGGTACGATTTGGAAAAAAAGAACCTGTCTTTTTTTACGAAATGTGTACTATTTTTTACAAGTGATGTCATTGTCTTACGCAGATGCTTTTTCCTTTTATAACAGAAGTCATGTCCTTCACACATCAGATATTTTGGTGTGAATAACATCTACGGTTAGGGTTTCTCTGTGTGAAAACGGAGCGTTAGAAAATATGTAAACGCTTTGGACGCTTATACCTCCAAAACTAATACCTAAAAGTGAAGATATCTTCTTGTTTTATCGAAAAGAGGGCCTAGATTATGAGTATGTAAAAGTAACTTTAATATTTTGAAACTTTTTCTTTCGAAAAACTTTAAAATGTAGATTCCCGAAAGCGAGTATATATTTGGTTTTTCTAACTTTTACTGGAATTACATAGTAAAATATAAAATGCAGATGAAATATAGTAAACTGCAAAAATATGTGCTAGAAAATTTCTTACCAAAATCTGTATTTATAATTTGTAAAAGCTTTCATAATTTATAATTTTGGAGTAATCGTCTTTTCAAGTTGAAGATAATCGAAAATTTTCCGCATTTCAAGATTTTAATACTTATATCTCAAAAACGAAAAGACACAGCTTTAAACAATAAGCAAAAATTTGAAGCTCTTTGAAAGTCCAACAGCTGTATGTAATTTGATTTTGAACAGAGATCCGTTTGAATCGAACGGACGTTTTAATTTCTGCTCCGTTCTCATGTGCATTGCATGAGTTCTTAACATCATTGGTGCTGAGAATTTGAAGATTTGCATAATTCTTAAAACGACATTTGCAAGCCGAGTTTCGCGGCTGTTGCTCAATTTTTCTTCTATTCACATATCTTCTGAAACGGAATGTAATTGGCAACTTGGAGAATGAAGCACAACGATTTGTTGGATTGACCGAATAAAACAGTAATACCATATCTTAAGTGCATCGGTGCTTCGGTGATGCTTACTGGACAAATCGAATTATTGTTAATATTAATATTTATGCGAAAAATAAAATTGCACAAGAAGTTTGTTTACGTCCAGACTTAATTTTCAAATGCTTTTTGGCTAGATGTGTTACTAAATCGTTATCTGTACAGTAAATAAAATTTATGTTTCTGTGTTTATATAGTAAAAGAATATTAGAAAAATTTACTGAACAATAATCCTTATCACAACTAACTATTCTAGCTAATTAGATGTGATAAAAATAATTGTGTGTAACATAAAATAAATGCAATTAAGCAGTTATATGTTTTAATAATTGCTTTTCATCTTGAAAGTTACATGCTTAATCTTGGTCAATAAGTAAAAATAACTAATTGTAAGGATAACGAAATCTTGAGCAACGCATTCAAGCCCCAAAAAAATAAAAATGCATCATACATTTTTTTCTATAATTCGTTACATCCCTTTTCTCAATGTTAGAGAACTAACAAAATCGAAGACAAATATTTTATATTTCTGGCTGCTCAAGTTAACCATATCCGGAATTACGGATTAAAAAAATTAACATAAATATCATTCATAATATACTGCCCTAAGACACTATTACACGAACAAAATAATGAAGATTATTATTAGCAGTCGTCGGCATTATTGAGTGAACAAATTATAAAACATCTTTACAGCAAAGACACATATAATAAAGATATTTATAATGACCAAAGTAAAGAGGTCGTACTTTATAACCAATACGTAGGATCGCGGAGTCGTTCAACAGTATTTCTAAATTCCGCTGTATCCGATTTCGTGTTTCAGTATTTCAGCTTTTTTTTTTAAATGCAATTCAGCACCAAGTGAGAAATTGATCAGCAAACTGAAGATTCCTGTGAAACATACGATTTTCACATACATGCATGGCATAATTTTTGACAAACCAATTTTTATATCGTTTTCTGGATTTCGTTGATGGAAAGTCCCAAGTGAGAAAATGGTTAATTTTCTGCCATTTCAAGTGGGTTAAAAAATGAAAACTCATATCCTTAGAATTTATTTGGACAAACCGTGTTTTAAATTCTCTTCTAGCGTTTTCCAAGGGGCAATACGTCTTTATTACGTTATCCAAGAAATCTATTTCAATGTTGCAATCCCGAATCTCTTTTAAATCATACCTGTGATTTCTAAAAAATATTGTTAAAGAAAATGGAAAAATGTCCTGCTTTGATGGGCACCCCCAGTTAAACAATGATTTCATGTGCAATTCATTAACTTGGGTTAGTATTTGGATGTGAGAAAAACAATGGTGTGTAACATAAAATTAATGCAATTGAGTAGTTAAACATTTTAATAGTTGTCTAACATTCTGAAAGTTACATGCTTAAACATGGACAATAACTAAAAATAAATTATTGTAAAGAAAACGAAATCTTGAACAATGCATTCCAGAACAAATAAAATAAAAATGCATCATACAGTTTTTTCGATGATATGCGTTGCATCTCCGTCAGTGCTAGAAAACTAACAAAGTCTAAGCCAAACATTTTATTTTTCTGGCTGCTCAAGTTAACCTTATGCTGAATTACGGATTAAAAAAATTAACATAAATATGAATCATTATATATTTCCTTAAAACGTTACTACATGAATAAAATAGTAACAGTTTTTATCAGTATTAGTCGGCATTAATGTCGGTATTAAAAAATTACATCTCTAAAATATCTTAGGTCAATTTAAGAGGTCGTACTCTACGTCTGGTGCGAACGATAGATCGCGGAGTCTCTCACTTAGCAATTTTTCCAAATTGAGCTGTATCCGCTGTTCTGTTTCAGTAATAAAATAAATTCTTTTTTTTATATGCAATTCGAATTCGTGTTTAAATTTCATCAGGGTTTCTTCATCTGATAACCCCCATCTGAAAATATTCGGAAGTATTTGGAGTGCATCGCTTGAAAAATATGTATTTCTTCTACATTTCTCAAGATATGACATATATTGGAATATTGCATTCAAGGACCAAGGATGAAGCAAAATTTCCTTTTTAACCTCAAGAATAACCTCTGGACTCAGTCTGAACAACTGTATAAGAGAATCAAGATGCTCCAAAATATCGTCAATGAAATACAGGTGCAAACTTTCTCTCAAAGAGGAGAAAACATGTTGTCTGAACTGCTCGACCCCATTTTCCGTTGGACAGCACCAAGTGAGAAATTGATCAGTGGCTAGAAGATTATTGCCACGTAAATGATATTTGCATACATGCATAGCATAATTTTTGACAAACCAATTTTTATATCGTTTCCTAGATTTCCTTGATGGAAAACCCCAAGTGAGAAATCTGTTAACTTTCTGCAATTTCAAGTTGGTTAAAAAATTATAACACATATCTTTAGAATAAATTTGGACAAACCGACTTTTAAATTCTCTTCTGACGTTTTCCGATGGGCAATACGTTTTTATTACGCTATCCAAGCAATCTATATCAATATTATAATCCCAAAACTTTCTTGAATCAAACGTCTGATCTTTAAAAAATATTGTTTCAAGAAATAAGAAAATGTCCTGCTTTGACGCGAATCCCCAGTTTAACAATGAATTTATATAAACTTCATTAATCTGAGTTAGCAATTCGAAGCAGAGATTTTTCCCTGATTCAGATATCAAAATGTTTCTTTTAAACTCTGTTATATCATCTTCAAGCAAACATTCCCTTAGCGTCGCGTTAAGTAGTTCCCACTGTTCTTCTAAAACCAAATGGCAACAAAATTCTTCTCCATACATCGATCTTAAAAATAATCGCTTTTCTTCAAGTTTGACATATTGCCAAATATGTTGAAATGTTTTTACATTTCGAATATTAAGTGGCTGCTGATCGATCGCAGTGAATAGTATTTTTCCTACATAAAAAATATTTGTGTCTGTGTGTTTATTATCACCAAATATATAGCGCTTGAAATGATTTGGAGCTTCTTCTAATAACTCTATCATTAAGCTTCCATAATCATTATCTACGTATTCAGTTAATCTAATATTATTAATTTCATTCGAATATTTATATGCTATGGTTAATAAAAGATCTTCGTATTTTTCTTCAGGTAAAACCTCCCATATATCTTTAATAATTGGAATCAAAAGATCCATATAAGGCCACTTTACGAAACATAAAAGTACATTACAATAGGATAATCTAAGAGTTGCTTGGAAAAATGCAACCCTTTGTCCTTTAGACATCTGCGTTAACAGAAAGCATAAAATATCTATGTAAGGTGCCAGTGACATTCGATCTAAATTATAACATAAATACCCATCAATTCTTATTTCAATCTCTAACACTGCATCAATAGCAGTGTTTATAAATTTTTCCTGTGTTATACTTGCATGTAATTCACCCCAGCATCGGATCACAGTTGATGTTGATCCTTCTTTTACTCCATAGCCCAATAAAATATTCCAAAAGGAATTATTCCCAATAAATTCCTCTAATCTCCCAGCTAATTGGTAAGACCACAACTTAACTAATTTACATTGGTCAGGACCAAAGAAATCTTCACGGCGTTCAGGGGAACATTGATTCCATAATGAATGAATAAAGGGTTCCAAGCAGTGAAAACACGCCATTCTATAACGATCAAAAACAGGGATTCTATAATCTTTGACTAGTCGTTCTGCAATCTTCTTTTCGTTCAGGCTCATTTCTACTGTCCAATCGGAAGGAGTCAACATGTTGTATGCAAAAATAGGGGAAATATTAAATATGTCTTGTTGCATGATCCAACAGAAAAATTCCACAGCTGCTGTCCGACAGCGAATAATCAATAGATTTTTTAATGCAGCAGGAAGAGGAAGACGTTCGCATATGTTAGTCAATCTGTTTTCAATGAAAGTGTCCCATTCTTCAAAAGTTCTTTTCTTACAAAATTTCAGCAATCGTAGTTGTTCCGGTTCAAATATGATGTCTTTCTTTAGTTCATTATTTTGACATAAATGAATGCCTAATTTCGCAAAGGTCTGGTCTTTGAGTGAAGTCGGGACCTTTGTATAACCGTCTATCAATTTCTCAGAAATATTCAGCTTGATTACATTCATTTTCAGTTCATCTACCTTTCAAAAAAATATTGTATTTTGGACTATTTCGCAAAATTGATTAAAATTTCCTTTCTCTGACCTGGAAAAGAAAATGCAAAATTAGTTTATTCCAATAAGATTAAAAATCTTGAACATTTTTAAAAAATTAATACAATTACAGACTTATTTTTTACTTGATACACTACTAAATCAAGTCACTATTTAGAATTTGCATAATATTTTTCTAATTTTACTTTAACATTTATATACACTCACGGAAAATCAAAGTTGAGCACCAAGAAGAAAGCATAGGATGGACCTGAAATTTCATTGATGGAAAGATACAGATGAATGATATACATGATCACAAAAACAACGCAGCAAAACACGTACAGATGGAGCTGTGGTACACAGTCCCGTCAATCTCAATAGCGCGTCGCACCTCTTCGTGTTGTGATACAAGCAGCAATACGGTTCGGCATGGTGTCGAACAAACGCCTGATGTTGTCCTGCGGCAGTCATGTCCACACCTCCTGGACCTTATGTTCCAAATTCCGATGATTGCGGCAACGAGGCAGCTGGTTTTTCAACTAGTCCCCCACATGCTCGATAGGGGATAGGTCTGGGGAACGGGCCAGGTAATGGAAGTATCTGGACATGACACAGAAATGCCTGGGCGACCCGAGTCATGGGAGGCAGGGCATTATCCTGTTGGAATTGCCAACCTTGAATCCCAGCAACTAATAACAGCACATAGGACAGTAGAATCTCATCCACGTTTCGCTGGCCCGTCAATGTTCCAGGTACCACTACTAGAACGGATCGGCTGTCGTAGGTTATGGCTCCCCTGCCCATGATGCCTGCAGTGGGGCTAGTGTGGCGCTCGATAATAAAGTTGGGATTGTATCGTTGTGCAGGGGACCTCCACACCTGGACACGGTGAGAATCCGTCCCCAAAAGGAAGCTGCACTCAAAGCTAAACATCACAATCGCCAATCTGTGGCCTTCCACGTTTCTCTGGCCCGGCACCACTGCAACCAGGGCCGCCAATATTCCCGTGTTAAAGGCAGCACACGTAAGGGGCGCTGAGATCGCAGATTCGCTTCCTTTAGACGTCTAGATATGGTTCGTAGACATAGAGGAACAGCTACGTGTGTCTGTATCGCAGATCCGTTCGCCGTGGGCTCTATACATGCCTGTACGTGTCATTCGATAATCTGCAATCGTGGTACGCCTGGTTCGTCCAGAGCCGATCTTCAGTGTCTGGGTTGCGCCCCGTGACCAGTTCTCCCAACTCTGTTGGACGGTATAGTCCGAACGATCCACGTGATGCTCTAACAGGCGCGCTGACGGCACTGCGGTTTTCACCCCGATGACCAGTCCTCTCTCGAAGTCCGTCAGTTGCTTATATCGACGTTTCTGGCCATCTATCTTTTCACTTTGTATTCGTGCGTGCGTCGGCCAAAGCTTCTCACATTGATGGGGCGTCGACTACACGCCGGTTTATAAGGTCGCTTGCTCATTCTTGCAGCGCCACTCACGGGAGTACGGTCATGTTTCACCTTTTACTGAATATCGTTCTCTTTGTGGGAAGATGTTTAAATACACTCTATAACAAAAAAATCGATGCACCAAGAAGGAATTGTCCGATTGTAATGAAATTTCGTATGCGAAGACATTTTGAGAGAAAATGCAAATTATTAATATTTGGTGTCAAATGAATAAATAGTGGGAGCTACAGCTAATCGGAACTGCGTATTCATCAGGTGTATATAAGGAGCGATTCTGAATCTGTGGTTAAAATGTATGTTGCATTTCGATTGCGGAAATATTACGTGTCGATTGTAACAATGCCTCGCCGAAATATTCGTTCTTATTACGAGCATATATCAGAGTTTGAAAGATGTCGTGCTATCGTATTGAAGGAGACTGGTTGGACGAATCGAAGAGTCGCGTGACATGTGTGTCGAAGCGATGTGGCGACTAGACGATGCTGGCAAATGAGGGCATACAACGGCTGATGTCAGCGTCAGGATGGCAGCGATCGACCTAGGGCCACAACAGAACTGGAAGACAGAGCGATGGTCAGAGAGCTGCCAAGCACCGGAATCGTCTTTGTCAACTATCCAACGTGTGACCCGCACACATGTGTCCAACATGACCTTTTGCAGACGACTGAGAGAGCGGAATTTACGTTCGCGCCGACCGCTACGCCGCTTACCTATCACGCCTATATACCGTCAAGTCCGATTACAGTGGTGTCGGACTCGATCAACTTGAAACTGGGCTGACTGTGTACGTATAGTCTGCAGTGAAGAGACCCGTTTCCAACTGTGCCCTGACGATAACCGAAAACGTGTCTGGAGACGTCTAGGGCAGCATGGGGATCCTGCCAATACTATCGCACACCATATATGCTCACAACAGGCGTTATGGTCTGGGGTGCCATCTCCTTTGATAGCCGAACTCCTTTTGTATTCATTTATAGCACACTGACAGCACAGCGGTACGTAGACAACATTCTACGATCGGTTGTTTTACCGTTCCTTTTGCGACACCACAGGCTTGATTTTCAACAAGATAATGCTCGGCCGCACACGGCACGTGTTGCTAAGAATTGTCTTCAAGCTTGCACAACACTTCCTTGGCCAGCTAATTTTTCTGATCTCGCTCCTATATAGCACATTTGGGACGTTATGGGAAGGCGATTGCAACTATCCAGGGATGTTGACGATTTAGCCCGACAGTTGGAGACAATTTGGCAAGAAATTCCGCAGAACACCATCCGTGAACTTTATCAGTCTATGCCACTCCGGGTGATATCTTGCATGCAGGCCAGAGGTGGACCAATGCCATATTGACTTCTTCCCTTTGTATCCCGTCAAACTCTGAATCATTAAATTTTTCTGAAATTTTAATCGTTTCTTTTTCTATGTATGTTCTTCGCATCCACCAATTTTTATCACAATCGGACAACTTCTTCTTGGTGAGACGATTTTTTTGTTATAGAGTGTAATATATATAAAAAAATAACGTTATAGTTGTAATATTAATTCACATATAGTGTGTAAACAAATCAAAGAATTCCATTCAGTGCTGGCGCGACAGTTTTAAAATAACTTTTCCTCATCGACTTTAAATGTTAAACTTTGACCTCCATTATTTCAGCCTTCAGACGGTATTAAGAAATCTAATGTCGGCAGCACATGACTTTCGCTGCAGACACGTTCTATTTATTTCTTCAATAAATCATGAAATTGAGTTTAATTACACTAAATACCAGCCATATTTATTTTTAATTACACCGAGTTTTCACTTTCAGTTCAATTTTCGTTATCATATGGTAACAGGACTTATTTTTAGAGGTGAGGTATCAAAAATGCGAAAAAACTAAAATATCGCGAAAACGGCTAGTCCTAGTGTAATGGCGTTGGTCTTTTTCTTTCCTTCGTTAAAAATTACGTTTAAAACAAGCATTTATTGGATATATTTGAGCATACATAGCTTTTTATCTTAGATTTTAACGATTTGTGCTGGACATTTTACACGTATAACTATACACAAAATTTCGTAAAAATAAGCATTTAATCGACGTATTTGAACACACTTAGTCTTTTGTATTAAGATTTAACGATTTTTGCGAGCCATTGCGCAATAAAAGGATATGCAGGTTCTTTTTTTCCTAATCGTCCCAAAATCAAATCAGCATCAGGTTAACCTACAAGTGATTTATCTAAAAAAATTTGGGAAATTTTGTCTGATAGTTTTTTAGGTTGAGTGGATACAGGTAATTTTTACGACCATTTCGCAAATAAAACCAGGTTCTTTTTTTTCCGAATCGCTTTATTCATTCTGTCTCTCTTTCCGTTCGCACGATAACTGCCGTAAAACTGACTTTATCAAAATGAAATTTTAGAATGTTGTTGAGGCGGTCTGTTGGACATAGGGGAATGAAAATGAAAAATATCACCTAATTCCCAATTAGTTTAGATGAATAAATAAAAGACATTGAACGCTATGGGAAATAATTTTTCAAACATTTTTAAACGGAGTTAAAATTAACAAATTCCTTAAAAAAATTTAGGAAAATTTCAAATTATCCGGTAAAATATGCAAAAAGGATTTCAGCAAAATATGTTAGCTATTCTTTTAAATAAAATTTGAAATATTAATTCAACCCCTATTATATGCGAGGATCACGTAACTCATTTCAAAATGAAATATGGCATCTATTATTTTCACCCTGTGTAAAAATCGGGATGCTTAAAATTATATTTAGTGTTGCATCTGTCTGAAAACCTCTTCATATTTGCATATTATCATTTGTGTATCTAAATTCTGTGCCAACGCAATTGCAATAAGTTTTATTTTTAGGATTAAATTCATTAAGTTTTCATTTTGATTCTGGTTAGATTTTCCTTTTCTCCCGTTGTTTCCCCCCATTCTGGAATTTATTGAAAGTGAATTGATGGTAAATTAACTTTGGGAAAAGAAATAAATTTTAATATTTTTCTTTTTGGCAGTGCGTGAAGAGATTTCTTTTCATCTCCATAGTCATTGTTCTGAAAATGGTCACTAAAAATTCTGGCATTCTTAGTATTCAAAGGATTCTGCATATATATATATATATATATATATATATATATATATATATATATATGTAACCATTATTTCATCAAAATAAAGTTATTCTTTCGAAATACGGGTAAAATGTTTTTTATACGGAAACCTGTATATGGCTGGAAATTGATAAATTCTCTTAAACCTCGTTTCACGAATAATTATGTCGAGACCAAAATCTTACACACATAGGCTCATTATTGCTGCAATGAAACAGTTACAGCCTGTCTGAATTTATAAGTAATGTGACGATCTACAGAATAAACCCACAGTACAGTGCGACTTCTGTAATCAGACACTATAAAACAGACATATTTCATCTTCTTAAAAAAATATTTCAGTTGGTGCTTTCTAAGAAGATAAAAATAATTTATCACTTTCCCTGCAATACATTTCAATGTTTAGGGAAAGTACTGGAATCATGTCGAAACTCGCAACTCGAGTTTTTGATGGATCTACACTTTTGGGGTCCTCTAGAATGCGAAAAATATATTTTTAGCGTGATGTCTCTGTGCTTCCGCGTCTCTGCAATGAATGTATCCACCCTAACTTAAAAACAAATTGACCAAATTTAGTAATTCTTGGTAAGTAATTCACTTGTGCGTGACCTAAGTGATTAGATTTTGGAACGATTCGGAATAATGGAACTAGCATTTATTCGTGAAATGACCTCCAAAAATAATATGTATTCACTCTAGCTAAGAAATTAGTAGACCAAATTTTACAAAATTTGGTAGATAAGTTACCACCCCATATTGGTGCTGGTTGAATTTTAATACGATTCGAAAAGAAAATAATCTTCTTTTTTGTGTGTGTGTGAAATAGCCTGCAAAAATCACCAAGATCTAAAATAAAATGCTACAAATGTATTAACGAAATGCATGGATGTTTTATACGTAATTTTTGAACTCGAAAAGTATAAGGTTAAAATCATTGTTCTGTCGACGTGGTGGTCGATTGATCAAGACGAGCGTTTCCACAGCAATCGCTCGACCGCTGGGTTGTGGGTTCGAGTCCCACGTAAGGCAAGGATGTTTGTGTTTTGGGTGCAGTGTGTTCCTCCCCCCTCCGGTGTCCCTGGGGCAACATCCTAGGACGGCTAAATGGTTCACGTTCTGCCGCTGACAAGGGCGAATGATGAAAGTCAAGTGCCTAGCCATTTGGAAAAAAAAGGAAAAAAACCTTTGTTCTAAACTAGACCATTCTTGAGATATTAAATTTTTTCAATTGGAGAACGGAAGACGTTTTCACTATGTTGAAAAATTCTTTAATGAAATTTCTTAATATATAGTAGTTACCTCCTTTGAGGGTTCTACTGATACTCAATAGATTTAGGTATAACTCTATAAATGTAACTGATTTTTTCTTGCGAAATGGCTGTCAAAGATCGTGAACATGTGAAAAAAAATTGCTGAAATATAATAATTAAGCACATGTTCCTCGTATAATTTTTAACAGCACAGCGAATAAGAGTAATCCCACGACAGAACAATGAACCACTTAAGAGATACTTTAGTATTTAGAATTTTGAAGAGCTGAAGACATTAAAGTGCATTAAGTTGCCAAATGAAACAAACATGCTCAAAACTGCAAAATGGATATAATATAAGAACAGTTTCCATGTTATTTTCTGCAATTAAACTCAATTTAATGCATCGCGAAATAAAAATAAAGAGAATAAATTTGACGAGAATAAATTTCATGGGCTGCTCACATCAGATATTTTGTTTCTCAAAGTATTTCGACATGTTGCAACAGCGCAGTTCGACACTTCTTAAAATATTTTAGAATTATGTAAGAAAATAAAAGTTAAAAGAATTAAATAATTTGTAGAAGGAAATGAAGAATCTGGTGCTGGACTGCGCGGTGACGTCTAGCATGCACTTCCGGTCACACCATAGTTGCGTCCCATGTTTTGACAGATCCGGTTAGTATAATTTCAAAGAGATAGATCAGCTTTTGTTAAACCCTGCTAAAACAACCCTCAAAACTGTCAAATTGCTTGACACAAATCTGTGCGAAGTTCTCAGTGCGAACCCCCATAATCTGTCAAAAAAATGAACTTTATTCAAATGACGTCTCATCTTAAAATCAATTGTTCAGATTCTGCATCCATTAAAATTAGACTTCGTTGTAGAAATAATAAAAGTTTGATGATCATTTAAACTTGAAAATACTGAAATTGCGTTGTCACAGAACATAGATTCACAGACAATACTAAAAAATAAAGCTGTTTTAGAATGGATGCAACACTAAATTTAAATATAAAAGAACTTTAAGAATCACGATCTTCACACTAAGAAGAAAATATGGATGACATTTTTTTTATGTGGATCACGTGATGTCTTCCTATAATATGGATATAATCAACATTTTAATTTTGGTTTAAAAATTTACCGAACATATTTTGTTGAAATTTTTTAATATATTTAACGGAATAATTTGAATATTTTCTGAAATTTTCGAAGTAAATTGTGTATTTTAACTTTATGTCAAAAATGTTTGAAAATTTTTTTTCCATAGGGTTCAATGTATTTCACTTTTTCAACAAGGGTTCAATCCAAATCTAGTTGGGTGATATTATTCATTTACATTCTTTTATGTCCTATAGAACGTCTCAACAACACACTAAAATATCATTTTATAAAGTCATTTTTCCGGCAGTTATCGTGCGAAGGGACGGACAGTCAGAATGACCAAAGTCAAAAACTTTTCAACTATGTTGGAAAGGTTTAATAAAAGTTTCTCTTTCTCATTTAAACATAAAAATGGATCACACTTTATAGTTCATTTGACATGGAAATTAACATAAAACTGTATTTCATATCCGAATACTATAAATTGACTTATTTTCAACGCTTGATGATATTTTAATCTAAAATCGATTAAATATGGCATCATTTATCAATTATTTGATTTGAAGAATAACCAACAGAATGATTTCAGTTTTGAAACTAATTCAGTTACCATAGTTACAAGAATGAAATCAAAAACTATAAATAATTCATTCATAAAATATAATTGAGAAATCGTATGTTGTAACTATGAATTAAAATAGCTAAGACTGTGCAGCAAGCCAGTTAATTACGAAAATATAGAATATCCTTTTTCTAAGTAGAATGGTATAAAGACTAATTTTGTGTGTTTTGCCGTTCTCCAATTATAGCTGAAAAAATGTTAAACCAAATATTCGGGGATTTATGACGTCCAAGTCTCACCTTTACTCAAAATTGAAAGTCTCTTCCTATAGTAACTTGAGTTTTGAAGTGTCTCTTAATCAGAACTCACTCAGCTGTTTTACTTCGAAAAAGCTCAGCGATTTATAAAATTTACAATAAAATTCCAAGATAATTTATATTTCTCATTATTTACACGTTATGTCCCACGTATTGTGTTGTTTGTAATGGGAAATTGAAGTTACGAACATATTCGGAGTTCAGTACAATAGTACATGAAGTTTCCAGACGGTAAAACTTGTCGAGTTCTCTTTTGTTTGTTTGTTTGTTTATTATATTAATAAAAATTAATTTGAAAATTATGAACATTTACAGCCAAGAATTAGCCAAAATTTGGATTTCAGAATCAGGTTTATTTCCTGCAGAAGATAAGAATATTAGCTCAGACATCAGTTGAGATTGAAAATCAGTGGTTCAGAAAAGGTCATAATTTTTTTAAATTTGAATTTCTTAAAATATTATTTATGCGTCTCGTGGTAAGGAAAAGTATTTTTACCTTTTTTGAAGAATTTTTTATAAGCTGTTATTGGATCACAAGAATGAGGTACTTCGCAGCTTATTTTTCTGATTTATGTTTTAAAATGGTTTTAAACATAATTTTCAATGCATTTACTAATACTTCTGTATAAAACGGTTGATTGAATTCATGGTGTGCCTTATGAGTTTGTTGCACATCTTTCACTAATTTGATCATATCTCGACTTCTAAATATGCTAGAATTTAACTTTAAAGTCTGTGCATTTTAGCATAGAAAATGTATAGTCTTTAGTGAGTATATTTTCATAAAATTCGAAGTTAAACTTTTGAAAGTATAGTTTTAAGAAAATTCAAATACGAGTTTTCGACGGGAGAGCACGTTTCAACCATCACATGACCACGAATCGAATGCTTTTGAGGTGATGTCTGTCTGTAGGTGTGTGTGCAGACGATATCTCACGAATGAATGAGGCAATTCGAAAGAAATCTGGTACAAAAGTTACAATCGGTGAATGCTGGAAGCCTGTTGTTTTTCAAACGTGAACGAATGTTCGGAAAAAAATCCAACTTTTCCAATGAAATTTTGAAAAAATATTAGAACTAATCATTATTACGTAATTTTAGAAAATGATTGACACCAACTTTGGAACAGATTTGTTATAAAGGATTTGCGAAATCCGACATTTTTTTTTCTTTTTTGCTACCAAGAATGGCACCAACGTGGTCGGTGTTTGAAAAGACCTAACGGACGCCATTTTGGGCCTTGTGCATAACAAATATAAACATATATATGTAAAAATGAATTAAAAGCTAATACATAAATAAGTTAGTTAAGTACTTTAAGGAAACTTCAAAAAATCTTAGAAAAAATATTGTATTTCAATGAAATTTAACGAAATAAAATAAAATATTAGAGTATTAAAAGAAAATGGTGCTTTAACGAAATTTAAGAAAAAAAGATACTTAGAGAATTTTTGTGCTTTAAATAAATTTTAAAAATTCTGTACTTAGAAAATATATTGTACTTTAACGAAATTTAAGAAATAAAACAATGTTTTAAAGTATTAAAAAATGATGGTATTTGAAATTTAAAAAATAACGATACTTTTCTTCTTCTACAATAATTTATATATTAACAAGCGCTATCTTTAATTTTTTTTATAATATTCCAGTTTTTAATGCATTTTTACACACAAAACGACAACACAACAAAAATAAAATGGCCGAAGCCGAAGATAACTGACAGCTAAAAGGGGTTGCCATAAAAACACGGAACATTTCGCACCAAGTGCAATTCATTTATGCACCACATTTGGCGATTTATCGTTCCCGAAAATAAACGAGAGAAAACAAATTCATTATATTAAATCTGTACCCCAACTTTAGAATGCTAACTTCAACCATTCTATGTTTTATTATGCGATAAATTTCACATATTTATCGTAGATCTAGTTCGTCCCATTCAAAAATGAAGATAATTTGATTAATAGTTTTTTATTTTGATGCCTAACAATTCGCTAATATTCATTTATCTACTATAAAAATAGCTATTTCTCCGTCCTTATCGCTTGGCAGAATTTTAGCGACTAATTTAGCGGAATATCGCTACTTTGGCGCTTTTTTAAATGTTACCAATCGCCGAAAATTTCGCTAAATTGAAAAATAAAATGATGCTGAATCAGTGAAAATGACGACTGATGACATATCAAAATATTGGAATTGAATCTACTATAACTATGACCTATTTTTTCTGTCCGTATCACTTGGAAATATTTGGCGATGATCTTGGTAAAATATCGTTAAATTGGCGCCATTAATTATGTTACGAAATTGACGAAAATGTTGACAAATTGACAGAATAGTCGCCAAGTTGTTAAATATTATGCAGAGTGTTATGCCCTTTATTTGAAATTTATACCAGCTGTTTAAAATTACTCTGAATTTGCAATTTTAATTCAATTTTAGTTTTTATTTGGAGACTGGATGTATTTTTGAAAGCGATAAGGCGAAAATGATAAAAACTAAAATATCTCCAGAACGGTTAGCCCTAGAGTTACGGGTTGTTCTTTCTCTTTTCGTCGGCAATAATTACATATAAAACAAATATTTAAACAATTATTATAATCAGTATTTGGGTCATTCTTACAAAAAGGAAAAAAAAATTAAGTTTCTCTTACTAATTTATTTTTCTTCTGTTATAAAATAACATTTTTGAGGATTACAAAATAATGTTCTGCGCTCTTTACGATATAGTGTGTTCTAGACCATTAACAATAACGGTGTTTTTAAAATTATTACTAATTTAAATGTCATTACCGAGAATTAAATAACATAATTAAATAATCTGTTTTAAAATGTGATTTTTGCATATTAAGAAAGGAGGGAGGAAAGTGGTATTAAATACATTTCGTATGGTTCTAGTTAATATTTTTTTATGTTTAATAAAAAGAAAAGTGCTTTCGAATATATTTAAATTTAATTTGACAATTGGAAAGAAATCCTTTCCATTGGACGGTCATTTTAGTTGCATTTCTGTTCACCAGATGGCTCTATTATAGATTTATGCACATTAGATAAATTAACATGGTTATTTTCAACTAATATGATTTTCAACTATATATGAGTCATATACAATACATATGAGTATATACATATTCCTATGAGTCATATGCATATGATTTAAATTTAAAAAATAATTTGGCGGCACATTTGAATAATTTTTATTATTTTATATGTACATAAACAATTAGAAATATACAATACACTTGAAAATCATTTATGTTGAATAAAAAAATCTGATGTGGGCAACACATGAATTTTCCTTATATAATACAATGAATTTACTACTTTTACAGTAAAAAAATCGGTTATACTTATAGTAGATACGTATATTCTTTCCAAGATATTGAATTTTCGACAATTAGTCGTCATTTTTATTGATTTAGTGTCATTTTTATCGATTTTGCGAGAATTTCTTTAATTTGGAAACATTTAAAAAAGACGCCAAGTTGGCGACATTCTGCCAAATTTGTCACCAAAATCTCACCTAGCGTAACGTAGAATCTGTAGGACGGAGAAATAAGTTATTCTTATAGAAGGTAAATGATTATTGGCGTTCAAATACAAAATTATTACTCAAAGTATCATTTCTCATGAATGGAACGAGCTATATCCACGAGAATAACGTCACCAAATTTATCGAATGATATTGCATATGAAAAGTGAACATGTTTCTCCTCAACAGTTAATTTTTTGTTTTAATTTAGAAGATTTTTTGAAGAATTTATTTAAAAAATGTGCAATATCTCGAGAACGGTTCGTGCTAACTTTCTAAAGTTTATACCAATCGTCTTTTAAGGAAAAATTACATAAGAAATGTCTATTTACGTAACATTATAAACGGTTTTGATTTTTGGATGATTTTTTCAAAATTTCACTCAAAAATTTAGGGTGGTTCTGAACATTCGATTACGTTTGAAAACAGCAGGCTTCCAGTATTCACGGATTGTGATTTTTGTACCAAATTTCATTCGAATCGCTCCGTTCTTTCGTGAGATATCGTCTCTAGAGTCTCACTGACACACACACACAGACATCAACTCAAAAATGTTTGATTCGTGTTCAGGGATGCTTGCAACGTGCTCTCCCGTCAAAAACTCGAATTCGAATTTTTGACCACGTCACAATACTTTCCTTATACATTATGTATATAAAGAAAGTAAAATAATTTTACGTGTATATAAGAATCTATTTTAAAATATAATTACTTTATAAATTTAAATGTAGATAAACTAATTTTTATATTAAAATGTTTACTTTAATAAGAAATGGTTTAAAAATTACAAATTAGAATAGCAGGTAACATATTCGAATATTTATTGTAGATATTTGAAAACCTTAAAATCCAAGAATAAAATGTTAATGAACTTAAATTTGCTTAAGATATAATGTTTTAATAACAATATTTTTGAATTTGAATACATTTATTACGTTTTATTTTGTTTCATTACAGTCAACATCGACAGTATCGCTTTTTAACACTTTACATCATAGTTGAAAAATTTTTAAGACTTTGTTCATTCTGTCTGTCTGTCTGCCCATTAGCACGATAACTGCCGTAAAAATGGCTTAATCAAAAATACATTTTAGTATGTTTTTCAGACTGTCTGTGGGACCTATGGGAATATAAATGAATAATATCATCCAATTAGTTTTGGATTGAACATGGGTTGAAAAAATGAAATACATTAAACGCCTTCGGACCTAATTTTTCAAACATTTTTCAAGCCAATTTAAAATTTACAAATTGCTTCGAAAATTTCAGGAAAAATTCAAATTATCCTATAAAACATATAAAAAATTTTTTAGTAAAATATGTTGGGAAGTTTTTTAAATAAAAATTGTTTAATATAGGGAGAAGAAAAATATTCAATTAAATTTTGACTCTTGCTATATTCTCCAGAAAGGAAAAATATATATATATTATAATAAATATATTTCCAATAGTTTAATTATTATTATTTTTTTTATCATGCCCATGAATAAATTGTTTTCAAAAATTATAACTAAGTAGATCATACAGTACGAAAGATAAAATCGATACCGTTATAAGTAGAAATGGGTGAATAACACTCTTGTCGAATACGAAGATTCTAATCAATTTGTGTAGAGTTAGTGAGTTTGTTACCAATGTTAATTTGACGCAAATGAGAGGTATTTTGTAAAGATGTTAAGATATTACATAAAATAGTTCTTCATTTCTACTGCACTGTCAAATTGTGGGTTGCAATCCGAAATAATTTTGCAGTCCGCAAACAAACCAAGTTTTTAGTATAATGAGAAATTTATATATTTTAATTTTCTACACGTTCTGAATGAAATTCTAGCACTAAATAAAAATGTTTATGTTTAAGTGGGATTTTTGACAAGTGGAGGTGTGTTGACATGCATTTAATTAGTATTCCTATTTTTCAAACGTTTGTAAAATATATCTAAACTTTAATTGTTATTAAATTGATTTTCTAATCTACATTTTAAACGTATTTCAATATTTATTAGCTGCGCAGTTTCTATTTCAGCAACTACAGCAAATGATATAGTTCGTCGAGAGATAAAATAAAAAAAAAATATTTCTTATTGAGAAACATGTTCACTTTTTACATGTAATACTATGCGATAAATTTGGTGACATCATTCTCGTGGATCTAGCTCGTTCCATTCATGAGAAAAGATACTTTGAATAATACTTTTGTATTCGAACGCCAATAGTCATTTATCTGCTGTAAGAATAACTTACTTCTCCGTCCATAACGCTTGGGGAGATTTTGGCGACGAATGTGGTGGAATGTCGCCAACTTGGCGACTTTTTAAATGCTGCTAAATTAACGATAAACTCGCCAAATGGATAAAAATGACGCTAAATCGATGAAAATAACGACTCATTGAAGACAGTTCAATATCTCGGAAAGAATATAAATATCCACTATAAAAATAATCTATTTTCTTTTTACTTTAAAAGTAGTAAATTCATTGCATTATATAAGGGAAGTCATGTGCTGCCCACATCAGACATTTTTTACGTATTATCTGTTTATCTAATCTCTGAGCCAACGCAATTACAATATTTTTTATTTTAAATGATGAAATATTCATTGATTTTACATATAGAGACAGACGATTTATATTAAATTGGCGTTATTTGAATAAAGTTCTTTTAGTGTAACTAGCATGGAGTTAGAAAGAAGGAGATAAAACTCCTATGGAAGAAATGCTTTAAAATGCCATAATGTTTCGAGAAATATATGTAGGTGTCGCTAGTCTGTAACGGAAAAGTGGCATAAGTTAAACGAAAAAGTGGCACATATTATATTAAGATATTATATAAGTAACATACTTCAAAATAAATATGGAATCCATCTTTTTTTCAATGCAAAAATTGTGATATTTAAAGTTCTTTTAAATTTATATTTGGTGTTACATCCATCTTAAAACTGCTTAATTTTTGCATATTTTCTGTGCATCTGTATTTTGTGATAACGCTATTACAATTTTTGAATATATATAATCATCAAACTTTGATTATTTCTACAACGAAGCCTCATTTTAGTGAATGCGGAATGTAATAAAGTGATTGCAATAGGATTTGTATAAGAATTTCTTAATTCTTTTCACGCAAAATTATTTAACTCTGGAGTCTGGAATAAAAGTAATATGAATGAAACTACATCCATTGCTTTTACATAGAACCAGGTGATTTATATTTCGAGGACGTCATTTGCATATTGTTCAATTTTTTAGATGAGGTTTTAAGTTTTCAAATATAATTAAATAATGTAGTACTGTGATAATTTAAAATATATCACCGCTGAATGTATCGTATTTTGGAGATGTTTAAATAAAATTGCGTTGCAGTTGAAAAGTATTTCATAATCAATTCATTATGCATGATTGATCTTTTTTGTACAGCAGTTTCATTGCTTTCATCTAAGATAAAGTTGCATACAATCTGCAATACAATCATTCTATGTCACAATAAATTGTTCTAAATTTTATAGCTAAAAATAAACTACATTAAAAAAAAAGAAAATAACCTCTTGACTGAATGGAAGGCCGCAACTACGTGCTATTTTTACAGCAAATTTTAATATTGCTATGATTTGTTCCGATGCTTGTACAATTTTTATTTTTACTTTTGGAAAAATTATACTTGAAAACATAAGGTATATTCCTGGTTGGACTTTCTTACAACCAAAATAGATCTGACATTTATTGATTTTAAAAATTCATATAAAATTGCATTCGATATGCTGAATTTTTTTTAAAAAACCATGCTATATGAGAAAAAATATAAAGCTTCTACTATCTCGAGAAAGACTAGTTAATAATTTCCATAAAATGGTGTCCATTCATTCAAATTTAAAAATATTTATAAAGTATTTGTTTATGATAATAGTAAGTTTATTTCATATTCTTTCTTAATGAATGTTCTCCTTTTAGATGCGAAAAAATTTCTTTTGTCAGCGGATGATAATAAAATTGCTATATATTTAAAAATCTATTAATTTTTTACTTTCCCTGCAATACATGGTAATGTATTGGGAAAGAATTGGAATCATGCCGAAAATCGCAAATCGAGTTTTCGACGGATGTACACGTTTTGGGATCTCTAAAACACGATAATTTTTTTTTACCTTAACGTCTCTGTGTCTGTCTGTGCAATGTGTGTATCCATTCTAACAGAAAAACTAATTGACTGAATTTAAAAAAAAAATTGACAGATAAGTCACTTGTGGGTGACTCTGGTACTGATAAGATTTTGGTACGATTCGGAATAAAAGAAACCGTATTTTTTGAGAAATGGTCTGCAAAAATCGTCAAAATCTGAAATAAAAGACTACGCTTGCTGAAATGCAGCAATTAAATACTGACTGTACATGTAATTTTTGGCGATGAAAAGAATAAGACTAACCCCATTACTCTAGGGTTACGCGTTTCCGAGATAAGAACATCTTTCCTATAAAGAATTTGGCGCAATCAGCCAGTTTTTTGTTAGCGTTAAGGATGGCGCCAAGGAATACAGTGTTCCTAACGAATCCCCGGAAATCCTAACGAATCCCATGTTACACTTTGTGCGTAAGAAATATAGAAATATGCAATTAAAAATAAAAAATGCAATACATAAGTATAAAATAATGTATAAGTAAAAAAAAGACGATGCTTAGATAAATATTTTACTTTGAAGAAATTTAAAAAAACGATAAAAGAGTGTACTTTAACGAAATTAAAAAAAGATATAGAAAATATATTGTACTTTAACGTAATAAGAAACGATATTTAAAAAATTATACTTTAACCAAAAAAAAAAAAGGACACTTAAAAAGGAGATTGAACTTGAACAAAATTTCAAAAAAAGATTGTACCTTAAAGAAATTTCAAAAAAAATTATACGTCACACATTGCAATGGCTATTTGAGAGACAAATGTTCCGTGGCCTTCGTCAACTATGCGGACGTAACTATTCGTTTTTTCAAATTTTACAAGAAAGCATTTGAAAAATATTTATCGTGGGTCCAAATGATTACAACTATAGCGTGTTACCATTCACTATAAGGGTCTTGAAAAAATCGTTTATTTGTTACCATACATAACAATGCCCCCCCCCCCCCCCCCCCCGAGGAGTAACGTGCCCACAAAAAAGGAAAATGACGTCACGAACAAAATAATGTTTGTATCGCAACAATTTTTCACGACAAAGATTTAACTATTAAGTCTCGTGATTAAATTTTTTTCTAGACTTATATGTTAAAAAAAATATAAAATTTAGAATAACATTCAAAGTTTTCGCTCGAATTTAAAAAAAAAAAATCAATTTATGCAGTTCTAGATTTTTTGATAAGAATGATGGATTTATATAATTTCGTAAAAGTCCATTAACATTAATGGCTGCAATTGTGTACACAAAATATCGACCACAGACAGACAAACATTACTCCGAAACGTGTTCAAAAATTCCTAAAACATATATTAGCATCCAAATCTCGACATCGAATATGTTCGGGAAAATAATAGTGTTTAATACTACGTGTGAGAATGTAAAAATCAGTATTATTGCGATCACGATTAACTAGATGCATAAGCGCAAATATAATTTCAAAACGGGTTATCAATACCTCATTTACTACCTAGTAGATATGGGACCCCAGCGAGTTGCATTTGTTCTGTTCCACGTGGTTACTTTGAGCAGATTGGAATTTTCGTCGTCACTTCTACTATTAAATTATACAAACACATTATAACAAATTATATCAGCAAAATACACCATCACATCAATAATATATTTAAAACACTCGAAAAAAATCTTACCCAAAAGTAATTGCCAAGAGCATAAAGAATTGTAAATCTATTCTAAGAATTCCACGTGGTTACGCTTCGAATCCAGCAATGATATATATCCTGTGTATACTATCTTCCGTTCCAGTGTCACGGCATCCAAAACGCACCGCACAAGCCACAGAATACTATATTAGTCTGTGGCACAAGCAGCTGCAGGTTGAGTTCACGCATGCGCTGTACGATGAAAAAGTTGGAGGGAGTGCCTGTACAGTGCGCCATCTCCGTCAACTAAAGAGGCCATACAGGGGTCATAAACCAAACCTCCTACGTCATCGGAAAGGGTGTTAGAAAATTGTGCATGCTAATGCTAAACGTATGAGCGACATAGGGTATCTTCAGAATATTGGATACTTTTTCATTATTTGATAGCCATTATAGGTATGCATGTTTTAGTTTGTGTTCGATAATGTTTCTGGCAGTCGCTGCCAAAAAACAAAATTAAATTTTTTTGGTAATTTTTGCAGTTTTTCTCACTTTTCTTACATCATACGTTAAGCTTTGTCATTCAACGTTCGTAGTATATGTTAATGGAAATGTAGGGGTAAAGTTTTGTAATTTATCGTGTTTTATACTTTTGTATTTTATCACTTATTAAAGCTTTGACTGTCTTTCTATGCATACGTTATTGTTTTACGTAATTTCTGTCGATAAGCCTTTAATATTTTGTATTTGTTTTCATTTAATGTTCATAGCATATGTGAATATTGAATTGCTCTCTCAAAACATTTTCTATCCAAAAAGTGTTTAGCTTGTTTATTTAATAGACTTCACTTACAATTATTAATTATTTAGAAATTTTTTGCCATCGATATTTTATTTTGTCTGATCGGCAGTTTGTCTTGAAATTGTGAATGTGGAGTGTACTATTATGCTCCTTACTTATGCCAAGGAATTTGGAGTATTAATAGCAGTAGTTGCATATATTTAAGCTAAATCCTAATGCCCTAACTCTATTGTTTAGCGTATATGAAAAACCTGAACATAGTAGTTAGATTTAGCAGCTTTAAAATTCTTGCTAATGAAGAACTAAAAAAAAGTGGATTTTATTAATACCTAGAACTAGCAAGTTTCAAAATATTCAAACGTACGTTATATTTTCTCATTAATAACATTAACCGGAAACTTGCCGTCAGTGAGACTGCTGCATTTACAAATCTACCCTTTACACAAAAATGAACTTGTCCTCAATCTTATCACTCCACCTAATTGTTACGCTATTAGTCCTCTCCCTCTCCCCTCATTCGCAACACTTACCCATTCTTAGTTATTGAAAGAAAAAAATATTTTTATTAGATGCAGTCTCCTAGACGGTATATTTCTGTTTACGTAATTTTTTCCTGTGAAATATCTACATTTCGGGACCGTCAAAGCGAGTATGGTGATAAAGACTTTGAAGAGATTATTTTGCGATGGTTTAATGAAGTTGGAAGTGATGTTAGTGATGTAGATAGTATCTTAGAAGATGAATATATAAATTCCGAACATGAAAGTGATTCAACGTTGTCAGAAAAATCTGATGAAAGTGAAAATGGAGAGATAAGAAATGATGAAAACTTAGTGGATAGTAAATATATATATGGAAAAAATCAGTAACGATGGTCTGTTTCAGAAGTTCGACACTTGTCACGAACAAAGGCCAACGGCCGTACCGTGCTGAAAACACCGGTTCTCGTTAGATCACCGAAGTGAAGCAGCATCGGGCGCGGTTAGTACTTGGTGGGTGACCACCTCGGAACGCCGCGTGCTGTTGGCCATCTCGGGTGCGGTATCCCCGTGGTTTGCGCGCTAGATTTGCACGCTGCCACAAATGCCGCCGTGTTCATGCGGAGTACGATCACGTTAAACATGTGGGTCCGTAAGTCCTTCCGAGAGGTTGGTGGTAGGGGAAGGAGGGTACGGTCCCTGTGGATGCCTCCCCCACTGGGTTCCGGTCTAAATTGGGTGGCACTTCCCGGCCGTCCATACAGTTACCTTACACCTTTCTGGTAGGTCGGACGGTCTGGGTCTCAAAAATCAACAACTTGTCACGAACAAGAAAGCAAAATATAATCATAAAAGTGCCAGTTTTAAGAGGTAAAGCTAAAGATCTTGGAGAAAAAGTAGATCCATTCTCTATCTGGCAGTTATTATTTACTACTAACGATATTTTACTGCATATCGTGAAATGGATAAACCATAAAATTAATGAAATGCGAATGAAATATGAAACACAGACCACATCGGTATTCAACTCAAATCATGAGAACATTGAAACACTTTTTACCACTGATGGAACCGGCAAAGACATATATTTAGGGACGTAATGAGTATAAAAAGATTTGCATTACTTCTTTAAGCACTGAGGTTTGACAATCCTAAAGACAGATTAGAACAAATAAAACAGGATCCAACAACAACTATTTCCAATATTTTCAGGAGTTTCACAGAAAATTGCCAAAGTGTCTATGGGATAGCAGAGTTGATAAAATGCTTGTTAGTTACAGAGGAAAAGTTTGCTTCAGAAATGTATATGCCAAATATACTATGTAAATATGGAATAAAAATCATGTCTCTAACAGGGGCCAGGAACAGTTATCTTTACAATGTATATATATATATTGTGTTAAAGATTCTGACCTAATTGGGCAACAATCTGAAAACAGAAAATTTTCTAAACCAACGTAGTCTGTTTTGCACCTTGTTCAACCTATTTTTGAGCAAATCGAAATGTTACTGCGGATAATTGGTTCTCGTTCATAGAACTTGTAGGCATCCTATTGAAAAAAAAAGCTAACTTACATCGGTACAATGAAAAGAAAACGAAAGAGAAATTCCACCCAAATTTTTACCTAATAATATAAGAGAAGTTGGATCAACATTATATGGCTTTCGAGAGGAATCTACAATAATTTCGCATGTCAACAGGAAAGGTAAAGCAACAGTACTCATCTCTTCAATGCATGACAGAGTTTGCACTGATATTGAAACGCAGAAACCTGAAATTATCGCATATTATAATGCAAACAAAGGTGGAGTAGATAGTCTTGATGAGAGATGCTCCAAACATCACTCAAGTCGTCACACACGCAGATGGCCATTAGCTGTTTTTTTCCGCATTCTGGATGTTTCAATAGTAAATTCATACGTTTTACATCAGTGCTTCAAAGATAATGAGGATAAAAAGGAAAAGTCTGTATTTGCGAAATTATTAGCATCCACACTAGTCCAGGAATAAATGGAAAGTCAACTCCAGAATCCTCAACTGCCTCAAAAATTGAGCTTTATAATAGCTTTAATCTTTATGAGGTAAGAATAAGAATTATTTCACTTACGCTATTTAATTCATTTAAATTTGTCTTTTTATTTCAATTGTATCATTGTCCTCTTTTTGTACATGTATATATTTTAATATTGTTTGGTAATTTTTTTGTGCATGATTTCAATTATAAATTTAGATGATGTCTTGCTTGGGCAGCATCGATTTTTTTATTATGTGGTCTACGTTTTGATATTTTTTAATTTTTATTGCGGAACGAAGACAATTAGAGACCATTATTTGATTTCCTTGCCGTATGTATATGTTATGTATATTTTTATTGTTTATAATGAAAATAAAGCATATTTGTTTCCCTTTTCTATATGTATTTATTATTTTTTTACTTGCAATATATGTATAGTATTCTAACAGCGTAGTAAACATTGTATCGTCCAGTGTCGAATTTTAAATTTCGAGCTTTATCATAACCGATAACTTTATGAATTCTAAAAAAATGTTACATATTTTGCCAATTTGGTAAAAGAGTAATTGAGAAACAGGGCCAGTAACAGAAACATATTTGAGTAAATGTTAAGTAAACTCTGCTCGTACCTTGCTATGCTTATAAACATGAGTATCAATCATCTCCATGCGGACAGCTGAAAATAATGCTTGGATGGGCAGTGAAATGTGAATCAAAATATATATTTCCCAAACAGTTGCCTATGTGATATTGTGCCTCTGCATATATCTAATAGTTCATACATAGATTCAGTGGTTGATGGTTATTATATATTTTCAGCATTTGTTTACAACATTTAGCAATATACACTAGTTGAATACCCGTTAAAAATCAACGATCTCACAAATAAGCTATCCCTGAATAATGTAAATAGTTTAATAATTTGTGTTTCCCATTTATTCGACATATATTTTTAAACTATCTACCCGTATACAAAATGTGAAGTTTCTATGCTATTGCGATGCATATTTTTTCTATCCCTTCACCTTTCGAAAGTTTTTCTGTGTAACCCCCCCCCCCCACACTTAAATGAACATTTTTGAAAAGCCGTATTCATCTCGACTTTTTCTCAAATGATTAGCCCATCTACTAAATTTCAAGCCTCTATCACATTGAAAAGGAGGCATTTCTCATTTGTTCATCAAATCAAATGTTGTAGAGAGCCGCACCACCTACAATAGCTAATGTTGGAATACTGATTTCAGTATTCCAACATTAGCCAACATTTCCAACACTTTCTTCCTTCCCAACTATTTACCCATGCATCAAATTTGAAGTTATCTCATCGCAAAGTAAGCCTTTTATATCATTTCAACTTTCGAATGTTTTTGTGTGGAGTATACACCCCCTTAAATATACATTTTTGAAAACACCCATTCTTCTTGGGTTTTCTATCAGATGATTCACCCATATACCAAATATCAAGCCTCTATCACGTTTTTAAAGAGGAATTTCTCCTTTATTCCGAAAATTGAACATTTTGGTGTGCCGCACCCACTATAGTAGAAAATATTGGAAAACTGAAATTATACCCCTTCCAATTTTTCCCTTCCAAACTATCTTCCCATACACCATATTTGAAATCTTTCTCATTCTGAAGCGTGTTTTTTTATCAATTAACCTTTATTCGTCAATCATATCACTATATTCATCTTGGGTGTTTTCATCAAATGATTTGCCCATATACCAAATTTCAAGCCTTTATAAAATTTTAAAGGAGTCGTTTCTCATTTATTCGGCAAATCGAACATTTTGGTGTGCGGCACCCCTTTAATTAGAAAATATTGGAAATCTGAAATTATGCACTTTCTTCCTTCCGAACAATTTACCTGTACACCAGATTTGAAGTCTATGTTATTGCAAAGCATGCTTTTCTATCATTTCACTTTTCAAACGGTTTGGTGTGAATCACCCTCTCTTCGGAACATTTTCGGAATATAAAATTTTTTTCAGGGGATTTTATTGGACGATGGAGCCATGTACCAGGTTGCAAGTCTATCTATTTGAGAAGTGCCTAAAAAAACATGACAGATAAACAGACGGACACTTGCCAATTCGTGTATATAGATTTTTTATGTATTTCCAGGGGTTGCTCTGGAGTTTTGATTACTTTTATCAAATGAAATGTTTCGTAAAATAGTGCTTTTATTTGCTAAATTTTATTTTGACTTTCTATTTGAAAAATTTGATTTAATTTATAAATTCTCAAATTCCAAAGATCATTGTTTTGGAAAAGTAGTTTTCCTTACAATTTGTATACCATAATTTTTATTTTGACATCGTCAGGATTCATGATCGCTAAATTGAATTTTATTTTTCAAAACGTGATAATGACAATCAGCCCCTGTGAATTCCCAATGATAAGTATTAAAATTTAAAAAATGACAAGTGAAAACTTATTGATAATTTATACAATTGAACAAAAATATACTAAAAATAATAATTAAAAAATTCATCGAAAAGGAATGCATTCATTTAGCAAAAACTTAAATATAATAGAGTCCTTATTATCCAAGCTAATGTGGACTCAAAACAGTTTGGATAATGCCAAATTCAGTTAACATGGAAAAAAACTTTGTATACTTCAAACTATAATATAGCGCTGACATTTGAGACAATGTTCCCCTTCCTATCGAGGACCTCCTCGTTTCTGTTCTTAAGGCACTTTTTCTTATAAACTATAAGAAAAAGAATATGTACAATAAATACTTAAATATTATCCTAAAGATATCAGTTGAATAGGTTATTATTATTATTTGGCAAATTTTTCAGACTTGTTTGGCTATTTTTAGATAATATTTGACAACACTTGTGTCAATAGTGTGATGTATTTTGAAGATGTCCGTTATTGAAGAGGAAGGGAAATTTTGCTGCTGAATCTGCTTCACCCACTTCTAAAGTCGCAAGTCGCCACTGTCGGCTTCAAAAAATAATTTTTCAATGTGTTCTACTTAAAAGAAGTCACTTGCTGTGATGTTCTTGAAAAAAGTGGTAGCTTGATTAATTGAGATTCTGCTATACTTAGTTTGTGTTTTTAAAAAAAAAATTCTAGAATTTTTTCAAAATACAAACTTTCTTCATAGGACGGCGGAGTTCGAGTAGAAAAAATATACTTACTCCGACTCCTAAATAAAACTATTTTAAAATAATTTTAATTTGGAATATTTAAACATTTTATCTATTTTTTGAATAATTCTAAAGCAATAAATTTTCAATTTGGTAATAACAGAAAATATTTGACAATTGTGAATTCTGCCAATCGTGAATTATGGTATACTAACCATAATGTGTACTACTATTTCATTCGTCTTTCCTAAAATAATGACCTTCTGAATTTATAAATCACAACAAATTTAGTTTAAAAAACTTTGAGGTGTTGGTCAGATGAAATCTTAATATTTTCGAACTGGACTGGGTAAAATTTTTCAAATTAAACATATACGGACTTTTAGTCTCTAAGTAACTGGCTTTTGATCATCGTTCTTTTTTTCTTTCTTTTACCGGGATTTGTCTAAATTTGGAGATTTTAGGTTTTTTTGTAGTAGAAGAATTTTTTCCCCTATTACAGTGATGTAGTAGCCAAAACATTTCTTCTTGAATTCTTAGTTTCTAAAAAGTACTTATGTATTCCCAGTTTTTTATGCATAACCAGGTTGATTTCAGGGATTCCAGAACAACAAACTGATCGGAGATTGAGTACATTTTTTTTCCACATGTGTGTTTAGAATGTATTTTGAAAAACAAATTAAGGAGGGGGGGGGCATGAACACTCTAAAATACACCCCCGAATCTGCATGTGTCTAAGGTAGTGCTTTCTGCAGTTTTTCCATGGTGACACCTTACCCATCTCATACATTTTGACCCCCCCCCCCCCCCAAATGAAAAGAAATATCTGGAAAACCGAAACAGTAAGAAAACTTAAACCTCGAGCGTTGTCTTGAAACATCTACCGTTGCTATGTGGTGGGTAGGAAGGCGAGCTGAAATATTGCTTTTGGTATTACGATTATATATATATATATATATATATATATATATATATATATATATATATATATATATATATATATATGGTAGGTGTTCACTGCAACGGTAGTTGGTTCAAGGCAACGGTAGATGGTTTTACAGCAACGGTAGATGTTTAGGTTTTCTTACTGTTTCGGTTTTCGAGATACTACTCTCAAAAAAAAAAAAAAAAAAAAAAAAAAAAGAGGGAAATAAAGAAAGAGCACATTCTTATTTCGAGTCTAGGATGGGCTATCCCAATAAATATTAAAGTCCAAAGAGGTAAAATACACCCCAGAAGACAACGACATTCTGAACTTGGAAATTCCAACTACTTCGATGCTGTTATCCAGCAATATTTGCAAAAACTGAATACAAACTTACTGGAACTGAATACATACATTATGTATTAAGAGTATATATATATATATATATATACATATAAAAATAAGTATATCACGAAAGGAACTCCTATTTAAGTAAAAGAGAAAATAGAAACCCTACAGAGGATGTGGCACTTAGCAGCTCTGCATCCACAGTGGCATATAAGGATATAAACAAGAAGAAAAGATAAGCGAGAAAATGAGTGACCATATGATTTGCATAGAATGGCAGGGGTGGATTGCGACACCCCTTTCCCGCTTAAAGCAGCTTTTACGACCCGGGCAACGCTCACGGCACCAATGTAAATCAATGGTCAATCTCCCACATGTGCAAAGACAGAAGCACCCGACGGGACGGTAAGAGTTAGACGGTAAGAGAGAGAGCGACCCATCAGGATGGTAAGAGTTATTTTATCATGAAGTCTTTTCGCGCATGCGCGACTTTCCCTTATATGTTGGATTGTAGGGTGTATCTCTTCCTTGCTTGGTTCCATCTTTGCTTTTGTGTCCGTTCGGGTGCTTCTGTCTTTGCACATGTGGGAGATTGACCATTGAGTTATATTGGTGCCGTGAGCGTTGCCCGGGTCGTAAAAGCTGCTTTAAGCGGGAAAGGGTTGTCGCAATCCTTGAAACGACATTTGCAAGCCGAGTTTCGCGACTGTTGCTCAATTCTTCTTCTATGCATAAAGAAGTTTTTTTATGGGTAGACTTAATTTTCAAATGGTTTTCGGCTAGATGTGTTACGAATCGCTATTTGTACTGTAAATAAAAAAAAAAATTCTGTGTTTGCATAGTAAAAGAAGATTAGAAAAATTTATTGAGCAATAATCCTTATCACAGCTAAGCATTCCAGCTAATTCGATGTGAGAAAAATAATGGTGTGTAACATAAAATAAATGCAATGGAGCAATTATATGTTTTAATAATTGCCTTACATCATGAAAGTTACATAATTAATCTTGGTCCATAAGTAAAAATAACTTATTGAAAGGATAACGAAATCTTGAGCAACACATTCGAGCCCAAATAAAATAAAAATGCATCATATATTTTTTCTTATAATACCTTACATCTCCTTCCTCAATGTTAGAGAGCTAACAAAATCGAAGTCAAATACTTTATATCTCTGGCTGCTCAAGTTAACCATATTCGGAATTACTGATTAATAAAATTAACATAAATATTATTCATAACATACTACCCTAGGACGCTATTACACGAAAAAAATAATGACGATTTTTATTTGCATTAGTCGGCATTATTGAGTGTACAAATTATAAAACATCTTTACAGCAGACACATATAAATAAAGATATTTATAACGGCCAAAGAAACAAGGTCGTACTTTATAACCAATACGTAGGATAGATCGCGGAGTCGCTCTTCAATATTTCTAAATTTCGCTGTCGAGTTTCAAAATTACAACTTTTTTTTTTTAAATGCAATTCGGCTTCGTGTATAAATTTCATCAGGGTTTCTTCATCTGATAAGCCCCATCTTAAAATATTCGGAATTCTTTGAAGGGCATCGCTTGAAAATACTGTATTTCTTCTTTTTATATTTTCCAATATTTGAAATGTATTGAAATATGATACCCGAAGACGTAGGATGAAGCAAAACTTACTTTTTAACCTCTAAATTGGTGTCCGGACTCAGTCTGAACAACTTTGTAAGAGAATCAAGATACTCCAAAATATCGTCTATGTAATACAGGTGCAAATTTTCTCTCAAAGAGAAAAAAACATGTCTAAACTGCTCGAAAGCATTTTCCGCTGGATAGCACCAAGTGAGAAATTGATCAACACCCTGAAGATTCCTGTGAAATATATAATATTCACATACATGCATGGAATATTTTTTGACAATCCAATTTTTATATCGTTTTCTGGATTCCCTTGATGGAAAGCCCTAAGTGAGCAATCGGTTAATTTTCTGACATTTCAAGTGGGTTAAAAAATGAAAACGCATATCCTTAGAATATATTATATTTGGACAAACCTTGTTTTAAATTCTCTTATAGTGTTTTCCAATGGACAATACGGCTTTATTAAGTTATCCAAGCAATCTATTTCAATGTTGCTATCCTGAATATCTTTTAAATCAAACCTATGATCTCTAAAAAATATTGTTAAAAGAAAAGGAAAAATATCCTGCCTTGATGGGAATCCCCAGTTAAACAATGAATTAATGTGCACTTAATTAACCTGTGTTAGTATTTGGATGTCAGAAAAATAATGGTGTGTAACATACAATAACTGCAACTTAGTAATTAAATATTTTAATTGTTTTCTAACATTTTAAAAGATACATGCTTAATCACGGCCAATAAGTAAAAATAAATTATTGTAATGATAACGAAATCTTGAACAATGCATTCAAGCCCAAGTAAAATGAAAATGCATCATACAGTTTTTCAATGATATGTTTCATCTCTATCAGTGCTAGAGAACTAACAAAGTCTAATACCAACATTTTATATTTCTGACTGTTCAAGTTAACCTTATGCTGAATTACCGATTAAAAAAATTAACATATATATCAATCATAATATATTACCCTAAAACGTCACTATGTGAAAATAATAATAAGAGTTTTTATCAACATTAGTAGACATAATTGATATCAAATAAAAAATTATATCATTTAAAATTATCTTAACAGTTGTTCAATTAAAGAGGTCGTACTCTACGTCAGATGCATACGATAGATCGCGGAGTCTCTCACATATCAATTTCTCCAAATTCCGCTGTATATGCTGTCGAGTTTCAGAATTACAAAAAAAAATGTTTTTTAACTGCAATTCGAATTCGTGCATAAATTTCATCAGGGTTTTTTCATCTGATAACCCCCATCTTAAAATAGTCTGAATTCTTTGGAGCGTATCGTTTGAAAATCCAGGTTTTTCTTTACATTTTTCGAGGTTTGACATATATTGAAATATCGCATCCAAAGACGAAGGATGAAGCAAAATTTCCTTTTTAACTTCTAGCGTGATCGTTGGAGTCAGTCTGAACAACTTTATTAGAGAATAAAGATACTCCAAAATATCGTCTATGAAATACAGATGCAAATTTTCTCTTAATGATGAGAAAACATGTTGTCTAAACTGCTCGACTGCACTTTCCGTTGGACAGCACCAAGTGAGAAATTGATCAATACCTCGAAGATTCCTGTTAAATATATGATACTCACATATATGCATAGCATATTTTTTGACAAACCAGTTTTTATATCGTTTTCTAGATTTCCTTGATGGAAAGCCCCAAGTGAGAAATCTGTTAACTTTCTGCCATTTCGAGTTGGTTAAAAAATTATAACACATATCTTTAGAATTAATTTGGACAAACCGTCTTTTAAATTCTCTTCTGGCGTTTTCCGATGGGCAATACGCTTTTATTACATTATCCAAGCAGTCTATTTCAATATTATAATCCCAACACTCTCTTGAATGAAACATTTGATCTCTAAAAAACAGTGTTTCAAGAAATGGGAAAATATCCTGCTTTGACGGAAATCCCCAGTTTAACAATGAATCCATATAAACTTCATTAACCTGAGTTAGCAACTCGAAGCAAAGATATTTCCCTGATGCAGATGTCAAAATGTTTTTTTTAAACTGTGCTATATCAGCTTCAAGCATACATTCCATTAGCGTCGCGTTAAGTAGTTGCAAATGTTCTTTTAAGATCAAATAGCAACAAAATTTTTCTCCACACATCGATCTTAAAAATGATCTTTTCTCTTCGAGTGTGACATACTGCCATATATGTTGAAATGTTCTAATATGTCGCATCTTAAGTGGCTGCTGATTGATCACAGTGAATAGTAATTTTCCTACATTAAATATATTTGTGTCTTTTCGATATTTATTACCAAATAAATAGCGTTTGAAATGATCTGGAGCTTCTTCCAATAGCTCTATCATTAAGCTTCCATAATCATTATCTACGTATTCAGTTAATCTAATATTATCAATTTTACACGAATACTTATATGCTATGGTTAATAAAAGATCTTCATATTTTTCTTCGGGTAAAACGTCCCATATCTCTTTAATAATTGGAATCAAAAGATCCATATAAGGCCACTTTAATAAGCTTAAAAGTGCATTACAATTGGATAATCCAAGAGTTGCTTGAAAAAATGCTATTCTTTGGCCTTTAGACATCTGCGTTAACAGAAAGCATAAAATATCTGCATAAGGTGCCAGTGATATTTTATCCGAATTAGAAAAATCATCCCTTACAAATCTTATCTCTAACACTGCATCATTAGCAGTATTTATAAAAATTTCCTGTCTTGTATGTAATTCGCCCCAACATCTAATCACAGTTGACGTTGATCCTTCTTTTACTCCATAACCCAATAAAACATCCCAAAAGGAACCATCCCCAATCACTTCCTCTAATCTACCTGCTAATTGGTAAGACCACAACTTAACTAATTTACATTGGTCAGGTCCAAAGAAATCCTTGCGGCGTTCAGGGGAACATTGATTCCATAAGGAATGAATAATGGGTACCAAGCAGTGAAAACACGCCATTCTATAACGATCATAAACTGGAATTCTACAGTCATTGACCAGTCGTTCAGCAATCTTCTTTTCGTACAGGGTCATTTCTACTGTCCAATCGGAAGGAGTCAACAGGCTGCATGCAAAAATAGGGGAAATATTAAACATGTCTTGTTGCATGATCCAACAGAATAATTGTATAGCTGCTGTCCGACATCGAATAATCAATAGAGTCTTTAATGCAGTAGGAAGAGGAAGACGCTCGCATATGTCAGTCAATCGGTTTACAGTGAAAGTGCACCATCCTTCGCAAGTTCTTTTCATGCAGTTGTTCAGCAAGCGTAGTTGTTCAGCTTCAAATATGATATCCTTCTTCAGTTCATCATTCTGACATAAATGAATGGCTAATTTTGCAATGGTTTGGTCTTTGAATGAAGGCGGGACCTTTCTGTAACCTTCTAACAATTTCTCAGAAATATTCCGCTTGATTACATTCATTTTTATTTCATCTACCTTTCAGAAAAATATGATATTTTAGATTATTTCACAAAATTGATTAAAATTTCCTTCCTTGACCTGGAGAAGAACAAAAATAAAATTAGTTTATTCCATAACATGAAATTTTTGTAAAAATTTAATACAATTAGAGTTTTTATTTTACTTGACACATTACCAAATCAAGCCACTATATAAAATTTGGATAATATTTTACTGATTTTACTTTAACATTTATATACAATACTCTCACGGACAATGAACAATGGGTACCAAGAAGGAAACATAGGATGGATCTGAAATTTTATTGATGGAAGGATACAGATGAATGATATACGTCACGTATATCATTCATCTGTATACGTGATCACAAAACTATCATTCATCTGTATACGTGATCACAATACGTGATCACAAAACAGCGCAGCAGAACACGTACAGAGGGACCTGTGGTACACAGTCCGGTCAACCTCAGTGGCGCATTGCACCGCCTCGTGCTGCGATATAAGCAGTAATATGGTCCGGCATGGTGTTGAACAAACTCCTGATGTTTTGCTGCGGCAGCCAGGTCCACACCTGGACGTTACGTTCCGAAAAATCGTCTGCTGTAATTATGAATTAAAGTAGCTAAAGAAAGGTAGACTGTTCAGCAAGCAAATTAATTAAGAAAATTTAGAATATCTTTTTTCTAGGTAAAATGGTATAAAGACTAATTTTGTGTGTTTTGTCGTTCTCCAATTATAGCTGAAAAAATGTTAGAACAAAAATTCCGTGATTTATGACGTCCAAGTCACACCTCTTCGCAAAAATTGAAAATCTCTCTTATTGCTTTGGCTGTTGAAGTGTCGCTTATTCAGTCTCACTCAACTGTTTTATTTAGATAAAGCTCAGCGATTTATAAATTTTACAATAAAATCCCAAGGTTTTTTTATATTTCTCATTCTTTGCAGTTCATTTGACACGTGGCGTGTTGTTTGTAATGGGAAATGAAGTTACGAACATTTTCGGAGTCAGTACAAGAGTACATAAACTCTCCAGACAGTACACCTCGCCGAGTTCTTTTTTGTTTGTTTATTCTATTAATTAAAATTTATTTGAAAATTTTGAACATTTACATCCGGGATTTTTTTATTATTGAGTAATATTAGAGTGAGCAGGTTTGAAACCAAATTCATTGAATTTGGTTCAAAATTGAATTCATGGAATTTGGTTCAAAATTGAATTCATTGAATTTGGTTTCAAACCCGCTCACTCTAATATTGCCACTTTATTTAATCGTATTCGATCCGATAAATTTGGAAATTTTGATGACTTCAAAAGCTTTACTGGGGTGTATGTCGTTCCCCTGTTATCCTCTGCTGGTAACTATATATTTTACATGGGTAGTACAAAACGTACTGTTGGCATCCGTTTAACAGAACATGCTCGCGATGTCAAATCTTGTAAACTTTCTACGGCTCTTGCTCAATATGTGGCTAATGATAAATTTCTTCCCGTTTTTGAAAATACTTTCCTATTGGTTCGGTGTAACAATCCACGTAGTATTCTTCTTTATGAATCCTTGTTTATTTATATTTACCGTGAATCAATTTGTAATTTTGATCCTGTTCAAATTTTAAATTATGATTGGCGACTCATTTTCGACTCTTTGCAATTTAAATCTCTTAATAGTTATTTTTGACGTCATTCTCAGGAATATCATGATTGACGCTTTTCTAAAATTTGTATTAGTTCTTTTCTTGTAAAATTTTTAAATTCGTAAGCGTTTAAACTTATTTTGTAATTTCAGTGTATATCGCTTGAATTATTTTAGCAAGTTCATTTACCATTTATATTTTATGCAAATTTGATTTAAAAATATCTCTCTATATATAAACATTCCATGCTTTTACCACTCATGTAGCCACTGATGAAGGGCATATATGCGTCCGAAAGTTCTCTGGCAGTTTTTAACAATATTTTATACGTCTTTTAAGATGTTAAATAAAAGACCTTTCGTTTTAAAAAACTTTTTCTCCTTGGTTTTATCTATTGTATACAGACGTGATGCCCATCTTGATTATAATAACTTTAGAATTAAATTTATCAAAAAATCATATAAAATTAAAAAATATATATATTAACTATTGTGAAATATTATCCTTTTTGATATGTATTCATTATGCGATAAATTTGACATAATTTTCGAAGATCTAGTTCGCCCCATTAAAGATAATTTGGGTAATAGTTTTGTATCTTGACGCCTAACAATTCGCCAATATTCATTTATCAACTATAAGAGTAACAACTTCTCCGTCCTTCATAGTTGGAAAAATTTTAGCGACTAATTTAGCGGAATATCACCAACTTGGCGATTTTTATAAATATTGTCAATTGTAAAAAATGTCGCTAAACTGAAAAATAAAATGATGCAGAATCATTGAAAATGACGATTGATGAAAATTAAAAATCTTGAAAATGAATCTACAATAACTATAGCATTTTTCTTTCCGTTCGTATCACTTGGAAAACTGTGGCGATGAAGTTGGTGGAATATTGGCGACATTAATTATGTTACGAAATTGATGAAAATGTTGACAAATTGTCAAAATTATCACCTGATTGTTATATATTATGCAGAGTACTGTGTCAGTTATTTGAAATTACTCTAAAATTGCAATTTTAATTCAATTTTCGTTTCTATTTGGGGTCTGGATATGTTTTCAAAAGCGACGTGACGAAAATGAGAGAAACTGAAATATCTCGGTAACGGTTAGTTCTAGAGTTACAGAGTTGATCTTATTTCGTCGTCAAAGATTACATATGTAACAAATATTTAAAAAGTTATTATAATCAATATTTTAAAATTATTATGAATTAATTTAAATGTGATTACCAAGAATTAAATAACAACAAAATTAAAAAATCTGATGTCGACCACACAGAACTTCCCTACCCTTATATAATGCAGTTAATTTGCTTCTTTAACAGTAAAAATGTGATGAAAATATCCACAGCACAGTGTTTGTAACGTTAAATTGAATATTTTGCGCTTTCTCTGATGACAACATGGAAAACTATTTCGCACCCAATTAACTTATGTATCACGCAACTCTAAATTAACAATTAGAAGTATTGATATTATCCTCAAAAAGCAATATAGTTAATATATTTAAATATCTCAATAATAAATTCATCAACTAGACGTCATTTTCATTAACTTGGAATAATTCCTGAAATTCAAATGAAATTTTCGTCAATGAGGGACTAAATATCGCCAAATTGGCGTTATTTAGAAGAACATTTCTTATATTATAAGAGGTATGGAATATTGGCGATATAATATATATATATATATATATAAATATATATATTATATGTATATATATATTATATATATATATATATATATATATATATATATTATATATATATATATATATATATATAATATATATATATTATATATATATACATAATATATATATATAGTATATATATATAATATATATATATATATATATATATATATATATATATATATATATTGAGTTGGAGGGAAAGTTCTGTCGTATTTTAAAGAAAATATTTGAATTCATTTATAAAAATATGTGTTTAATATTAATCAATTATATATGCTCCGTTATTTGTTACAACCTGTTGCCATCTTTCAGGTAACCTGTGAATTCCTGTTTTGTAGAAGTTCTCATCCTTGGAGTTAAAATAGTCAGCAACTGCCTTAGAAACACTTTCAAAAGGCGTGAATTTTTTTCCCGTTAGATAATTTTGCAGATATCTGAACAGGTAATAATCAGATGGTGCAATGTCAGGTAAATACGGTGGGTGACTAAGGACTTCCCATCCTAACGCATTCAGTTTTTACTGTGTCACCATTGCAGTATGCGAGCAAGCATTATTGTGGTGGAACACTATTACTTCTCTGGCCTTTTTTCTTTGATAGCTGCATTCAATTTATCCAGCTGATTGCAGTACAGATCCGCGTTGATGGTTTTCCCCTGTTTCAGCAACTCGTAGTACACTGGACCTTTCCTGTCCCACCACAAACAAAGCAGTACTTTTCGTTGATGGATACTTGGTTTTGGAACTGTTGCTGATGATGTTCCTGGTTTGCAGTAAGATTTTTTTCTCTTAATATTCTCGTAAAGAATCCACTTTTCATCTCCAGTAACCAGCCTGTCCAAAAACGGCTCCACATTGTGTCTAATCAGATGTGATGAACACATTCTTACACGATCAGATAAATTCTTTTCCGTTAATTCATGTGGAACCCAAAAACTGTGCTTTAACACAAACCCAAGAGATTTAATGTGATCTCCAACAGTTGTATGATGAATGCCAAACTCTTCTGCAATTTCTCGACTTGTTACAGATGTTCTTTTTATTTACAAGAAAAATCACCTGCCTATTTAAAATACGACATAACTTTCCCTCCAACCCAATATATATATATAATATATATATATTATATATATATTATATAATTATAAATTTGCAAACCATTGCATCCCATTTGGAGTCATTTTTATCAATTTGGCGGCATTTTTAACAATTTGATAATATATATATCAATTTGGCAACAGTTTAGTCAATTTGGAGACGTTTTTATCAAATTGGCAACATTTAGAAAAGTCGCCATGTTGATCATATTCCGATAAAATTCTTCGCCAGAATTCCTCCAAGCAATACAGACGGAGAAATAAGTTATTCTAATGTTTTCTCCAAAATAATGAATTGTCATCAATTTAGCCCCATATTATATAATAAATACAATATATAAAAATATATAATAAAATAAATAATATATAATATATTTATAAATATATAATAAAGTTGATAAATAATAATGTATAATAATATAAAACCTTATACAGTAAATGATATACCCATCATATGACGGAATTATAAATTTGCAAAACATTGCATCCATTTTGGGGTCATTTTTATCAATTTAACGGCATTTTTATCAATTTAATAACATATTTAACAATTTGACAACACTTTGGCTAATTTGGCAACATTTACAAAAGTTGCCAAGTTGGTGATATTCCACCAAAATTCGTCGCCAGAATTCCGCTAAGCTATACAAACGGAGAAATAGACTATTCTTATATTCTTTCCAGAATAATGAATTGTCATCAATTAGTTTTCAGTTTTATTGATTTAGAGTCATTCTTATTCATTTTGTAACATTTGGAAACTCGCCAAGTTGGCAATATTCCACCAAATTCATAGCCAAAATTTCGTCAAGTATTATGGTTGGAGAAATAGGTTATTCTTAAAGTAGATAAACGACTAATGGCGTCCAAATACAAAACTGTGACCCAAAATATTTTCTCTTAAAGTAGATTCTTATATTCTGACCAAGACATTGAATTTTCATCGATTTGGCGATACTTTCGTCAATTCGGCGACATACAAAAACTCGCCAAGTTGGCGATATTTTGCCAAATTTGTCGAAAACGTTACGCCAAGCATTGTGGATGCAGAAACAGTTTAGTCTTAGAGTAGATAAACAACTACTGGCATCAAATTAGAATGCTATTACCCAAATTATGAAAGAGCTAGATCTACGAAAATGATGATAATTAATGTATCTCATAATATTACATCTGAAAAGTGAACAGATTTCAAAATTGTTAATGCTTTTATGAAATTATGTGATTTTTGATAATTTTTTTTGAAAAAAGTACATTATCTCGTGAATGGTCCATGTCAGCGTTCTAAAGTATATGTCAATCGGTTTCTAATGAATAATTACATAAGATATAATTGTTTACGCAACGGCATTGAATGTTTTAATTTTTAGAAGAGTTTTTCAAAATTTATGTGAGTTATGTTCATTCGATTGTGCGTAAAAACAAACGGCTTCCAGAATTCACTGCTTGTGAATTTTATTCCAACTTTTGTTCGAATCGCTTCATTTGTTCGTAAGATATCGACTGCAAAGTCACACACGCACACACATACAAACAAACATCACCTCACTTTCCTTATACATTATACTATGTATACAGGGTGTCCCAAAACTATTGAAAAGCGCTTTAGTTCTTTATCTTTTGGAGATATTTTGGCAATGTATATTGCAAAAATGTTGAAAGTAATGTGGGAAATAAGACTACATTATTGAAATAGTCCTTCCATTAATATCAAAAAAGTTACACATTTTAAATTTTTATATGACTCCCTTAGACAAATTTGGTTAATCAGAAAAATTTTATTGTTAATGCAACAAGATCATTAAAAAAAAAACGCATATCTCTATCTTTAAAATCAAGTGAATTTTGGTAAAGAAAAAATCTGACTTATGCCACTTTTCCGTACCATGTGATTGACTGTTTCGTCATTGAAATTAGGGATCACGAACAAATTGACGATGGAAATTGTTTAGATAAAAAAAAGTACTTAAAAGTACCTAATTATTGAAAAAGTACTTTCTTATTAAAAAGTACTTTATTATTGAAAAGTACTTAAGAATCCCTTATTGCATCGTGAGCCTACGCGGAATTCGCAAAAATGTCTCCTATATACTATCATCCAGTTTTATCTTTTTTGTGATATATTACAAATGTGCATTTCTAATTATATTTAGGGTCCCCATTCACAACGTTCAATTTTCAATTAAATATAACTCAACTCATTTTAAAGATACAGAATTGCGGGGTTTTTTTTTAACGATCTTGTTGCATTAAAAATAAAAATTTTCTGATTGACCATATTTGTCTAAGGGAGTCGTATAAAAACTTAAGTGCAACTTTTTGAAAATTAATGGGAGGACTATTTCATAAACGTTGTCTTATTCCCTACCTTACATTCAACATTTTTGCATTTAATATTGCCCACTTATCTCCAACGTGTGAAGAATTAAAGCGCGTTTCAATCTTTTTGGGACATCATGTGTAAGGAAAGTAAAAATTTAGTGGACGCAAGCAGATTGCGTAAGTGGAAAAAGCATAAGCTTCGCAATTAAATCAGATATTTTTGTCAATACAAAAACATACAGATTAATATATTATAAAACACATTGAAATGCAAACTATTGACAACAAATTAATTCAAAAAGCACCTGCAAATGAATATAAAATATATCAAAATATAAAATATTTGCAACAAATAAGTTTTAAAAGCAATTTCAGATGAATAAAAAACATCAAGATTATCGGGGAAGATGTTTTACACTTTACAGAAGTTATTAATAGCGTAATAGTACAATATCATCCAATATTAGTACCAAATTTCTTTTCAGCAAAAAAAAATTCATGCTGCTGGTGCAATACTGGGGACCATGAAACCCAATCACACCCGATACAGGGGTCCAATCAATTTTGTTATGAGATACATAGAGGATTGCATAGAAAAGCGGTGCTGCTACAAAATAACCATTCATTTTATGAATACTTTTTTTGCAAAAAGTAAATAAAAATAATTTCTTTTGCAAAAAGTAAATAAATAAATAAATAAACACCCCTAAAAAATGAACCGATCATCTCGAAATTTCGCATGCAAATTCCTTCATACCAAGTATGCAAATGATAAAATTTGCAAGGCCAATGCGTGTTAACTTCGGTCATAGCGCGCGTTTCTACTGCGCAACTAGCATCCTATAAAATAGGTTAAAAATGTGGACGGTTTATCTTTGTTTATTATCGGTGTTGCAGTTCCATGGAGATACAACCAATAATACCGCTACGACGTTGCCGAACACCTTATAAGCAATTAGACGAGTTCAAGTGGTCATATAGTCGGGTTGTGTGAAACTGGTTGGACATACTGAGCAATAGGTCGCCACGTGCATCGAATGGACATTGCTGTTCAAAGGTGCAGGCAGCAATAGTTGCTGCAAGGAACTAACTCATCGTCGGAATGAAGAGCCTGGAAGGCCAATGTGCATTAATGAGAGGCAAGATCGGATGATTGTGCGACAGGCCCGGACTGGCCCAACGGCATCATTTCCCGTCATCCAATGTGCTACAATCTCTTCCATACCACACGTGGTACATTCCACCATCTCACGACGCTTGGCTTAGGTGGGGTTTAGTTCACGGCGGCCTCTGTCCACAATTCCACAACATCAACAGTGTCTTTTGGAGTGGTGTTGTAGCCAAGCATTATGGCTGCCAGCAGATTGGCATCGCATAGTGTCTAGAGACCGGATGATTGTGCGACAGGCAAGAACTAGCACATGCTAAAGGTTCATGATAACGTTCTAAAGTTTTTGTGAATCATTTTACAATGCAAAATTACATAAGAAATGATTATTTGAGTAACTTAAAGGTTTTAAAATTTTTTATGCTTTTTCTCAAAATTTTATTCGAAAATGTGGGTATCCTCTGAACAATCGATTCCGTTTAAATACTATGTTTTTCCAGTGTTCAATGACTAAAATGTTTGTACAAAATTTCATTTGACTTTGAATCGCTCCATTCGCTCGTGAGATATCGTCTCCACAAACATGTGGACACACACAAACACGAATACCTATACACTTGAACATCACCTCAAAAACGTTCGAATCGTATTCAACGATGCTTGAAATGTGCTCTCCCTTAGAAAACTTGAATTCGAATTTTTGATCCCGTCACTATAATTCCCTTCTTATGCATTTTCAATACTATAGGGACGTAATATATAACACAGTTAAGACTTATAAAATACTGTAACATCTAAATCTTACATGTGTTTCTTATAAAACTGATGTTTATTCAAGTACAGGATGGAGAAAGATAAAAATTGGTGAAAATGTTCATTAAGGATCGAGCACCATCGTTTATGTGAAGTATATCTATCAGATTTTCCATAATGTTAATAAAACACTGTTATTGATGAAAAAATCATGCAGAGTTAAAAGGAAATGAAATTGCAAAAATTGTGGCAGGGGACGAACACGACTTATTTTTGTGCCCGGCCCCACAATATGATTATTTTGAGCATAAAAAAAACATGAAAAATTTATAAAAGAAAATGAAATACGGAGGATGTGTTCGCTGCGTAATTTGTATAGGCGGCCCTGAATAGAGCAAAGCTACTATTCGCGTGTGAGTTTCGTAAGCACCATATCCGAAGATCATTAAATGAACGCCTGTGTCGAAATACTGCAAAACGTCTACAAATGAGAAATAAAAACCTCTGAATAACTATTTCAAAAGTGCTCGGGCGATCTATCTATAATTTATTCAAATGTATCCGTATCCGTGACATTTTTGAAAATATTTGAATTTTGCAATATTTTATGGAGATTGCAACAAATAATGGATATTCACCAAGCATTTGAAGAAATCATTTAGAATAATATATCAAATGAAAAGGGAAATTATTTGAAGTTCATATTTACATTTTGTAAATCTAAATAAATAAATAAATACAAAAAACATTATTTCCGTGTATAATCCACTCATTAGAGAATACACCGAATGGTTAAAATAATAATAAAAAAAATTAACAGATTATTCGTGGGATATTGGTCGATTTGCCAGGGAAACACAGCATTGCAATACGTAAAGGTTACTTCGGCTTCAAGTTCAGAAAAGAAATGCCGATTCCACTCGAAGGAAAAATAAATCACACTGCGCGCCTAATCAAAGCATTTCAATTAGATAATTTACACAGTATTCCCGATCGGAATAAATGCAAGGCAGAGTGTAAAATTACTTGGGAGTGCAGATAATTTTGAAGTTAAAAAAAGAAAGTTTCACAGACTTATCGAACATAGCAAGTGTAACTGTTACAAATTATTCCGCAGATATTTCCAGTTTTCACCGCAAAGAATAAACTTTCAAAATTAAATATTTTGTGCTCAAAATATAGAGAATGAGATGAAAATCTGGATCTGCACTTCGTAAATTACGAATTTTGAACAGCAGATAATCCATGGAATATTTGCTAAAAACTACGTTCAGTCACATCAAAATATATTAAGGTAAATCATGTACTGACCTTGTAAATGGTGATTAATGATTATATGCGATTTCCTTGAACAAATTCAGTAGCAATGGTGGATAAAGATCCTTTGAATATACTGAAGTATAACTCGGATATACTGCCCAGAATATCACAGAATACTAGCCTGTTCAGGACGCAGACTAATATTCAATCAAACCCCTCTAAACGGTCACCCCTGAGATATGGTCACACCGTTTTTACGGTCAGTTATAAATTCCCCGGCAGGAAACTCATTGACAATATGCACTTTGAACCCCTGATTAGCGGTCACCCTCAGATACGGACGCGGTCACTATTTTAATGATTCATTTCATTAGACTAAAACCTCTGTATGGACACAATCAAAATTTGAAATTTCTATACCAAAGATAGATTCCCAGAATAAATTGCTACTCACCTGAGTAAGAAAAACACCTGCGCCTACAACAATGGTCATTCTCTAGGGACATTAACAGCAAGCAATTCAAAAGGGAGATAAGGAGTAACGGGAACTCCCCCATTCCTCAGTCACAAAGGAGTGAAATCCACTTCAAGGGAAAAACTGGACTAAGACCACAAAGGGTACAGAAGTGGAATGCGTATGGTCGCTCGTGAGCGTATTATCGCCATTCATGGGCGTACCGTCTGAAGAATATGCTCCTATGGATGCAGATGTGATGATAGAAGAAAACAAAAGAGAAATATCCGATATCGTCAGGGAATTTGCAACAGAATCATCCAAAGAAGAAGAAAGTGAGGAAGACGTCGAGTGTGAAGAGCAAGGAATCAGCATCAGAAATTACTCTGAAGTTTTTAAAGTGTTAGACGGACTAAAGACATTTTCCTGTAAGCATAATGATGGAAAGGCATTAAATTTAGTCTCACAACTTAAAATAAACATCAAACGAGAAAGACTGGTGACTAAAACTCACCAAACATCAATTGATCAGTTCTTTCCAGGGGCGGCAAATAGGGGGCGCTGTCGCGCCCCCAAATTTTTCTTATTCTGGACAAAAAAAATCTTATTCTGGACCAAAACTGAAAAGGCGTAAAAAAATCCCAAGCGAATTCGGTGAAAAAATCTCCATGATGATTTTAAATCATATCACAGAACCAATATTCAATATGAAATTATCGATTCAGTATCTAATGAAATTGAGACACTATTTAATGACAACAATATATCCGTTTTGTTTGTCCTTAGTTCAGTATTATCCGGATCAGATGTCGGAAAAGAAAAAGTTTCAACCATATGCAATGTATATAACTTCCAGAAAGAGGAATTGCTATGTGAATTGCGGCTGTTTTATTCAATGGTGAAAAATATAAATATAGACCATCCCAATTTAAAAATCGCATGGATTATTTTAAAGAGCGGAATTTAAAAAATGTGTTTCCTGTCATAACATTATTAGTTAAATTGCTTTTGACTGTGCCAATCAGCTCGGCCAGTTGTGAAAGGTCTTTTTAGTGTCTTAGGAGGCTGAACAACTATTTTCACAGTACAATGGGACAAGATAGACTTTCATCTTTAGCTATTTCAGCTATAGAACAAAATATATACCACTGGATTATGATGACATTGTAACAAAATTTTCTCTTCATCCAGACTCTAAGAACCGGCGTTTAAAACTTCAATAACAAGTAAATAAATATAGATATTTGCATTTATAAAATATATGTTAACAAAAATTATGTACAAAAATTACGTTAACAACATTTATTTCTCTCAGCATCAATTCAATTTTGTGATCCCTCTCCCCCCATCCCCCCTGTTAACAAATGTTTATTTCATATTGTGGATTTTCATACAAATCTCGCACCCCCAAATGAAAAGCTGAAATGCCGCCCCTGGTTCTTTCCCCGAAGGTAAATAAATTCAATGTATACTACTGTACGTTTTTTGCATATGAGCTTACATGTTGTGAATTTAATTGTTTTTATGAAACAAATGTGCACGTTCGTCCCCAAGATCGCAGCTGGGGGCAGGACGGAGTTAACCCCCCGATGAAAGAAAATTTTAACACTGAAAAGATACAAGGTAAAAATCTAATCAGGTATAGTATCAAAAACAATGTTCAACCTCGCTCCCCCCCCCCAAAAAAAAAAATCTAATTTCGGCTACGTGTTTGTCAGTTATGTTTTCAAATTGTTTTATGTTCTCAAAAATAGGTATGTTTCAATATGAGGTTTTCTAAAACGATTAATATCGAAAACCCAGACAACCCGACTCGCCCTAGGGCACGAGCAGCAATTTGAGTGGCCGGAATAAAGAAGAGGGGGCACCCGGGTTAAAAACGATTAATGTGTAATATTTGATCTAATTTAGAACGATCCTCTCTTTTACGGTCACCCCTCGTTTACGGACAAATTTTTCTGTCCGGCAAGTGACCGTAAATGAGAGGTTCCACTGTAGTATTCTGTGGACAACAGGAAGAAACTTGTTGATCCTGTTATCATAGAACCCCTCTCCGAGGAGCTCTTTGGTATCGCCCACGATGGCACATCCCTTTCTCTGGCTAAATCATGGCTAACGGCCGCTGTGACATTTTTTGCATTCCGGAAAGGAAAACATTACCGACACATCGCCGACAATACATACGGAGGAAATTTTTGAGGCGGAAACCGATATCTTATTTCGTGATCTTTTTAGGACACATATTCCGTTTTTGCTATATTTTCGTGACCTGTAGACACCCTGCTGGTTAAAAATAATAATTATTATAATGATAATAATAATAATTTCATAAGAAACATTTCTATTAATAAAATATATTTTCTCTCTTTCGCTAATTAAATATCAAATTAGCTATAATCAAACTACGAATACTTTCAATAAAAATTATTTTTGGTACTACTTAATATTTTTTAGCCCTCGGAAAAGATATATACTTTACCTGGAGAAGTATTTGGATCACCTACTTGAGTGTGCGTTTACCATTATATGAGCAATCTTAGATTTAAAAGAACCTCACATTCTCCTAACCATAATTTGAGCAATAAGCTTCCCGATCTAAAAAACATCTCTACCAATATAAATAATTTTATTTACACCATGTTTTACATATCAAAGTCATGTTTCATAGTGTCTTTCAGACGCGACTAACTTTCAGAGATTAAAGTCCAAATTGTTATAGTTATAGAGACGGATCTAAATGAAATAGGGCTATTGAGACGCTTAGGTGATTCAAAATAATAATCTGTAATTGAAATAGGATTACATTTTCATTTCATATTCATCAACAACTTGCAAAATGATGAAAATTCAATAATGCCATACGAAAACCTAACAAGAAGGGGGGTTGGCAAATGATCATATTTTAAGCGATGACTCAATACTGTTAAAATTCACTACCATTAGAATTCATATTATTTGAATTTTTAAAAATAAGACTTTAAAATTGCAAAACTTCATACTGAGAAATTTTAACAAAATAAATGTAGAAGCATCATCGCAAAAATAACATTATTTAAAGGCCATTAAATTCAAATTCTGTAAATTCTAATTTTAATGTCAAAGTGATTAAAATGATGTAATGCCACACAAAAAACTTGAAAAGAAAAGAGCGGGGGGGGGGTGCAAATTATCATATTTTAAATCATGACTGAAAAAAAAAGTGTACACTATACTGTTAAAATTTATATTATTTGAATTTTTCGAAATAAGAATGTCAGACAGAAAAATTTCATTGAGAGATATTTTAAAAAAAAAGGGGGGGGGATCATCCCAAGCACAGTACATTTTAAAGCATTTTCCGCACCAAAAATATTCCAAAGCTACCTAATCTTATGAAACTTATGGAAGCCACTTTGACTCTTCTCAAATAAGATAGAGGAATTTGGATTTATGGTATCTATGTGAATACTAGAATTATGAATTTTGAAAGAATATTGTGGATAGTTTATATTTTCGATTTCTTCGTTTTTACTTTCCCTTCAATATATGGTACAATTTCGACACGATTCAAATACTTTTCCTATGTACATAGGGAAAAAGAGGAATTGTGTGGAAAATCGGAACACGAGTTTTCGACAGAGTTACTCGTTTTGAGACCTCTAGAAGACGAAAATTTTTGGTGTGACGTCTCTGTGTATGCGTACTATGTGCGTGTGTGTGTTGTTGAGACCCAGACCGTCTGGTTTACGTCCGTTCCAGACAGGGGAGCAAGTCATAAGCTAAGGGTCAAGGCGCCCCTCACCCCCGATAGTATCAGGAGCAATGAGTTAAAATCACTAGATAACTTTTCCTTTCTTTAGCCATCTGCTTCCTCTATTAAGTAGCCATAAAGCACCAATTTCAATTTGTATGACGTTAATTCAATCCCCAAAACACTGCGATGTGAAAAATGTTGTCTGTTTTACGTAGAGAAAGACATGTGCTACCTGAATCAGAATATTACTAATACGTTTCAGTTATTAACATTTTTATGAATTTCAATATTTTTTACAAATTAGTTTAAAATTGCAATGTCAGTTAAATCACATTTTGTTGCTGGGATTCTTAACCTATTCGCGACGGCGGAACTAGCCAACCGTATGCCATCAATGAATGGATGGATCTTCGTGCCATTAGTGCACACACACTGTACACATTAATTACGTTATAAATGATACTCCACAAAAGGTAGGAAACAAATGCACTTTACTCGTGTCAAGAACTTTATCTTGTGCGCTTGTTAAATGAGTGGTGTCCAATTCGCGTATCGTTATTGCAAATGTCCGTAGCCAATGCGACCCATTTAGTGGATGCCGGATACAACCGGCTCTAGTCATGAAAGTGTTAAAAAAGGTTTCAATAAAAATAACATATATTATAAAATAATGTGTACTTCCAGACTCGTCTGGTGCATCATTACTGAAACTCATTGTAAGAAAAAAGGAATGTATTTATGCAAAAAGCTTCAGCATTATATTCGCGTTTGATGAATATATTTTCCCACAAGCTAACACATTTAAAAAAAAATTTAAACACAGAGAATTATATATTACCTCCTATAATCCAGATGGTTTTCGTTGGAAAAGTCTTCTAAGAATCTAGAATGTGCTTTGCAGGACGACTGAAACTGTGCTATATACCAGACCAATGAAATGGTAGTACCACGCACACTAACTTCAAGATATTCTAATCTCATACCAAAAGTAGAAAACATGTTCCGGCAAATGTCCGGACTAGTGCTAATCTCAAACCAGTGGGTGACGTGTACATTAGAGCAGACCCTCAAATAACAGGTTTATCCCCGTTTCTTCCTGTCCTATTTCACCACTTGCCCTACCATTTTTAAAATAGTAGCATTTTATCCCTTATCCATAGTACACCTGTTCCCCAACTTTTCTCCTAACGGTGAGGGGGTGCAAATCACTCCGTTGGTGATAAGTTGCCTCTGTCCCACTTGCTATCACTTTGAACATTGTATTGCGATTGCAGGTGTCTCCGAGGGAGCAGATCCAAACGACCTTTGTAAGTCGTGATATTAGTGTTAAGAACAAATTAAAAATATTACTTGTAAATGTATTGTTTGGCGTTATTTAAATATATTTAAATAATTTAGATAAAGTAAATCCTATCTGGTCAGATATCCCTATGAAATGGATACTTATAATTGTTTTGTAATACTATGGATATATATGTTTATGTAATGGTTGTTGTGCAAACCCTCAATTGACGAACAGAATCCTAAATTTTTTAACGTATTACTTTGTCTAGTATTGTAATGTACTCTATAGTAGCAAAAGTATTACAACTTAGTCAAACATTATAATTCCTATTTTTGACCGTTTTACAAGTTTGAATTTCAGTATAACGTTTTTAGTGTCATATATGTGTATATATCAGTAAGTGTATACAGTAGCATAGGCAAAGGATGGGGGAGTTAAGAGTCATACCTCCTCTTGTTTGAAAAATTACATAAACGAAACTTAGTATTTTCACCTTTCCAAGATCCTGGCTATGTCTATGTGTGTGTAGAGGCCGTATGTGTGTCGAAGGTCTGCACGAGTCAAAAGTTCAGTTTCACTTTCACCCCATCCGACAGAGTCAATGCCCGAGCTCGAAAAGCTTTACAAGTGTAGAACCCGAGCCCGACCTAGCTATGTTCAAAGACCATTGAATATTGGCCCGTTCCGGCCCGAAATGATTTATATTCAAATGTGCTAAAAATCTGAATTTGAAAGGTTTGAAAAACCGCGAATTTTTTTAAAAAACACAACCCACACAAATTTTATTGGTTTTTAATGGGTATTTTCCAGAAACTCTTAAACTTTGATTTCCTCATATTTGATGTACCTAAATTGATCATTTATCAGTGAAAGCTGGAGTACATTTGTGTAAAATGTTGAGTGTAAATTTGCAAAAGTAATTAATAATGTAACTAGTTTTCAAAATTTTCTTCAAACTCAGACGAAATTTGGGAACTGGAACTTGCGAGCCAAACCGGTAAAAATCTGAAATTTTGACCCATGCTAAAAAAATCAGATGTAATATATTTTTAATTACCCAAATATTGCATCCGATTTTTTTTTAGCCATTTTTATACGAAATTCCATATTGGAACTTTCAAATTCAGAAAAGTAAAAAAATAAAGAATTTAGTAGTTATGAAATAATTAAATAATTTAGTAGTTATGAAAAATCAAACATAATGATGAAATTTTAACATGAAAATGATGAGTTCATATTACTTGATAAAATAATTTAAAAAATGACCGAAATATTGCGATCAAGATGATTTAGAAAGTGCTTATAAGTAATTAAACAATAAAAGAGAAATTTAAATGAATAAAAAATCACCTAAAGTTATCGCTTAAATTAAAGAAAAATTAATAGCCTGCAGTCTTAATTGTAATAAAAGCTAAATTTTATATCAAATAGTCATTCAACCTAAAAATACAAAAAAAATGAAATGTCTATATCAGAAAATTTGAAAACAAAAAAAAATGACACCAAAATTGGAAATAATTGGCGAATTCAGTAAAAAATAAACCTGAAAATTTATAGAACGATCAAGTTGGAAAAGGAATTTAATATTGTCTCAAATGTATTTAAGTGCTTAAAGAGGGAGATAATGTGTGTCTGTCTGTGCAATGTATGCGTCCACTGTAACTCAAAAACTAATTGATCCAATGTCAGAAAGTTTTATAGAGAAGTTACTTGTGGGTCATCCTGCTACTGATTAGAATTTAGTACAATTCAGAATAACAGAACCTGTATTTTTTTTTCGAAATGGACCCCAAAAACTTGCATGTATCCACTCTAGCTGAAAAACTAATAAATCAAACTTCACAAAATTTGATAAATAAATCACTTGGTTAGATTTTGGTATGATTCGAAAAAGAAAAGCCTGCTTTTTTCGCGAAATGCCCTACAAAAGTTGTATGTCTCCAACTCGTTGGTTTCCACATTGGATGAGAAACTGTTTGACCAAGTTTCTTAAAATTCGGTAGATATGTTGACTGTGGGTTACCGTGGTGCTAGTTAGACTTTGGTACGGTCTGAAAAACAAGAATCTGCTGGGTATTTTTGGTTTTTTTAATGCGAAATGGCCCGCAGAAATTGATAAATGTAGCATAAAATGCTCCAAATGCATCAATTAAATGCCTGTTTTATAAATTTTTTACGCCAAAAGGAATAAGACCAACACTTATTCCTTTAAGACGGATCATTCTCGAAATACTTAAGTTTTTTAATTTTGGGAAACTGAACACATTTTTCCCTGTAGTGAAATAACTATTTAACGAAATTTCTTAAAATTTAGTTGCTACGGCCCTCAAGGGATATTTTTATAATTAATATTTTTATAATTCTGATACTAATTAGATTTTGCCATGATTCTGAAACTTATAACCGACACTATTTTGCAAGATGGTCATCAAAGATCGTGAAAATGTAAAATAAATGACTGAAATTGCAAAAATGTATTAATTACCTACTTGTTCTTCGTGTAATTCTTTGCAGTAAATAAAACTGACTTCATGACTCTTAAAACTGAAAATTGAATAGTATATGAAAAATAAATATCATGAAATAAAAAAATAAAAAAATGAATTTGAATTTGCAGTGTGCTGCCCACATCACATTTTTTAACACTTTACAACAAAGTTGAAAAGTGTTTAAAACATTGTTCATTCTGTCTGTCTGTCTGTCCGTTATCACGATAACTGCCGTAAAAATGACTTAATCAAAACGAAACTTTCGTATGTTGTTCAGAGAGTCTGTGGGACCTATGGGAATATAAATGAATAATATCACCCAATTAGCTTTGGATTGAACCCGGGATGAAAAAATGAAATACATAGAACCCTACGGGATCTAATTTTTCAAACATTATTTAGGCGAATTTTAAATTCACAAATTGCTTCGAAAATTTTAGGTAATATTCAAATTATCCCATAAAATATATAAAAAAATGTTTAGCAAAATATATTCAAGAGTTTTTTAAATAAAAATTAAAATAATAATTACACCTCTTATATCAACCTTCCGAGAGCTTGGTGGTAGGGGAAGGAGGGTACGGTCTCTGTGGATGTCTCCCCCACTGGGTTCCGGTCTAAATTGGGTGGCACTTCCCGGCCGTCCAAACAGTTGCCTTACTCCTTTCTGGTAGGTCGGACGGTCTGGGTCTCAACAATAACAACACCTCTTATATTAAGCGATCACGTGAACATTATATGAAGAGATCACATGATCCACTTCAAAATGAAATATTGCATCCTTCATGACTCAAACTCGTGACTTTTAAAGTTCTTTTTAATTCATATTGAGTGTTGTATCCCTCCTAAAACCGCTTAATTTTTGCCTACATTCTGTGCATCTACATACTGAAATAACGCAATTACAATATATTTAAGTTTAAATGATCATCCAAATTTGATTATTTCTATAACGAAGCCTATTTTTCACTTATGTGAAATGTAAACAGCAAAATATGTAGAATGAGTTGTATAAGAATTGCTGTATTTCTTTAACGCAGAATTATTTAGCTCATGGAGTCTGCATAGCTGATATGATTGAAATATTCATTGATTTTACAGAGCGAAGGACGTTTTTTTTCGATGAAGTTTTAAGCATAGAGTTTAATTACTTGTACCTCCATGGTCTTTTAAATAAAATAAATTTTTTAAATAAAATAAATTAAATTTTAAATAAAATAAATTAAATTTTAAATAAAATAAAATAAATTTGTTGTCCCAACCATCACCCGACGAAAATAATACATCGCCACAATTCAATCCAGCATAATGAGTTAAAAACCTTATAAAAAGCAAACACTAATTCGGTTGTTAATTCTTCCAAGGCCTAAAACCGTACAAAAAACAAACACTTTTTCGGTTTTTAATTGTCCCTCGGTCAAAAACCGTATAAAAAGCAATAACTGATGATATTTGCAAATATAATTTAATATCCATGAGAATATCCTCATCAAGATATTCGCATGGGTATCAATATCATGGTCCAAATAATATATCAGCCAGATACCACCAAACACTAATTCGGTTTTTAATTGTCCTTATGCCAGAAACCGTCGCCATAGAAACATCGTGCGTCTGCACGCGCGCATGTGGATGTAAAATCGAACTTCTTTCGCCGAGAAATTGAAAATCATGACTTCTTTAAAATCCGGATCGGGCCGCTATTTTTAATGATTTCTTGACCAGATTGGGTTTGTGAGAATGCCCGATCTTTAAGCTTTCTAAAAATGTAAATTATTAGTCGAAATTGTCGGTATATTTACCGACGAGAGGATTTAAAAACAAAAGTTCGTTTTTTTTTAGTCGAAAGCGACTTTTGTTTTAAAATCTTTAAAAAATATTAGAATTTGTCCCTGAGATTTGAAATTGATATATTTTTATTCGCAATTGTCTGTTCTTTCGGTCGTGTAATTTGCTTTTTTCTACGACGGTGGAGAAAAAAGGGGAATAAAAGGTCAAAATCGCATAAAACATTAAATAACTAAAAAACCCCTCAAATTTAAAAAATAGGTTTTCACTTGTCACCTTCCCCCGCCCCCCCTCCCCCAGTCTCCGATTGCTAAATTTCATATCTCTGCGACGGAGAGCCAATAGTGTATAAGACATTATAGATCGCTGAGCCTTTAGTGTATAAAACAGACACACAGAAATTATTATTAAGATTATTATTATTTAAGATTATACCAAATTTCGCCAGCTATTTGAATTTACTCTGAATTTTCAATTTTAATTCAATTTTCGTTTTTCTTTGGAGACTGGATGTATTTTCGAAAGCGATATGGCGAAAATGATAAAAACTAAAATATCTCGAGAACGGTTAGTCCTAGAGTCACGGGGTTGATCCTATTCTTTTCGTCGTTAATAATTGCATATGAAACAAATATTTAAACAATTATTATTATCAGTATTTGGGCCATTCTTACAAAAATGAAAAGATGAACTAGGTTTCTCTTATTAATTTCTTTTTCTTCAATTATAAGATAACATTTTTGAGGATTAAAAAATAATGTTTAAATGTCAGTTTCATTTTGTAGTATATAAAAAAGGTGTTTTTTTTTCGGTGGGAGGGAGGACTAATACAACGGCCAATTTTAATTTACCTTTTGTTAATGAAAAGACAAAATCATTGTGCTAACCCAATTATTACCCTGTGAATGAAAGCAAGTCATTGCATTATGTACGAAATTACGTCATAAGTTTTCCGTATATACGTTCCGTACGGAAATATGTCATACGTTTTTAAATTGCCAACCGAAAAACATATCTTGATATCTCGAAACACACTTAAACTACATCCTCTTTTAACAAAGTTGTAAAGTGTTTATAACTTTGTTCATTTTGTCTGAATTTGTGTCTATCTGTCCGTTAGCACGATAACTGCGAAAAATGACTTTTTCAAAATTAAATTTTAGTATATTAGTAGGAAAATTTGTGGGACACATGAGAATGTTAATGAATGATATCGCCCGATTAGTTTTCATTTGAACACGGTTGAAAAATTGAAATACACTGAGTCCAATGGGAAGTTGTTTTTTTTAAGCGAAGATAAATTTCGAAAATTGCTTAGAAAGTTTTGGGAAATATTCAAATTATTCCATAAGATATGCAAAAAAAGTTTCAGCAAAAAATGTTCGGTGGTTTTTTAAATAAAAATTAAAATATTATTTACACCCATATTATATGAAGAGACTACTTGAACTACTTCAAAAGGAATATGGCATCCATCTTTTTTTTCAAATGTAAAAATCGTGCTATTTAAATTTCTTTTAAATTTATATTTTGTGTTGCATCCGTCCTAAAGCCGCATTAGCTTTGCGTATTTTCTGTGCACCTATATTTTGTACCAACGCAATTACAATATTTTTGAGTTTGTATAATCATCAAACTTTGATTATTTCTACAACGAAATCTTCATTTTAATGAATGCGGAATATAATCAATAACTAGAACCTCTAAGGGGGCAATTAAAGTCACGAACAAAACAATGTTCATATCGCGGCCATTTTTTCACGACAATGATAAAAATTATTAAGTCTCGTGATCGTTGAGCCATAAATAAACACTTTTATGCTTAATTATGTCAATGTTTTTTTATGCTGCCATATTAAAAACATATATAGAGAATTTAGAATAAAATTCGAAGTTTTCGCTCAAATTTAAAAAAAAAATGCTATGCAATTCTAGATTTTTTGATAACAAAGATGGATATATATTTTCGTGAAAGTTCATTAATATTTGTGGCTGCAATTGTGTACACAAAAGATCTACCACAGACGTCAGACAGACAGACAAACAGAGAACATCACACCAAAAATAGTCAATACATGTTCAAAAATTCATAAAATATGTATTTGCATCGAAATCTCGACATCGAATATATTCCGGAAAATAATAATTTGTTCTGTTCCACGTGGTTACTTTGAACAGATAGGAATTTTCGTGGTCACCTCAGCTTTAAATTATACAAACACATTATAACAATTTATATCAACAAATTATACCAACACATGAATAACATATTTGAAACACTTGAAAAAAAACTTACCAAAAATAAGTTGCCAAGAATATAACGAATGGTAAATCTCTTCTAAGAATTCCACGTGGTTACGCTTCGAATCCAGGGTATACTATCTTCCAGTGTCACGGCATTGCAACGCATCACAGCTGAAGATTGAGTTCACGCATGTGCTGTACGATGAAAAACTGGAGAGAAGTTCTCAGCGGTGACCGCGGACCCATACAGTCGCCCACATAATAATAAAGGCCGGTAAATTTCGCGTATTTTACCGTACGTACGTAAGTGTCCGCTAGTATCGCTTTTATTTACTGTTTTTTCGCGGGTTTTCAATGTAAACAATGATGCACTCGTGAGGTTTTGGCTAAGTTTTTGCTTTTTATAAAGCTTTTTTATTATAATTATATATTTGTTATTATTTATTAAATTATACTGATTTTTATATCATTAATATAACAATTTTTTGCAAAAATAATTCAGTAGAAATGGTACATTGTTGTGTACCATATTGCAATTCTGATTGCAGTATGAGAGAAAACGTTGGTTTCCATAGCTTTCTCAAGGATGGAGAATGTGTTCTTCTGTTTGGTTGGAGTTTTTTATTTAAAAAAAATCAAATAAATCGGATTTTTCTTATTTAAATTATATTTTTTTTCGTTTCAAATTGGATTTTTATTTAAATTGGGCTTGTTTGATTTTTCTCACAACCACTAAAATTTCTTTATGAATAATATACAACAAAATTATATATTTCATATAATTTAAATAAATAATTAATATATATACATTTTCATCATTATATGAAATTTAGTGGTTTAGTATATTAAAATACATTACAATTTTACAACCTATTACACTAAACGTTGCTTTGTATATTCACATTTATTGAACATTGCTAGTGGGAAATGTAAAAATAATTAAAAATTAAGCTGCTGGCTGTGAAGTTTAAATAGTTAAATTTAAATTATCAAAACAAGTTTAAATCAACAAATTTAAATATAATGCATAGTAAATGATTTTAACGTTGAGAAACAAAATGAAGTTGATTTAAATCAATTTACCCTGTCGTCATCCCCTCCAATGTTTTAATTATATACTCCCGCCCTCAATTTAAATATAATCTCTTTGGTCTTCTCTGATTCAAATTTATATTTAACAGCGGCTCGCGAATTTACAGTACTGACGCGTTTCAGAAATTTCGCCATTCTGTGAATTTATACAAGAGCGTACTCGAGTTTGTTTGGCGATATATACATATTTAATCAGTTTTCTAATATAAGCTAACTAAAGTGATTCCATCTGAAAACACAAAGATTTATAAATTAAGTAATTGATGTCATATTTCATTGGGTAATAATAGTATCGTCGACAGAGTTTTGGGCCCCTATGCAACAAATGCGCCCTTCCCACCTAATAATCCTATTTTACAAGTTAACTGCCATGCTTCCTTTTGCCCACCTCCCCATCTGTCTGCGGCCCTGAATAATAATATATATCAATAATCTTGCAGAGCCTACAAGGTAAGTGGCATCCGTTATAGGATGATTGGAATCTGAATCATGAGAAATCAATTGTAATAAGTCCATACAAAGCAGATGAACATAACATATACCATTTTGATAAACGATGGGAGGCAGGATTACAGATGAGGTAAATGTTTTCGGACAGAGGCTCAAAATAAATAAATATGACTTAAAATTATAAAAATGCTACTGATTCTGCCTTAACAGCTTCAAACCATATTCAGATGGCAAGTATGGAAATCCGAATGAATGAAGATAAATTCCAGAAGAACACAAAATAATAAAGGAAAACGTTGAAGGAGGTTGTTAGTGGTAAGATGCTAGGTTGAAATAATTAGCTCGAAACAAAATTTAAGGCAGGCTTAGGATAAAAAAAAAACCATCCTTTCCAATTTTGAAGCCCCCCTCCAAACATGAGGCCCTAAGTAGTCGCTTGAGTTGCTTTGCCCACAGGACACCCCTACTCACCGTTTATTATAAACTAAAAACTGCACTCTGCCTTGCACGGTCAGTGTTTCTTTCAGCACATTTTGGCAGCGAGGGGGGTTGGAAATTTTTTATTTGCCCTATATAAATGCATCGATACGCTGCCGCATAAATAGAAACTAGGTTAAAATAAAATGTCGCCGGGGGTGCGAATAATCATCTCCGGGGGTGGGGGTGGCTTTGCCCCACGAAGGTATGCTTGGAACACAGAATACTATATTGGAATATTAATTGAGCTTTTCGAAAGGTTTAGTCGCCTGATGCGGGAACACACACTTAAATTGCAAAGCACATGCCAGCGCATATTCGTCCTACAGAGACACCTAATCACACCTGAGACCACTGCTGGGGTACATAAAACGCCTTGGTCCCAGTACTAGGCACGTCGAATATTACGCCCTAACATGATTGGGTTGTATCTCCTTAATACACACTATGCCCTGTGCTCAGGGCTTTAAACTCCTTTGATAATCCCCAAATAAGATATTGATACGCAATGAATAAGCTCCTTTGATACGCCCTAAATAAGTTTTTGATACTCCTTAAATAAACTCTTTTAGTAAGCTATGAATAATCCCCCCTTAGTTCTCCCCAAAAAAGACTTTCACCCTCTGTATGAGCGTAGTAAGCTTTAAATATGCATTTTTGATACACTTTATATACGCTCGATTCGCTAAATATTCTTCAATTAAAATCAGCAGTCCGTTATCTAAGTGATAATTCTTGTAAACTCTGATAATATTATCAATTCTGGTACCAACTGATAATTTAAACAAATCTCTAAGGAAATGACATCAATTGCATTGATGACGTAATTTTCTAATCTAATCCAACCATATTTAAAGAATTTGGCTGAGTTATAGATCAAGTCACGTTCCTCGATATCTTCATGCGATTTTTATTAATTCGAATTAATACTTTAGATATTTCCTGTCGAAATACCATTTTGAGAAATTTTCGAGCAAATCCTAAAGAGTTTCTATATTTAACACCATCAAATAGATCAGAAAATTTTCTTTCAAAAAAGATTTGAATTGAATCCGTTGTATCATTCCTTCATAATTAAAAACAAGAAAGATCAATCACGAACAAAGTATTGATTATGAAACGATTTCCAACCCAAATGCAATTTTATTTAAACATCTCTGAAATGTAATATTCAGCACTGATACTTTTTAAATTATACAATACTACAGAATGAATTATTCTTGGAAACTTAAACCATCAAAAAAGGTAATGTCCTAAATTGTCTGATTCTCTGTGTGGAATCAATGAATATTTCATTCATATTGCTTATATTCCAGACTTCACAGCTAAATAATTTTGCGTGAAAAGAAAAATTCAGCAATTCTTATACAATTCTTCTTACAATCGCTTGATTTTTTTACTTTCTGAGTACTACAGAGATTAGGCTTCATTGTAGGAATAATCAAAATTTAGTGATCATTTAAAATAAAAAATATTGTAATTACGTTGGCACAAAATTTAGATACCGAGATATTACGCAATAATAAAGTGGCTTTACGACGGATGCACCACTATATATACATTTACATGGTCTTTAAACATCACGATTTTCAGACGGGAAAAAATGAACGCCATATTTTATTTCGAAATGAGGCACGTAATCTCTTTATATATTCAATTTTAATCAAAATTTTATTTAACATATTTTGCAGAATTCACTCATTTTACTCAGAATTCACTCATTTTACGTAGCAATTTGAATATTTCCTAAAATTTTCGAAGGAATTTGTGAATTTTAATTTCTTTTATAAGGTGTTTGAAGAATTAGGTTCTATAGGGCTCAATGTACATCATTCATTGTGATGATCTCAATAGTCATTTTTACATCCCGGGTCTAATCCGAAACTTATTGGGTGATGTTACTCATTTTTATTCCCATATGTCCCACAGACCGTCTCAACAACATACTAAAATTTCATTTTGATAAAGTCATTCTTACGGCAGTTATTGTGCGAACTGACAGACAGACAGAATGAATGAACAAAGTCATAAACACTTTACAACTATGTTGGAAAGAGTTAACAATAGAAATACTACCCGTGAGTACGTGAGCTTGTTTAAGTTCTCAAATGTTCCCTTTATATATCCTCAAGGACTGTGCATACTCCTGGTACAGTCCCTGGAATTAATGTTTCCCTTCTACGCACTATACTCCCTGTTTGGAAGCGCTACTCTGAGTAAAGAATATATTTTTTACACAATTTCGTTTGTAGCCAAATTCAATCATGAAATGCAGCAGTCGCAAAAACTCTATGAGCGACATAGGTACAGTTATGTTAATTTCATAAAATATACAGCTTATGGGTATATCATGGGAAAAGTGCGGAACCATGAAAAGCATAAGAAAATGGCTTACATATGTTTGCTGGACAGATATGTCAATATAATGTTGAAATATATTGTCGTAAGGGGCGTGTTCGAAGGAGAATTTTAAATAATAAAACACCCATTAAAATCTAGAATATACTTCAAAATATTTAAGCTTGTTATTTTTCGAAAACAACATTTTGTAAAATAACCGGCCGCTATAAGAGTGTTTCAACCAATTTCCTTTTCGTTTTTCTAATTTCTATATTTTTTTTGGTAATTAATGATTTGTTATTTAAAATAAATTTTTGATAAAGGTTTGTGGTAGTTAAGTAATAAAAATTGTGAACGTTACGACAAAAGTTCTTTAAATGTCATATTTAAAATTAGTCCACAATGTTAGTTGAAGCAATGATTAGTTATTTGCTGTAATTAGCAATAATTAAGGCTATAAGCTATTTTACCAAGAAACTTAAATATTATTTCGGTGGAAAAACCTTTCATCTGCATTGTACACCTAAGAAGAAAAAAAACAAAGTTTGTACCAATTATGTGGTTTTGCCTCAGCGTGGAATCGGAAAGAACAAAAAACGGAAGTAAAATTAATTCCATTAATTATTCTATGAAAATTTTAACATGTATCAGCTGTACATTTTTTTAAATTCATAGAAGTATGGAAATACAAACTGATGCATACACATTAGAAATAGGGTTGATAATCCAAGAGAAGTCAGAATTGTAAAGAAAAAGAAGAGAAAATCAAGCATTGGATACTTCTTAGAGTTGCCACAATAATTAGAAATTTTAAGGACTTCTTTCTGTAAAGTATATTCTACTTTTGTTTCAAACCTTTGATTCGACAAAAAATATCTTGTATTCTAAAGAAGATACTCTTAATTGGGTAAAACTAAAAAATAAAATTTGCATTAATGTAAAAAGGCGGGATTCATTTTTAATTCTTAAGAATATATATACAGGGTCCTTCAAAAGTCGTATAAATTTGAAAATTCATTAAAAATTGTAAAATCATCGCATTGAGGTACGGTTTGTACCATAAGTATTGCCAGGTTTTTTTTTTTTTTTGAAGTGAAAAAATTTTATAGTTTAAAAAATCATCTATAGGTGGTGCTTACCCGAATACATCTTCCAGAAGTATGCAAATGAGGCTATTATAAAAGAGCTGTAGTGCTCTGTAGATCCTTTATTTGATTCATTAGTAAATTGTGCACAGAAGAAGTTTTTGCGAGAATGTTAACTATAATCGAGAAAGCCTTGTTAGTGAAGGTGTAATACGTTAGCGGAGAATCAGTATCAGATACTTTGCGAAAATTTCGATTTAGGAAAAATCTAAAGAAAGGAGAAGGTCCAATCACCTGTTCAGAGTTACTTAGGCTTGTCACGCGATTTGGCACTTACAGTAAGTTATTTTCTTTGTCTTTCCAATGAGTTCAGCGCCACCTATAGGTGATTTTTAAAACTACAAAATTTTTTCACGTCAAGAAAAACCCTCGTCAATACTTATGGTACAAACCGTACATCAATGCGATGATTTTTCGATTTTTGATGAATTTTTAAAGTTTATACGGACTTTTGAAAAACCCGGCATATATATATATATATATATATATATATATATATATATATTATATATATATGTGTGTGTGTGTGTATCAGTACATGCATTTGCTGAATTGAATTCTAATTATTTATATTTTATTGAAATATGAATAAGTTTAATTCTTATGCAAATTTATTATTTACAGATTTTAATATCTGGACCTCATCTAGAACTCTTTATCAGAAGCTCGTCAACTATCTGGTATTAAAATAACGAGCAATGAATTGGCAAATTTAATCCTAATTTTTTTTTTTTTTTGGAAAGCATTTATCATTTATCTGCGGAACCAGATCCTGTGTCAAATAAGCCTTCTCACAGGAAACGAATTGGAGTTATTCAAGGCTATGCAAGAAAAGTTCTTATTCAGAAAGTTATGCAAAGTAAACATAATTTCGAAAGATTTAAATAACGAGTTTTGCTTTATAAAGAATCTTGGGTTCTTGGCCAATGTGGTTTACATTAAAATTATATGTGTTTAACGTTTCAGAATAGATTTGGAAAAATCAAACAAGAATAACATATAGTGGTTGGTATGAGCACTTTGCGCAAACGGAAAATCAAACATTCGTTTAATCTTATATCCTGTTTGAATTAAAATACACGAATTTTATGTAGGAGTCTTCATATGGCGTTAAGTGGTGTGTGCAACTCATTGTCGACGAAATACCAAAAGATGTTTATGGTTCATTCTGAAATTAAGTGGAATATTGAGAACTAAATATCTTGAAGAAAGTTTTATTATTTATTTTATGTTTTGGTGATCCTGTAAAGTCAATGAAATTTGAAATTTTACAAACCTCTAATAGAAGTCAAGAAAGCATTTTATATCAATAAAGATTAGAATCCCCTCCATGTCCCAATATTGATATAAAGGTGACATATTTTTGGTTCAACTTAAAAATTCATAACCTATGCCTACACCATTGTCATGCTGCTTGCATAACATAAAAATAGACAATTCAGAACAAATTATTGAGATAATTATATGTTGCATTGAAAACTGGCAGAATTAATGAAGCCATGGATAAGACATTAGATAAAAGACATTAGATTATACTCTCCATTTTTATAAAAACTTTCACTAAAACTTAAAGAAATGATAGCTTACCTATTAAAATAGATAACTAGCAAACAAAATGGTTACATATAGCTTCATTTCACTGTAAAGTTTCTTGATCGTGATAGCTTCTATTGTATTTTTTGGAATTATAAGAAATTTAATTAGATGGGACCATAGATCTAGGGTCTAAATTTTATGAGCCCATACAAAAAAGATGTTCTTATTATTTTCAACCTTTTCATCAAAAAATGAAAAAAATAATGTTTCTTAATTAACTTTGCTCACTTTATTTAGTGTTTTTTTCTTATATTTCAGAAGAAATATCCACAATATTATACAAAAAAAAAACAATTGTATTGATATACAATGGAAGTAACATCCATTTATAAGAAAAATTTTTACTTTAAAACCACATAATTTTCCTAAAATTCAAAGGAAATAAAACAATTCGATGTTCCTCAATTATTTAAATGAATATTTGATTATTTATATAAATAATCAGAAAAAAGTAGACAAAGTTGAAAACGACACAAATTTCCAATTAATTTCTGAATGAGTCTTATATTCTTTTGAACACTCATTTTAAATAGTCGAACAAATTATCGGAAAGACCGAAAGTGACATTTCTAGAATTGGAAATGGAACTCCTCAATGAACCTCCTTCAGAGAATCTTAGCAAATTGCGACTGAATCAATGTTCCATCATCAAAGATCTAACCATAACCAATTCTGAGACATAGATAGTGGAAGGAAAACGTGATTGTCTGTATCTGAAGTGACATCTCCCCTTCCTAGTACTGGAAGTAAAAGTTCTTACCGACTCTCCTTGGAAAATATGGAATTTGATACGTGGAATTGTCCCCATATAAATTGATGCTTAATAGATATCAGTTCTAGCATACAATGAATGTTGTCGAAGAAACGTCTAGTGTTCAGACAATTAATTTGTCTGGTGGTACATTCTCTGTAAATTTTAAAAACTGCTGAAATCGAACCCTTCATAAGTTCAGTCGTTTTATTAACACTTAACAGCATAGTTGAAAAATGTTTATGACTTTGGTCCTTCTGTCTGCCTGACTGTTTGCAAGATAACTGCCGTAAAAATAACTTTATCAAAATGAAATTTTGTTATGTTGTTGAGATGGTCTATTGGACATATGGGAATGTAAATGAATAATATCACCGAATTAGGTTTAGATTGAACCCGGGTAGAAAAAATGAAATACATTGAACCATATGTGAGTTAATTTTTCAAACATTTCTTAAGTAAAGTTTAAATTCGCTAACTGCTTCGATAAATCTATGAAATATTTAAATTATTCCATGAAATATAAAATAAAATTTCAGCAAAATATGTTCGGTATTTTTTAAGATAAAAATTTAAATAACGATTACACCCATATAGTATAAAGAGTTCACGTGACCCACTTCAACATAATATAAGGCATCCATCATTTTGTCCTACAGTACAAATCGTGATTTTGAAATTTTCTTTTAAATTTAGATTTAGTTTTGCATCTGTTCTAACAAGCTTCATTATTGAGTATTTTCTGTGCATCTATATTTTGCGCCAACTCAAATACAATATTTTTTAGCTTAAATGATCATCAAACTCTGATTATTTCTACAACGAGGCCTAATTTTAATGGATGCAGAATGTAAACAAGTGATAGGAAGGTGAGTTGTATAAGAAATGTTGAATTACTCTCAAGCAATTCAACTCTGGAGTCTGCAATAAAAGTGTATGAATGAAATGCATACTGCTTTACATAGACAAGTAAAATAAATTATTGGAGTTATGTCATAATTTAAAAACATATCACCGCTGAATGTATTGCATTTTTGAGATATTTAAATAAAATTGCATTTCAGATGGAAAGTATTCCATAATGAATTTATTATGCATAATTGATCTTTCTTGTTAATCTTCTTATACATATGTCGATGTCCACATTAGTTCCAACTTTAAAGTCCATCAGACTGCGTATTTCACCCAATATTTCTTGAGAAAGGCAAATCATCTGTCACTACAAGACTTCAGATTTTAATTTCTATACCTATTCTGTAACCTACACAAGTGCTAATGATTGACTCTTCGAAATAAAATAATCTATTGGTCATACTTAGGATACTCAGTGTATATATAATTGCATGTTGCATAGTGCATTTATTCTTTTGCTTTCTCTGCAGTACATGGTAATGTGTAGGGAAAGTGTTGGTATCGTGTCGAAAATCGCAAATTCAGTTTTCGACCATACGTTTTGGGACCTCTAAAACACGGAAATATTCTTAGTGTGACATCTGTGTGTATGTCTGCCTGTGTAAAGTCGATATCCACTGTATCTCAAAAACGAATGGACCAAATTTCATTAATCTTTATATTTAAATCACTTGTGTGTGACCCTGGTGCTGACTGCATATTGGCACGATTCGGGGTAAAAGAACAGACATTTTTACGAAATGGCTTGCAAAACTCGTATATATTCACCCTAGCTAAAAAATAATTGTCCAAATTTCACAAAATTTGGTAGTTCAGTCACTTGTTGGATACTCTGGTGCTGATTAGATGCTGATAGGATTTGGAAAAAGGACCTGCACTTTTTTGCTATATGGACTGCAAAAATCGCCAAAATCTAAAACACAAAACTATTACGATTGTTACTTATGCTCAAATGTATCAATTAAATGCTTGTTTAATACACAGTTTTTGACGTGGAAAAGAATAGGTCCAAGACCATTCAGAAATGTAAATCAATTCTGATGTAAATTTCGGATATAAGGGTACACTTTATAAAATAAAAGTGTCAATTTACGCATAAAATGTGGTATTCTTTTGCCAACAGAACGTGTATTGAAGAGTTTAATTATAAATGACACAGAAAATGGGCAAATTTAATATTTGGACGAAATGTGGACTAATTTGGGGATCCAGAATTTGTTTATGGCCATTGTGTGTTGCCATTTAAAAATATTTACATTTGTGCGGTTTTAGATATGAAGACGAATCCCCGTGCAAATTATTTTCAGATGAATTTATAGATGGCGTTATTCTTAATTGAATGGTATCTTTAAATAAACGCTACGATGAACGATGCTTGAGTAAAAAGGGGTGGGACGATACCCCCTCCCTTAGCTGTACATCATTAATCTGCTGAGGATGTCATGGTCTTACGTAGATGACTTTCTCTTTTATAAGAGATGTCATGTGCTGCAGACATCAATTGTTTTTGTGAATAACATCTGTGGTTGAGGGTTTTCTGCTGGAAAACGAAGCGATACGAAACATCGAGTTCTTTGTTCGATTTTCAACTTTTACTCGATTTATATAGTAAAATATAAAATGGAAATATAAATAGTACACGGAAGGATATGTACTCGAAAATTTAATACTAAAATCTGTACTTATTTAGAAAGAAAGGTGTTATAATTTATAATTTTCAAGTAATCGTTTTCTCAATTTCACGAAAATCGAAAATTATCCAATTTTCTAGTTTGTAATAATTGTATCTTAAAAACTAAGAGATAGATTTAAACACTAAGCAAGAATTTGCAGTTCAATGAAAGCCCTACATCTATATATAATTTGAATTTCAATCGAGCTCTTCTTTTTTCGAACTCAAAGTATGCCTTTAGAGTTCGAGTTAGATGGTTGGACCAGCCAGATTTCCTTAGGCCTATGATGTGACCTCTCTAAATCCAGCAAGTATTCGTAGCGCCGTCGAGTATATCTCAAAGCCATCTTTGTACACAACTTGCCGTGACAAAGCAGAAAATCTAGTTTCAATCGCTCGTGAGTTAGAATACCGGTCGTTTTAATTGCTGCACGAAGCTTCGTTCTCAATTGCATTGCATGAGCCCTCAACATCATTGGTGCTGAGAGTTTGCTCATTTGCATAATTCTTAAAACAACTTTTGCAAGCCGCGTTTCGCGGCTGTTGCTCAATTTTTCTTCTATGCATATATCTTCTGAAACGAAATGTATTTGGTTATTTGGTGAATGAAATCCAGTGAATTGTTTGATTGACCGAATAAAAAAGAAATACCATATCTTAAGTCAAATAGCATATTGAAATCTGGTGCAAGGATGCATTATAAATATTAATATTTCTCCCAAAATTAAAATTATACAAGAAGTTTGTTTATGGCAAGACTGTTTATTTCAAATGGTATTCCGATGTTACTACCATCCTTATGATGTTACTACCATCCTTACCTTCCGATGTGTTACTCCCATCCTTATCTGCAAATAAAAATTATGTTTCTGTGTTTACATTGTAAAAGAGAGTAGAACAATTTATTAAGCAATACTCCTGATCAAAGTTAAAGTTTCTTGCTAAGTGGATGTGAGAAATATAATGGTGTGTAACATAAAATAAATACTATTGAGTAGTTAAATATTTTAATAGTTATCATACATCCTGAAAGTTACATGTTTAATGTTGGTCAATAAGTAAAAATAATTTATTGTGAGGATAATGAAGCAAGTAAGGAATTGATCAGTACCTTGAAGGTTCCTGTGAAATATATGATATTTACATACATGCATAGCATATTTTTTGACAAATCAATTTTATACCGTTTTCTAGGTATCCTTGATGGAAAGCCCCAAGTGAAAAGTCTGTTAAGTTTCTGACATTTAGAGTTGGTTAAAAAATTATAACACATATCTTTAAAATACATTTGGGCAAACCGTATTTTAAATTCCCTTTTGGCGTTTTCCGGTGGGCAATAAGTTTTTATTACGTTATAAAAAATATTGTTAAAAGAAATGGAAAAATGTCCAGTTCTGATGGGAATCCTCAGTTTAATAATAAATTCATGTGCATTTCGTTAACCTGTGTTAGGGAAGCATAGATATTTTCCTGACACAGATCTCAAAATGTTCGTTTTAAACTAAGCTAAATCATCTTCAAGCAAACCTTCCCTTAAAGTCGTGTTAAGTAGTTCCCAATGCTCTTCTAAGACCAAATGGCTACAACATATTTCTCCATACTTCGACCTTAAAAATGATCTTTTCTCTTCAAGTGTGACAAACTGCCAAATCTTTTGAAATAATTTTATATCTCGAATCTTAAGTGGTCGCTTATTTATCACATCGAATTGTATTTTTCCTACATAAGAGTTTTTTCTGTCTATTTGATAAACATCACCAAATATATAGCGCTTGAAATGATCCGGAGCTTCTTTCAATAGCTCTATTAATAAGCTTCCATAATCAATATCTTGGTAATCATTTATTCTAACATTATCAGTTTCATTCGAATAGTTATACGCTATGGTCGATAAAAGACCTTGGTATTTTTCTTCTGGTAAAACGTCCCATATCTCTTTAATAATTGGAATCATAAGATCCATGTAAGGCCACTTTAAGAAGAATGCAAGTACATTGCAATGGGGTAATGTAAGAGCGCTTTGGAAAAATGCAACTCTTTGTCTTTTAGACATCTGCTTTAACAGAAAGCATAAAATATCTCTGTAAGGTGTCGGTGACATATGATCCAATATATAAAAATATTCCCCGTCAATTCTTGCATGAATCTTTAACACTGCATGAATAGCCTCAGTTATAAATATTTCCGGTCTAATATTCGTATGCAATTTGTCACAGCATTGAAACACAGTTGACGTCGATCCTTCACTTACTCCACAATTCAATAAACTATTCCAAAATGAATTATTTTCATTAAATTCCTCTGCAAGTATAAATCCAGACACCATTAAAGCATTCCAAAAAAAACGAGCCCCAGTTAATTCCTCTAATCTCCCAGCTAATTTGTAAGACCACAACTTAACTAATCTACATTGGTCAGGACCACAGAAAATTTTACGACGTTCAAGGGAGCATTGATTCCATAAAGAATGAATAAAGAGTTCCAAGCAGTGAAAGCAAGCTATTTTATAGCGATCATAAACAGGAATTCTATCGTCTTTGACGAGTCGTTCTGCAATCTTCTTTTCGTCTAGTCTCATTTCCACTGTCCAATCGGAAGGCGTCACCAGGTTGTATGCAAAAATAGGAGACATATTAAACATGTCTTGTTGCATGATCCAACTGAATAAGTGCATTGCTGCTGTCCGACAGCGGATAATCAATAGATTCTTTAATGCAGTAGGAAGAGGAAGACTCTCGTGTATGGCAGTCAATCGGTTCTCAATCAAAGTGTACCATTCATCGCAAGTTCTTTTCGTACAATCGTTCAGCAGTCGTAGATGTTCCGGTTCATATAGGATGTCCTTCTTTAGTTCATTCTTCAGACATAATTGAATGACTATTTTTGCAATAGTCTGGTCTTTGAGTGAAGGCGGAAGCCTTGTGTAACCTTCTATTAATTTTTCAAAAAGATGCAGCTTATTTACATTCATTTTCAGTTTATTTACCTTCCAGAAAAATATTATATTTTGGACTATTTCGTAAAATTGATTAAAGTTTCCTTCGTTGATCTGGAAAAGAAAAAAGTTAAAATTAATTTATTCCACAATATTAAACATTTTGAACATTTTAAAAAATTTAATACAATTCCAGGATTTTTTTTTACTTGATACACTACCAAACCAAGTCACTATTTGAAATTTTTATAATATTTTACAGATTTTATGTTAACATATATATATATATATATATTTAATAAATGTATTTAGATTTTTAGAATATATGATTAGTTATATATATATTTAATTAGATATATTTAGAATTTGGAGAAAATTTTACTAATTTTATTTTAAAGCTGAGGAGGTCTCAGATCAGCGTGATGAGTCAGCGATAAGAATTTCCTTCCGTAGAGATAATGATGTACATGATCTGTGGATTTAACAATTGCTAACATTTCTTTTCTTGTCACATCAATAGGCTTAAAAAAATGATGGTTCCTGTTTCCATTCTGGCATGTCATCTGCCAGGAGATAATAGATACCAATTACTTTTATATTAGACACCAGTGGTAGTAAATCAGAAAAAAGGACAGTCCCTTCCTCAGAATATAACAGAGCAGGAATGTGTCATCGCATACTTTTTAGCAAGTTTTTGTCGAAGACCGAAAATAATTGAGTAACCAGCGGGAGCAACCATTCTCTCTTGTTGGAGCGACCGGTCTAATGAGAGCGACCAAATGCAGAAAAGAGTGTAAAATACATCTGGTCGCTCCTGCTACATAAGACTATTCTGTTATGCAGTAATTGCTTTCGGGCTTCAAGAAGCAGTTACTAATGTATACGATTACACGTTTCAGCCCTCTCATTTTCTGGTAAATATCTGACCCTATTAGTTCTTCATTATCATCTTTACGTATTTGACGTTAACAATTTCGAAAGAGTTACTGCAAAATTTCATTGTTAAAAATTGGATAGTTAAAAATTATATTCTGAAACTAAAATAATAAGATCATTTACTACAAAAAAATTTTAAACGCAACAACTCTGTTATATTTTCAGCCAACAATCATCTCATACTTGAGTCTGAATTTTGATTCCAAGAATCGACTGGAATCTGCATAATAGGCCACGCCGTATTTCCATAGGTTGGTAGTGCCCACGCCGACAATATTCCAGAGAAATTAGTGGAACCCTTCAATAATTCCCTCTAATGGAAATTACTATCAGTGTTTTAAGTGACGAAGGTTCAAATAGGATTGAAATGGAAATGATAACGCATAGAAAAATATGCAATGGGAGAATGCAATTTCAGTACGCCTCCTCTAAGTACTAGGCCTACTGGGAAGAGTCACGGGTTATACTCGAATAATCCACTTGTGCCATCTGCACCAGGTTGAGCCAAGGGATGCCAAACTGGATAGAGAGGAACATGCAGTTTGTTAATTCTTGTAGAGGAAACTTGAAACACTATTACTTGAACATTTAAGTACGCAGTGCATAAGCATTGTCTATGCATTGTTACCGTTTTGCATTTCACAATTGGGCGTTGGGTTGCACCAGGATGCTTTGGCTTAATGCAAATTCTATTTCAACCTCGCAATATAAATTATCTAACTGTATATATTTATCAACAACCTCTGCTCAACAGAAGCCAAAAATTTGATATAAATGCTGAAGTTTTCTGATATATTGTAAATAAAAGTATATCAGAGGCAGGGTTGGAATGGTTTTAACCAACGCGGTTTTATCCGGTTAACACTCATCTGTCCAAAATTTCTCAAGTGGTTTAAATCACCTAAAAGTGGCTTTTTGTTATTTTTTTTAACCAAAAAATGTGATAAAAAAAGAAACTATTTAACACTTTCTCAAATACAAATAGCCAGTTATTTCTTAATTTGCAGCGATACAGGTTTAAGAATTTAGCATTTTGTGACAATTAACTAGTTGGCTGGATCGTTCATTTCCTAAACGATTTCTACTTTTGTCTTGAACATAGCTAAAATTTGAACATAATCTTTCTACACTTGCTGATGATGCAATGCATGATGTCAAGTGAATTACAAGTTGACAGAATTTAGGATCATTATGTTTCTTTAGTGATAACCACCATGATATGGAATTCACATTTACGGCAGAAAATGAAAAATATGATTTTGGAAAAAGATCAGTTTGTGATTGTTATTGGATTAATATAGGTAGAAAATCTGTATTTATCTCTAACAGCAGTTGACGTACATTGTCTTCCTGGATGGAGTACCACTTCTCACTTTTGTATTATGGGTGCAACATATATGCAGCAAAATGAGCTGGGGTTAAACATTGTTCAATCCTTTTATTCAACAATGTCTCATAAGATTTCATATCTTGATTTTCTTGTAAATTTAGAAATTCATGAACAACATCAGGTATTGTGGCATTTTCAGTTTGAAGGCGATCCAGAGCTGTAGCTAAAGACTTAAGTTGGGTAAAAAAATGCTTGGCTTCCTTATAAAGATGGATATTATTAATGATAATGATTGCATTAGTTGAAATTTCATCTTCATACTTATTAAAAATCTTCATCAAAAACTCCCTATTTCCTGAAAAAGAGTAAAGACATGTGATTTGATTATTCCATCTTGTTTCACATGGTAATTGGGGAATATCTGATCCATCATATTCGCTTAAATAGCTCTTTGCTGCATGATGATTTCGAAAGTGTTTTTGAACTTCAATTATTTGACTCATAACTGTTTTAACGGAGTTAAATATATCATTTCCTAAAATGTTTAGAAAATGAGATGCACAAATGTAACTGAAGAAAAGTCACCATTAATTGATCGGTTTGAAGATCTTTGCGCGCATATTTTTCATTTTTTGTTCACTATTACTTCCAAAACTTTTGACATTACAATTGTATTTCACTTTAGCTTCTTTTATATTTTCTTTTGCAAAAGATAAACAAAAGTCTGATGCTTTTTTTTTGCTGCTTGGAGAGACTGGTGACAAGAAAAAAGACTTTGCACCTGTCGATATAGAATTCAGAATAATTGGCTCGTTATGTATATTGGACCAAACATCTTGTATTAGTGTAACATTTTCGCCATCCAAATCCTTTTTGGCTAGTTTTTCTACTTCGTCGTTCACTTCAGTCAGCAATTCTTCTGCTAACATTTTCCTAGTCGGTGGCATGTAACCTGGCCTTAAATTACTAATCATCTTCTTAAAGTAATAATTTCCTGAACAACTGAAAGGATTGTTGTATGCAAAAAAAAATTGCTAAATTCATATCTAATTCATCACTTTTTTCTGAAGAAGTTTTGGTGAAACTACCATCAATTTTTGGTTGACCAATAGATTTCTTTGGATTAAATGATTTAATTTTATTTGTATCAATTTCTTCTTCTGATGATACACTATGACTCCTTTTTTTGGAATCTGGTGAATTTGATGGATGATCAATGTTTTTTGTGGTTTTTGCATTTTTCATAATGAGATTTCATTCTTAGAAACTTACCACTTGCAAGCTTCCCACACTGTAATCACTTCTGATTACCTATTATTTTCCCACATTCTCCATTAACATCTTCAAAAAACTGCCAAACAGGATCTTTCTTCCTTCTTCCACAATTAAGCTTACTCATAAATATAATTCAATTTAATCTTGAAAAGAAGTATGTTCTAAAAACTATTACTAACACACACAACTAAAACTAAACACTATTATACCAGACACTTTTCTCCACACATTTGGAATGTAAATAAACATCAAACAGGTGTTTCCACTTCAATTAAAGTATATGTTGTTGATGATGAATTTTTTTTTTCATATTATGGTGCTGATATGTTTTAAGAATATATATATATATACATTATTATATATATACTACAATATGACTCTTTCTTCAAACAATGCAATAATATGAAGAATATCAATCTTCTTTTTCAATGCCATGATATGAAGAAAAAAATTCATTATCATCAACAACATATACTTAAATTGAAGTGGCGAAAGCTGTTTGTTTATTTTCATTCCAAATGTATATGTGAATATATATATAACAATATTATAAAAAACCAGTTTCATTTTGACTAGTTTTGACCGATTTAAACCAACTTTGACCGGTTTAAACCAGTTTTGACCATTGGCCTGGTCAAAATAAAAGAAAACAATAAAGATTAATCATGCTTAAAGCATTGTTTATGAAACACTTTCCAACTTCAATGCAATTTTATTTAAACAAGTCTAAAATGCAATACATTCCTCGGTAATATTTTTAAACTTATCACAATACTACATTAATTTATTATACTTGAAAACTTAAACCTTATACCGAAAATGAGAGAAACTAAAATATCTCGAGAACGGTTAGTTCTAGAGTTACAGAGTAGATCATATTATTTTCGTCGTCAAAGATTACATATGTAACAAATATTTAAACAGTTATTATAATCAATATTTTTAAAATTATTATGAATTAATTAAAATGTGATTACCAAGAATTAAATAACAGCAAATTTAAAAAATCTGATGGGAGCCATACAGAACTTCTCTACCGTTATATAATGCACTTAATTTACTTCTTTAACAGTAAAAATGTGATGAAAATATCCACAGCACAGTGTTTGTAACATTAAATTGTATATTTGGTGCTTTTCCAGATGACAACATGTAAAACTATTTCGCACCCAATTAACTTATATTTCACGCAACTCTAAATTAACAATTAGTTAAATTGATGTCATCCTCAAATAGCAATATAGGCCATATATTTAAATATCTCAATAATAAATTCATCAACTAGACGTCATTTTCATTAACCTGGAATAATTCCAGCAATTTAACAAAATTTTCGTCAATGAGGGAATAAATATCGCCAAGTTGGCGATATTTTGAAGAGCATTTCTTTTATAATAAGAGGTATGCCCATCTTATGAAGGAATTATAAATTTGCAAACCATTGCGTCCCATTTGGCATCATTTTTATCAATTTGGCGCCATTTTTAACAATTTGATAGCATATATATCAATTTGGCAACAGATTGGCCAATTTGGAGACGTTTTTATTAATTTGGCAACATTTAGAAAAGTCACCATATTGGTCATATTCCGCTAAAATTCTTCGTCAGAATTCCTCCAAGCAATACAGACGGAGAAATAGGTTATTTTTAAGTTTTCTCCAAAATAATGAATTGTCATCAATTTAGCCCCACATTATATAATAAACAAAATATATAATAAAGTATAATAAAGTAAATAATATATTATATATTTATAAATATATAATAAAATTGATAAATAACAATATATAATACAATAAGACCTTATACAGTAAAAGGTATACCCATCATATGACGGAATTATTAATTTCCAAAATATTGCATCCAATTTGGCGGCATTTTTATCAATTTAATAACATATTTACAAATTTGACAACAGTTTGGCTAATTTGGCAACATTTACAAAAGTTCTGCAACAAAAGTTCCGAACTGCAACACCGATAATAAACAAAGATAAACCGTCCACATTTTTAACCTGTTTTATAGGATGCTAGTTGCGCAGTAGAAACGCGATCTATGACCGAAGTTAACACTCATTGGCCTTGCAAATTAAATTAATTGCATACTTGGTATGAAGGAATTTGCATGCGAAATTCGAGATGATCGATTCATATTTTAGGGGGTGTTTCGTATTTTTTTTTCTTCAAAAGAGTGTATTTATAAAATGAAGTGGTATTTTGTAGCAGCATCTCTTTTCTATGCAATCCTCTATGTATCTCATAACAGAATTGATTGGGCCCCTGTGCCAGGTGTCGAAAGCCCAGACCAACCGACTCGTCCAAGGACTTAGAGCACTTTGGTGGAAGGCCGGGCTGTGTCAGGTGTGATTGAGTTTCATGTTCCCCAATATTGCACCAGGAGCATGAATTTATTTGCTGAAAAAAATTTAGTACTAATATTGGTTGATATTTCACTATTATGCTATTAATATCTTCTGTAAAGTGTACAACAGCTTCTCCGATAAACTTGATGTTTTTTATTCATCTGAAATTGCTTTTAAAACGTATTTGTTGCAAATATTTTATATTTTGATATATTTTATATTCATTTGCAGGTGCTTTTAGAAATAATTTGTTGTCAATAGTTTTCATTTTAATGTGTTTTATAATACTTTAATCTGTATTTTTTTGTATTGATAAAAATATCTGATTTAATTGCGAAGCTTATGCTTTTTCCACTTACGCAATCTGCTCACTAAATTTTTACTTTCCTTTTACAGGTTGACCCATAAAGATTATAATGCGCTTTTTAATTCTTTACCCATTGGGATAAGTGGGTAATATTAAATGCAAAAATGTTGAAAGTAAGGTAGGGAATAAGACAACGTTAATGAAATAGACCTCCCATTAATTTTCAAAAAGCTACAATAAGTTTTTATACGACCCCCTTAGACTAAACATGTGGGTCCGTAAGTCTTTCCGAGAGGTTGGTGGTAGGGGACGGAGGGTAAGGTCCCTGTGGATGCCTCCCCAACTGGGTTCCGATTAAAATTGGGTGACACTTCCAGGTCGTCCAAACAGTTACCTTACACCTTTCTGGTAGATCGGACGGTCTGGGTCTCAACAACAACGACCCCCTTAGACATATTTTGTCAATCAGAAAATTTTCATTTTTAATGCAACAAGATCATTAAAAAAACCGCAATTCTCTGTCTTTAAAATGAGGTGAGTTATATTTAATTGAAAATTGAACGTTGTGATTGGGGTCCCTATATCAGTTTAGAACTGCACATTTGTAATATATCACAAAAAGGATAAAACTGGATGACAGTATATAGGAGACAATTTTGCGAGTTCCGCGTAGGCTCACGATGCAATCACGGATTCTTAAGTACTTTTCAATAACTAAGTACTTTTCAATAATTAAGTACTTTTAAGTACTTTTTTTATCTAAAAAATTTCCATCGTCAATTTGTTCATGATCCCTATTTTCACTGACGAAACAGTCTTTCACATGGTACGGAAAAGTGGCATAAGTCAGATATTTCCTGTACCATAATTTAGTTGATTTTAAAGATAGAGATATGCGTTTTTTCAATGATCTTGTTGCATTAAAAATAAAAATTTTCTGATTGACCAAATTTGTCTAAGGGAGTCATATAAAAATTTAAAATGTGTAACTTTATTAACATTAATAGAAGGACTATTTCAATAACGTAGTCTTATTTCCTACATTACTTTCTACATTTTTGCAATTTACATTGCCAACATATCTCCAACAGGTAAAGAATAAATCGCTTCTCAATCGTTTTGGGACACCCTGTATACATAGTATAATGTATAAGGAAAGTGAGGTTATGTTTGTTTGTATGCGTGTGCGTGTGTGCCTTTGCAGTCCAAATCTTACGAACGAATGAAGCGATTTGAACAAAAGTTGCGAAAAAAATCACAATCAATGAATACTTGAAGCCGTTTGTTTTTACGCACAATCGAATGAACAGAACTCACAAGAATTTTGGAATGAAATTGTGAAAAAATCATCTAAAAATTAAAACATTCAATGAAGTTACGTAGACAATCATATCTTATTTAATTTTTCATTAGAAACCGATTGACAAAAACTTTAGAACGCTAGCATGGACCATTCACGAGATAATGTACTTTTTTCAAAGAAAATTATCAAAAATCACATAACTTCATAAAAGTATTCACAATTGTGAAATCTGTTCACTTATCAGATGTAATATTATGAGATACATTAATTATCAACATTTTCGCAGATCTAGTTCTCTCATACTTTGGGTAATAGCATTCTAATTTGATGCCATTAGTTGTTTATCTACTCTAAGACAAAAGTGTTTCTGCAGCCACAATGTTTGACATTATGTTGTCGACAATTTTGGCGAAATATCGCCAACCTGGCGAGTTTTTGTATGTCGCCAAATTGACTAAAGTATCGCCAAATTGATGAAAATGACGCAAAATCAATGAAAATAAAGACTAATTGATGAAAACTCAATATCATGGACAGAATATAAGAATCTACTGTAAGAGAAAATACTTTGGGTCACAGTTTTGTATTTGGATGCCATTAGTCGTTAATCTACTTTAAGAATAACCTATTTCTCCAACCATAATACTTGACGAAATTTTGGCTACGAATTTGGTGGAATATCGCCAACTTGGCGAATTTTCAAATGTCGCCAAATTGATAAGAATGACGCTAAATCAATAAAACAAAAACTAATTGATGACAGTTCATTACTTTGGAAAGAACATAAGAATAGCCTATTTCTCCCTCTGTGTTGTTTGGCGGAATTCTGGCGACAAATTTTGGTGGGATATCACCGACTTTGGAACTTTTGCAAATGTTGCCAAATTAGCCAAAATGTTGCCAAATTGGTAAATATGTTATTAAATTGATAAAAATGCCGCCAAATTGGATGCAATATTTTGGAAATTAATAATTCCGTCATATGATGGGAATACCTTTTACTGCGTAAGGTTTTATTTTATTATATATTATTATTATTTATGAATTTTATTATATATTTATAAATATATTATATATTATTTATTTTATTATTTTTTTATATACTTTATTTATAATATACGGTGGGGCTAAATTGATGACAATTCATTATTTTAGAGAAAACGTAAGAATAACCATGACACCGCTACAACGTTGCCGAAGACCTTATAAGCAATTAGACGAGTTCAAGTGGTCATACATTCGGCTTTCGGGAAACTGGCTGGACATACCAAGCAATAGGCCGCCACGTGCATCGATCGGACACTGCTGTGCAAAGGTGCAGGCAGCAATAGTTGCTGCAAGGAACAAACTCATTGTCGGAATGAAGACTCTGGAAGGACAATGTGCATTAATGAGAGGCTAGATCGAATGATTGTGCGACAGGCACGAACTGGCACATGATAACGGTTCATGATAACGTTTCTTATGTTTCTTTGAATCATTTTACAATGCAAAATTACATAAGAAATGATTATTTTAGTAACTTAAAGATTTTAAAATTTTTTATGCTTTTTCTCAAAATTTCATTCGAAAATTTGGGTATCCTCTGAGCATTCGATTCCGTTTTAAAACTATGTTTTTCCAGTGTTCAATGTTTAAAATGTTTGTACAAAATTTCGTTTGACTTTGATTCGCTAATTCGTTCGTGAGATATCGTCTTCACAGACTTGTGGACACACACAGACACGAATACGTATACACTTGAACATCACCTCAAAAACGTTCGAATCGTATTCAACGATGCTTGAAATGTGCTCTCACTTAAAAAACTTGAATTCGTATTTTTGACCCCGTTACAATAGTTTCCTTCTTATGCATTTTCTATACTATAGGAAAGTAATATATAACATAGTTAAGACTTATAAAACACTGTAACATCCAAATCTTACATGTGCTTCTTATAAAACTGATGATTATTCAAGTATAGGATGGAGAAGTTTTACCATAGAAGTCTACCATAAGTTTTATAAGATTAGGAGTTTGGATATTCCAAACCATCCTAATCTTATAAAACTTATGGTAGTCACTTTGACTCTTCTCAAATAAGAAAGAGGATTTAGGATTTATCATATCTATGTGAATACTGGAATTATTAATTTTGAAAGAATATTCTCGATAATCTACATTTTCGATTTCTTCGTTTTCACTTTCCCTTCAATACATGATACAATTTCGACACGATTCCAATACTTTCCTACATACATAGGGAAAAAAAGGAATTGGATCGAAAATCGGAACATGAGTTTTTGACAGAGCTACATGTTTTGAGACCTCTAGAAGACGAACAATTTTTGCGTGAAGTCTCTGTGTATTTTCGAAAATACGCCATACGTTTTCCGTATATACGTTCGGTACGGAAATACGTTATACGTTTTTCAATTGCCAACCTAAAAACATAACTTGTTATCTCGAAACACACTTAAACTACGTTCTCTTTAACAAAGTTGTAAAGTGTTTATAATTTGCAAATACACTGAGTCCTATGGGACTATTTTTTAAGCGAAGATAAATTTCGAAAATTGCTTAGAAAATTTTAGGAAATATTCAATTATTTTATCAAAGTTGTAAAGTGTTTATAACTTTGTTCATTCTATCTGTATGTATGTCGGTCTGTCCGTTCGTTCGATAACTGAGTAAAATTGCCTTTATCAAAATGAAATTTTAGGATATTTTTGGGACAGTTTGTGAGACACGTGAGAATGTAAATGAATAATATCTCCCGATTAGTTTTGAATTGAAAAAGGCTGAAAAGTTAAACACACTGAGTCCTATAGTACTCAGTTTTTCAAACAAATTGTAAGAGAAGATAAATTTTAAAAAATGTTCAGAAATATTAGGAAATATTCAAATTATGTCATAAAGTATAAAAATTTCACCAAAATATGTTCGGCAGTTCTTTAAATAAAAATTAAAATAATCGTTACACCCATATTATATGAAAAGATTACTGGACCTACTTCAAAATGAATTTGGTATCCATCTTTTTTTTTCAAATGTAAAAATTGTGATATTTAAAGTTCTTTTAAATTTATATTTGGTTTTCTATCTCTCCTAAAACCGATTTAATTTTGCTTATTTTTTAAGCATCTATTTTTTGTGCCAACGCAATTACAATATTTTTGATATAATTATCAAACTTTGATTATTTCTACAAACAAAGATTCATTTTAATGAATGCGGAATGTTATCAATAACTTGATCCCTAATGGGGCAAATGACGTCTCGAACAAAACAATTTTTATTTTGCGGCCATTTTTTCAAGACAATAATTTAAACTATTAAGTCTCGAGATCATTCAACCACAAATAAAATTTTTATGCTTAATTATGTCATTTTTTCCCCTCTAAACTGCCATATTAAAAAAATATAGAATTTAGAATAAAATTCAAAGTTTTCGCTCAAATTTAAAAATAAAATTTCTATGTAGTTCAAGAGTTTTGATAACAAAGATGGATATATATAATTTTATCAAAGTCCATTAATAATTGTGGCTGCAATTGTGTACACCAATAGATCGACCACGGACATCAAACAGACAGACAAACAGGCGGACATCACTCTAAAAATAGTCAACACCTATTCAGAAATTCCTAAAATATATATTGGTCTCAAAATCTCGACATCGGATATATCGAAATACTAGTTTGAAATACTGTGATAAAGTAAAAATCAGTATTATTGCGATCGCGATCAACTAGATACATAAGAACAAACAAAATTTAAAAACGGATTATCAATACCTCACTTACTACCTAATAGATATGGGACCCCATCGAGATGCAATTGTTCTGGTCCACGTGATTACTTTGAACAGATAGGAATTTTCGTGATCACCTTTGCTTTACGATGTACAAACACGTTACAACAATTTATATCAAGACATCAATAACATATTTGAAACATTTGAAATAAAACTTACCCAAAAGTGGTTGCTAAGAGTATAAAGAATTGTAAACCTCTTCTAAAAATTTCACGTGGTTACGCCTCGAATCCTGAGTATACTATCTTCCAGTATCAAGACATCGAAACGCACAGACTAATAAAAACAAACTTTTCACTCGACGGCAGCGCCCTCAACCGCCAACGAAAATATCAAGGTTGGCACGCTTGGCGATGGTCTGTGACGGTTTTCGCCAAGACGTTCTGCTAATATAACCCTATTTGGCACTGAACGAAACACTTGTAACATGGAAGAACGTTGGTCTATCATCGCATGTTCACAGGTGGTAAACATAATTTTGCTGCTATATTGGATTTTATAATCAATTATTTCATTTTTTATGGATTAATAAAAAAAAAGAAATTACGTTTACAGGGTATGTAATTTATTTGTTATCCATCCCATATTTCATCCACTGCACGTGTTCATCATTAAGACTTATAAAACACTGTAACATCCAACTCTTACATGTGTTTCTTATAAAACTGATGATTATTCAAGTATGGGAAGGAGAAAGAAAAAAATTGGTGAAAATGTTCATTAAGGATCGAGCACCATCGTTTATGTGAAGTATATTTATCAGATTTTTCCATAATTTTAATAAAACACTGTTATTAATGAAAAAAATCATGCAGAGTTAGAAGGAAAGGAAATTGCAGAATTTGTGGCAGGGGACGTGCACGACTTATGTTTGTGCACGGCCCCACAATATGATTATTTTGAGCAGAAAAAATACATGAAAAATTTGAAAAAGCAAATAAAAAACGGGGGGGAGGGGTTCGCTGCGTAATTTGTATAGGCGGCCCTGATTAGGATAAAGCTACTATCCGCGTGTGATTTTCTTAAGCACCATATCCGAAGATCTTTAATTTAATATGAACGCCTGTGTCGAAATACGGCAAAACGTATGCAAATGAGAGAAAAACACCTCTGAAAAACTATTTCAATAGTTCTCGCGCGGTCTATCTATAATGTAATAAAATGTATCAGTGTCCATGACATTTTAGAAAATATTTGAATTTTGCAATATTTTATGGAAATTGCAACAAATAAAGTATATTTACCGAGCCTTTGAGGAAATCATTTAGAGTAATATATCAAATGAAAAGGGGAAATATTTGGAGTTCATATTTGCATTTTGTAAATCTAAATAAATAAATAAATTCAGAAAAAATATTTCCGTGTATTATCCACTCATTAGAGAATACAATGGATGGTTAAAATAATAATAAAAAAAATTAACAGATTATCCGTGCGATATCGTTCGATTTGCTTGGGAAAATCAACATTGCAATACATAAAGAATACTTCGGTGTGAAGTTCAGAAAAGAAATACCGTTTCCACTCGAAAGTAAAATAAATCACACTGCGCGCCTAATCAAAGCATTTCAATAAGATAATTTACACAATATTCCCGATCGGAATAAATGCAAAACAGAGTGTAAAATCACTTGGGAGTGCAGACAATTTTGAAGTTAAAAAAAAAGTTTCACAGAGTTATAGAACATAACAAGTGTAACTGTTACAAATCATTCCGTAGATATTTTCAGTTTTCACCGCAAAGAATAAACTTTCAAAATCAAACATTTTTGTGCTTTGTGCTCAAAATATAGAGAATGCGATGAAAATCTGGACCTGCACTTCGTAAATTACGAACTTTGAACAGCAGATTATCCTTGGATTATATGCAAGAAATTAAGTTCAGTCACATTAAAAAATATTAAGGTAAATCAAGTACTTACCTTGTAAATGGTGCTAGATATTATATGCGATTTCCTTGAACCAAATTAGAAACAATGGAAGAGAAAGATACTTTGAAACTGCTATTCGGAAGTACTGAAGTTCTCTGATATACTGCCCAAGATATCACAGAATACTAGTCTGTTCAGAACACATACTGATTTAGTATTCTGTGCACAACAAGAATAAACTTGTTGAACGTTATCATAGAACCCCTCCCCGAGGAGCTCTTTGGCACGTCCCACGATGGCTAATCCTTTTCTTTCCCTAAATCACGGCTAACAGTCGCCGTGACATTTTCTGCATTCCGGAAAGGAAAACAAGGTGAAATTGCATACGGAGGAAAATTTCGTTGCGGGAACCGATTTCTTATTTCGTGATCTTTTTGGGACACATATTCCGTTTTCTCTATATTTTCCGAACTTTCGTGACCTGCAGACACCCTGCTGGTTAGAAATAATTTCATAAAAAACATTTCTATTAATAAGATAGCTTTTCCCTCATTCGCTAATTAAATATCAAAATAACTATAATCAAACTACGAATACTTTCAAATAAAAGTATTTTTGGTATTACTTAGTATGTTCTAGCTCTCTGGAAAGATATATGCTGTACCTGCAGAAGTATAGGGATCACCGACTTGAGTTTGCGTTTGCCATTAAATGTGTAACCTTAGTTTTAAAAGAACATCACATTCTCCTAACCGCAATATGAGCAATAAGCTTTTCAATCTAAAAAAACATCTCTACCAATATAAATAGTTTTACTTACACCACGTTTTATATACCAAAGTCATGTTTCACAGTGCTTTTCAAACGCGACTAACTTTCAGAAATTAAAGATCAAATTATTATAATTATAGGGACGGATCTAAATGAAATAGTGATTGAAACGTAATTATTTTCAATTGAAATAGGATTACATCTTCATTTCAGATTTTCTTCATAAACTATTTGCAAAATGATTAAAATTAAATATTGCCATACGAAAAGGTAGCAAAAATGGGGGTTGTCAAATTATCATATTTTAAACCATGACTCAATACTGTCAAAATTCGAATTCATATGATTTGAATTTTTAAAAATAAGACTGTAAAACTGCAAAACTTCATTCTGATTAATACAACTCATCAGAAAATTAACATTATTTAAAGGCCATTAAATTCAAATTTTGTAAATTCTAATTTTAATGTCATAATTTTGTGCGGCATTACTTAAAATGAAGTAATGCCGCACAAAAAACTAGAAAAAAAGGGGGGAGGGCAAATGATCATATTTTAAATCATGACTGAAAAAAAAAATATACATTTTACTGTAAAAATTTATATTATTTGAATTTCTCAAAATAAGAATTTCAGACAGCAAAATTTGATTAAGAGATATTAAAAAAAAAGTGGGGGGGGGGGGGAGTATCATCACAAGCACAGAATATTTTAATACATTTCCGCACCAAAAATATTCCAAAGCATCCTAATCTTATGAAACTTATGGTAGCCACTATGACTCTTCTCAAATAAGAAAGAGGATTTGGGATTTATCATATCTATGTGAATACTAGAATTATTAATTTTGAAAGAATATTCTCGATAATCTACATTTTCGATTTCTTCGTTTTTACTTTCCCTTCAATACATGGTACAATTTCGACACGATTCCAATACTTTTCCTACATACATAGGGAAAAAAAGGAATAGGATCGAAAATCGGAACATGAGTTTTCGACAGAACTACACGTTTTGAGACCTCTAGAAGAAGAACAATTTTGGCCTGTTCCTAAACTGCTCTCCCAACTGAGCGGGATGCAAATGACTCCCTAGTGGATGAGTTTGGAAGACCTCCGTCCCTCTTTTGCTATCACTTTGAACAATGTATTGTGATTCCAGGTGTCTCAGAGGAAGCAGATCCAAACGACCGTCGCCAGTCGTGATATTAGTGTTGAGAATAAATTAAAAATATCACTTGTAAATATATTGTCTGGCGTTATTTAAATAATTTAGATAAAGTAAATCCTATCTTGTCAGATATCCCTATGAAATGGATACTTATAATTGTTTTGTAGTACCATGAATATATCTGTTTATGTAGTGGTTGTTGTGCAAACGCTTAATTGACAAACATAGTTCAAACATTTTTAACGTATTACATTCTCTAGTATTGTAAATTACTCTCTAGTAGCAAAAGTATTATAAATTAATCAAACAGTATAATTCCTATTTTTGACCTTTTTACAAGTTTGAATTTCAATATAACGTTTTTAGTGTCATATATGTGTACATATCAGTAAGTGTGCACAGTAGCATAGACAAAGGAGGGGGGGTGCTTAAGAGTCCTGCCACCTCTTGCTCGAAAAATTACATAAACGAAACTTAGTATTTTCACTTTACCAAGGTCCTGACTATGTCTATGTGTGTGTAGAGACCATATGTGTCGAAAGCCCAGGCCATCCGACTCGTCCGAAGACTTAGAGCACTTTTGAGGGTGGCCGGAAGAGAGACCATATGTGTTGTTGTTGAAACCCAGACCGTCCGACCTACCAGAAAGGTGTAAGATAACTGTTTGGACGGTTGGGAAGTGCCACCCAATTTAGACCGGAACCCAGTGGGGGAGGCATCCACAGGGAGCGTACCCTCCTTCCCCTACCACCAACCTCTCGGAAGGACTTTCGGACCCACATGTTTAACGTGATCGTACTCCGCGTGAACACGGCGGCAGTTTTGGCAGTGGCTGGAATCGAACCCGGGCCTACCGAGTGCAACTCCAGCGCGCTAACCAATGGGCTGCCGCGCCCCTGAGACCATATGTGTTGTTGTTGAGACCCAGACCGTCCGACCTACCAGAAAGGTGTAAGGTAACTGTATGGACGGCCGGGAAGTGCCACCCAATTTAGACCGGAACCCAGTGGGGGAGGCATCCACAGGGACCGTACCCTCCAAGGTCCTCCCTACCACCAACCTCTCGGAAGGACTTACGGACCCACATGTTTAAAGTGATCGTACTCCGCATGAACACGGCGGCATTTGTGGCAGCGTGCAAATCTAGCGCGCAAACCACGGGGATACCGCACCCGAGATGGCCAACAGCACGCGGCGTTCCGAGGTGGTCACCCACCACGTACTAACCGCGCCCGATGCTGCTTCACTTCGGTGATCTAACGAGAACCGGTGTTTTCAGCACGGTACGGCCGTTGGCCCCGAGACCATATGTGTGTCAAAGGTCTGAACGAGTTAAAAATTCAGAGTTTCACTTTCACCCCATCCGACAGAGTCAATGCTTAAATAGGCCCGAACTCGAAGAACTATACAGATGTAGAACCCGAGCCCGGCCTAGCTATGATAAAAGACCATTGAATCACGACCCAAAATGATTTATACTCAAATCTGCCAAGAATCTGAATTTGAAAGGTTTGAAAAATGCGGAATTTTTTTAAAAAGCACCCCCCCCCCCCCCCCGAATTTTATTGGGCTTTGTTGGGTTTTAGTGGGTATTTTCCAGAAACTCTTAAAGTTTATTTCCTCATATTTGTTGTACTTAAAGTGATCATTTACCAGTGAACGCTGGGGTACATTTGTGTAAATTGTTGAGTGCAAATTCGAAAAATTAATTAATAATGTAACTAGTTTCCAAAATGTTCTTCAAACTCATACCAATTTCGGGAACAAAAACTTGCCCGCCAAACGGGTAAAAATCTGAAATTTTGGCCCATGCGAGTAATTAAAAAAATATTACATCCGATTTTTTTATCTATTTTTATACGAAATTCCATATTGAAACATTGAAATTCAGAAAAGTAAAAAAATGAAGAATTTAGTAGCTACGAAAAAATTAAATAATTTAGTAGTTATGAAAAGGAAAACATAATGATGAAAACATGAAAATGATGAGTTCATATTACTTGATAAAATAACTTAAAAAATGAACGAAATATTGCGATGAAGATAATTTAGAAGTTGTTTATAAATAATTAAAAAATAAAACAGAAATTTAAATGAATAAAAAATCACCTAGAGTTATGGCTTAAATTAAAGAAAAATTAGTAGCAGGCAGTCTTAATTATAATAAAAGGAAAATTTTATATCAAATGGTCATTCAACCTAGAAATACAAAAAAATGAAATGTCAATGTCAGAAAATTTGAAAACAAAGAATATGACACTCAAAATCGGAAATAATTAGTAATTTTTGTAAAAGCAAAACCTGAAAAATTCTGTAATGATCAAGAGGGGAAAGGAATTTAAAATGGCCTCAAAAATATTGAAGTGCTTCAAGGTAAGTGAAATTTTTAGGATGGCCTGAAAAACAAATGAAATTTAGGATGTCAAGAAAACCCTATAATGGAAAGCAGTGGCAAGATATTAAACAAAGTTAGAAATTAATTAGTCACTAAAAATGTTTAAAAATTTCAGAAAATGAACTGGAAATAAAATTTGGAAAACTCTAAAAGTTAAAAAAATAAAGGATACTGACAATGACTTCAAGAAACTTAAAATTAGAAAATGTTAAGAAAACGCCTGAGATAAGATAAACCAAATACCAGAAATTAGACTATAGTACTAATAAATGCAACCAAAAACGAGAAGATAGTACTAATAAATGCATTAACAATATCACCTCTATAAAAATTATAAATATTTGTGAATTTTTGCCAGTATTTTCAGATGAGAATTTATGATTTTGTGAGCAAATCTTTTGAATTTCCACTGATAGTATCTGTAAATAAGGCACCAAGTTTCCAAATTGGTCGCCAAGTGTTACACACAGACGAAGAGAGGAGCTTTTCTTATATATGAATGACTATTGGTGAATTGTCTGTCCTTAAAATACAAAATTAATACACAAGTATCTCCTCTCTTGAATGGAACAAATTAGATCCACAAGAATGATGTTAGCAAATTTGTCGTATTGTATGAAAAGTGAATAAGTTTAATAAAAAGAAAAATGCTTTCGAATATATTTAAAGTTTAAATTTCATTTGTAACTCTGAAAGAAAACACTTGCCATTTGTAATTAGTTTAAGTAATATTTCTGGCCACCAGATGGCTCTATTACAGGTTTAAGCTCATCAGATAAATTAACATGGTTATTTTCGACTAATAAGTTATTATGCTCTAATATGTTATAACTATGTCCTCATATATTAATATAATATGTCATCAACTCGTTAATTAAAAATATTAATTCTTTTTGAATTCTATATTTGTGTTGTACGATTTCTGTTAGAATTTTTTTTATACTTTGATACAATACATTAACTAAATAAATTTGGAAAAAAAGGCTTTTTATTAACACTTTACAACCTACTTGAAAAATGTTTACAAACTTTGTTCATTCTGTCTGTCTGTTCGCACGATAACTGCCCAAAAAATGACTTTATCTAAATGAAATTTTTGCATGTTTTTCATTCGAACTGTGGGACATATGGCAGTGTAAATGAATAATATTATCCAATTAGTTTTGGATTGAACGAGGCTTGAAAAAATGAAATACGTTGAATTCTACGGGAAATAATTTTTCCAACATCTTTTAATAAAAGCTAAAATTCACAAATTGCTACTGAAAATTTATTACTAAAAATTAAATAGCCATTTCACACGTAATTTTCCATTACAAAACGAATGACAGAAAATTTTAACCGGTAACATGACCCGTTGCTGAGATTTTGCACGTTTATACAAACGCGAGTATAAAAAAATAATTACTTACAAATAAAAATGTAGTAAGTATCATTAAATATATTCACTTCTTATATGCAATATTATGAAACAAATCTGTTAACGCCATCGTTATGGATAAGACAAGTTCGTTCCATTCACTAGAGAAGATACATTTTCCAATAGTGATGTATTTTTATGAATAATTCCTCAATTTCATGGAATAATATTACAATGTCAGTTTCATTTTGTAGTATACACGTTACAACAATTTATATCTACAAATTATATCAAGACATCAATAACATATTTGAAACATTTGAAATAAAACTTACTCAAAAGTAGTTGCTAAGAGTATAAAGAATTGTAAACCTCTTCTAAAAATATCACGTGGTTACGCCTCGAATCCAGAGTATACTATTTTCCAGTGTCAAGACATCGAAACGCACAGACTAATAAAAACAGACTTTTCACTCGACGGCAGCGCCCTCAACCGCCAACGAAAATATCAAGGTTGGCACGCTTGGCGATGGTCTGTGACGGTTTTCACCAAGACGTTTTGCTAATGTAACCCTATTTGGCACTGAACGAAACAGTTGGAACTTGGAAGAACGTTGTTCTATCATCGCATGTTTACACGTGGTAAACATAATTTCGCTGCTATTTTGGATTTTATAATCAATTATTTTATTTTTTATGGATTACTAAAAGAAAAGGAATTACGTTTACCAGTTATGTAATTTATTTTTATTTAAATAAAAAATTATTTGTTTTCCTTCCTATATTTCATCCTATGCACGTGTTCATCATAAGAAATTGTAGCAGTATTATTACTGCCGACTAGATTAAATTCTAAGAAGCAGTGGCATTATTGGTTATAAATCCTTTTCCTCATTTGTATAAAATGTATAAAAATTGATATTTGGTTAACTTTTTCTAGAGAAAGTTGAATGTGTATATATTTTACATGCATTTTATTAACTGACGTAATGTGGAAAATATCCCCCCCTCACACTTTCTAATTAACGATTGAGTTCGACACCTTTGATAATGCATTTATGTAAATTTGTTATTCAGTATAAGAATATTAGTGTATTTAAATATATATATATATAATAACAGCATCCCAGAATATATTAAGAACTAAGCAATTTAACGCTAGTTTACTTTTTAGACTGAAAATATTATATAATATTTTAGTCTTTTGGTATGTTAGCTGGCAATTTTTGGTGTATAATGATTTACAGTCATGCAATGCGTTAATTTTTTGGATCGAAAATGGAAATCTTCAGTGAACCTCTGTAGGACATATGGGAATGTAAATGAATAATATAAACCAAATAGATTTGGATTGAAACCGAGTAAAAAACTGAAATGCATTGAACACTATGGGACCTATTTTTTCAAACATTTCATAAGTAAAGTTAAAATTCGCAAATTCCTTCGAAAATTTTAGGACATATTCAAATTATCCCATAAAATATATAAAAAAATTCAACAAAATATGTTCAATATTTATTTAACTAAAAATTAAAGTAATAATTACACACATATAAATATGAAGAGATCACGTGATCACTTCAAAATAAAAAAAAAGGCATCTATCTTTTTCCTAGAGTAAAAAATAGTGATTTTTAAAGGTCTTTTAAATTTATATTTAGTGTTGCATCCGTTCTAAAACCGCTTTATTTTTGTCTATTTACAGTGCATCTATATTTTGCGCCAACGCAACTACAATATTTTTGAACGTTAATGATTACCAAACATTGATTATTTCTGCAACGAAGCCTAATTTTAATGGATGCAGAATGTAAACAAGTGATTGTAAGATGACTTGTTTAAGAAATGCTGAATTTTTCTCAAGCAAATTTCTTTAACTCAGGAGACTGGAATACAAGTGTATGAGTTTATGCATTGTACAATTAATATAAATTAATGTAACTCTGTGATAATTAAAAAATATCACCGCTGAATGTATCGCATTTTACAGGTGTTTAAATAAAATTACATTTCAGTTGGAAAGTGTTTCATTATCAATGCTTTATGCATGATTGATCTTTCTTGTTAGACTTATACATATGTCGAGTATCCATGATATTTCCATCTTTAAAGTCCATCAGACTGCGTACTGCACCCATTATTTCTTGTGCAATGTAAATCAGTTGTCTTTGCTAGCCTTCAGATTTTTTTTCTATTCAATAACCCGACGCGAGATCTGATGCTTCACCCTTCGGAATATTATAGCCCATTTGCCATAATTAGGCCACTCAGTGTACCTGTTACTGTCAATGCGATGAATCGGTTATTATTAATAATAACCGACTATTATTAATACTAACCAAATAAACCGGTTAAAGTGAATAATTTATGAGAATTTATCACATGAAAAGGTTGTCATTAAAAATAACCAATGAAGTTTGGTCAATGCAATAATTTTCAACGCATTTAGCTTGAGATTTCAATTTACTGTATTTGTAATGTAATTTGTTTGCAATTTTCTGTCGCCTAAAGGGGTTTGTGTGTAATGTAATTTGTTTGTTGTAGTAAATGAGGAATGCACCTCATAAATAGCACAATCATTATTATAAAACATTTTTTATATTAACCATATTTCATTGCTAACTAAACTGTTTATGTATGCAATTTTTTACACTTCCTATCGCATGACATTAAAATTAAGTTAGAGTTGGGGTCTCAATAAATTATGCTAAATTAACCACAATGACCGAACTTCATTGGTAATTATTAATATTTACGGGTAAATGTGATTAATATGCAATATTTACAATATTATACTTTTGCAATATTATACATTTACAATATTATACATTTACAATACATTTGCAATATTATACATTTACCAAAAGACGTGGTTACTATTAATAATAACCCGTTATTATTAATACTAACTGGATTTCTTACTTCAACGGTAATATATATATAATTGCAAGTTGCATCTATTCTCTTACTTTCCCTGCAATGCATGGTAATATGTAGGGAAAGTATTTGAGTAATGTCGAATATCGCAACTTCAGTTTTCGACACGTGTTGGGACATCTTGACTACGATAATAATTTTTGCGTGACATCTGTGTGTGAGTCTGTCTGTGCAGACACTCTAACTCAAAAACTAATAAACCAGATTTCATTAGATTTTATTGGTAAGTCATTTATGTGTGACCCTGGTGCTGATTAGATTTTGGTACGATTTGGAAAAAAAGAACGTGTCTTTTTTTACGAAATGTGTACTATTTTTTACAATTGATGTCATTGTCTTACGCAGATGCTTTTTCCTTTTATAACAGAAGTCATGTCCTACACACATCAGATATTTTGGTGTCTGAAGCCCAGACTATCCGACTCGTCCAAAGACATAGAGCAATTTGATGGATGGCCGGCGAGATATATATACTAATATATATACTAATTATTATATATACTAATTGCCAAGTGTCCGTCTGTCACGCCTTTTTTAGGCGCTTCCCGAATAGATAGAGACTTGCAATTTGGTACACAGCTCGGTCGTTCGATAAAAACCCCTGGAAAATTCGAATTTTTCGAAAACGTTCTATAGAGGGGGTGCCCCACACCAAAACGTTCGAAAAGTGAAATGATAGGAAAGCATGCTTTGCGATGAGATAGAGACTTCAAATTCGGTGTATGGGTAAATCGTTCGAAAGGAAGAAAGTGTGCAATTTCAGATTTCCAATATGTTCTACTTAAGGGGGGTGTCGCACACCAAAACGTTCGATTTATCGAATAAATGAGAAAATACGCCTTTAAAATTTGATAGAGGCTTAAAATTGTATATATGGGCTAATAATTTGACGAAAACGCCCAAGACGAATATAGTTTTTCAACAATGTTCGTTTAAGGGGGTGCTCCAGAGTAAAACGTTCGAAAAGTCAATTTATAAAAAAAACCATGCTTTGGAATGAGATAGAGATATCAGATTTGGTGTAAGGATAGATAGTTTGAAAGGGCGAAAGTGTGCAAATTCAGTTTACCAATATTTTCTACTTTAGGGGGTGCCGCACACCAAAATGTTCGATTTTCGGAATAAAGGAGAAACGCTCCTTTAAAAACGTGATTGAGGCTTTATATTTGGTATATGGGCGAAACATCTCATAGAAATCACAAAAAGAATAGAGTTTTTAAAAAATGTATAGTTAAAAGGGTGGGTACTCCACACAAAAGCATTCGAAAGATGAAATGCTAAAAAAGCATGCTTCACGATGAGATAGAGACTTCAAATTTGGTGTACGGGTAAAAAGTTGGAAAGGAAGAAAGTGTGCAATTTCAGTCTTCCAACATTTGCTATTGTAGGGGGTGCCGATGTTTCTCTATATATTCGTTCGAAACGTTCGAAAAAAGAATTGATAAAAAATCATGATTCGAAATGAGATAGAGATATCAAATTTAGATAGTTTGAAAGGAAGAAAGTGTGAAATTTCAGATTTCCAATATTTGCTACTTTAAGGGGTGTGCACACTAATATGTTCGATTTTCTGAATAAATGAGGCACGCTTCTTTTTAAATGTGATAGAGGCTTGATATTTGGTATATGGGAAAATCATCTGATAAAAAACACAATACAATCAGAGGAAGAAGTGCGAAAATTTAGTTTTCCAATATTTTCTCCTTTAGGGGGTTCTGCACACCAAAATATTCGATTTGTCGAATAAATGTGAAATGCGAATTATTATAAAATTTACATTATTCAGGGATTGCTTATTGCGAGACCGTTGATTTTCAACGGGTATTCGGCTAGTATATACTAATTGCCAAGTGTCCGTCTGTCTGTCTGTCACGCTTTGTTTAGGCACTTGCAGAATAGATAGAGACTTGCAATTTGGTACACGGCTCGGTCGTTCGATAAAACCCCCTGGAAAAATCGAATTTTTCGAAAACGTTCTATAGAGGGGGTGCCCCACACCAAAACGTTCGAAAAGAGAATTGATGGGAAAGCATGCTTTGCGGCGAGATAGAGACTTCAAATTCGGTGTATGGGTAAATCATTCGAAAGAAAGAAAGTGTACAGTTTCAGATTTCCAATATTTTCTACTTAAGGTTGTGCGGCACACCAAAACTTTCGAAAAGTGAAATGATAGGAAAGCATGCTTTGCAATGAGATAGAGACTTCAAATTAGGAGTATAGTTAAATCGTTCAGAAATAAGAAAGTGCATAATTTCAGATTTCCAATATTTTCTACTTAAGGGGGTGCCGCACACTAAAACGTTCGAAAAGTGAAATGATAGGTAATCATACTTTGTGATGAGGTAGAGACTTCAAATTTGGCGTATGGGTAAATCGTTCAAAAGGAAGAAAGTGTGCAATTTCAGATTTCCAATATTTTGTACTTAAGGGGGTGCCGCACACCAAAATGTCCGATTTGCAGAATAAATGAGAAAACGCTCCTTTAAAATTTGATACAGCTTTGAAACTTGGTATATGGGCTAATCATTTGACGGAAACACGCAAGACGAATATTGTTTTTTTAAAATGTTCGTTTAAGGGGGTCAACCAGAGAGAAACATTCGAAAAGTGAATTTTAGAAAACCACGCTTTGAAATGAGATAGCGATATCAAATTTGGTGTAAGGGTAGATAGTTTGAAAGGAAGTAAGTGTACAATTTCAGTTTACCAATATTTTCTACTTTAGGGGGTGCCGCACACCAAAATGTTCGATTTTTGGAATAAAGGAGAAACGCTCCTTTGAAAACGTGATAGAGGCTTTATATTTGGTATATGGGCGAATCATCTCATAGAAATCACAAAAAAATAGAGTTTTTAAAAAATGTATAGTTAAAGGGGTGGGTACTCCACACAAAAGCATTCGAAAGATGAAATGCTAGAAAAGGATGCTTTACGATGAAGTAGAGACTTCAAATTTGGTGTACGGGTAAAAAGTTGGAAGGGAAGAAAGTGTGCAATTTCAGTCTTCCAACATTTGCTATTGTAAGGGGTGCCGATCACTAAAATGTTCGATTTGGCGAACAAATGAAAAACGCCTCCTTTGATAGAAGCTTGAAATTTAGTATTTGGGCTAACCATTTAACAAAAAAACCAAACATGAATACAGTTTGACAAAAATGTTCATTAACGGGGTGCTACACAGAAAAACGTTCGAAAGGTGAAGTGACAGAAAAAACATGCTTCTCGATAGGATAGAGACTTCAAATTTGGTGTACAAGAAGATAGTTTGAAAGGAAGAAAGCGTGAAATTTCAGATTTCCAATATTTGCTACATTAAGGAATGCCGCACACTAATATGTTCTATTTTTCGAATAAATGAGGCAAGCTACTTTTTAAATGTGATAGAGCCTTGGTATTCGGTATACGGGCCAATCATCTGATAAAAAAACCCAAGACAAAGAGAGTTTTTCAAAAATGTTCATTTATGGGTGTGCTTCACAGAAAAAAGTTCCAAAGGGGAAATACTAATATAGGGGTGCCTCGGGATGAGAAAGACTTTAATGTGGTGTACGGGTAAATAATTCGAAAAGAATAAATGCGGAAATTTAGTTTCCCAATATTTTCTTCTTTAAGGGGTTATGTACAACAAAATATTCGATTTGTCGAATAAAGGTGAAACGCGAATTATTAAAAATTTACATGATTCAGGGGTTGCTTATTGCGAGATATTTTGGTGTGAATAACATCTACGGTTGGGGTTTCTCTGTGGGAAAACGGAGCGTTAGAAAATATGTAAACGCTTTGGACGCTTATACCTCCAAAACTAATACCTAAAAGTGAAGATATCTTCTTGTTTTATCGGAAAGAGGGCCCAGATTATGAATATGTAAAAGTAACTTTAATATTTTGAAACTTTTTCTTTTGAAAAACTTTAAAATGTAGCTTCCCGAAAGCGAGTTTATATTTGGTTTTTCTAACTTTTACTGGAATTACATAGTAAAATATAAAATGCAGATGAAATATAGTAAACTGCAAAAATATGTGCTAGAAAATTTCATACCAAAATCTGTATTTATAATTTGTAAAAGCTTTCATAATTTATAATTTTGGAGTAATCGTCTTTTCAAGTTGAAGAAAATCGAAAATTTTCCGAATTTCAAGATTTTAATACTCATATCTCAAAAACGAAAAGCCATAGCTTTAAACAATAAGCAAAAATTTGAAGCTCTTTGAAAGTCCAACAGCTGTATGTAATTTGACTTTGAACAGAGCTCCGTTTGAATCGAACGGACGTTTTAATTTCTGCTCCTTTCTCATGTGCATTGCATGAGTTCTTAACATCATTGGTGCTGAGAATTTGAAGATTTGCTTAATTCTTAAAACGACATTTGCAAGCCGAGTTTCGCGGCTGTTGCTCAATTTTTCTTCTATTCACATATCATCTGAAACGGAATGTATTTGGCAACTTGGAGAATGAAGCACAACGATTTGTTTGATGGACCGAATAAAACAGTAATACCATATCTTAAGTGCATCGGTGCTTCGGTGATGCTTACTGGACAAATCGAATTATTGTTAATATTAATATTTATGCGAAAAATAAAATTGCACAAGAAGTTTGTTTAAGCGCCGAGACTTAATTTTCAAATGGTTTTTGGCTAGATGTGTTACTAAATCGTTATCTGTACTCTAAATAAAAGTTATATTTCTGTGTTTATATAGTAAAAGAATATTAGAAAAATTTACTGAAGAATAATCCTTATCACAGCTAACTATTCTAGCTAATCAGATGTGAGAAAAATAATTGTGTGTAACATAAAATAAATGCAATTAAGCAGTTATATGTTTTAATAATTGTTTTTCATCTTGAAAGTTACATGCCTAATCTTGGTCAATAAGTAAAAATAACTAATTGTAAGAATAGCGAAATCTTTAGCAACGCATTCAAGCCCAAATAAAATAAAAATGCATCATACATTTTTTTCTATAATACGTTACATCCCTTTTCTCAATGTTAGAGAACTAACAAAATCGAAGTAAAATATTTTATATTTCTGGCTGCTCAAGTTAACCATATTCGGAATTACGGATTAAAAAAATTAACATAAATATCATTCATAATATACTGCCCTAAGACACTATTACACGAACAAAATAATGAAGATTTTTATTAGCATTCGTCGGCATTATTGGGTGAAAAAATTATAAAACATCTTTACAGCAAAGACACATATAATAAAGATATTTATAATGACCAAAGTAAAGAGGTCGTACTTTATAACCAATACGTAGGATCGCGGAGTCGTTCAACAGTATTTCTAAATTCCGCTGTATCCGATTTCGTGTTTCAGTATTTCAGCTTTTTTTTTTAATGCAATTCAGCACCAATTGAGAAATTGATCAGCAAACTGAAGATTCCTGTGAAACATATGATTTTCACATACATGCATAGCATATTTTTTGACAAACTAATTTTTATATCTTTTTCTAGATTTCGTTGATGGAAAGCCCCAAGTGAGAAAATGGTTAATTTTCTGCAATTTCAAGTGGGTTAAAAAATGAAGACACATATCCTTAGAATATATTTCGACAAACTGTGTTTTAAATTCCCTTCTAGCGTTTTCCAAGGGGCAATACATCTTTATTACTTTATCCAAGCAATCTATTTCAATGTTGCAATCCCGATTCTCTTTTAAATCATACCTGTGATCTCTCAAAAATATTGTTAAAGAAAATGGAAAAATGTCCTGCTTTGATGGGAACCCCCTGTTAAGCAATGAATTCATGTGCACTTCATTAACTTGTGTTAGTACTTGGATGTGAAATAAATAATGGTGTGTAACACAAAATAAATGCAATTGAGTAGTTAAACATTTTAATAGTTTTCTAACATTCTAAAAATTACATGCTTAATCATGGCCAATAAGTAAAAATAAATTATTGTAAAGAAAACGAAATCTTGAACAATGCATTCAAGAACAAATAAAATAAAAATGTCATACAGCTTTTTCGATGATATACGTTGCATCTCCGTCAGTGCTAGAGAACTAACAACGTCTAAACCAAACATTTTATTTTTCTGGCTGCTCAAGTTAACCTTATGCTGAATTACGGATTAAAAAAATTAACATAAATATGAATCATAATGTATTTCCCTAAAACGTTAATACATGAACCAAATAATAACTGTTTTTATCAGTATAAGTCGGCATTAATGATATGTATTAAAAAATTGCATCATTAAAAATATCTTTACAGTAGGTCAATTTAAGAGGTCGTACTCTACGTCTGGTGCGAACGATAGATCGCGGTGTCTGTCACTTAGCAATTTTTCCAAATTTAGCTCTATCCGCTGTCGTGTTTCAGTATTAAAATAAAATCTTTTTTTTATATGCAATTCGAATTCGTGTTTAAATTTCATCAGGGTTTCTTCATCTGATAACCCCCATCTGAAAATATTCGGAAGTCTTTGGAGTGCATCGCTTGAAAAACATGTATTTCTTCTACATTTCGCAAGATTTGACATATATTGGAATATTTCATCCAAGGACCAAGGATGAAGCAAAACTTCCTTTTTAACCTCAAGAATAGCCTCTGGACTCAGTCTGAACAACTGTATAAGAGAATCAAGATGCTCCAAAATATCGTCAATGAAATACAGGTGCAAACTTTCTCTCAAAGAGTAGAAAACATGTTGTCTAAACTGCTCGACCCCATTTTCCGTTGGACAGCACCAAGTGAGAAATTGATCAGTGGCTAGAAGATTATTGCCACGTAAATGATATTTGCATATATGCATAGCATAATTTTTGACAAACCAATTTTTATATCGTTTCCTAGATTTCCTTGATGGAAAACCCCAAGTGAGAAATCTGTTAACTTTCTGAAATTTCAAGTTGGTTAAAAAATTATAACACATATCTTTAGAATAAATTTGGACAAACCGAGTTTTAAATTCTCTTCTGGCGTTTTCCGATGGGCAATACGTTTTTATTACGCTATCCAAGCAATCTATTTCAATATTGTAATGCCAAAACTTTCTTGAATCAAACGTCTGATCTTTAAAAAATATTGTTTCAAGAAATTGGAAAATGTCCTGCTTTGACGCGAATCCCCAGTTTAACAATGAATTTATATAAACTTCATTAATCTGAGCTAGCAATTCGAAGCAGAGATTTTTCCCTGTTTCAGATATCAAAATGTTTCTTTTAAACTCTGTTATATCATCTTCAAGCAAACATTCCCTTAGCGTCGCGTTAAGTAGTTCCCACTGTTCTTCTAAAACCAAATGGCAACAAAATTCTTCTCCATACATCGATCTTAAAAATAATCGCTTTTCTTCAAGTTTGACATATTGCCAAATATGTTGAAATGTTTTTACATTTCGAATATTAAGTGGCTGCTGATCGATCGCAGTGAATAGTATTTTTCCTACATCAAAAATATTTGTGTCTGTGTGTTTATTATCACCAAATATATAGCGCTTGAAATGATTTGGAGCTTCCTCTAATAACTCTATCATTAAGCTTCCATAATCATTATCTACGTATTCAGTTAATCTAATATTATTAATTTCATTCGAATATTTATATGCTATGGTTAATAAAAGATCTTCGTATTTTTCTTCAGGTAAAACCTCCCATATATCTTTAATAATTGGAATCAAAAGATCCATATAAGGCCACTTTACGAAACATGAAAGTACATTACAACAGGATAATCGAAGAGTTGCTTGGAAAAATGCAAGTCTTTGTCCTTTAGACATCTGCGTTAACAGAAAGTATAAAATATCTAGGTAATGTGCCAGTGACATTCGATCTAAATTATAACATAAATTAATATCAATTCTTATATCAATCTCTAACACTGCCTTAATAGCAGTGTTTATAAATTTTTCCTGTGTTATACTTGCATGTAATTCATCCCAGCATCGAATCACAGTCGATGTTGATCCTTCTTTTACTCCATAAACCAATAAAATATCCCAAAAGGAATTATCCCCAATAAATTCCTCTAATCTCCCAACTAATTGGTAAGACCACAACTTAACTAATTCACATTGGTCAGGACCAAAGAAATCTTTACGGCGTTCAGGGGAACATTGATTCCATAGTGAATGAATAAAAGGGTCCAAGCAGTGAAAACACGCCATTCTATAACGATCGAAAACAGGGATTCCATGGTCTTTGACTAGTCGTTCTGCAATCTTCTTTTCGTCAAGGCTCATTTCTACTGTCCAATCGGAAGGAGTCAACATGTTGTATTCCAAAATAGGGGAAATATTAAATATGTCTTGTTGCATGATCCAACAGAATAATTCCACAGCTGCTGTCCGACAGCGAATAATTAATAGATTTTTTAATGCAGTAGGAAAAGGAAGACGCTCGCATATGTCAGTCAATCTGTTTTCAATGAAAGTGTCCCATTCTTCAAAAGTTCTTTTCTTACAATCGTTCAGCAATCGTAGTTGTTCCGGTTCAAATATGATGTCTTTCTTTAGTTCATTATTTTGACATAAATGAATGCATAATTTCGCAATGGTCTGGTCTTTGAGTGAAGTCGGGACCTTTGTATAACCGTCTATCATTTTCTCAGAAATATTCAGCTTGATTACATTCATTTTCAGTTCATCTACCTTTCAAAAAAATATTGTATTTTGGACTATTTCGCAAAATTGATTAAAATTTCCTTTCTCTGACCTGGAAAAGAAAATGCAAAATTAGTTTATTCCAATAAGATTAAAAATCTTGAACATTTTTAAAAATTTAATACAATTACAGATTTATTTTTTACTTGATACACTACTAAATCAAGTCACTATTTAGAATTTGGATAATATTTAACTAATTTTACTTTAACATTTATATGCACTCACACAAAATCAAAGTTGAGCACCAAGAAGAAAGCATAGGATGGACCCGAAATTTCATTGATGGAAAGATACAGATGAATGATATACATGATCACAAACACAACGCAGCAAAACACGTACAGAGGGAGCTGGTGGTACACAGTCCCGTCAATCCCAATAGCGCGTCGCACCTCTTCGTTTTGCGATACAAGCAGTAATACGGTTCGGCATGGTGTCGAACAAACGCCTGATGTTGTCCTGCGGTAGTCATGTCCACACCTGCTGGACGTTATGTTCCAAATTCCGATGATTGCGGCAACGAGGCTGCAGGTTTTTCAACTAGTCCCAAACATGCTCGAAAGCGGATAGGTCTGGGGAGCGGGCCAGGTAATGGAAGTATCTGGACATGACTCAGAAAGGCCGAGTCATGGGAGGCCGGGCATTATCCTGTTGGAATTGCCAACCTGGAATCCCAGCAACAAATGAGAGCATATAGGACAGTAGAATCTCATCCACGTTTCGCTGGCCCGTCAATGTTCCAGGTACCACTACTAGAACGGATCGGCTGTCGTAGGTTATGGCTCCCCTGCCCATGATGCCTGCAGTGGGGCTAGTGTGGCGCTCGATAATAAAGTTGGGATTGTATTGTTGTGCAGGGGACTTTCACACCTTTACACGGTGAGCATCCATCCCCAAAAGGAAGCTGCACTCAAAGCTAAACATCACATATCGCCAATATGTGTCCTTCCATGTTTCTCTGGAACGGCACCACTGCAACCAGGGCCGCCGATATTCCCGTGTTAAAGGCAGCACACGTAAGGGGCGCTGAGATCGCAGATTCGCTTCCTTTAGACGTCTAGATATGGTTCGTAGACATAGAGGAACAGCTACGTGTGTGTGTATCCCAGATCCGTTCGCCGTGGGCTCTATACATGCCTGTACGTGTCATTCGATAATCTGTAATCGTGGTACGCCTGGTTCGTCCAGAGCCGGTCTTCAGTGTCTGGGTTGCGTCCCGTGACCAGTTCTCCCAACTCTGTCGGACGGTATAGTCCGAACGATCCACCTGACGTTCTAACTGGCGCGCTGACGGCACTGCGGTTTTCACCCCGATGACCAGTCCTCTCTCGAAGTCCGTCAGTTGCTTATATCGACGTTTCTGGCCATCTATCTTTTCACTCCGCACTCGTGCGTGCGTCGGCCAAAGCTTCTCACATTGATGGGGCGTCGTCTACACGCCGGTTTATAAGGTCGCTGGCTCATGCTTGCAGCGCCACTCCCGGGAGTACGGTCATGTTTTACCTTTCACTGAATATCGTTCTCTTTGTGGGAAGATGTTTAAATACACTCTATAACAAAAAAATCGACGCACCAAGAACGAATTGTCCGATTGTAATGAAATTTCGTATGCGAAGACATTTTGAGCGAAAATGCAAATTATTAAAATTTGGTGTCAAATGAATAAATAGTGGGAGCCCCAGCTAATCGGAATTGCGTATTCATCAGGTGTATATAAGGAGCGATTCTGATTCTGTGGTTAAAATTTATGTTGCATTTCGATTGCGGAAATCTTACGTGTCGATTGTAACAATGCCTCGCCGAAATATTCGTTCTTATTACAAGCATATATCAGAGTTTGAAAGATGTCGTACCATGGTATTAAAGGAGACTGGTTGGACGAAACGAAGAGTCACGTGACATGTGTGTCGAAGCAATGCGGCGACTAGACGATGCTGGCAAATGAGGGTAAACAACGGATGATGTCAGCGTCCGGACGGCAGCGATCGACCTAGGGCCACAGCAGATCGGGAAGACAGAGCGATTGTCAGAGAGCTGTCACAGCACCGGAATCGTCTTTGTCAACTATCCAACGTGTGACCCGCACACATGTGTCCAACATGACCCTTTGCAGACGACTGAGAGAGCAGAATTTACGTTCGCGCCGACCGTTACGCCGCTTACCTATCACGCCCATATACCGTCAAGTCTGATTACAGTGGTGCCGGACTCGATCAACTTGAAACTGGGCTGACTGTGGACGTATAGTCTTCAGTGAAGAGTCCCGTTTCCAACTGTGCCCTGACGATAATCGAAAACGTGTCTGGAGACGTCTAGGGCAGCATGGGGATCCTGCCAATACTATCGCACACCATATATGCTCACAACAGGCATAATGGTCTGGGGTGCCATCTCCTTTGATAGTCGAATTCCTTTTGTAGTCATTTCTAGCACACTGACAGCACAGCGGTACGTAGACAACATTCTACAATCGGTTATTTTAACGTTCCTTTTGCGCCACCACAGACTTGATTTTCAACAAGATAATGCTCGGCCGCACACGGCACGTGTTGCCAAGAATTGTCTTCAAGCTTGCCCAACACTTCCTTGGCCAGCTAATTCTTCTGATCTCGCTCCTATATAGCACATTTGGGACGTTATGGGAAGGCGATTGCAACTATCCAGAGATGTTGACGATTTAACCCGATAGTTGGAGACAATTTGGCAAGAAATTCCTCAGAACACCATCCGTGAACTTTGTCAGTCTATGCCACTCCGGGTGATATCTTGCATGCAGGCCAGAGGTGGACCAATGCCATATTGACTTCTTCCCTTTGTATCCCGTCAAACTCTGAATCATTAAATTTTTCTGAAACTTTAATCGTTTCTTTTTCTATGTATGTTCTTCGCATCCACCAATTTTTATCACAATCGGACAACTTCTTCTTGGTGAGTCGATTTTTTTGTTATAGAGTGTAATATATATCAAAAAATAACGTTATAGTTGTAATATTAATTCACGTATAGTGTGTACATATATCAAAGAATTACATTCAGTGCTTGCGCGACAGTTTTAAAATAAATTTTCCTTATCGACTTTAAATGTTAAACTTTGACCTCCATTATTTCAGCCTTCAGACGGTATTAAGAAATCTAATGTCGGCAGCACATGACTTTCCCTGCAGACACGTTCTCTTTATTTCTTCAATAAATCATTAAATTGAGTTTAATTACACAAAATACCAGCCATATTTATTTTTAATTACACCGAGTTTTCACTTTTAGTTCAATTTTCGTTTTCATATGGTAACAGGACTTATTTTTAGAGGTGAGGTATCAAAAATGCGAAGAAACTAAAATATCGCGAAAACGGCCAGTCCTAGTGTAATGGCGTTGGTCTTCTTCTTTCCTTCGTTAAAAATTACATTTAAAACAAGCATTTATTGGATATATTTGAGCATACATAGCTTTTTATCTTAGATTTTAACGATTTGTGCGGGACATTTTACACGTATAACTATACACAAAATTACGTAAAAATAAGCATTCAATCGACGTATTTGAACACACTTAGTCTTTTGTTTTAAGATTTAACGATTATTGCGAGCCATTGCGCGATAAAAGGATATGCAGGTTCTTTTTTTCCTAATCGTACCAAAATCTAATCAGCATCAGGTTAACCTACAAGTGATTTATCTAAAAAAATTTGGGAAATTTTGTCTGATAGTTTTTTAGGTTGAGTGGATACAGGTAATTTTTACGACCATTTCGCAAATAAAACCAGTTTCTTTTTTTTCCGAATCGCTTTTTTCATTCTGTCTCTCTTTCCGTTCGCACGATAACTGCCGTAAAACTGACTTTATCAAAATGAAATTTTAGAATGTTGTTGAGGCGGTCTGTGGGACATAGGGTAATGAAAATGAAAAATATCACCTAATTCCCAATTAGTTTAGATGAATAAATAAAAGACATTGAACGCTATGGGAAATAACTTTTCAAACATTTTTAAACGGAGTTAAAATTAACAAATTCCTTAAAAAATTTTTAGGAAAATTTCAAATTATCCGGTAAAACATGCAAAAAGAATTTCAGCAAAATATGTTAGCTATTCTTTTAAATAAAATTTGAAATATTAATTCAACCCCTATTATATGCGAGGATCACGTAACTCATTTCAAAATGAAATATGGCATTTATTATTTTCACCCTGTGTAAAAATCGGGATGCTTAAATTTATATTTAGTGTTGCATCTGTCAGAAAACCGCTTCATATTTGCATATTATCATTTGTGTATCTAAATTCTGTGTCAACGCAATTGCAGTAAGTTTTATTTTTAGGATTAAATTCATTAAGTTTTCATTTCATTATGGTTAGATTTTCCTTTTCTCCCGTTGTTTCCCCCCATTCTGGAATTTATTGAAAGTGAATTGATGGTAAATTAACTTTGGGAAAAGTAATAAATTTTAATATTCTTCTTTTTGGCAGAGCGAGAAGAGATTTCTTTTCATCTCCATAGTCATTGTTATGAAAATGGTCACTAAAAATTCTGGCATTCTTAGTATTCAAAGGATTCTGCATATATATATATATATATATGTAACCATTCTTTCATCAAAATAAAGTTATTCTTTCGAAATACGGGTAAAATATTTTTTATACGGAAACCTGTATATGGTTGGAAATTGATACATTCTCTTAAACCTCGTTTCACGAATACTTATGTCGAGAAGAAAATCTTACACACATAGGCTCAGTATTGCTGCAATGAAACAGTTACAGCCTGTCTGAATTTATAAGTAATGTGACGATCTACAGAATAAACCCACAGTACAGTACGTCTTCTGTAATCAGACACTATAAAACAGACATATTTCATCTTCTTAAAAAAAATATTTCAGTTGGTGCTTTCTATGAAGATAAAAATAATTTATCACTTTCCCTGCAATACATTTCAATGTTTAGGGAAAGTACTGGAATCATGTCGAAACTCGCAACTCGAGTTTTTGATGGATCTACACTTTTGGGGTCCTCTAGAATACGAAAAATATATTTTTAGCGTGATGTCTCTGTGCTTCCGTGTCTGTGCAATGAATGTATCCACCCTAATTTAAAAACAAATTGACCAAATTTAATAATACTTGGTAAGTAAGTCACTTGTGCGTGACCTAAGTGCTGATTAGATTTTGAAACGATTCGGAAAAATGGAACTAGCTTTTATTCGCGAAATGACCTCTAAAAATAGTATGTATTCACTCTAGCTAAGGAATTAGTAGACCAAATTTTACAAAATTTGGGAGATAAGTTACCAGCCCATATTGGTGCTGGTTGAATTTTAATACGATTCGAATATAAAATAATCTTCTTTTTTCTGTGTGTGTGAAATAGCCTGCAAAAATCACCAAGATCTAAAATAAAGTGCTACAAATGTATTAACGAAATGCATGGATGTTTTATACGTAATTTTTGAGGGTGAAAAGTATAAGATTAAAATCATTGTTCTGTCGACGTGGTGGTCGATTGATCAAGACGAACGTTTACACAGCAATCGCTCGACCGCTGGGTTGTGGGTTCGAGTCCCACGAAAGGCAAGGATGTTTGTGTTGTGGGTGCAGTGTGTTCCTCCCCCCTCTGGTGTGCCTGGGGCAACATCCTAGGACGGCTAAATGGTTCACGTTCTGGCCGCTGACAAGGGCGAATGATGAAAGTCAAGTGCCTGGCCATTTGGAAAAAAAAAAGAAAAAAAATCTTTGTTCTAAACTAAACCATTCTTGAGATATTAAAGTTTTTTCAATTGGAGAACGGAAGACGTTTTCACTATATTGAAAAATTCTTTAATGAAATTTCTTAATATATAGTAGTTACCTCCTTTGAGGGTTCTACTGATACTCATTAGATTTAGGTATAACTCTATAAATGTAACTGATCTTTTTTTTGCGATATGGCCGGCAAAGATCGTGAACATGTGAAAAAAAATTGCTGAAATATAATAGTTAAGCACTTGTTCCTCGTATAATTTTTAACAGCACAGCGAATAAGAGTAATCCCACGACAGAACAATGAACCACTTAAGAGATACTAGTATTTAGAATTTTGAAGAGCTGAAGATATTAAAGTGCATTAAGTTGCCAAATGAAACAAACATGCTCAAAACTGCAAAATGTATATAATATAAGAACAGTTTCCATGTTATTTTCTGCAATTAAACTCAATTTAATGCATCGCGAATTAAAAATAAAGAGAATAAATTTGACGGGAATTTCATGTGCTGCTTACATCAGATATTTTGTTCCTCAAAGTATTTCGACATGTTCCAACAGCGCAGTTCGACACTTCTTTAAATATTTTTGAAATGTGTAAGAAAATAAAAGTTAAAAGAATTAACTAATTTGTACAAGGAAATGAAGAAACTGTTGCTGGACTGCGCGGTGACGTCTAGCATGCACTTCCGCTCACACCGAAGTTGCGTCCCATGATTTGATAGACCCGGTTAGTATAATTTCAAAGAGATAGATCAGGTTTTGTTAAACCCTGCTAAACCAACCCTCAAAACTGTCAAATTGCTTGACACAAATCTGTGCGAAGTTCTCCGTGCGAACTCCCATAATATGTCAAAAAAATGAACTTTATTCAAATGACGTCTCATAATCAATTGTTCAGATTCTGCATCCATTAAAATTAGACATCGTTGCAGAAATAATAAAAGTTTGATGATCATTTAAACTTGAAAATATTGAAATTGCGTTGTCACAGAACATAGATTCACAGACAATACTAAAAAATAAAGCTGTTTTAGAACGGATGCAACACTAAATTTAAATATAAAAGAACTTTAAGAATCACGATCCTCACACTAAGAAGAAAATATGGATGACATTTTTTTTTAAGTGGATCACGTGATGTCTTCCTATAATATGGATGTAATCAACATTTTAATTTTTGTTTAAAAATTTACCGAACATATTTTGCTGAAATTTTTTTATATATTTTACGGAATAATTTGAATATTTTCTGAAATTTTCGAAGTAAATTGTGTATTTTAACTTTGTGTCAAAAATGTTTGAAAAATTATGTCCCATAGGGTTCAATGTATTTCACTTTTTCAACAAGGGTTCAATCCAAATCTAGTTGGGTGATATTATTCATTTACATTCCTTTATGTCCTATAGAGCGTCTCAACAACACACTAAAATATCATTTTATAAAGTCATTTTTCCGGCAGTTATCGTGCGAACAGACGGACAGTCAGAATGACCAAAGTCAAACACTTTTCAACTATGTTGGAAAGGTTTAATAAAAGTTTATCTTTCACATTTAAACATAAAAATGGATCACACTTTATAGTTCAGTAGACATGGAAATTAACATAAAACTGTATTTCATATCCGAATAATATAAATTGACTTATTTTCAACGCTTTATGATATTTTAATCTAAAAATCGATTAACTATGGCATAATTTATCAATTATTTGATTTGAAGAATAACCAACAGAATGATTTCAGTTTTGAAACGTAATTCGGTTACCATAGTTACAACAATGAAATCAAAAACTTTAAATAATTCATTCATAAAATATAATTAAGAAATCGTCTGTTGTAACTATGAATTAAAATAGCTAAGACTGTTCATCAAGCCAGTTTATTACGAAAATATAGAATATCCTTTTTCTAAGTAGAATGGTATAAAGACTAATTTTGTGTGTTTTGCCGTTCTCCAGTTATAGCTGAAAAAATGTTAGAACAAATATTCGGGTATTTATGACGTCCAAGTCTCACCTTTACTCAAAATTGAAAGTCTCTTCCTATAGTAACTTGAGTTTTGAAGTGTCTCTTAATCAGTACTCACTCAGCTGTTTTACTTAGAAAAGGCTCAGCGATTTATAAAATTTACAATAAAATTCCAAGATATTTTATATTTCTCATTATTTATACGTCATGTCCCATGTGTTGTGTTGTTTGTAATGGGAAATTGAAGTTACGAACATATTCGGAGTTCAGTACAATAGTACATGAAGTTTCCAGACGGTAAAACTTGTCGAGTTCTCTTTTGTTTGTTTGTTTGTTTATTATATTAATAAAAATTAATTTGAAAATTAGGAACATTTTCAGCCGAGAATTAGCCAAAATTTGGATTTCAGAATCAGGTTTATTTCCTGCAGAAGATAAGAATATTAGCTCAGACATCTGTTGAGATTGAAAATCAAAGGTACAGAAAAGGACATAATTTTTTTAAATTTGAATTTCTTAAAATATTATTTATGCATCTCATGGTAAGGAAAAGTATTTTTACATTTTTTGAAGAATTTTTTATAAGCTGTTATTGGATCCCAAGAATGAGGTACTTCGCAGCTTATTTTTCTGATTTATGTTTCAAAATGGTTTTAAACATAATTTTCAATGCATTTACTAATACTTCTGTATAAAACTGTTGATTGAATTCATGGTGTGCCTTATGAGTTTGTTGTGCATCTTTCACTAATTTGATCATATCTCGACTTCTAAATATGCTAGAATTTAACTTTTAAGTCTGTGCATTTTAGCATCGAAAATGTATAGACTTTAGTGAGTATATTTTCATAAAATTCGAAGTTAAATTTTAGAAAGTATAGTTTTTAGAAAATTCGAATACGAGTTTTCGACGGGAGAGCACGTTTCAACCATCACATGACCACGAATCGAATGCTTTTGAAGTGATGTCTGTCTGTATGCGTGTGCGTGCGTGCAGACGATATCTCACGAATGAATGAGGCAATTCGAAAGAAATATGGTACAAAAGTTACAATCGGTGAATGCTGGAAGCCTGTTGTTTTTCAAACGTGAACGAATGTTCAGAAAAAAATCCAACTTTTCCAATGAAATTTTGAAAAATTATTAGAACTAATCATTATTACGTAATTTTTCATTAGAAAATGATTGACACCAACTTTGGAACAGATTTGTTATAAAGGATTTGCGAAATCCGACATTTTTTTTGCCGCCAAGAATGGCACCAACGTGGCCGGTGTTTGAAAAGACCTAATGGACGCCATCTTGGGCCTTGTGCATAACAAATATAAACATATATATTTACAAATAAATTAAAAGATAATACATAAATAAGTTAGTTAAGTACTTTAAGGAAATTTCAAAAAATCTTAGTAAAAATATTGTACTTCAATGAAATTTAACGAAATAAAATAATATATTAGAGTATTAAAAGAAAATGGTGCTTTAACGAAATTTAAGAAATAAAGATACTTAGAGAATTTTTGTGCTTTAAATAAATTTTAAAAATTCTGTACTTAGAAAATATATTGTACTTTAACGAAATTTAAGAAATAAAACAATGTTTTAAAGTATTAAAAATGATGGTATTTGAAATTTAAAAAATAACGATACTTTTCTGCTTCTACAATAATTTATATATTAACAAGCGCTATCTTTAATTTTTTTATAATGTTCCAGTTTTTAATGCATTTTTGCACACAAAACGACAACACAACAAAAATAAAATGGCCGAAGCCGAAGATAACTGACAGCTAAAAGGTGTTGCCATAAAAACACGGAACATTTCGCACCAAGTGCAATTTATTTTTGCACCTCATTTGGCGATTTATCGTTCCCGAAAATAATCGAGGGAAAACAAATTCATTATATTAAATCTGTACCCCAACTTTAGAACGCTAGCTTCAACCATTCTATGTTTTATTATGCGATAAATTCCACATATTTATCGTATTCAAAAGTGAAGATAATTTGGGTAATAGTTTTTTATTTTGATGCCTAACAATTCGTTAATATTTATTTATCTACTATAAAAATAACTATTTCTCCGTCCTTATCGCTTGGCAGAATTTTAGCAACTAATTTAGAGGAAAATCGCCATTTTGGCGCCTTTTTAAATGTTACCAATCGACGAAAATTTCGCTAAATTGAAAATTAAAATGATGCTGAATCAGTGAAAATGACGACTGATGACATATCAAAATATTGGAATTGAATCTATTAAAAATATGACCTATTTTTTCTGTCCGTATCACTTGGAAATATTTGGCGATGATCTTGGTAAAATATCGTTAAATTGGCGCCATTAATTATGTCACGAAATTGAAGAAAATATTGACAAATTGACGCCAAATTGTTAAATATTATGCAGAGTATTATGTCCTTTATTTGAAATTATACCAAATTACACCAGCTGTTTAAAATTACTCTGAATTTGCAATTTTAATTCAATTTTCGTTTTTATTTGGAGACTGCATGTATTTTCGAAAGCGATATGGCGAAAATGATAAAAACTAAAATATCTCGAGAACAGTTAGCCATAGAGTTACGGGGTTGTTCTTTCTCTTTTCGTCGTCAATAATTACATATGAAACAAATATTTAAACAATTATTATAATCAGTATTTGGGTCATTCTTACAAAAGTGAAAAAATAAAATGTTTCTCTTACTAATTTATTTTTCTTCAGTTATAAAATAACATTTTTGAGGATTACAAAATAATGTTGTGCGCTCTTTACGATATAGTGTGTTTCAGACCATTAACAATAACGGTGTTTTAAAATTATTACTAATTTCAATGGCATTACCGAGAATTAAATAACATAATTAAATAATCTGTTTTAAAATGTGATTTTTGCATATTAAAAAAGGAGGGAGGAAAGTGGTATTAAATACATTTCTTATGGTTCTAGTTAATATTTTTTTATGTTTAATAAAAAGAAAAGTGCTTTCGAATATATTTAAATTTAATTTGCCAATTAGAAAGAAATCCTTACCATTAGACGGTCATTTTAATTACATTTCTGTCCACCAGATGGCTCTATTACAGGTTTATGCACATTAGTTATATTAACATGGTTATTTTCAACTAATATGAGGATATATGAGTCATATACATATGAGTATAGTCATATACATTGATATATGAGTCATATATCAATATAATATGTGATCACCACGTTACTTAAAAAAATTAATTCCTTTTAAATTCTATATTTGTGTTGTACGATTGCGGTTAGAATTTGTTTTTAATTTATACTTTGGTACAATACATTAACTAAATAAATTTGGGAAAAAAAATGCCTTTTTTTAACACTTTACAACATAGTTGAAAAATGTTTTTGATTTTATTCACTCTGTCTGTCTGTTCGCAAGATAGCTGCCGTATAAATGACTTTATCAAAATGATATTTTTGAGTATCATCCAATTAGTTTTGTAGTGAACACGGTTTGAAAAAATGAAATACGTTGAACCTAAATTGAAATACGGGCACGTAATTTTTTCAACATTTTTTAAGCAAAGTTAAAATTCACAAACTGCTTCGAAAATTTCAGGAAATATATGAATTATAACAAAATAAAATATCCGTCCTAAAACCATTTTATATTTGAATTTTTTCTATGCATCTATATTCTGCGTCAACGCGATTCCGTAAAATAAGTAATCATTTGACATTCAAAATTTTCATTGGAAAACGAATGATACAAACGCTAACGTGAACCATTCTGGAGATATTGTACAGATTTCAAATTAACTTTTGAAGAAGATCAATAAAAATCACAACTTTTATTACTGAAAAATAAATAATCATTTCACACGTAATTTCCCATTACAAAAAGAATGACAGAAAATTTAGAATGGCAACATGACCCGTTGCCGAGATTTTACACGTTTGTACAAACACATTTATAAAAAAAATATAGTAAGTATCATCAGATATATTCACTTTTTATATGCAATATTATGAAACAAATCTGTTAACGCCATTGTTATGGATAAGACAAGTTCGTTCCATTCACTAGAGAAGATACATTTTGCAATAGTTTCGTATTTTTATGAATAATTCGTCTATTTCATGGAATGCTATTTAAAAGTCAGTTTCATTTTGTAGTATATGAATAAGGCGTTTTTTATCCGGGGGGGGGGGGGGGGAGGACTAATACAACGGCCAATTTTAATTTACTTTTTGTTAATGAAACGACAAAAACATTGTGCTAACCCAATTATTATCCTGTGAAAGAAAACAAGTCATTGCATTATGTACAATAATACGCCATACGTTTTCCGTATATACGTTCCGTACGGAAATACGCAATACGTTTTTAAATTGCAAATCTAAAAACATATCTTGATATCTCGAAACAAACTTAAAATTCATCCTCTTTTAACAAAGATGTTAAGTGTTTATAACTTTGTTCATTCTGTCTGCATGTGTGTCTGTCTGTCCGTTCACACGATAACTGCGTAAAAATGACTCTATCAAAATTAAATTTTAGTATATTGTTGGGACAGTTTCTGGGACACATGAGAATATAAATGAATAATGTGATTAGTTTTAAATTGAACAAGGTTGAAAAAGGGAAATACACTGAGTCCTATGGGACTTTGTTTTTCAAACATTTTTAAGCAAAGATAAATTTCGGAAATTGCTTAGAAAGTCTTAGGAAATTTTAAAATTATGCCATAAAATATATAAATAAAGTTTCAGCAAAACATGTTCGGTAGTTTTTAAATAAAAATTAAAATAATATTTACACACATATTATATGAAGAGACTACTTGAACTACTTCAAAATGAATATGGCATCCATCTCTGTTTTCAAATGTAAAAATCGTGATATTTAAAGTTCTTTTAAATTTATATTTTGTGTTGCATCCTTCCTAAAACAGCATAATTTTTGCGTATTTTCTGTGCACCTATATTTTGTACCAACGCAATTACAATATTTTTGAGTTTGTATAATCATCAAACTTTGATTATTTCTACAACGAAAGCTTCATTTTAATGAATGCGGAATGTAATCAATAACATGCCCCCTTAAGGGAACAAATGAAGTCACGAACAAAACAATTTTTATATCGCGTCCATTTTTTCACGACAATGATATAAACTATTAAGTCATTGAGCCACAAATAAACCTTTTATGCTTAATTATGTCAATGTTTTTTTTATGCTGCCATATTAAAAAAAATATATAGAATTTAGAAAAAAATTCAAATTCTCGCTCAAATTTAAAAAAAAAATTCTATGCAATTCTAGATTTTTTGATAACAAAGATGGATATATATAGTTTGGTGAAAGTCCATTAATATTTGTGGCTGCAATTGTGTACACAAAAGATCGACCACAGACGTCAGACAGACAGACAAACAGAGGACATCACACCAAATATAGTCAAAACATGTTCAAAAATTCCTAAAATATGTATTTGCATCAAAATCTTGACATCGAATGTATTCGGGAAAATAATAATTTTTAATACTACGTGTGATAAAGTAAAAATCAGTATTATTGCGATCACGTTCAACTAGTTGCATGAGCGCAAATAAAATTTCTAAACGGGTTATCAATACCTCACTTACTACCTAATAGGTATGGGACCCCAGCGAGTTGCATTTGTTCTGTTCCACGTGGTCACTTTGAAAAGATAGGAATTTTCGTAGTCATCTCTGCTTTAAATTATACAAACACATTATAACAATTTATATCAACAAATTATACCAACACATCAATCACATATTTGAAACACTTGAAAAAAAAACTTACCCAAAATAAGTTGCCAAGAATATAACGAATTGTAAATCTCTTCTAAAAATTCGACGTGGTTACACTTCGAATCTCGGGTATACTATATTCCAGTGGCACGTCATTGCAATGCGTCACAGCTGAAGGTTGAATTCACGCATGAAAAACTGGAGAGAAGTTCTCATCAGCGGTGACCGCAGACCGCAACCGCTGCCCACGTAATAATAAAGGCCGGGAAATTTCGGCAAAAAACGATCGACAGCTCAGTTCACTAAAGTGTCCGCTAGGATCGCTTTTATTTCCTGGTTTTTTTTGCGGGTTTTCAATGTAAACAATGATGCAATCGTGAAGGTTTGGGTAAGTTTTTGCTTTGATAAAGCTTTTTTTTATAATTTTATATTTGTTATTATTTATTAAATTATACTGATTTTTATAGCATTAATATAACAAATTTGTGCAAAAAAAATTCAGTAAAAAAGGTACGTTGTTGTGTACCATATTGCAATGATTTCACTATGAGAGACAATGTTGGTTTCCATTATCTCAAAGATGGAACATGTGTTCTGCTTGTTGGGTTGGTGATTCTTTTATTTAAAAATAAAATCAAATAAATCGGATATTTCTTATTTAAATTAGATTTTTTTTTTCAAATTGGATTTTTATTTAAATTGGGCTTGTTTGATATTTCTTACAACCATTAAACTTTATGGAACATGTGTTCTGCTTGTTGGGTTGGTGATTTTTTTATTTAAAAAATCACCAACCCAACAAATTATTTTTAAAAAAATCAGACCCAACAATTTATTTAAAAAAAACCACCAACCCAACTATTTATTTAAAAAAAAAAATGAAATAAATCGGATTTTTCTTATTTAAATCAGATTTCTTTGTTTCAAATTGGAATTCTATTTAAGTTGGGATTGTTTGATTTTTCTCACAACCGCTAAAACTTCTTTATGAATAATATATAACAAAAATATATATTTCATATAATTGAAATAGATAATTAAAATATATATATATTATCATCATTATAGGGAATTTAGTGGTTTAATATATTAAATTACATAACGTTACTTTGTATATTCACATTTAATGAGCATTGCTAATGGGAATTGTAAAAATAATTAAAAATTAAGCTGCTGACTGTGAAGTTTAAATAGTTAAATTTACATTATCAAAACCAATTTTAATCAACGAGATTTAAAATAATACATAGTAAATGATTTTAACGTTGAGAATCAAAATCGAGGAAATTCATGTTATACTCGATTGCGAAAGTAAAGAAAAATAAATTGAAATATAAATATTTCTCCATTAATATAATCATGATTTAAATCAGAATATCTGCAAAAGCTGTAAAAAGGGGAGAAGGAGAAATTTTAATTCTGAAGAAAATAAGAAAATATTTGTAAGGAATTGCATGAATTTATCAAAAAACTATTGAATTTTTTCTTAAAGCTATTATCTTTAACAAATTTTAATATATTAAATACATATCCTTATTTATATAATTTGTTAAGTCTGTATGTGTCTGTCCCACTGTTTAGTCGCCAAATTTTCGCTAAACCTTTTATCCCAAATAACTCAAATTCCCCATCATTATTCATGGGTAAACCATTATTATGTAATAATTTAATAAGCATTATTACTTTATGTTACCCAAAACTTATATATCTGAAATAAATTAATGGATGTTCATGTTATATAAATCAACGATTTAAATCAATGATTTTTTTTTAAATCAAGCAATTTAAATCTTGATTAAAATGAAGTTGATTTAAATCAATCTACCCTGTCGACACCCCCCTCCAATTTTTTTTAATTATACACCCCCCTCAGTTTATGAATCCTGAAGAAATCCCAGGCGGTAGGGGGGGGGGGTACTTTATGCCATGTTAATGAAAATTGGATTTAAAAGAATTGAAAAGTATTTTAATAATTATTATTTAATATAATTTATAAAACTTAATTTTTATTTAATAATAACTAAAATGAAAAATTTAAAAATTTAAAATAATTACAAAAACTTGTTAATAAAAATTTTGCTTTTAAATTTAAAAAAAATATTCTTCTTACATCCCCCTATGGAAATTTCTGGCTTCGCGCATGTTTACATGTTTCCTTCTTCCTGTAAAAAAATATTTTAACGTTTTATAATTAATTTAATAATTAATAACGTTTCCCTTTTTCAATTTACTAAACGATAAAACATATTAAAGACATTAATTTTGTATCTTTTTTTTATTTACAAAACTAAAAATATTCTAGGTTAAATAAAAAATAACTATATTTATTAAACAAACAATACGCAAACAGATGCGGATTTTAAATTATTAGATAATGTAAAGAAATCTAAAAATACAAGGATTATAAGAACTTTGACAGTAATAAATTCGCTCTTACAGGAAATAACAGAGCCATCTACCAACTGTTCTAGAACTACACATTCCCCCTTTCCAATTCGAAATTTTTCGGCCTTTATTATCACGTAGGCAATGGTCAGACAGACAAACAGACGGACATCACTCCAAAAATAGTCAAAACGTGTTAAGAAAGTTTTAAATATTGGTATCAAAATTTCGACATTGAAAATTTTTGTAAAAATAATGCTTTCTTAATACTACGTATGAGAAAGTAAAAATCAGTATTATTGCGATCATGACCAACTAAATACATAAACACATACAAAATTTTCTAGCGGGTTATCAATATCTCAATTACTACATAATATATATGGGACCCGACAGAGTTGCATTTTTCCTGGTCCACGTGATTACTTGGAACAGATAGGAATTTTCGTGGTCACCTCTACTGTAAATTATACAAAATGCCAACACATCAGTAACACATTTGAAACACTTAAAAAAGAACAACTTACACAAAAGTAGTTGATGAAATATGACGGTATCCAAGCGAATGCAGAGTTGTAAACCTCTTCTAAGAATTACACGTGGCTAGGCTACGAATCTAAGATATGCTTACTTATCACAACTGCCTTCCGTGGCAACGGCAGACTCACAGAATACTATAGGGGGCACAGAATACTAAATTCAGAAGGTTCACTCCCATAGGACCCTATGGCAACATTTTTAACATGGGATGTCGCATAGACACTAGAGCTCGTGAGTTGGACCAACTGAACTACGATGCGTCTGCCAGATGTGGCTCGTTATCGCTCGCTTGGCGATTTTTTTTAAAACGGGAGGGGAACAAAATGTTGAGGACTGTACTTTTATAATTTTTGAAACTATAGAAAGGTTCAGGATTTAAAAATACATTAATCTGCAACATAAATATATTCATTAGTTTAAGAATAATTAAATAAACATATTTAATTCAAATAATCATAAAATAGATTAAAAAATAGACACATTGCATTGTCTCACTATAAAACATAATGCACAAAAAATTACAAGCTAACATACTCAAAAGACTGAAATATTATATAATATTTTCAGTCTAAAGAGTATACTAGCGTGTTGATCGTTAATTACTTGATCCTTAATTTATTCTGGGATACTGATAATAGACCTTTTTTTTTAAATATAAAAATATTCATATAGTAAATATTAAATTTACATAAATGCACTATCGAAGTTGTGGAACTCAATTATTAATTACCCGAGGGGAGGGGGGGAATTTTCCACCATAAGGCACTTAATAAAAATTATACATAAATATATACACATACTATATCACATTCAACTAAGAAAAAGCTATCCAAATATCAATTATTTCACATTTTATAAAAATACGGAAAATATTTTTTAACTAATTATACCACTACCTCTTATAAGTTAGTCTAATCCGGCAGTGATAACAACACAGCACTAATTTCGTATGATGAACACATGTATACTTATATGAACACGTGTATACTTATAATGAGCACGTATGTAGGATGGTGATAACTAAAATTATTTCAATTTTAATAAACATAAATTACATACCCTGTAACGCAACCAGTTTTCTTTTATCAATCCATTTCTATGAAATGATCTAAACACTTAACAAATAATCCTTTTTCACGTTACTCAAACCACGCTAGTCTGTTGTTCAAAGTTTTCGCCGAGCGAAATAGGGTTATAACATTGAAAATCGGCTTGGACCCAAACCAGACCATCGCCAAGCGCTCGGACCAAACCAGACATCGCCAAGAGCGCGCCAACCCTCTGTTTAGTCTATCTCTAATGGCCGGCGCGAAAACGAAACTATCGAGAGTGACAGGTCTGTATAATCACAGACTATTATATGGAAAAATATGGAATTTAATACGTGGAATTGTCCCCATGGAAATTGTTGCTTAATCCATATCAGTTCTAGCATACAATGGATGTTGTCGAAGAAACGTCTAGAGTTCATACAATTAATTTGTCTGCTGGTACATGCCCTGTAAATTTTAAAAACTGCTGAAATCGAACCCTTCATAAGTTCAGTCGTTTTATTAATACTTAACAGGATAGTTGAAAAATGTTTATGACTTTGGTCGTTCTGTCTGCCTGACTGTTCGCAAGATAACTGCCGTAAAAATAACTTTATCAAAATGAAACTTTGGTATGTTGTTGAGATGGTCTGTAGGGCATATGGGAATGTAAATGAATAATATCACCTAATTAGGTTTAGATTGAACCCGGGTAGAAAAAGTGAAATATATTAAACCATATGTGAGTTAATTTTTCAAACATTTCATAAGTACAGTTAAAATTCGCTAATTGCTTCGATAAATCTATGAGATATTTAAATTATTCCATGAAGTGTAAAATAAAATTTCAGCAATATATGTTCGGTATTTTTTAAAATAAAAATTTAAATAATGATTACACCCATATAGTATGAAGAGTTCAAGTGACCCACTTCAAAATAAAATAAGGTATCCTTCATTTTGTCCTAGAGTACAAATCGCGATTTTGAAATTTTCTTTTAAATTTAGATTTAGTGTTGCATCTCTTCTAACAAACTTTATTATTGAGTATTTTCTGTGCATCTATATTCTGCGTCAACTCAACTACAATATTTTTTAGCTTAAATGATTATCAAACTGTGATTATTTCTACAACGAGGCCTAATTTTAATGGATGCAGAATGTAAATAAGCAATATGAAGGTGAGTTGTATAAGAAATGCTGAATTAGTCTCAAGCAATACTGTTCTGGAGTCTGCAATAAAAGAGTATGAATAAAATACTCACTGCATTTATATAGACAAGTAAACTAAATTATTGTAGTTCTGTAATAATTTAAAAAAATATATCCGCTGAATGTTTTTCATTTTAGAGATGTTTAAATTAAATTGCATTTCAGATGGAAAGTATTTCATAATGAATATTTCATGCATGATTGATCTTTCTTGTTAATCTTATACATATATCGAGTGTCCACAATAGTTTCACCTTTAAAGTCCACCAGAATGCGTATTTCACCCATTATCTCCTGAGAAAGGCAAGTCATTTGTCTTTACAAGCCTTCAGATTTTCATTTCCATACCTATTCAGTAACCTCACACAAAAGCTAATGATTTACTCTTCGGAATAAAATGACATATTGGTCATAATTAGGCCACTCAGTGTATATATAATTGCATGTTGCATCGTGCATCTATTCTTTTGCTCTCCCTGCAATACATAGTAATGTGTAGGGAAAGTATTGGAATCGTGTCCAAAATAGCAAATTCTGTTTTCGACAACAAGTTTTGGGATCTCTTAAACGCGAAAATATTTTTAGTGTGATATTGGTGTGTGTGTCTGTCTGTGCAAAGTTGATATTCACTGTATCTCAAAAACTAATGAACCAAATTTCATTAATATTTATATGTAAGACACTTGTACGTGGCTCTGGTGCTGATTACATATCGGTACGCATTTAATAGGGGTAAAAAATCCACATTCTTACGGAATGGCTTGCAAAAATCGTATATATCCACTCTAGCTAAAATATTAATTGGCCAAATTTCACAAAATCTGGTAGTCCTGTCACTTGTTGAATACTCTGGTGATGAATAGATTCTGGTATGATTTGGAAAAAAAGAACCTGCTCCCTTTTGCGAAATGGACTGCAAAAATCGCCAAAATCTAAAACAAAAGATTATTACGATTCAAATTTATGCTCAAACGTATTAATAAAATGCTTATATAATATGCAATTTTTGGCGTGGAAAAGAATAGGACTAACCCCACTACACCAGGTCTAACCGTTCTTGGGATATATTAGTTTTTTCGCATTTTTGTTACTGCGCTTTGACAAAATGTCTAGTTGCAAAATAAAAAGAAAAATTGAAGTAAAAGTGCAAATTCGCTTTTTTATTGTGTGTGTAAATAAATCCAATTTAATGGAATATTAAATAAATAAAGAGAATGTGAATATGAGTCTGCAGGGAAAGTCATCTACTGACAGCATCAGATTTTTTTCTCAATGAAGTTAGCTATAAATAAATGAACTTGAATATTGAAGTTATTATAGATTTATATCGATTTGAAATTCAGATTTATTCAAGGTGTAGTTTCTTTCAGGTGTATTTCCGTTCAAGTTGATCGTATGTATATGTGATGTAAATTTGGATATAAGGATAATTTTTATATATAAGGATTTTTTTGGATATAAGGATATTTGTTTGCAATTCGCCACAGCATTGAATCACAGTTGACGTCGATCCTTCAATTACTCCATGATGCAATAAAATATCCCAAAATGTATTACTGCGAATTAAATCCTCTCCGTACACGAATAAAGATTTCAAAAATGAACCAGTCCGAGTGAATTCCTCAAGTCCCACAACTAATTGGTAAGACCACAACCTAACTAATATGCATTGGTCAGGACCAAAGAAAACTTTACTACTTTCAAGGGAAAATTGATTCCATAAGGAATGAATAAAGGGTTCCAAGGAGTGAAAGCACGCCATTCTATAGCGATCATGAACAGGGATTCTATCGTCTTTGACTAGTCGTTCTGCAATCTTCTTTTCGTCCAGTGTCATTTCTACTGTCCAATCGGAAGACGTCAACAGGTTGTATGCAAAAATTGGAGACATATTAAACATGCCTTGCTGCTTGAGCCAAATGAATAAGTGAATAGCTGCTGGCCGACAGCGAATAATCACAAGATTCTTTAATGCAGTGGGAAGAGGAAGCCTCTCGCATATGCCAGTCAATCGGTTTTCAATCCGAGTGTACCATTCTTTGCCAGTTCTTTTCGTACAATCGTTCAGCAATCGTAGTTGTTCCGAATCAAATATGATGTCCTTCTGACATAAATAAATGACTAATTTTGCAATTGTCTGGTCTTTGAGTGAAGGCGGAAAATTTGTGTAAACTTCCATCAATTTCTTAGAAAGATTTAGGTTGATTACATTCATTTTCAGTTTATCTACCTTTCAGAAAAATATTATATTTCGGACAATTTCGCAAAATTGAATAAAATTTCCTTCGTTGACCTGGAAAAGAAAAAAGTTAAAATTACTTTATTCCACAATATTAAAAATATTGAACTTTATTAGAAATTTAATACAAATAAAGATTTTTATTTTACCCCTGATACACTACCAAACGAAGCCACTCTTTAGAATTTGTTTAATATTTTACTAATTTTACTACATATTTAACCTTGAACATTTTAAAAAAATTGATACAATTACAGATAGTTTTCACTTGATACACTACCAAATCAAATCATTATTTGAAATTTTTACAATATTTTACTGATTTTATGTTAACATTTATATATATATATATATATAATTGAAAATTTTTATTTTAACTATATATATATATATATATATATATATATATATATATATATATATATACCCGAGATATACCATTAATAGAAAATTGCTGTATATAAAAAAGAGTCATTATTAAATATTTGGATAATATTTTAATGAATTTACGTTAACGTATATATATATATATATATATATATATCAAAATGAAATTTTAGTATCGTATTGAGATGGTCTGTGGGACATATGGGAAATGAAAATGAGTAATATGACCTAATTCTCAATTAGTTTCGAATTTAAATCGTGTTGTACAAATGAATTACATTGAACCCTATGAAAAATATCCTTTCAAACATTTAAGCGGAGTTAAATGTCAGAAATTCCTTCAAAAATTTTAGGAAAATTTCAAATTATCACGGAAAATATTAAAAAAAAATTCATCAAAATATGTTAGTTAGATAATTACACCCATATTATATGTCAACCCATATTATATGTAAAGATCACATAATGTATTTCAGAATGAAATATGGCTTCAATTATTTTCACCCTATATTTAGTGTTTCATCCTTTAGAAAACCGCTTCATGTTTGCATATTATCATTTGTGTATCTAAATTCTGTACCAACGCAATTCCGATAATTTTTTTTTTAGTATGAAATTCACTTAATCTTTCAGTTTCATTTCTGAAAGTTTTCCTTTTCTCCCGTCTCCCCACTTCTGAAATTTCTTCAAAGTGTTTGTTCGCCCGATAACTGCAATAGAAATGACTTTATCAAAATGAAATTTTAATATCGTATTGAGACGGTCTGTGGGACATATGGGAATGAAAATATGATGGTAAATTAACATAGATAGTAAATTAACTTTGGGAAGCATAATAGATTTTAATATTTTTCTTTTGGCAGTATGAGCAGACAATTTTACATATTATCTTCATAATCGTCTCTCGGAAAACGGTCACTACAATTTCTGGCATTCTTAGTAATCAAAGAATCTTGTATTCCACATCTATGTAACCATTCCTTCATCAAAATAGAGTTATTCGTCTGAAACAGGTGTAAAATATTTTTTTTATAGGTAAACCTGTATATAGCTGGACCTTGATAAGTGCTCTTAACACTGTTTTCATGAATAATTATGTCGAGAAGAAAAACTCACACACATATGCTCATCATTGCTGCAGTAAAACAGTTATAACCTGCCTGAATTACTAAGTTTCTTAACCGGACTATCTACAGAATGGAACACAGTGAATAGAAGACAATGGAATATAGTACAGTGCGATTTCTGTAATTAGACACTATGAAACAGACATTTTTGTTTTTCTTAATAAAATATTTCATTTGGTGCTTACTATGCAAATGAAAATAATTTATTACTTTCCCTGCAATACACGGCAATGTATAGTGAAAGTATTGGAATCATGTCGAAAGTCGCAACTCCAGTTTTCAATGGATCTACACGTTTTAGGATCCCCAGATTACGAAAAATCTATTTTTAGCCTGATGTATCTCTGTGTATGTATCTGTGCAATGAATGTATCCACTCTAAATTAAAAACCAATTGAGCAAACTTAGTAATACTTTGTTAGAAAGTCACTTGTGTGTGACCCTAGTGCTAATTAAGATTTTGGTACGATTCGAAATAAAAGAAGGAGCTTCTTTCGCGAAATAGCCAGCAAAAATTTTATGTATTCACTTTAGTTGAGAAACTAATAGACTAAAATTCCCAAAAATTTTTTTAGATAAGTTGCCTGTGGCTTAACTTGTTGCTGGTTGGATTTCAACAGGATTTGGAAAAAAAAATTATATACTTTTTTTTTGCGAAATGGGCCGCAGAAATCGCCAAGATCGAAAATAAAATACTACAAATGTATTAATGAAATGCATGTTTTATACGCAATTTTTGACGACGAATAGATTAAGATTAACACCATTACTCTAAAATAGGCCATTCTTGAGATGTCAGTTTTTTATATGGAGAAAGGAAGACGTTTTCACTATGTAGTGAAAACAGTTTTATGAAATTTCTTAAATTTAGCAGTTACTTCCTTTGAGGGTTATACCGATGCTTATTAGATTTTGGCATGATTCCGAAAATATTACTTTTCTTTTTGCGAAATATAGAATGAAGATCGTGAACATGTGAAAAAAATTGCTGAAATATAACAGTTAAGAACTTGTTCCTCATGTAATTTTTAACAGTATAGCGAATATTAATCCCATGACTCTAGGATGAACCGCTCTCGAGTTATTTCAGTATTAAAATTCTGAAGAGCTGAAGACTTTAAAGTACATTGAGTTGAAGGGTACACTTTGAAGATAAGAGCTTAGAATTTCTTAATAGAAGTTCAACGATAGAGCGTCGGGCTGGTCAGTTCGGAGATCCGGGGTTCGATTCTCGGTTGGGGCAGCAAGGCTCTTTACAAAGTTGCCAAATGAAACGAACATGCATTAAAACTGCAAATTGGATATAATATTACAGAAATTTCCGTGTTGTATTCTGCTATTAAGCACAATTTAATGCATCGCGAAATAAAAAATAAAAAAATTAATTTGATGAGGAAAGTCATGTGCTTCTCACTTCAGATATTTTGTTCGTAGAAGTATTTCGACATGCTGCAACAGCGCAGTTCGAAATTTCTTTCAATATTTTTAAAAAGTGTAAGAAAATAAAAGTTAAAAAGAATACAATAATTTATACAATGAAATGGAAAAACTGATGCTGGACTCCTGAACTGTAGTTCTCTAATCCAACAAGTAAATAAACAGTGTCTCTAACAAGCACTTTCATAGCTCTAACATTACCTCTAAACTATTATGACACTTACTGATTGCCAACAGCCATACCGTGCTGAAAACACCGGTTCTGGTTAGATCACCGAAGTCAAGCAGCATCGGGCGCAGTTAGTACTTGAGTGGGTGACCCCCTGAGAACACCGCGTGCTGTTGGCATATTTCGGGCCCGGTAGCCCTGTGGTTTACGCGCGGGATTTGCACGCTGCCACAACTAACGTCGTGTTCATCCGGAGTATGATCACATTAAACATGGGGGTCCGTAAGTCCTTCCGAGAGGTTGGTGGTAGGGAAAGGAGGGTACGGTCCCTGTGGATGCCTCCCCCACTGGGTTCCGGTCTAAATTCGGTGGCACTAACCGGCCGTTCAAGCAGTTACCTTACACCGATCTGGTAGATCGGACTGTCTGGGTCTCAACTTTCTGATTGCCAGCGCTAGAACTTCTGTAACACAGGCTGACTTATCAAGAATATTGAAGCCCATTAAGGTTTCTGTGGCGGTTTACGTGCTTTAAATATTGATTTTTTTGCATAAATATTTTATAACGCTAACAAATTTTCAATTGAGTTATATTTTTATAAATATGAATAAGATTGGAGTAAAATAACTTCGCGACACTTCTTAACAAGAATTGATTATATAATTCCCAGTCTGTAAGTAGATTAACAAATAAGGGTTGAAATATATGGACGTTTCTTTTTACTTTTTTGCAAAAATTCGGTTGCATTAAAATTCATAAAATACTTAGATGTATATTTCTATTTCGTATCTGTTACAGTTCAAACATTATATAGAAAAATTTATGGTTTTAACATGAGATCAGAAATACCTTGCAACATTTCAAACACATATAATAAATAATGAAAAGTTGTTTTAAAATATATTTATGATGATACAGTGGTGTGTGAATTACTCGGTGGGATCGCACTTCAAAATAAAACTGTGTATTTCAGCCTTTTTAAATAAAATCGGACAATTTAGCCATTATAAACTCCAGTTTAGTATTTGTAAATAAAATCACGTATTTTAACATTTTTAAATATAATTGTGAATTTTATCGATTTCTAAACAAAGTTTCAAATTGCAATTCTTTTAAATAAAATTCCTAATTTTAGCGATTTTAAATGAAATTGTAAATTTTGGTACTTCTAAATTATTATTATATTGCAAGATTTGAACTTGGCGGCAGTTTGTTGACAGTAGGATTTTAAAACATTTTTTTTTATTCCCCTCTTCGTTTCTGAGAAAGCGAAATAACGTAAAATATTTTCTAATATGTTTTAACCAGTTCGGTGCAGAACACCTACCCATAATTATTTCAATAGCACTTCATAATGGGAAAATACAAATAGAGCTATATAAATAATGGATTACGTTCAGCTCGTATATAGAGGAGCCGGAAAGAAATCGAATTCAACGGGTACAGCACGGTCGATCGCAACGTAATAGCCAGTAGCATCGTAGATGCTGTTTTTAAACCCCTGCAAAATTAATATTTCGTATAATTTTTTTTATATATATCGATTGCTTCAGGTATCAGCAGTTTACACAGATAAATGAACATTAAAATTGTTTTGATTTGTCAGACATCCGTATAAAAAATATTTGTTGAAAAATATTCACTGTATTGTAAGATACACATTTAGTTTAAAAAATCTGATGTGAGCAGACATAACTTTCCCTGAAGATATAAAGTCCTTTTGCAATTTTTTATTTCATTATGCATTAAATTGAGTTTAATTGCAGAAAATAATATGGATAATTTTCTGATATTATATCCAATCAAATTCGCTTTTTTTTTATTGAGTCTTCGATTCGTTTGGCAACATAATTCACTTTAAATTCTTCAGGTTCTTAAAATTTCAAAAACTACAATATCTCGAAAATGGTTGATCTTACCGTCATGGGGTCAGATTTATTCGCTTAGTTGTTAAATTCTACATGTGGAAAAAATACTTAATTAATATATTTCATCAATTTAATTCATTTATTTCAGAGTTTCACAATCTTGCGCATGTAATATTTTATTTTCAATCGAATATAATAGATTTGAGGGTCATTTCGTAAGCAAAAGCCACTCTTTTTTCCCGAATCGTATCATAATTTAACCAGCATCACAGTATACTACGAGTAACTTATCTAACAATTTTTGTGTAATTCGATCAATTGATTCGTCAGCTAGAGTAGATACCTAAAATTTTTGCGGACCTTTTCACAGTAACGACAGATTCATTTATCCAGAATCGTACCAAAATCAAATCAGCATCAGGGTCGCTCAAAAGTCACTAATGTACCAAATTTTATGAAATTTAGTTGATTAGTTGAGTTAGAGTGGATATATACCATTTTTGCGGGGTATTTCTTAAAAAAAAAAAGGAAGTTTCTTCTTTTCGAATAGTATCAAAATCTAATCAGCACCGGGGTGACCCACAAGTGACTTATCTACAAAATTTTGTAAAATCTGAGAAATTTGTTTTTCAGTTAGAGTGGATACAAGCAATTTCTGCGGGCCATTTCGCAAGAAAAGGCAGGTTGTTTTATCCCGAATCGTAGAAAAACCAATCAGCACCAAGGTCAGATACAAGTGACTTACCTACCAAATTTTATGAAATTCAGTCCATTCGTTCAGTTTGAGTGGATAAATACATTGCACAGACACACACACACACACACACACATTGAGACGTCACGCTAAAAATTGTTTTTCGTATTCTAGAGGTCTCGAAACGCATAGATCCGTCGAAAACTCGAGTTGCGATTTTCGTCATGATTCCAATACTTTCCCTATACATTACCTTGTATTGCAGAAAGTAAAAAGCTATACTGCCTTTGATGACTGTAATGAAACACACACACACACACACAGAGACAAAAAAAAATACTAAAAGTATTTAAATTGAAAAATGTTTTTATTGGAATATTATATCTTAAATTTAAGTTCATTGACATTTTATACATAGACTTTAAAAGTTTTCAAATAACTACATTAAATATTCAAAAATATTCAAATATGTTATTTGCTATTCTAATTTATAATTTTCAAAGCATTTCTTATTAAAGTAAACTTTTAAATTTAGGAATAATTTTATCTACAATTGGATTTATTAAGTAATTTTGTTTTAGAAAAGATTTATATGTACATGTAAACTTATTGTTTTTATTTAAAATAAATGATTTTCAGGTGTATTTTAAATTTCTAATTGTCTATGTACATTTAAAATAATAAAATATCCTCAAAAATTAGCTCCAAATTATTAAAATGTAACCTCCTTAAAATTTCAAAGTAGTTTTACTTTTGTTTCTTTTCTAATTTCAAAATTACATGTCGAAAGATGACTACTATAAGGATGTTCGATGATTTATGTCTAATTTTATATGCACATTTTATATTTCATATTTCTACAAGGACTTTTTCAATTAAGAAGAATAGCTCAAAATGTATAGTCCGTTTATAACTGGTATATAGTATATACTCCTAGTTAAGCGGGCATGTTTAAAAACCATCACTTCCAAAGCGGTTTTATATACATGAATTATTATATTATATATATAAAGACATTATTACTAATATAATCTCTCTGGTCTCTTCTGATTCAAATTTATATTTACCAGCGGCTCGCTAGTTTACAGTATTGATGCGTTTCTGAGAATTTGCCTTTCTGTGAAATTAAACGAAAGGGTATGAGAGTTGGTTTGACGGTATATACATATTTCATTAATTTTCTAAAATAACTTAACTGATTCCATCACAAAACATAAAGGATCCTAATTTAAATTGTTTTAGAATATTTACTACACATTGTAATTTCCTCGTTTTAACAAATGCAATTATCTTCTCCATAAATTTTTTTGTCCTACTGCAATACTAAAACAACTTGATAATATATTCCGTTTACGCTTTAAAATGGTACTCTAAAAGAGATCTAAATATTTTATATGATATAATATGTTTGTTCATCAAGAATGTGGAGCTTTGATTTTGGTGGTAGAGCCAATTTTTCAAACGATTGGGCTCTGGTTCGAATCCAATCAGTTACTCAAAATGTTGCCATCTGTTGCTAACATATCCAAGTAACATTTTTCTTTTAAATCAACAAAAAATTTTATTTGAAATTAATTTAATTTCTGTAGACAAATAATTTTATTTCCGTACAATATTTTTAAGTCTGTATGTTTATAAAAATTAATTTCGAAATTATTTTGAAAAAATTGTTAATTTATACGTTATACAAAATATAGATGGAGAATACATTTTAGACAATTATTTTTAATTGAAAAAAGTGCTTGTAGAAATAGATCTGACATTTATTGATTTTAAAAATTCATATAAAATTGCATTCGATATGCTGAATTTTTTTAAAAAAACCATGCTATATGAGAAAAAATATAAAGCTTCTAATATCTTGAAAAAGACTAGTTAATAATTTCCATAAAATGGTGTTCATTCATTCAAATTTAAAAGTATTTGTTTATGATAATAGTAAGTTTATTTCATATTCTTTTTTAATGAATGTTCTCCTTTTAGATGCGAAAAAATTTCTTTTGTCAGCGGATGATAATAAAATTGCTATATATTTAAAAATCTATTAATTTTTTACTTTCCCTGCAATACATGGTAATGTATTGGGAAAGAATTGGAATCATGCCGAAAATCGCAACTCGAGTTTTCGACGGATGTACACGTTTTGGGATCGCTAAAACACGATAATTTTTTTTTTACCTTAACGTCTCTGTGTCTGTCTGTGCAATGGGTGTATCCATTCTAACAGAAAAACTAATTGACTGAATTAAAAAAAATTTGACAGATAAGTCACTTGTGGGTAACTCTGGTACTGATAAGATTTTGTACGATTCAGAATAAAAGAAACCGTATTTTTTGCGAAATGGTCTGCAAAAATCGTCAAAATCTGAAATAAAAGACTAAGCATGCTGAAATGCAGCAATTAAATACTGGCTGTACATGTAATTTTTGGCGATGAAAAGAATAAAACTAACCCCATTATTCTAGGGTTACGCGTTTCCGAGTTAGGAACATCTTTCCTATAAAGAATTTGGCGCAATCCGCCAGTTTTTTGTTAGCGTTAAGGATGGCGCCAAGGAATACAGTGTTCCTAACGAATCCCCGGTATTCCTAACGAATCCCATGTTACACTTTGTGCGTAAGAAATATTGAAGTATGTAATTAAAAAATAAAAAATGCATAAAAATGTAATACATAAGTATAAAATAATGTATAAGTAAAAAAAAGACGATACTTAGATAAATATTTTACTTTGAAGAAATTTAAAAAAACGATAAAAGAGTGTACTTTAACGAAATTAAAAAAAGATACATAGAAAATATATTGTACTTTAACGAAATAAGAAACGATATTTAAATAATTATACTTTTACGAAATCAAAAAAAAAAAGGACACTTAAAAAGGAGTTGAACTTGAACAAAATTTCAAAAAAAGATTGTACCTTAAAGAAATTTCAAAAAACTCATTGCAATGGCTATTTGAGAGACAAATGCTTCGTGGCCTTCGTCAACTATGCGGACGTAACGATTCGTTTTTTCAAATTTTACAAGAAATCATTTGAAAAATATTTATCGTGGGTCCAACTGATTACAACTATAGCGTGTTACCATTCACTATAAAGGTCTTGAAAAAATCGTTTATTTGATACCATACATAACAATGCCCCCCCCCCCCCCGAGGAGTAGCGTGCCCCCAAAGAAGGAAAATGACGTCACGAACAAAATAATGTTTGCATTGCAACAATTTTTCACGACAAAAATTTAAACTATTAAGTCTCGTAACGAATGAAGCGATTTGAACAAAAGTTGCGAAAAAAATCACAATCAATGAATACTGGAAGCCGTTTGTTTTTACGCACAATCGAATGAACAGAACTCACATAAATTTTGGAATGAAATTGTGAAAAAATCATCTAAAAATTAAAACATTCAATGAAGGTACGTAGACAATCATATCTTATTTAATTTTTCATTAGAAACCGATTGACAAAAACATTAGAACGCTAGCATGGACCATTCACGAGATAAAGTACTTTTTTCAAAGAAAATTATCAAAAATCACATAACTTCATAAAAGTATTCACAATTGTGAAATCTGTTCACTTATCAGATGTAATATTATGAGATACATTAATTATCATCATTTTCGCAGATCTAGTTCTCTCATACTTTGGGTAATAGCATTCTAATTTGATGCCATTAGTCGTTTATCTACTCTAAGACAAAAGTGTTTCTGCAGCCACAATGTTTGACATTATGTTGTCGACAATTTTGGCGAAATATCGCCAACGTGGCGAGTTTTTGTATGTCGCCAAATTGACTAAAGTTTCGCTAAATTGATGAAAATGACGCAAAATCAATGAAATTCATTATTTTAGAGAAAACTTAAGAATAATCATGACACCGCTACGACGTTGCCGAAGACCTTATAAGCAATTAGACGAGTTCAAGTGGTCATACATTCGGCTTGCGGGAAACTGGCTGGACATACCAAGCAATAGGCCGCCACGTGCTTCGATCGGACACTGCTGTTCAAAGGTGCAGGCAGCAATAGTTGCTGCAAGGAACTCATCGTCGGAATGAAGACTCTGGAAGGACAGTGTGCATTAATGAGAGGCTAGATCGAATGATTGTGCGACAGGCACGAACTGGCACATGATAACGGTTCATGATAACGTTCTTAAGTTTTTGTGAATCATTTTACAATGCAAAATTACATAGGAAATGATTATTTTAGTAACTTAAAGATTTTAAAATTTTTTATGCTTTTTCTCAAAATTTCATTCGAAAATTTGGGTATTCTCTGAGCATTCGATTCCGTTTAAAAACTATGTTTTTCCAGTGTTCAATGTTTAAAATGTTTGTACAAAATTTCGTTTGATTTTGATTCGCTCATTCGTTCGTGAGATATCGTCTCCACAAACTTTTGGACACACACAAACACGAATACCTATACACTTGAACATCACCTCAAAAACGTTCGAATCGTATTCAACGATGCTTGAAATGTGCGCTTCCTCAGAAAACTTGAATTCGAATTTTTGAACCCGTCTCAATAATTCCCTTCTTATGCATTTTCTATAGTATAGTGAAGTAATATATAACACAGTTAAGACTTATAAAACACTGTAACATCTAACTCTTACATGTGTTTCTTATAAAACTGATGATTATTCAAGTATTGGATGGAGAATGATAAAAATTGGTGAAAATGTTCATTAAGGATCGAGCAACATCATTTATGTGAAGTATATTTATCAGATTTTTTCATAATTTTAATAAAACACTGTTATTAATGAAAAAAATCATGCAGAGTTAGAAGGAAAGGAAATTGCAAAAATTGTGGCAGGGGACGTACACGATTTATTTTTGTGACCGGCCCCACTATATGATTATTTTGAGCATAAAAAAAAAAAATGAAAAATTTGAAAAAGCAAATGAAAAACGGAAGGGGGGGGGGGTGTTCGCTGCGTAATTTGTATAGGCGGCCCTGATTAGGATAAAGCTACTATCCGCGTGTGATTTTCGTAAGAACCATATCCGAAGATCTTTAAATTAATATGAACGCCTGTTTCGAAATACGGAAAAACGTATGCAAATGAGAGAAAAACACCTCTGAAAAACTATTTCAAAAGTTCTCGCGCGGTCTATCTATAATGTAATCAAATGTATCAGTGTCCATGACATTTTAGAAAATATTTGAATTTTGCAATATTTTATGGAAATTGCAACAAATAAAGTATATTTACCGAGCCTTTGAAGAAATCATTTAGAGTTATATATCAAATGAAAAGGGGAATTATTTGGAGTTCATATTTGCATTTTGTAAATCTAAATAAATAAATAAATACAAAAAAAAATATTTCCGTGTTTTATCCACTCATTAGAGAATGCAATGGATGGTTAAAATAATAATAAAAAATATTAACAGTTTATCCGTGCGATATCGTTCGATTTGCCAGGGAAAAACAACATTGCAATACATAAAGAATACTTCTGTTTGAAGTTCAGAAAAGAAATGCCGTTTCCACTCGAAAATAAAATAAATCACACTGCGCGCCTAATCAAAGCATTTCAATAAGATAATTTACACAGTATTTCCGATCGGAATAAATGCAAGACAGAGTGTAAAATTACTTGGGAGTGCAGACAATTTTGAAGTTAAAAAAAAAAGTTTCACAGAGTTATAGAACATAACAAGTGTAACTGTTACAAATTATTCCGTAGATATTTTCAGTTTTCACCGCAAAGAATAAACTTTCAAAATCAAACATTCTTGTGCTCAAAATATAGAGAATGCGATGAAAATCTGGACCTGCACTTCGTAAATTACGAACTTTGAACAACAGATTATCCTTGGATTATATGCAAAAAATTATGTTCAGTCACATTAAAAAATATTATGGTAAATCCTGTACTTACCTTGTAAATGGTGCTAGATATTATATGCGATTTCCTTGAACCAAATTAGAAGCAATGGAAGAGAAAGATACTTTGAAACTGTTATTCGGAAGTACTGAAGTTCTCTGATATACTGCCCAAGATATCACAGAATACTAGTCTCGACCGAGGATGTTGTAGTCGTGCAGGAGTGCCTAGCCCGAGGGCTTTTACCTCCGATCTGTGGATAACATGTGTATATTTTGCCATCATATGAGCTTAAGAGATCTGAATATACCTTTGACATGGGCAGCCTTGTCCATACCTTCCTTAATGGAAGGTACTAGTCTGTTCAGAACACATACTGATATAGTATTCTGTGCACTACAAGAATAAACTTGTTGAACGTTATCATAGAACCCCTCCCCGAGGAGCTCTTTAGCACGTCCCACGATGGCTAATCCTTTTCTTTACCTAAATCACGGCTAACAGTGGCCGTGACATTTTCTGCATTTTGGAAAGGAAAACAAGGTGAAGTTGCATACGGAGGAAAATTTCGTTGCGGGAACCGATTTCGTATTTCGTGATCTTTTTGGGACACATATTCCGTTTTCTTTATATTTTCGGAACTTTCGTGACCTGCAGACACCCTGCTGGTTAGAAATAATTTCATAACAAACATTTCTATTTATAAGATATATTTTCCCTCTTTCGCTAATTAAATATCAAAATAACTATAATCAAACTACGAATACTTTCAAATAAAAGTACTTTTGGTATTACTTAGTATGTTTTAGCTCTCGGGAAAGATATATACCTTACCTGCAGAAGTATATGGATCACCGACTTGAGTGTGCGTTTGCCATTAAATGTAACCTTAGCTTTAAAAGAACATCACATTCTACTAACCGTAATTTGAGCAATAAACTTCTCGATCTAAAAAAACAGCACTACCAATATAAATAGTTTTACTTACACCACGTTTTATATACCAAAGTCATGTTTCACAGTGCTTTTCAAACGCGACTAACTTTCAGAAATTAAAGATCAAATTATTATAATTATAGAGACGGATCTAAATGAAATAGGTGATTCAAAAGTGATTATTTTCAATTGAAATAGGATTACATCTTCATTTCATATTTTCTTCATAAATTATTTGCAAACTGATTAAAATTAAATAATGCCATACGAAAAGCTAGCAAAAATGGGGGTTGGCAAATGATCATATTTTAAACCATGACTCAGCACTGTTAAATTTCACTACTATTAGAATTCATATAATTTTAATTTTTAAAAAAAAACTGTAAAACTGCAAAACTTCATTCTGATTAATACAACTTATCACAAAATTAACATTATTTAAAGGCCATTAAATTCAAATTTTGTAAATTCTAATTTTAATGTCAAAATGATTAAAATGAAGTAAGGCCACACAAAAAACTAGAAAAAAGGGGGGGGAGGGCAAATGATCATATTTTAAATCATGTCTGAAAAAAATATACAATTTACTGTAAAAATTTATATTATTTGAATTTTTCAAAATAAGAATTTCAGATAGCAAAATTTCATTCAGAGATATTAAAAAAAAGGGAGGGGGGGGGAGTATCATCACAAGCGCAGAACATTTTAATACATTTTCCGCACCTAGAAATACAAAAAAATTTAATGCCACTATCAGAAAATTTGAAAACAAAGAAAATGACACTCAAAATCGAAAATAATTGGTGATTTTAGTAAAAAGTAAAACCTGAAAAATTTTGGAATGATCAAGTAGGGAAAGGAATTTAAAATTGCCTCTAAATTATTTAATTGCTTCAAGGTAAGTGAAATTTTTAGGATGTCCTGAAAAACAAATGAAATTTAGGATGTCCTGAAAAACAAATGAAATTTAGGATATCCTGAGAAACAAATGAAATTTAGGATGTCCTGAAAAACAATTGAAATTTGGGATATCATGAAAAGCCTATAACGGAAAGCAGTGGCAAGATATTAAACAAAGTTAGAAATTAATTAGTCACTAAAAATGCTTAAAAATTTTCTGAAAATGAACTAGAAATAAAATTTGGAAAACTCTAAAAGTTAAAAAAATAAAGGATACTGACAATGACTTCAAGAAACTTAAAATTAGAAAATGTTAAGAAAACACCTGAGATAAGATAAACCAAATACCAGAAATTAGAAGATAGTACTAATAAATGCAACCAAAAACGAGAAGATAATACTAATAAATGCATTAACAATATCACCTCTATAAAAACTATAAATATTTGTGAATTTTTGCCAGTATTTTCAGATGAAAATTTATGATTTTGTAGGCAAATCTTTTGAATTTCCAATGATAATATCTGCAAATAAGGCACCAAGTTTGCCAAATTGGCCGCCAAGCGTTACACACAGACGAAAAGAGGAGCTTTTCTTATATATGAATGACTATTGGTGAATTGTCTGTCCTTAAAATACAAAATTATTACACAAATATCTTCTCTCGTGATGGAACAAATTAGATTCACAAGAATGATGTTAGCAAATTTGTCGTATTGTATGAAAAGTGAAAAAGTTTAATAAAAAGAAAAATTATTTCGAATATATTTAAAGTTTAAATTTCATTTGTTACTCAGAAAGAAAACCCTTGCCATTTGTAATTAATTTAAGAAATATTTCTGGCCACCAGATGGCTCTATTACAGGTTTAAGCTCATCAGATAAATTAACATGGTTATTTTCAACTAATAAGTTATTATTATGCTCTAATATGTTATAACTATGTCCTCATATATTAATATAATATGTCATCACCATGTTACTTAAAAATATTAATTCATTTTAAAATCTATATTTGTTTTGTATGATTTCTGTTAGAATTTTTTTTTATACTTTGATACAATACATTTACTAAATAAATTTGGAAAAAACGGCTTTGTATTAACACTTTACAACATACTTGAAAAGTGTTTATAACTTTGTTCATTCTGTCTGTCTGTTCGCACGATAACTGCCCAAAAAATGACTTCATCTAAATGAAATTTTTGCATGTTTTTGATTCGACCTGTGGGACGTATGGAAATGTAAATGAATAATTTCATCCAATTAGGTTTGGATTGAACGAGGCTTGAAAAAATGAAATACGTTGAATTCTACGGGACCTAATTTTTCCAACATCTTTTAAGCGAAGTTAAAATTCAGAAATTGCTACTGAAAATTTATTACTGAATATTAAATAGTCATTTCACACGTAATTTTCCATTACAAAACGAATGACAGAAAATTTAGAACTGTAACATGACCCGTTGCTGAGATTTTTCACATTTATACAAGCACATTTATAAAAAAAATAATTACAAATAAAAATGTAGTAAGTATCATGAAATATATTTATTTACTTCTTATATGCAATATTATGAAACAAATCTGTTAAAGCCATCGTTATGGATAAGACAAGTTCGTTCCATTCACTAGAGAAGATACATTTTGCAATAGTTATGTATTTTTATGAATAATTCCTCAATTTCATGGAATAATATTTCAACGTCAGTTTCATTTTGTAGTATATGACGAATGTGTTTTTTTCGGGGGGGGGGGGGGGGGGAGGACGAAAACAACGGCCAATTTTAATTTACCTTTTGTTAATAAAACGACAAAAATATTGTGATAACCTAATTATTATCCTGTGAAAAAAATCAAGTCACTGCATTGTGCATGAAAATACGACATACGTTTTCCGTATATACGTTCGGAACGGAAATACGTCATACGTTATACGTTTTTCAATTGCCAACCTAAAAACATAAATTGATATCTCGAAACACACTTAAACTACATCCTCTTTAACAAAGTTGAAAAGTGTTTATTATTTGCAAATACACTGAGTCCTATGGGACTATTTTTTAAGCGAAGATAAATTTCGAAAATTGCTTAGAAAATTTTAGGAAATATTCAATTCTTTTAACAAAGTTATAAAGTGTTTATAACTTTGTTCATTCTGTCTGTATGTATGTCGGTCTGCCCGTTCGTTCGATAAATGCGTAAAATTGACTTTATCAAAATGAAATTTTAGGATACTTTTGGGACAGTTTGTGAGACACGTGAGAATGTAAATGAATAATATCTCCCGATTAGTTTTGAGTTGAAAAAGTTGAAAAAGTTAAACACACTGAGTTCTATAGGACTTAGTTTTTCAAACAAATTGTAAGAGAAGATAAATTAAAAAAAATATTCAGAAAACATTAGTTCAGAAATATTCAAATTATGCCATAAAATATAAAAATTTCTCCAAAATATGTTCGGTAGTTCTTTAAATAAAAATTAAAATAATAGTTACACCCATATTATATGAAAAGATTACTAGACCTTCTTCAAAATGAATATGGTATCCATCTTTTTTTTTCAAATGTATATAAAAATCGTGATATTTAAAGTCCTTTTAAATTTATATTTGGTATTCTATCCCTCCTAAAACCGATTTAATTTTGCTTATTTTCTAAGCATCTATATTTTGTGTCAATTCAAATACAATATTTTTGAGTTTATATAATCATCGAACTTTGATTATTTCTACAAAGAAAGATTCATTTTAATGAATGCGGAATGTAATCAATAACTTGCCCCCCTAAGGGGGCAAATGACGTCACGAACAATACAATTTTTATATTGCGGCCATTTTTTCAAGACAATGATTTAAACTTTTAGGTCACCTGATCATTGAGCCACAAATAAAACCTTTTATGCTTAATTATGTCATTTTTTTTCTCTAAACCGCCATATTAAAAAAATATAGAATTTAGAATAAAATTCAAAGTTTTCACTCAAATTTAAAAATAAAATTTCTATGTGGTTCTAGAGTTTTTGATAACAAAGATGGATATATATAATTTTGTGAAAGTCCATTAATAATTGTGGCTGCAATTGTGTACACCAAAAGATCGACCACAGACATCAAACAGACAGACAAACAGGCGGACATCACTCCAAAAATAGTCAACACCTATTCAGAAATTCCTAAAATATATATTGGTCTCAAAATCTCAACATCGAATATATCGAAATACTAGTTTGTAATACTGTAATAAAGTAAAAATCAGTATTATTGCGATCGCGATTAACTAGATACATAAGCACAAACAAAATTTATAAACGGATTATCAATATCTCACTTACTACCTTATAGATATGGGACCCCTTCGAGTTGCATTTGTTCTGGTCCACGTGATTACTTTGAACAGATAGGAATTTTCGTGATCACCTTTGCTTTACGATGTACAAACACGTTATAACAATTTATATCAACAAATTATACCAAGACATCAATAACATATTTGAAACATTTGAAATAAAACTTACCCAAAAGTAGTTGCTAAGAGTATAAAGAATTGTAAACCTCTTCTAAAAATTTCACGTGGTTACGCCTCGAATTCAGAGTATACTATCTTCCAGTGTCAAGACATCGCAACGCACAGACTAATAAAAACATATTTTTCACTCTACGGCAGCGCCCTCAACCGCCAACCAAAATATCAAGGTTAACAGGCATGGCGATGGTCTGTGACGGTTTTCACCAAGACGTTCTGCTAATATAACCCTATTTGGCACTGAACGAAACACTTGGAACTTGGAAGAACGTTGTTCTATCATCGCATGTTTACACGTGGTAAACATAATTTCGATTCTATTTTGGACTTTTTAATCAAATATTTAATTTTTTATGGATTACTAAAAGAAAAGGAATTACGTTTACAAGGTATGTAATTTATTTGTTATCCATCCCATATTTCATCCTATGCACGTGTTCATCATAAGAAATTGGTACAGTATTATTACTTCCGACTAGATTAAATTCTAAGAAGCAGTGGCATTATTAGTTATAAAACCTTTTCCTCATTTATATAAAATGTATAAAAATTGATATTTGGATAACTTTTTCTAGAGAAAGTTGAATATGATATTGAATGTGCATATATTTTACATGCATTTTATTAACTGACGTAATGTGGAAAATATCCCCCCCCCTCACACTTTCTAATTAACGATTGAGTTCGACACCTTTGATAATGCATTTATGTAAATTTGTTATTCAGTATAAGAATATTAGTGTATTTAAATATATATATATAATAACAGCATCCCAGACTAAATTAAGAATTAAACAATTTAACAACCAACACGCTAGTAAACTTTTTAGGCTGAAAATATCATATAATATTTTAGTCTTTTGTGTGTGTTAGCTTGCAATTTTTGGTGTATAATGATTTACAGTGATGCAATGCGTCAATTTTTTTTATTTAGTTTATGATTGCATGAAATAAATATATATCTATGTTTATTTATTTAAATTTACACATATTACAGATAAAAGTATTTTTAAATGCTGATCATGTTTATAGTTTAAAATATTTTAAAAGTACAGTTCCGTAATTTTTTTGGCTGCATTAACATAAAATCGTCAATTGAACAATAGTTGCCAAATATAGCAGAGCTGCGATGGTTGGCTCCTCGAACGCTAGTGTCTATGCGAAATCCTATGTAAATGATGTTGCCATAGGTTCCTATGGGACTGAACCTACTGAATACAGTATTCTGTGTCGCAACGCACCTTAACTGAAGGTTGAGTTCACGCATGTGCATATATTAGTCTGTGTGCATGGCCTTTGTGCCGTCGGCAGCTTTCCTGTTAGGCGAAAACCATTGCAAAGTACTCAAAAAATGAAAAAAATACTAATAATTTGATTTAAATTTTGAAGGGCTCCGGAGTCCCCCAAGAAAAAATATACACCCAAGTATACACCCAAGAGCTCCGACTAATATTTAAATATTCGCCGAAATTAAAGAAATACCGGAGCAGTGCTCTGGCCCCAATTAAGCCCTGAATATTATATCTTAAGCAAATTTATGTTCATTAACATTTTATACTTGGATTTTAAAGAGTTTCAAATACCTATATTAAATATTTGAAAATGCTATTTGCAACTCTAAGTTGTAATTTTTAAAGCATTTCCTATTAAAGTAAACATTTTAATATAAAAATTATTTTATCTACATTTAGATTTATTAAGCAATTATGTTTTAAAATAGATTTTTATCTACATGTAAACTTATTTTTATTATTCAACATAAATGATTTTCAAGTGCATTGTAAATTCCTAATTGTTTAAGTACATATAAAATAATAAAACATTTTTCAAATGTTAGCGTCAAATAATTTAAATGTAAACGCTTTAAAATTTAAATTAGTTTGACTTTTATTATGTTGTAAAATTAAATGTTCAAAGCTACATGTCTAAAGATAACTACTATAAGGATGTTCGATGATTTCTGTCAAATTTTGTACGCATATTTTATATATTCTTTCTGCAAGAACTTCTTCAATTAAAAATAATAATCGAAAATGTATATTCCATCTACAATTGGCATAAATATACTTCAAATTCTTTTTCAACATAATTTGGAAATAAATTTTTATAAATATTCAAACTTAAAAATAATTGAAATAAACTTATGTGTATATAGAAATTAAAATAATTTCAAACAATAAAAAATTTCAGATTATTAAAAAAAATGTTACTTGAATATTTTAGCAACAGATGGCAGTACTTGTAAAATTTAAGTATCCGCTTGGATTCGAGCATTTCACTTGTTTGCAGATCACTAAATACCGCCCAAAACAAAGCTCCACATTCGAAAGGAACCAACAAATTGTATCATGGAAAATATTTAGTTCTCTTTTAGAGTACTATTTTAAAGCATAAACATAATATATTTTCAAGTTGTTTTAGTATTGCAGTAGAAGGACAAAAAAAATCTATGGAGAACATTCATCAAAATTCATTTTCTAAATTATGTAGGATAATTTTTTTAACGATTCGAAAGACAGAAGATAATTGTATTCGTTAAAACTAGGAAATTGCCATTGTGTAGTAAATAATCTATAAGAATTTAAATTAGGATCCATTAAGTTCTGTGATGGAATCACTTTATTTAACTTATTTTAGAAAATTGATGAAATATGTATATACCGCCAAAGCAAACTCGTATACGCTTTTGTTTAAATTCACAGAAAGGGGAATTTTCTGAAACGCTGCAATACTGTAAACAAGCGAGACGCTGGTAAATATAAATTTAAATCAGAAGAGACCAGAGAGATTATATTAGTAATAATGTCTTTATATATATTATATAATATTTCATATATATAAACTCTCTTTGGAAGAGGTAGTTTTTAAAAATGGCCGCTGAACCAGAAGAAGGCCGCTGAACCAGAAGAAGAATGGCCGCTGAACCAGAAGAAGAACCTATGCGCTTTCATCTGATTGGCTTCATTTCTTCACCGTCGACCGACAAATGGGGTTACCCAGACTTCAAAAACCTATACGTCGAGAGTTGCCGTGAAAAAAAATATATATATATATGAATATGACTATACGACAAGCTTGTGAAGATGTTAAAGAGAAGTTTTCAAATAAAACATTATAAATAAAAACTAACAGGTGCTAAATTGGTATAGAATATCCCTTTTACCTGTTCTATATATAAGTTAAGGAATTGAAAAAGAATCACATGTGGCAAGGGTTGGTGAATATGCTCCTTTAACTACATCCAAGTATTAAATTTTGTATAAATCACATATGTAACACTGGTACTTAAGGTACTAATCCCCTTATGCGCTGTATAAACATACATGGCGTAAAAACATGAATATTGTATAAGATAAAAATTTGAAAAACAGAAAGAAATGTTGGCACGTGGGGATAGGTCTTTCTGAATGAAATTTTTAAAATATCGAAATTAGAATCATCCTTTCAAAATTGTTTAAAATGCTAAAATATCGAAATTAGAACAACATTTTTGAAATAGTTCAAAATATTAAAATACCGAAATTATTACCCATATATTTCGAGAACTGAGAACTCTAAAATCGAATTATATATCTGTGTAGGACTTTCAAAGGACTACCGATTAAGTATTATAGTTCATAGTTATCACATTTAGTTTAGGAAATATAAGCATTATGAACTTGAAAAATGGAAAATTTTCAGTCTTCTTAATCTGATAGGACGATTCCAAGGAAAATATAATTGTAAAACAATTTATTAATCTGGAACTTGGATGTTCTACTGAAAACATTTGTGCCGCTTTCTGTTTATATCTATCCTTTATAGTTTTGAAGAAGCATACAGATATACATATTAAAAGTAAGCAAAAAAGACTAAAACTCTCTTGGACCAAAACTTTTAAGGTTCGAAATACTGAAATACGGAAAATGTTTCTATATGGTATATGGTATACGTAAATGGTACTATATTTTTGACAAAATTGTTTACATTTTTATCTATTACGTTAGGAGATAGATGTAAACAGAGATTACACATTTTTTGTAGCGCTCCAAATTGAGCCAAAGATATCTTCAACCATGAATCTCATTGAGATTATAATCTCTAAGCAAAGCTTTGATTTCATATTGTGAATATTTTGTTATATATTATATTGATGAGAAAAAGAAACGCGTTTTTTTTTAAATGGACTGAAGACTAGTCTAAAAATCTGTAGTGTTAAAAAGGTTTTGATATTATTCATATTTGAAATTCTAGTTATTATTAATTCTGTTTATAATTATTTATTAATATTTTAATTCTAGTTATTTAAAACAGTTTGTTAAATAAAGAATCCTTCTAATGTCTGAAAGATGCGATAAATGCATGAAGTACAGATCTCCGGGGACAAAATTTTAGGGATAATGACAACAAACAAATTCTACCATTGTAAGAATTTTAAAACACTGTGCTTAAGGTTTCAAAACATTATGTGCAAGGTATATATAGCAAAAATGGAACTTTAGAAGACTGATTAAGTTAAAATTCCACTAATTTTAAAATTTATATGAAGTGAGACGAACTGTAGTAAATCATAAAGTTAGAAAATATATACTCACAGAAATCCACCTAATAGCGACATTCCAAAAGATAGAATAACGCTCACATTGCAGATACCAGCATCGATACTAGCGTTATCCTAGCTTAAGTAATTTCTCTTTCAGGCGAGTTCTGAAAAAATAATTGTTTGGTTTTGGCCATAGAAAAATCGTGCAGTCTGCCATCAATCTTTGTAAAATATATTGCCGCTGCATGGTATTACTGAATTTGTCTATCTGTATATAGAGACTTACAAATTTGTGGAATATAGTAAGTTTTCGTGTTGCCATTGCATCTAAAAGGTATTATGTGCAGCGCGCTGAAAAGCGGTCCATGGATGTTAGTATATGCAATGAGAATGTATTCCTTATAGAATACAATTATGTATATTAAACTGTTTATGATTATGGAATTTAAAATATTTACACTGATGTAAATGCAACTGTCGTTTGTATGCAATTTGATATGTTCCGGTTTGGAATAAAATATATTTCAACTTCCGCTGCATAAATCAAATGCATGGTAACATGTATAAGTAGAAATATGAGTAAATAATGCAGAAAATCAAAATCCAGTTTTTATCAAAACTCCGACAGCTGGTACTGGCTTTAATTGGACATTAAAACAAATAAGGTACATGCTCTTTTATATAAATTTTTATTAAAGTTACTTCACTAAAGTTATATAAGAAGCATATATCTTCTGAAACGGAATGTATTTGGAAACTTAGAGAATGAAGCACAACGATTTGTTTGATTGACAGAATAAAAGAGTAATACCATATCTTAAGTGCATCGGTGCTTCGGTGAAGAATTATATGAAGCTTACTGGACAAATCGAATTATTGTTAATATTAATACTAATGCTAAAAATAAAATTGCACCAGAAGTTTGTTTATGGCCAGACTTAATTTTCAAATGGTTTTCGGCTAGATGTGTTACTAAATCGTTATCTGTACTGTAAATAAAATTTATGTCTCTGTGTTTATATAGTAAAAGAATATTAGAAAAATTTACTAAACAATAATCCTTATCACAGCTAAGCATTCTGGCTAATTAGATGTGAGAAAAATAATTGTGTGTAACATAAAATAAATGCAATTGAGCAGTTATATGTTTTAATAATTGCCTTACATCTTGAAAGTTACATGCTTAATCTTGGTCAATAAATAAAAATAACTAATTGCAAGGATAACGAAATATTGAGTAACGCATTCATGCCCAAATAAAATAAAAATATATCATACATTTTTTTCTATAATACGTTACATACCTTTTTTCAATGTTAGAGAACTAACATAATCGAAGTCAAATATTTTATATTTCTCGCTGCTCAAGTTAACCATATTCGAAATTACGGATTAAAAAATTAACAAAAATATCACTCATAATATACTGCACTAAGACGCTATTACACGAACAAAATAATGAACATTTTTATTAGTATTCGTCGGCATTATTGAGTGTACAAATTATAAAACATCTTTACAGCAAAGACACATATAATAAAGACATTTATAACGACCAAAGTAAAGAGGTCGTACTTTGTGTTCAACAGTATTTCTAAATTCCGCTGTATCCGCTTTCATGTTTCAGTATTACAGCTTTTTTTTCTAAATGCAATTCAACATCAAGTGAGAAATTGATCAGCAAGCTGAAGATTCCTGTGAAACATGTGATTTTCACATACATGCATGGCATATATTTTGACAAACCAATTTTTATATCGTTTTCTGGATTTCGTTGATGGAAAGTCCCAAACCCAAGTGAGAAAATGGTTAATTTTCTGCCATTTCAAGTGGGTTAAAAAATGAAAACACATATCCTTAGAATATATTTGGACAAATCATGTTTTAAATTCTCTTCTAGCGTTTTCCAAAGGGCAATACGTTATCCAACCAATCTATTTCAATGTTGCAATCCCGAATCTCTTGTAAATCATACCTGTGATCTCTAAAAAATATTGTTAATGAAAATGGAAAAATGTCCTGCTTTGATGGGAACCCCCAGTTAAACAGTGAATTCATGTGCACTTCATTAACTTGTGTTAGTATTTGGATGTGAGAAAAATAATGGTGTATAACATAAAATAAATACAATTGAGTAGTTAAACATTTTAATAGTTGTCTAACACTCTAAAAGTTACATGCTTAATCATGGCCAAAAATTAAAAATAAATTATTGTAAAGAAAACGAAATCTTGAACAATGCATTCAAGAACAAATAAAATAAAAATGCATCATACAGCTTTCTCGATGATATCCGTTGCATCTCCGTCAGTGCTAGAGAACTAACAAAGTCCAAGCCAAACATTTTATTTTTCTGGCTGCTCAAGTTAACCTTATGCTGAATTACGGATTAAAAAAATTAACAATAATATGAATCATATTTCCCTAAAACGTTACTACATGAACCAAATAATAACAGTTTTTATCAGTATTAGTCGGCATTAATGATATGTATTAAAAAATGACATCATTAAAAATATCTTTACAGTAGGTCAATTTAAGAGGTCGTACTCTATGCCTGTCGCGAACGATAGATCGCGGAGTCTCTCACTTAGCAATTTTTCCAAATTGAGCTGTATCCGCTGTTCTGTTTCAGTAATAAAAAAAATTCTTTTTTTTATATGCAATTCGAATTCGTGTTTAAATTTCATCAGGGTTTCTTCATCTGATAACCCCCATCTGAAAATATTCGGAAGTCTTTGGACTGCATCGTTTGAAAAACCTGTATTTCTTCTATATTTCTCAAGATTTGACATATATTGGAATATGGCATTCAAGGACCAAGGATGAAGCAAAACTTCCTTTTTAACCTCAAGAATAGCCTCTGGACTCAGTCTGAACAACTGTATAAGAGAATCAAGATGCTCCAAAATATCGTCAATGAAATACAGGTGCAAACTTTCTCTCAAAGAGGAGAAAACATGTTGTCTAAACTGCTCGACCCCATTTTCCGTTGGACAGCACCAAGTGAGAAATTGATCAGTGGCTAGAAGATTATTGCGACGTAAATGATATTTGCATACATGCATAGCATACTTTTTGACAAACCAATTTTTATATCGTTTCCTAGATTTCCTTGATGGAAAACCCCAAGTGAGAAATCTGTTAACTTTCTGAAATTTCAAGTTGGTTAAAAAATTATAACACATATCTTTAGAATAAATTTGGACAAACCGAGTTTTAAATTCTCTTCTGGCGTTTTCCGATGGGCAATACGTTTTTATTACGCTATCCAAGCAATCTATTTCAATATTGTAATCCCAAAACTTTCTTGAATCAAACGTCTGATCTTTAAAAAATATTGTTTCAAGAAATAGGAAAATGTCCTGCTTTGACGCGAATCCCCAGTTTAACAATGAATTTATATAAACTTCATTAATCTGAGCTAGCAATTCGAAGCAGAGATTTTTCCCTGATTCAGATATCATAATATTTCTTTTAAACTCTGTTATATCATCTTCAAGCAAACATTCACTTAGCGTCGCGTTAAGAAGTTCCCAATGTTCTTCTAAGACCAAATGGCAACAAAATTTTTCTCCATACATCGATCTTAAAAATAATCGCTTCTCTTCAAATTTGACATATTGCCAAATATGTTGAAATGTTTTTACATTTCGAATATTAAGTGGCTGCTGATCGATCGCAGTGAATAGTATTTTTCCTACATCAAAATTTTTTGTGTCTGTTTGATTATTATCACCAAATATATATCGCTTGAAATGATTTGGAGCTTCTTCTAATAACTCTATCATTAAGCTTCCATAATCATTATCTACGTATTCAGTTAATCTAATATTATCAATTTCATTCGAATATTTATATGCTATGGTTAATAAAAGATCTTCGTATTTTTCTTCAGGTAAAACCTCCCATATATCTTTAATAATTGGAATCAAAAGATCCATATAAGGCCAGTTTACGAAACATAAAAGTGCATTGCAATAGGATAATCTAAGAGTTGCTTGGAAAAATGCAAATCTTTGTCCTTTAGACATCTGCGTTAACAGAAAGCATAAAATATCTATGTAAGGTGCCAGTGACATTCGATCTAAATTATAACTTAAATACCCATCAATTCGAATATCAATCTCTAACACTGCAACAATAGCAGTGTTTATAAATTTTTCTTGTGTTATACTTGCATGTAATTCTCCCCAGCATCGAATCACAGTTGATGTTGATCCTTCTTTTACTCCATAACCCAATAAAATATCCCAAAAGGAATTATCCCCAATAAATTCCTCTAATCTTCCAGCTAATTGGTAAGACCACAACTTAACTAATCTACATTGGTCAGGACCAAAGAAATCTTTACGACGTTCAGGGGAACATTGATTCCATAATGAATGAATAAAGGGTTCCAAGCAGTGAAAGCACGCCATTCTATAACGATCAAAAACAGGGATTCTATAATCTTTGACTAGTCGTTCTGCAATCTTCTTTTGGTCAAGGTTCATTTCTACTGTCCAATCGGAAGGAGTCAAGATGTTGTATGCAAAAATAGGGGAAATATTAAATATGTCTTGTTGCATGATCCAACAGAATAATTCCACAGCTGCTGTCCGACAGCGAATAATCAATAGATTTTTTAATGCAGTAGGAAGAGGAAGACGCTCACATATGTCAGTCAATCTGTTTTCAATTAAAGTGTCCCATTCTTCAAAAGTTCTTTTCTTACATAATTTCAGCAATCGTAGTTGTTCTGGTTCAAATATGATGTGTTTCTTTAGTTCATTATTTTGACATAAATGAATGCCTAATTTTGCAATGGTCTGGTCTTTGAGTGAAGTCGGGACCTTTGTATAACCGTCTATCAATTTCTCAGAAATATTCAGCTTGATTACATTCATTTTCAGTTCATCTAACTTTTAAAAAAATATTGTATTTTGGACTATTTCAAAATGTTGACTAAAATTTCCTTTCCCTGACCTGGAAAAGAAAATGCAATATTAGTTTATTCCATAAGATTAAAAATCTTGAACATTTTTAAAAATTTAATACAATTACAGATTTATTTTCTACTTGATACACTACTAAATCAAGTCACTATTTAGAATTTGGATAATATTGTACTAATTTTACTTTAACATTTATATACACTCACGGAAAATGAACTTTGCGCACCAAGAAGGAAGCATAGGATGGACCTGAAATTTCATTGATGGAAAGATACAGATGAATGATATACATGATCAAAAAAACAGCGCAGCAAAACACGTACAGAGGGAGCTGTGGTACACAGTCCCGTCAATCTCAATAGAGCGTCGCACCTCTTCGTGCTGCGGTACAAGCATCAATACGGTTCGGTATGGCGTCAAACAAACGTCTGATGTTGTTCTGCGGCAGTCACGTCCACACATGTTGGACGTTATGTTCCAAATCCCGATGATTGCGACAAGGAGGCAGCTGGTGTTTCAATTAGTCCCACACATGCTCGATAGGGGATGGGTCTGAGGAGCGGCCAGGCCATGGCTGTGTCTGAACATGACTCACAAAGGCCTGGGCGACGTGAGTCATGGGAGGCCGGTCATTATGTTGTTGGAAATGCCAACCTGGAATCCCAGCAACAAATGAGAGCACATAGGACAGTAGAATCTCATCCACGTTTCGCTGGCCCGTCAATGTTCCACGTACCACTACTATAACGGATCGGCTGTCGTAGGTTATGGCTCCCCTGCCCATGGTGCCTGCAGTGGGGCTAGTGTGGCGCTCGATAATGCAGTTGGGATTGTATCGTTGTGCAGGGGACCTCCACACCTGGACACGGTGAGCATCCGTCCCCAAAAGGAAGCTGCACTCAACGCTAAACATTACATATCGCCAATCTGTGGATTTCCACCTTTCTCTGGCCCGGCACCACTGCAGATCCACTGCAGATCGCAGATCCGCTTCCTTCAGACGTCTAGATATGGTTCGTCGGCATATAGTGATAGCTACATGTGCCTGTATCGCAGATCCGTTCGCCGTGGGCTCGATACGTGCCTGTACGTGTCATTCGATCCTCTGTAATCGTGATACGCCTGGTTCGTCCAGAGCCGGTCTTCAGTTTCTGGGCTGTGTCCCCTGACCAGTTCTCCCACCTCTGTCGGACGGTATAGTCCAAACGATCCACGTGACGGTCTAACTGACGCGCTGACGACCCTGCGGTTTTCATCCCAATGACCAGTCATCTCTCGAAGTCCGTCAGATGCTTATATCGACGTTTCTGGCCATCAAACTTTTCACTCCTTACTCGTGAGTGCGTCGGCTAAAGCTTCTCATATTGATGGGGCGTCGACTATACGCCGGTTTATAAGGTCGCTGGCTGATTCTTGCAGCGCCACTCACGGATGTACGCTTATGTTTTACCTTTTACTTAATATCTTTCTCTTTGTGGGAGGATGTTTAAATGCACTCTATAACAAAAAAATCGACGCACCAAGAAGGAATTGTCCGATTGTAATGAAATTTCGTATGCGAAGACATTTTGAGCGAAAATGCAAATTATTAAAATTTGGTGTCAAATGAATAAATAGTGGGAGCCCCAGTTAATCGGAACTGCGTATTCATCAGGTGTATATAAGGAGCGATTCTGAATCTGTGGTTAAAATTTATGTTGCATTTCGTTTGCGGAAATCTTACGTGTCGATTGTAACAATGTCGATTGTAACAATAATATTCGTGCTTATTACGAGCATATATCAGAGTTTGAAAGATGTTGTGCTATCGTATTGAAGGAGATTGGATGGACGAATCGAAGAGTCGCGTGTCATGTGGGTCGAAGCGATGCGGTGATTAGACGATTCTGGCAAATGAGGGTAAACAACGGCTGATGTCAGCGTCAGGACGCCAGCGATCGACCTAGGGCCACAGCAGAACGGGAAGACAGAGCGATTGTCAGAGAGCTGTCACAGTACCGGAATCGTCTTTGTCAACTATCCAACGTGTGACCCGCACACATGTCTCCAACATCACCCTTTGTAGACGACTGAGAGAGCGGAATTTACGCTCGCTCAGACCGTTACGCCGCTTACCTATCACGCCTGTACACCACCAAGACCGATTACAGTGGTGCCGGGCTCGATCAACTTGAAAGTGCGCTGACTGGGGACGTATAGTCTCTAGTGAAGAGTCCCGTTTCCAACTGTGTCCTGACGACAACCGAAAACGTGTCTGGAGACGTCTAGGGCAGCATGGGGATCCTGCCCTTACTATCGCACACCATATATGCTCACAACAGGCGTTATGGTCTGGGGTGCCATCTCCTATGATAGCCGAACTCATTTTGTAGTCATTTCTAGCACACTGACAGCACAGCGGTACGTAGACAACATTCTGCGATCGGTTGTTTTACCGTTCCATTTGCGACACCACAGACTTGATTTTCCACAAGATAATGCTCGGCCGCACACGGCACGTGTTGATAAGAATTGTGTTCAAGCTTGCCCAACACTTCCTTGGCCAGCTAGTTCTTCTGATCTCGCTCCTATATAGCATATTTGGGACGTTATGTGAAGGCGATTGCAAACATCCCGGAATGTTGACGATTTAGCCCGACAGTTGGAAACAATTTGGCAGGAATTTCCGCAGGACACCATCCGCGAACTTTATCAGTCTATGCCACTCCGGGTGATATCTTGCATGCAGGCCAGAGGTGGACCAATGCCATATTGACTTCTTCCCTTTGTATCCCGTCAAACTCTGAATCATTAAATTTTTCTGAAATTTTAATCGTTTCTTTTTCTATGTATGTTCTTCGCATCCACCAATTTTTATCACAATCGGACAACTTCTTCTTGGTGAGACGATTTTTTTTGTTATAGAGTGTAATATATATAAAAAAATAACGTTATAGTTGTAATATTAATTCACATATAGTGTGTAAACAAATCAAAGAATTACATTCAGTGTTGGCGCGCCAGTTTTAAAATAACTTTTCCTCATCCACTTTAAATGTTAAACTTTGACCTCCATTATTTCAGCCTTCAGACGGTATTAAAAAATCTAATGTCGGCAGCACATGACTTTCTCTGCAGACACGTTCTCTTTATTTCTTCAATAAATCATTAAATTGAGTTTAATTACACAAAATAACAGCCATATTTATTTTTAATTACACCGAGTTTGCACTTTTAGTTCAATTTTCGTTTTCATATGGTAACAGGACTTATTTTTAGAGGTGAGGTGTCAAAAATGCGAAAAAACTAAAATATCTCGAAAACGGCTAGTGCTAGTGTAATGACGTTGGTCTTATTCTTTCCTTCGTTAAAAATTACGTTTAAAAAAAGCATTTATTGGATATATTTGAGCATACGTAGCTTTTTATCTTAGATTTGAACGATTTTTGCTGGACATTTTACAGGTATAACTATACACAAAATTACGTAAAAATAAGCATTTAATCGACGTATTTCAACACACTTAGTCTTTTGTTTTAAGATTTAACGATTTTGCGAGCCATTTCGCATATAGAACCAGGCGTTTCTATCCCGAATCGCTTTATTCATTCTGTCTCACTTTCCGTTTGCACGATAACTGCTGTAAAAATGACTTTATCAAAATGAAATTTTAGAATGTTGCTGAGGCGGTCTGTGGGACATAGGGGAATGAAAATGAAAAATATCACCTAATTCCCAATTAGTTCAGATGAATAAATAAAAGACGAATGGGAAATAATTTTTCAAACATTTTTAAACGGAGTTAAAATTAACAAATTCCTTAAAAGATATAGGAAAATTTCAAATTATCAGGTAAAATATGCAAAAAGAATTTCAGCAAAATATGTTAGCTAGTCTTTTAAATAACATTTGAAATATTAATTCAACCCCTATTATATGCGAGGATCACGTAACTCAATTCAAAATGAAATATAGCATCTATTATTTTCACCCTGTGTAAAAATCGGGATGCTTAAATTTATATTTAGTGTTGCATCTGTCAGAAAACCGCTTCATATTTGCATATTATCATTTGTGTATCTAAATTCTGTGCCAACGCAATTGCAATAAGTTTTATTTTTAGGATTAAATTCATTTAAATTTTCATTCTGGTTAGATTTTCCTTTTCTCCCGTTGTTTCCCCCCATTCTGGAATTTATTGAAAGTGAATTGATGGTAAATTAACTTTCGGAAAAGTAATAAATTTTAATATTTTTCTTTTTGGCAGTGCGAGAAAAGATTTCTTTTCATCTCCATAGTCATTGTTCTGAAAATGGTCACTAAAAATTCTAGCATTCTTAGTATTCAAAGGATTCTGCATATATATATAAATATATATATATATATATATATATATATATATATATATATATATATATATATATATATATATATATATATATATATATATATATATATATATATATGTGTGTGTGTGTGTGTGTAACCATTCTTTCATCAAAATAAAGTTATTCTTCCGAAATACGGGTAAAATGTCTTTTATACGGAAACCTGTATATGATTGGAAATTGATAAATTCTCTTAATACTCGTTTCACGAACACTTATATCGAGAACTTACACACATATGCTCATTATTGCGGCAATGAAACAGTTACAGACTGTCTAAATTTCCAAGACATATTTTACTTAATGTGAATATCTACAGAATAAACTAACAGTACACTGCGACTTCTGTATTCAGACACTATAAAGTAGACATATTTCATCTTCTTAAAAAAATATTTCAGTTGGTGCTTTCTATGAAGATAAAAATAATTTATCACTTTCCCTGCAATACATTTCAATGTTTAGGGAAAGTACTGGAATCATGTCGGAACTCGCAACTCGAGTTTTCGATGGATCTACACGTTTAGGTACCTCTAGATTAAGAAACATCTATTTTTAGCGTGATGTCTCTGTGCGTGTGAGTCTGTGCAATGAATGTATCCACCCTAACTTTAAAACTAATTGACCAAATTTAATAATACTTGGAAAGTAAGTCACTTGTGCGTGACCTAAGTGCTGATTAGATTTTGGTACGATACGGAATAATGGAACCAGCTTTTATTGGTGAAATGACCTGCAAAAATAATATGTATTCACTCCAGCTAAGGAATTAGTAGACCAAATTTTGCAAAATTTGGTAGATAAGTTACCAGCCTATATTGGTGCTGGTTGGATTTTTATACAATTTTAAAAATAAAAATCTTTTTTTTTTTTTTTTGCGAAATAGCCCGCAAAAATCAGCAAGATCTAAAATAAAATGCTACAAATGTATTAACGAAATGCATGGATGTTTTATACGTAATTTTTGAGGGCAAAAAGTATAAGGTTAACCCCATTGCTCTGCCGACGTGGTGGTCGATTGGTTAAGACGAGCGTTTCCACAGCAATCGCTCGACCGCCGCGTTGTGGGTTCGAGTCCCACGTAAGGCAAGGATGTTTGTGTTGTGGGTGCAGTGTGTTCCTCCCCCCTCTGGTGTGCCTGGGGCAACATCCTAGGACGACTAAATGGTTCACGTTCTGGCCGCTGACAAAGGCGAATGATGAAAGTCAAGTGCCTGGCCATTTGAAAAAAAAAAAAAAAAAAAAAAAAAAACTTTCTCCTAAAATAAACCATTCTTGAGATATTAAAGTTTTTTTCGATTGGAGAACGGAAGACGTTTTCACTATGTTGAAAAACTGTTTAATGAAATTTCTTAATATTTAGTAGTTACCTCCTTTACGGGTTCTACTGATACTCATTAGATTTAGGTATAATTCTATAAATCTAACTGATCTTTTTCTTGCGAAATGGCCGGCAAGGATCGTGAACATGTGAAAAAAAATTGCTGAACTATAATAGTTAAGCACATGTTACTCGTATAATTTTTAACAGCACAGCGAATAAGAGTAATCCCACGACAGAACAATTAACCACTTAAGATATACTTTAGTATTTAGAATTTTGAAGAGCTGAAGACATAAAAGTGCATTAAGTTGCCAAATGAAACGAACATGCTCAAAACTGCAAAATGGATATATTACAAGAACAGTTTCCATGTTATTTTCTGCAATTAAACTCAATTTAATGCATCGCGAAATAAAAATAAAGAGAATAAATTTGACGGGAATTTCACGTGCTGCTCACATCAGATATTTTGTTCCTCAAAGTATTTCGACATGTTGCAACAGCGCAGTTCGACACTTCTTAAAATATTTTAGAAATATGTAAGAAAATAAAAGTTAAAAAAATTAAATAATTTGTACAAGGAAATGAAGAAACTGGTGCTGGACTGCGCGGTGACGTCTAGCATGCACTTCCGGTCACACCATAGTTGCGTCCCATGATTTGACAGACCCGGTTAGTATAATTTCAAAGAGATAGCCCAGCTTTTGTTAAACCCTTCTAAAACAACCCTCAAAACTGTCAAATTGCTTGACACAAATCTGTGCGAAGTTCTCGGTGCGAACCCCCATAATCTGTCAACAAAATGAACTTTATTCAAATGACGTCTCATCTTATAATCAATTGTTCAGATTCTGCATCCATTAGAATTAGACTTCGTTGAAGAAATAATAAAAGTTTGATGATCATTTAGACTTAAAAATATTGAAATTTCGTTATCACAGAACATAGATTCACAGACAATACTAAAAAATAAAGTTGTTTCAGAACGGATGCAACACTAAATTTAAATATAAAGGAACTTTAAGAATCGCGATCTTCACACTAAGAAGAAAATATGGATGACATTTTTTTTTTAAGTGGATCACATGATGTCTTCCTATAATATGGAGAAAATCAGAATTTTAATTTTTGTTTAAAAATTTACCAAACATATTTTGCTGAAATTCTTTTATATATTTTACGAAATAATTTGAATATATTCTGAAATTTTCGAAGTAAATTGTATATTTTAACTTTGTGTGAAAAATGTTTAAAAAATTAGGTCCCTTATGGTTCAATGTATTTCACTTTTTTAACAAGGGTTCAATCCAATTCCAGTGGGGTGATATTATTCATTTACATTCCTTTATGTCCTATAGAACGTCTCAACAACACACTAAAATATCATTTTATAAAGTCATATTTCCGGCAGTTATCGTGCGAACGGACGGACAGTCAGAATGACCAAAGTCAAACACTTTTCAACTATGTTGGAAAGGTTTAATAAGAGATCATCTTTCACATTTAAACATAGAAATGGATCACACTTTATAGTTCAGTAGACATGGAAATTAACATAAAACTGTATTTCATATCCGAATAATATAAATTGACTTATTGCGTCAATTCAACGTTTCAACGTTTCAACGTTCATTTCAACGTTTTTTGATATTTTAATCTAAAAATCGATTAACTATGGCATCATTTATCAATTATTTGATTTGAAGCATAACCAACAGAATGATTTCAGTTTTGAAACGTAATTCGGTTACCATAGTTACAACAATGAAATCAAAAACTATAAATAATTCATTCATAAAATATAATTAAGAAATCGTCTGTTGTAACTATGAATTAAAATAGCTAAGATTGTGCAGCAAGCCAGTTAATTACGAAAATATAGAAAATCCTTTTTCTAAGTAGAATGGTATAAAGACTAATATTGTGTGTTTTGCCGTTCTCCAGTTATAGCTGAAAAAATGTTAGAACAAATATTTCGCGATTTATGGCGTCCAAGTCTCACCTTTCTCTAAATTGAAAGTCTCTTCCGATAGTAACTTGAGCTTTTGAAGTGTCTCTTAATCAGTACTCACTCAGCTGTTTTATTTAGAAAAAGCTCAGCGATTTATAAAATTTACAATAAAATTCCAAGATATTTTATATTTCTCATTATTTATACGTCATGTCCCATGTGTTGTGTTGTTTGTAATGGGAAATTGAAGTTACGAACATATTCGGAGTTCAGTACAATAGTACATGAAGTTTCCAGACGGTAAAACTTGTCGAGTTCTCTTTTGTTTGTTTGTTTGTTTATTATATTAATAAAAATTAATTTGAAAATTAGGAACATTTTCAGCCGAGAATTAGCCAAAATTTGGATTTCAGAATCAGGTTTATTTCCTGCAGAATATAAGAATATTAGCTCAGACATCTGTTGAGATTGAAAATCAGAGGTTCAGAATATGACATAATTTTTTTTAAATTTGAATTTCTTAAAATATTATTTATGCATCTCATGGTAAAAAAAAATTATTTTTACCTTTTTTGAAGAATTTTTTTATAAGCAAACTGTTATCGGATCACAGGAATGAGGTACTTCGCAGCTTATTTTCCTGATTTATATTTTAAAATGATTTTAAACATAATTTTCAATGCATATGCTAATACTTCTGTATAAAACTGTTGATTGAATTCATGGTGTGCCTTGTGACTTTGTTGTGCATCTTTCACTAATTTGATCATATCTCGACTTCTAAATATGCTAGAGTTTAACTTTAAAGTCTATGCATTTTAGCATCGAAAATGTATAGTCTTTAGTGAGTATATTTTCATAAAATTCGAAGTTACAGTTTAGAAAGTATAGTTTTTAGAAAATTCGAATACGAGTTTTAGACGGGAGAGCATGTTTCAACCATCCCTGACCACGAATCGAATGTTTTTGAGGTGATGTCTGTCTGTATGCGTATGCGTGTGTGCAGACGATTTCTCATGAACGAATGAAGCGATTCGAAAGAAATCTGGTACAAAAGTTACAATCGGTGAATGCTGGAAACCTGTTGTTTTTCAAACGCGAGCGAATGTACGGAAAAAAACCAATTTTTCGAATAAAATGTTGAAAAAATATTAGAACTAATCATTATTATGTAATTTTTCATTAGAAAACGATTGACACCAACTTTGGAAAAGATTTGTTATAAAAGATTTGCGAAATCCGACTTTTTTTTTTCTGCCGCCAAAAATGGCGCCAACGTGCACGGTGTTTGAAAAGACCTAACGGACGCCATCTTGGGCTTTGTGCGTAACAAATATAAACATATATATTTAAAAATGAATTAAAAGCTAATACATAAATGAGTTATTTAAGTACTTTAAGGAAATTTCAAAAAATCTTAGAAAAAATATTGTACTTCAATGAAATTTAACGAAATAAAATAATATATTAGAGTATTAAAAGAAAATGGTGATTTAACGAAATTTAAGAAATATAGATACTTAGAAAATTTTTGTACTTTAAATAAATTTTAAAAATTCTATACTTAGAAAATATATTGCATTTTAACGAAATTTAAGAAATAAAACAATGTTTTAAAGTATTAAAAAATAATTGTATTTGAAATTTAAAAAATAACGATACTTTTCTGCTTCTACAATAACTTATATATTAACAAGTGCTATCTTTAATTTTTTTTATAATATTCCAGTTTTTATTGCATTTTTACACACAAAACGACAAACAAAAATAAAATGGCCGAAGCCGAAGATAACTGCTGCTAAAAGGGGTTGCCATAAAAACACAGAACATTTCGCACCAAGTGCAATTCATTTTTACATCACATTTGGCGATTTATCGTTCCCGAATACAGTGACCGCCGCTTATAAGAAACACGTTCGTTTCGCTCGTTTTGTTTCTTATAAGCAGTTGTTTCTTAAATCCGGAAATTTTTTAAATATCGTTCTTCCATTGTAAATACTAACTATTGAACACAATTTTACAGAATTCAAAAGATAAATGTATATAAGTAAAATATTAGTACATACATAATACATTTGTAAATTGAGTTTTGCATTCAAAAATATTTCTTATTTTACGAATTAAGCCTTACAACTTAAAATATTATCTATATGTATGCATATACTAGTATGTAATTAAATAAGAATAAAAAGTAAAACTCATAGGTCGTTCATTTATGTATAAGAGCATAGTACATTTTCATACATACCGTAATCTATTACTGAGGAACAGCAAAAAATTTATCCAGTGTTGTTTGTGCTAATGAGTCTGTGATTAGTTTACGTACATCCATTTCTAAATCATAAAATAGTCCATAAACTTTTTCTGATGCCCCTCTATGTTCAAGAGTTTTTCTAATTATAGTTAGGGCTTCTCGCGACTGTTTGGCTGTAGGAAAATTTTCTTCTTGTGGAACGTCGTCTTCATTTTCTTCTTCATTGCAAACATTCTGAATTTCCGCCACTATGTCATCATCACTTTTTTCTTCAGATGTTTGTAAATTTTCATCGATGTGAATCCATTCTTCGAAATGTGCTTCTAATTCTTCTACATCTTCTGCTGGTATGTCAACATTATTTTTCAAAAATCCTGCTTTACGGAAGCAATTAAAAATGCATATGTCAGAAACATTTTTCCATGCGCCTGCGATCATATGGATAGCATCAAGCAAGGTTATTTTCTTGCTTATTTCGCAAGCCGATCCTTTCTCTTCATCAATTGCATCTACTATTTTCTGTCGCAAATTTGACCGGAAGTTGTATTGGGTGGCAAAAAACAAAGTTCAATGTTTGTCAGCTGTACTACAGGATGAGCCGAACAGTTGTCAAGGATTAAAAGAATTTTTTCTCTTCCCATCAGTTCCCTGTCCCACTTTAACAAAAAGTCTTCAAAAATTCTACTTGTCATCCAGGCATTCTTTGAATTTTCGTAGATCACTGGCAATTTTTTTATTCCACTTAAACAGCGCGGACGTTTGCTTTTGCCAATAACTAAAGGGCTCTTTTTTACAGTTCCCGTCATATTTGTTGTTAACAGAACTGTAACTCGATCTTTTTGTTTTTTTCCAACGGAGGATAGATCATTTTTGAACATCATTGTATACTCGGGCATCGCTCTAAAATAGAGCCCAGTCTCGTCAGTGTTAAAAATTTGATGAGGAGCGTATTTTTCTAATAGAGGTGGTAAGCTTTGCGTAATCCATGAAGATGCCGACTCGGAGTCCGCGTCCTGCTTCTCTCCATAATTTTTTTTGTACACAATGTTATTTCGTTCTTTCCAGCGGCTTAACCAATCATCAGTCGCACGGAACTCTTTTTCTCCTAATTTTTCCGCAAAATTTTCTGCTTTTTTCAGTAAAATTGCCCTACTGATAGGAGCGTTCTTTAATCTGGCGTTAGAAAACCATTGTAAGAGTGCTTCCTCTATAGCAGCTGCCTTTCCTTCTCGTTTCCGTTTTCTTTGAAGATTACAATTTGGCGTCAAAATTTCATTTCTGCCTTTCAGGATTTTACATAATGTTGAGTGCGGAATTTCTAATGCAGAAGCAGCTTCTCTTTGACTACACAGAGGTAGAGAATCATACTTTTTAAGTAAACTTTGCTTTTCAAGCAAAGTAAGGGTTTTTCTCATTTGCGACATGCTTCCACTAGCAAAACATAAAATGACTAACTAAAGCTGTACGAATCTTATTTGAGTGCATAAGCAGAGATGCCTTTCCTTATCAGTATGTTTCCTTAACTGCCAAAAGATTAAAACTCGTTTCTTACTGGTTTGGGGTTGTTCCCCCTAAGCCTTTCTACGGAGAAATTCTCTGTCATCCTTTGTTACATAGCAAACTCCCACCCCCTCCCCGTACGCCCAGAGACAAGAGATAACAACTCGTCCTTCAGTTAACCTTAAACAAATGGAAAATTTTCTTTTTTACACCCGCGTCGCAAGGAAATCAACAAATTTTCTGTAGAAAACTGTTTCTTATAAGCGGAATCGTGTTTCTTATAAGCGACACAATTTTAATGTTAAAATGAAGTTTGTATTTGTTTCTGTCGTTTTGGGTCTTATAAACGGCTGTTTCTTATAACCACTGAATCTTATAACCGGCGGTCACTGTACAGTGACCGCCGCTTATAAGAAACACGTTCGTTTCGCTCGTTTTGTTTCTTATAAGCAGTTGTTTCTTAAATCCGGAAATTTTTTAAATATCGTTCTTCCATTGTAAATACTAACTATTGAACACAATTTTACAGAATTTAAAAGATAAATGTATATAAGTAAAATATTAGTACATACATAATACATTTGTAAATTGAGTTTTGCATTCAAAAATATTTCTTATTTTACGAATTAAGCCTTACAACTTAAAATATTATCTATATGTATGCATATACTAGTATGTAATTAAATAAGAATAAAAAGTAAAACTCATAGGTCGTTCATTTATGTATAAGAGCATAGTACATTTTCATACATACCGTAATCTATTACTGAGGAACAGCAAAAAATTTATCCAGTGTTGTTTGTGCTAATGAGTCTGTGATTAGTTTACGTACATCCATTTCTAAATCATAAAATAGTCCATAAACTTTTTCTGATGCCCCTCTATGTTCAAGAGTTTTTCTAATTATAGTTAGGGCTTCTCGCGACTGTTTGGCTGTAGGAAAATTTTCTTCTTGTGGAACGTCGTCTTCATTTTCTTCTTCATTGCAAACATTCTGAATTTCCGCCACTATGTCATCATCACTTTTTTCTTCAGATGTTTGTAAATTTTCATCGATGTGAATCCATTCTTCGAAATGTGCTTCTAATTCTTCTACATCTTCTGCTGGTATGTCAACATTATTTTTCAAAAATCCTGCTTTACGGAAGCAATTAAAAATGCATATGTCAGAAACATTTTTCCATGCGCCTGCGATCATATGGATAGCATCAAGCAAGGTTATTTTCTTGCTTATTTCGCAAGCCGATCCTTTCTCTTCATCAATTGCATCTACTATTTTCTGTCGCAAATTTGACCGGAAGTTGTATTGGGTGGCAAAAAACAAAGTTCAATGTTTGTCAGCTGTACTACAGGATGAGCCGAACAGTTGTCAAGGATTAAAAGAATTTTTTCTCTTCCCATCAGTTCCCTGTCCCACTTTAACAAAAAGTCTTCAAAAATTCTACTTGTCATCCAGGCATTCTTTGAATTTTCGTAGATCACTGGCAATTTTTTTATTCCACTTAAACAGCGCGGACGTTTGCTTTTGCCAATAACTAAAGGGCTCTTTTTTACAGTTCCCGTCATATTTGTTGTTAACAGAACTGTAACTCGATCTTTTTGTTTTTTTCCAACGGAGGATAGATCATTTTTGAACATCATTGTATACTCGGGCATCGCTCTAAAATAGAGCCCAGTCTCGTCAGTGTTAAAAATTTGATGAGGAGCGTATTTTTCTAATAGAGGTGGTAAGCTTTGCGTAATCCATGAAGATGCCGACTCGGAGTCCGCGTCCTGCTTCTCTCCATAATTTTTTTTGTACACAATGTTATTTCGTTCTTTCCAGCGGCTTAACCAATCATCAGTCGCACGGAACTCTTTTTCTCCTAATTTTTCCGCAAAATTTTCTGCTTTTTTCAGTAAAATTGCCCTACTGATAGGAGCGTTCTTTAATCTGGCGTTAGAAAACCATTGTAAGAGTGCTTCCTCTATAGCAGCTGCCTTTCCTTCTCGTTTCCGTTTTCTTTGAAGATTACAATTTGGCGTCAAAATTTCATTTCTGCCTTTCAGGATTTTACATAATGTTGAGTGCGGAATTTCTAATGCAGAAGCAGCTTCTCTTTGACTACACAGAGGTAGAGAATCATACTTTTTAAGTAAACTTTGCTTTTCAAGCAAAGTAAGGGTTTTTCTCATTTGCGACATGCTTCCACTAGCAAAACATAAAATGACTAACTAAAGCTGTACGAATCTTATTTGAGTGCATAAGCAGAGATGCCTTTCCTTATCAGTATGTTTCCTTAACTGCCAAAAGATTAAAACTCGTTTCTTACTGGTTTGGGGTTGTTCCCCCTAAGCCTTTCTACGGAGAAATTCTCTGTCATCCTTTGTTACATAGCAAACTCCCACCCCCTCCCCGTACGCCCAGAGACAAGAGATAACAACTCGTCCTTCAGTTAACCTTAAACAAATGGAAAATTTTCTTTTTTACACCCGCGTCGCAAGGAAATCAACAAATTTTCTGTAGAAAACTGTTTCTTATAAGCGGAATCGTGTTTCTTATAAGCGACACAATTTTAATGTTAAAATGAAGTTTGTATTTGTTTCTGTCGTTTTGGGTCTTATAAACGGCTGTTTCTTATAACCACTGAATCTTATAACCGGCGGTCACTGTACAGTGACCGCCGCTTATAAGAAACACGTTCGTTTCGCTCGTTTTGTTTCTTATAAGCAGTTGTTTCTTAAATCCGGAAATTTTTTAAATATCGTTCTTCCATTGTAAATACTAACTATTGAACACAATTTTACAGAATTTAAAAGATAAATGTATATAAGTAAAATATTAGTACATACATAATACATTTGTAAATTGAGTTTTGCATTCAAAAATATTTCTTATTTTACGAATTAAGCCTTACAACTTAAAATATTATCTATATGTATGCATATACTAGTATGTAATTAAATAAGAATAAAAAGTAAAACTCATAGGTCGTTCATTTATGTATAAGAGCATAGTACATTTTCATACATACCGTAATCTATTACTGAGGAACAGCAAAAAATTTATCCAGTGTTGTTTGTGCTAATGAGTCTGTGATTAGTTTACGTACATCCATTTCTAAATCATAAAATAGTCCATAAACTTTTTCTGATGCCCCTCTATGTTCAAGAGTTTTTCTAATTATAGTTAGGGCTTCTCGCGACTGTTTGGCTGTAGGAAAATTTTCTTCTTGTGGAACGTCGTCTTCATTTTCTTCTTCATTGCAAACATTCTGAATTTCCGCCACTATGTCATCATCACTTTTTTCTTCAGATGTTTGTAAATTTTCATCGATGTGAATCCATTCTTCGAAATGTGCTTCTAATTCTTCTACATCTTCTGCTGGTATGTCAACATTATTTTTCAAAAATCCTGCTTTACGGAAGCAATTAAAAATGCATATGTCAGAAACATTTTTCCATGCGCCTGCGATCATATGGATAGCATCAAGCAAGGTTATTTTCTTGCTTATTTCGCAAGCCGATCCTTTCTCTTCATCAATTGCATCTACTATTTTCTGTCGCAAATTTGACCGGAAGTTGTATTGGGTGGCAAAAAACAAAGTTCAATGTTTGTCAGCTGTACTACAGGATGAGCCGAACAGTTGTCAAGGATTAAAAGAATTTTTTCTCTTCCCATCAGTTCCCTGTCCCACTTTAACAAAAAGTCTTCAAAAATTCTACTTGTCATCCAGGCATTCTTTGAATTTTCGTAGATCACTGGCAATTTTTTTATTCCACTTAAACAGCGCGGACGTTTGCTTTTGCCAATAACTAAAGGGCTCTTTTTTACAGTTCCCGTCATATTTGTTGTTAACAGAACTGTAACTCGATCTTTTTGTTTTTTTCCAACGGAGGATAGATCATTTTTGAACATCATTGTATACTCGGGCATCGCTCTAAAATAGAGCCCAGTCTCGTCAGTGTTAAAAATTTGATGAGGAGCGTATTTTTCTAATAGAGGTGGTAAGCTTTGCGTAATCCATGAAGATGCCGACTCGGAGTCCGCGTCCTGCTTCTCTCCATAATTTTTTTTGTACACAATGTTATTTCGTTCTTTCCAGCGGCTTAACCAATCATCAGTCGCACGGAACTCTTTTTCTCCTAATTTTTCCGCAAAATTTTCTGCTTTTTTCAGTAAAATTGCCCTACTGATAGGAGCGTTCTTTAATCTGGCGTTAGAAAACCATTGTAAGAGTGCTTCCTCTATAGCAGCTGCCTTTCCTTCTCGTTTCCGTTTTCTTTGAAGATTACAATTTGGCGTCAAAATTTCATTTCTGCCTTTCAGGATTTTACATAATGTTGAGTGCGGAATTTCTAATGCAGAAGCAGCTTCTCTTTGACTACACAGAGGTAGAGAATCATACTTTTTAAGTAAACTTTGCTTTTCAAGCAAAGTAAGGGTTTTTCTCATTTGCGACATGCTTCCACTAGCAAAACATAAAATGACTAACTAAAGCTGTACGAATCTTATTTGAGTGCATAAGCAGAGATGCCTTTCCTTATCAGTATGTTTCCTTAACTGCCAAAAGATTAAAACTCGTTTCTTACTGGTTTGGGGTTGTTCCCCCTAAGCCTTTCTACGGAGAAATTCTCTGTCATCCTTTGTTACATAGCAAACTCCCACCCCCTCCCCGTACGCCCAGAGACAAGAGATAACAACTCGTCCTTCAGTTAACCTTAAACAAATGGAAAATTTTCTTTTTTACACCCGCGTCGCAAGGAAATCAACAAATTTTCTGTAGAAAACTGTTTCTTATAAGCGGAATCGTGTTTCTTATAAGCGACACAATTTTAATGTTAAAATGAAGTTTGTATTTGTTTCTGTCGTTTTGGGTCTTATAAACGGCTGTTTCTTATAACCACTGAATCTTATAACCGGCGGTCACTGTACAGTGACCGCCGCTTATAAGAAACACGTTCGTTTCGCTCGTTTTGTTTCTTATAAGCAGTTGTTTCTTAAATCCGGAAATTTTTTAAATATCGTTCTTCCATTGTAAATACTAACTATTGAACACAATTTTACAGAATTTAAAAGATAAATGTATATAAGTAAAATATTAGTACATACATAATACATTTGTAAATTGAGTTTTGCATTCAAAAATATTTCTTATTTTACGAATTAAGCCTTACAACTTAAAATATTATCTATATGTATGCATATACTAGTATGTAATTAAATAAGAATAAAAAGTAAAACTCATAGGTCGTTCATTTATGTATAAGAGCATAGTACATTTTCATACATACCGTAATCTATTACTGAGGAACAGCAAAAAATTTATCCAGTGTTGTTTGTGCTAATGAGTCTGTGATTAGTTTACGTACATCCATTTCTAAATCATAAAATAGTCCATAAACTTTTTCTGATGCCCCTCTATGTTCAAGAGTTTTTCTAATTATAGTTAGGGCTTCTCGCGACTGTTTGGCTGTAGGAAAATTTTCTTCTTGTGGAACGTGGTCTTCATTTTCTTCTTCATTGCAAACATTCTGAATTTCCGCCACTATGTCATCATCACTTTTTTCTTCAGATGTTTGTAAATTTTCATCGATGTGAATCCATTCTTCGAAATGTGCTTCTAATTCTTCTACATCTTCTGCTGGTATGTCAACATTATTTTTCAAAAATCCTGCTTTACGGAAGCAATTAAAAATGCATATGTCAGAAACATTTTTCCATGCGCCTGCGATCATATGGATAGCATCAAGCAAGGTTATTTTCTTGCTTATTTCGCAAGCCGATCCTTTCTCTTCATCAATTGCATCTACTATTTTCTGTCGCAAATTTGACCGGAAGTTGTATTGGGTGGCAAAAAACAAAGTTCAATGTTTGTCAGCTGTACTACAGGATGAGCCGAACAGTTGTCAAGGATTAAAAGAATTTTTTCTCTTCCCATCAGTTCCCTGTCCCACTTTAACAAAAAGTCTTCAAAAATTCTACTTGTCATCCAGGCATTCTTTGAATTTTCGTAGATCACTGGCAATTTTTTTATTCCACTTAAACAGCGCGGACGTTTGCTTTTGCCAATAACTAAAGGGCTCTTTTTTACAGTTCCCGTCATATTTGTTGTTAACAGAACTGTAACTCGATCTTTTTGTTTTTTTCCAACGGAGGATAGATCATTTTTGAACATCATTGTATACTCGGGCATCGCTCTAAAATAGAGCCCAGTCTCGTCAGTGTTAAAAATTTGATGAGGAGCGTATTTTTCTAATAGAGGTGGTAAGCTTTGCGTAATCCATGAAGATGCCGACTCGGAGTCCGCGTCCTGCTTCTCTCCATAATTTTTTTTGTACACAATGTTATTTCGTTCTTTCCAGCGGCTTAACCAATCATCAGTCGCACGGAACTCTTTTTCTCCTAATTTTTCCGCAAAATTTTCTGCTTTTTTCAGTAAAATTGCCCTACTGATAGGAGCGTTCTTTAATCTGGCGTTAGAAAACCATTGTAAGAGTGCTTCCTCTATAGCAGCTGCCTTTCCTTCTCGTTTCCGTTTTCTTTGAAGATTACAATTTGGCGTCAAAATTTCATTTCTGCCTTTCAGGATTTTACATAATGTTGAGTGCGGAATTTCTAATGCAGAAGCAGCTTCTCTTTGACTACACAGAGGTAGAGAATCATACTTTTTAAGTAAACTTTGCTTTTCAAGCAAAGTAAGGGTTTTTCTCATTTGCGACATGCTTCCACTAGCAAAACATAAAATGACTAACTAAAGCTGTACGAATCTTATTTGAGTGCATAAGCAGAGATGCCTTTCCTTATCAGTATGTTTCCTTAACTGCCAAAAGATTAAAACTCGTTTCTTACTGGTTTGGGGTTGTTCCCCCTAAGCCTTTCTACGGAGAAATTCTCTGTCATCCTTTGTTACATAGCAAACTCCCACCCCCTCCCCGTACGCCCAGAGACAAGAGATAACAACTCGTCCTTCAGTTAACCTTAAACAAATGGAAAATTTTCTTTTTTACACCCGCGTCGCAAGGAAATCAACAAATTTTCTGTAGAAAACTGTTTCTTATAAGCGGAATCGTGTTTCTTATAAGCGACACAATTTTAATGTTAAAATGAAGTTTGTATTTGTTTCTGTCGTTTTGGGTCTTATAAACGGCTGTTTCTTATAACCACTGAATCTTATAACCGGCGGTCACTGTACAGTGACCGCCGCTTATAAGAAACACGTTCGTTTCGCTCGTTTTGTTTCTTATAAGCAGTTGTTTCTTAAATCCGGAAATTTTTTAAATATCGTTCTTCCATTGTAAATACTAACTATTGAACACAATTTTACAGAATTTAAAAGATAAATGTATATAAGTAAAATATTAGTACATACATAATACATTTGTAAATTGAGTTTTGCATTCAAAAATATTTCTTATTTTACGAATTAAGCCTTACAACTTAAAATATTATCTATATGTATGCATATACTAGTATGTAATTAAATAAGAATAAAAAGTAAAACTCATAGGTCGTTCATTTATGTATAAGAGCATAGTACATTTTCATACATACCGTAATCTATTACTGAGGAACAGCAAAAAATTTATCCAGTGTTGTTTGTGCTAATGAGTCTGTGATTAGTTTACGTACATCCATTTCTAAATCATAAAATAGTCCATAAACTTTTTCTGATGCCCCTCTATGTTCAAGAGTTTTTCTAATTATAGTTAGGGCTTCTCGCGACTGTTTGGCTGTAGGAAAATTTTCTTCTTGTGGAACGTCGTCTTCATTTTCTTCTTCATTGCAAACATTCTGAATTTCCGCCACTATGTCATCATCACTTTTTTCTTCAGATGTTTGTAAATTTTCATCGATGTGAATCCATTCTTCGAAATGTGCTTCTAATTCTTCTACATCTTCTGCTGGTATGTCAACATTATTTTTCAAAAATCCTGCTTTACGGAAGCAATTAAAAATGCATATGTCAGAAACATTTTTCCATGCGCCTGCGATCATATGGATAGCATCAAGCAAGGTTATTTTCTTGCTTATTTCGCAAGCCGATCCTTTCTCTTCATCAATTGCATCTACTATTTTCTGTCGCAAATTTGACCGGAAGTTGTATTGGGTGGCAAAAAACAAAGTTCAATGTTTGTCAGCTGTACTACAGGATGAGCCGAACAGTTGTCAAGGATTAAAAGAATTTTTTCTCTTCCCATCAGTTCCCTGTCCCACTTTAACAAAAAGTCTTCAAAAATTCTACTTGTCATCCAGGCATTCTTTGAATTTTCGTAGATCACTGGCAATTTTTTTATTCCACTTAAACAGCGCGGACGTTTGCTTTTGCCAATAACTAAAGGGCTCTTTTTTACAGTTCCCGTCATATTTGTTGTTAACAGAACTGTAACTCGATCTTTTTGTTTTTTTCCAACGGAGGATAGATCATTTTTGAACATCATTGTATACTCGGGCATCGCTCTAAAATAGAGCCCAGTCTCGTCAGTGTTAAAAATTTGATGAGGAGCGTATTTTTCTAATAGAGGTGGTAAGCTTTGCGTAATCCATGAAGATGCCGACTCGGAGTCCGCGTCCTGCTTCTCTCCATAATTTTTTTTGTACACAATGTTATTTCGTTCTTTCCAGCGGCTTAACCAATCATCAGTCGCACGGAACTCTTTTTCTCCTAATTTTTCCGCAAAATTTTCTGCTTTTTTCAGTAAAATTGCCCTACTGATAGGAGCGTTCTTTAATCTGGCGTTAGAAAACCATTGTAAGAGTGCTTCCTCTATAGCAGCTGCCTTTCCTTCTCGTTTCCGTTTTCTTTGAAGATTACAATTTGGCGTCAAAATTTCATTTCTGCCTTTCAGGATTTTACATAATGTTGAGTGCGGAATTTCTAATGCAGAAGCAGCTTCTCTTTGACTACACAGAGGTAGAGAATCATACTTTTTAAGTAAACTTTGCTTTTCAAGCAAAGTAAGGGTTTTTCTCATTTGCGACATGCTTCCACTAGCAAAACATAAAATGACTAACTAAAGCTGTACGAATCTTATTTGAGTGCATAAGCAGAGATGCCTTTCCTTATCAGTATGTTTCCTTAACTGCCAAAAGATTAAAACTCGTTTCTTACTGGTTTGGGGTTGTTCCCCCTAAGCCTTTCTACGGAGAAATTCTCTGTCATCCTTTGTTACATAGCAAACTCCCACCCCCTCCCCGTACGCCCAGAGACAAGAGATAACAACTCGTCCTTCAGTTAACCTTAAACAAATGGAAAATTTTCTTTTTTACACCCGCGTCGCAAGGAAATCAACAAATTTTCTGTAGAAAACTGTTTCTTATAAGCGGAATCGTGTTTCTTATAAGCTACACAATTTTAATGTTAAAATGAAGTTTGTATTTGTTTCTGTCGTTTTGGGTCTTATAAACGGCTGTTTCTTATAACCACTGAATCTTATAACCGGCGGTCACTGTACAGTGACCGCCGCTTATAAGAAACACGTTCGTTTCGCTCGTTTTGTTTCTTATAAGCAGTTGTTTCTTAAATCCGGAAATTTTTTAAATATCGTTCTTCCATTGTAAATACTAACTATTGAACACAATTTTACAGAATTTAAAAGATAAATGTATATAAGTAAAATATTAGTACATACATAATACATTTGTAAATTGAGTTTTGCATTCAAAAATATTTCTTATTTTACGAATTAAGCCTTACAACTTAAAATATTATCTATATGTATGCATATACTAGTATGTAATTAAATAAGAATAAAAAGTAAAACTCATAGGTCGTTCATTTATGTATAAGAGCATAGTACATTTTCATACATACCGTAATCTATTACTGAGGAACAGCAAAAAATTTATCCAGTGTTGTTTGTGCTAATGAGTCTGTGATTAGTTTACGTACATCCATTTCTAAATCATAAAATAGTCCATAAACTTTTTCTGATGCCCCTCTATGTTCAAGAGTTTTTCTAATTATAGTTAGGGCTTCTCGCGACTGTTTGGCTGTAGGAAAATTTTCTTCTTGTGGAACGTCGTCTTCATTTTCTTCTTCATTGCAAACATTCTGAATTTCCGCCACTATGTCATCATCACTTTTTTCTTCAGATGTTTGTAAATTTTCATCGATGTGAATCCATTCTTCGAAATGTGCTTCTAATTCTTCTACATCTTCTGCTGGTATGTCAACATTATTTTTCAAAAATCCTGCTTTACGGAAGCAATTAAAAATGCATATGTCAGAAACATTTTTCCATGCGCCTGCGATCATATGGATAGCATCAAGCAAGGTTATTTTCTTGCTTATTTCGCAAGCCGATCCTTTCTCTTCATCAATTGCATCTACTATTTTCTGTCGCAAATTTGACCGGAAGTTGTATTGGGTGGCAAAAAACAAAGTTCAATGTTTGTCAGCTGTACTACAGGATGAGCCGAACAGTTGTCAAGGATTAAAAGAATTTTTTCTCTTCCCATCAGTTCCCTGTCCCACTTTAACAAAAAGTCTTCAAAAATTCTACTTGTCATCCAGGCATTCTTTGAATTTTCGTAGATCACTGGCAATTTTTTTATTCCACTTAAACAGCGCGGACGTTTGCTTTTGCCAATAACTAAAGGGCTCTTTTTTACAGTTCCCGTCATATTTGTTGTTAACAGAACTGTAACTCGATCTTTTTGTTTTTTTCCAACGGAGGATAGATCATTTTTGAACATCATTGTATACTCGGGCATCGCTCTAAAATAGAGCCCAGTCTCGTCAGTGTTAAAAATTTGATGAGGAGCGTATTTTTCTAATAGAGGTGGTAAGCTTTGCGTAATCCATGAAGATGCCGACTCGGAGTCCGCGTCCTGCTTCTCTCCATAATTTTTTTTGTACACAATGTTATTTCGTTCTTTCCAGCGGCTTAACCAACCATCAGTCGCACGGAACTCTTTTTCTCCTAATTTTTCCGCAAAATTTTCTGCTTTTTTCAGTAAAATTGCCCTACTGATAGGAGCGTTCTTTAATCTGGCGTTAGAAAACCATTGTAAGAGTGCTTCCTCTATAGCAGCTGCCTTTCCTTCTCGTTTCCGTTTTCTTTGAAGATTACAATTTGGCGTCAAAATTTCATTTCTGCCTTTCAGGATTTTACATAATGTTGAGTGCGGAATTTCTAATGCAGAAGCAGCTTCTCTTTGACTACACAGAGGTAGAGAATCATACTTTTTAAGTAAACTTTGATTTTCAAGCAAAGTAAGGGTTTTTCTCTTTTGCGACATGCTTCCACTAGCAAAACATAAAATGACTAACTAAAGCTGTACGAATCTTATTTGAGTGCATAAGCAGAGATGCCTTTCCTTATCAGTATGTTTCCTTAACTGCCAAAAGATTAAAACTCGTTTCTTACTGGTTTGGGGTTGTTCCCCCTAAGCCTTTCTACGGAGAAATTCTCTGTCATCCTTTGTTACATAGCAAACTCCCACCCCCTCCCCGTACGCCCAGAGACAAGAGATAACAACTCGTCCTTCAGTTAACCTTAAACAAATGGAAAATTTTCTTTTTTACACCCGCGTCGCAAGGAAATCAACAAATTTTCTGTAGAAAACTGTTTCTTATAAGCGGAATCGTGTTTCTTATAAGCTACACAATTTTAATGTTAAAATGAAGTTTGTATTTGTTTCTGTCGTTTTGGGTCTTATAAACGGCTGTTTCTTATAACCACTGAATCTTATAACCGGCGGTCACTGTACAGTGACCGCCGCTTATAAGAAACACGTTCGTTTCGCTCGTTTTGTTTCTTATAAGCAGTTGTTTCTTAAATCCGGAAATTTTTTAAATATCGTTCTTCCATTGTAAATACTAACTATTGAACACAATTTTACAGAATTTAAAAGATAAATGTATATAAGTAAAATATTAGTACATACATAATACATTTGTAAATTGAGTTTTGCATTCAAAAATATTTCTTATTTTACGAATTAAGCCTTACAACTTAAAATATTATCTATATGTATGCATATACTAGTATGTAATTAAATAAGAATAAAAAGTAAAACTCATAGGTCGTTCATTTATGTATAAGAGCATAGTACATTTTCATACATACCGTAATCTATTACTGAGGAACAGCAAAAAATTTATCCAGTGTTGTTTGTGCTAATGAGTCTGTGATTAGTTTACGTACATCCATTTCTAAATCATAAAATAGTCCATAAACTTTTTCTGATGCCCCTCTATGTTCAAGAGTTTTTCTAATTATAGTTAGGGCTTCTCGCGACTGTTTGGCTGTAGGAAAATTTTCTTCTTGTGGAACGTCGTCTTCATTTTCTTCTTCATTGCAAACATTCTGAATTTCCGCCACTATGTCATCATCACTTTTTTCTTCAGATGTTTGTAAATTTTCATCGATGTGAATCCATTCTTCGAAATGTGCTTCTAATTCTTCTACATCTTCTGCTGGTATGTCAACATTATTTTTCAAAAATCCTGCTTTACGGAAGCAATTAAAAATGCATATGTCAGAAACATTTTTCCATGCGCCTGCGATCATATGGATAGCATCAAGCAAGGTTATTTTCTTGCTTATTTCGCAAGCCGATCCTTTCTCTTCATCAATTGCATCTACTATTTTCTGTCGCAAATTTGACCGGAAGTTGTATTGGGTGGCAAAAAACAAAGTTCAATGTTTGTCAGCTGTACTACAGGATGAGCCGAACAGTTGTCAAGGATTAAAAGAATTTTTTCTCTTCCCATCAGTTCCCTGTCCCACTTTAACAAAAAGTCTTCAAAAATTCTACTTGTCATCCAGGCATTCTTTGAATTTTCGTAGATCACTGGCAATTTTTTTATTCCACTTAAACAGCGCGGACGTTTGCTTTTGCCAATAACTAAAGGGCTCTTTTTTACAGTTCCCGTCATATTTGTTGTTAACAGAACTGTAACTCGATCTTTTTGTTTTTTTCCAACGGAGGATAGATCATTTTTGAACATCATTGTATACTCGGGCATCGCTCTAAAATAGAGCCCAGTCTCGTCAGTGTTAAAAATTTGATGAGGAGCGTATTTTTCTAATAGAGGTGGTAAGCTTTGCGTAATCCATGAAGATGCCGACTCGGAGTCCGCGTCCTGCTTCTCTCCATAATTTTTTTTGTACACAATGTTATTTCGTTCTTTCCAGCGGCTTAACCAACCATCAGTCGCACGGAACTCTTTTTCTCCTAATTTTTCCGCAAAATTTTCTGCTTTTTTCAGTAAAATTGCCCTACTGATAGGAGCGTTCTTTAATCTGGCGTTAGAAAACCATTGTAAGAGTGCTTCCTCTATAGCAGCTGCCTTTCCTTCTCGTTTCCGTTTTCTTTGAAGATTACAATTTGGCGTCAAAATTTCATTTCTGCCTTTCAGGATTTTACATAATGTTGAGTGCGGAATTTCTAATGCAGAAGCAGCTTCTCTTTGACTACACAGAGGTAGAGAATCATACTTTTTAAGTAAACTTTGATTTTCAAGCAAAGTAAGGGTTTTTCTCTTTTGCGACATGCTTCCACTAGCAAAACATAAAATGACTAACTAAAGCTGTACGAATCTTATTTGAGTGCATAAGCAGAGATGCCTTTCCTTATCAGTATGTTTCCTTAACTGCCAAAAGATTAAAACTCGTTTCTTACTGGTTTGGGGTTGTTCCCCCTAAGCCTTTCTACGGAGAAATTCTCTGTCATCCTTTGTTACATAGCAAACTCCCACCCCCTCCCCGTACGCCCAGAGACAAGAGATAACAACTCGTCCTTCAATTAACCTTAAACAAATGGATTTTTTTCTTTTTTACACCCGCGTCGCAAGGAAATCAACAAATTTTCTGTAGAAAACTGTTTCTTATAAGCGGAATCGTGTTTCTTATAAGCGACACAATTTTAATGTTAAAATGAAGTTTGTATTTGTTTCTGTCGTTTTGGGTCTTATAAACGGCTGTTTCTTATAACCACTGAATCTTATAACCGGCGGTCACTGTATAAACGATAGAAAACAAATTCATTATATTAAATCTGAACCCCAACATTAGAACGCTAACTTCAACCATTCTGTGTTTTATTATGCGATAAATTTCACATGTTTATCGTAGATCTAGTTCGTCCCATTCAAAAGTGAAGATAATTTGGGTAATAGTTTTTTATTTTGAAGCCTAACGATTCGCTGTTATTCATTTATCTACTATAAAAATAACTATTTCTCCGTCCTTATCGCTTGGCAGAATTTTAGCGACTAATTTAGCGGAATATCGTAACTTTGGCGCCTTTTACCAATCGACGAAAAATAAGCTAAATTGAAAAATAAAATGAGGCTGATTCAGTGAAAATGACGACTGATGACAACATATCAAAATATTGGAATTGAATCTACTATAAATATGGCCTATTTTTTCTGTCCGTATCACTTGGAAATATTTGGCGATGATCTTGGTAAAATATCGTTAAATTGACGACATTAATTATGTTACGAAATTGACGAAAATGTTGACAAATTGTCGCCAAATTGTTAAACATTATGCAGAGTATTATGCCGTTTATTTGAAATTATACCAAATTACACCAGCTATTTAAATTTACTCTGAATTTGCAATTTTAATTCAATTTTCGTTTTTATTTGGAGACATGATGTATTTTCGAAAGCGATATGGCGAAAATGATAAAAACTAAAATATCTCGAGAACGGTTAGCCCTAGAGTTACGGGGTTGTTCTTTCTCTTTTCGACGTCAATAATTACATATGAAACAAATATTTAAACAATTATTATAATCAGTATTTGGGTCATTCTTACAAAAGTGAAAAAATAAAATGTTTCTCTTACTAATTTATTTTTCTTCAGTTATAAAATAACTTTTTTGAGGAATACAAAATAATGTTGTGCGCTCTTTACGATATAGAGTGCTTTAGACCATTAACAATAACAGTTTTTTTAAAATTATTACTAATTTAAATGTCATTACCGAGAATTAAATAACATAATTAAATAATCTGTTTTAAAATGTGATTTTTACATATTAAAAAAGGAGGGAGGAAAGTGGTACTAAATACATTTCTTATGGTTCTAGTTTATAATTTTTTCTGTTTAATAAAAAGAAAAGTGCTTTCTAATATATTTAAATGTAATTTGTCATTTAGAAAGAAATTCTTACCATCGGGAGTTCATTTTAGTAACATTTCTGCCACCAGATGGCTCTGTTACAGGTTTATGCTCATTATTTAAATTAACATGGTTATTTTTAACTAATATGTTATTATTATGCTCTCTAATATGTTATAACTATATCCTCATATTTTATGAGGATATATGGGTCATATACATATGAGTATATACATATTCTTATGAGTCATATGCATACGAGTATAGTCATATACATTGATATATGAGTCATATATCAATATAATATGTCATCACCATGTTATTTAAAAAATTAATTCCTCTTAAATTCTATATTTGTGTTGTACGATTGCTGTTAGAATTTGTTTTTAATTTATGCTTTGGTACAATACATTAATCAAATAAATTTGGAAAAAAAAATGCTTTTTTTTAACACTTTACAACATCACGTTACAACATAGTTGAAAAGTGTTTATGACTTTATTCACTCTGTCTGTCTGTTCGCATGATAACTGCCGTATAAATAACTTTATCTAAATGATATTTTTGCGTATCATCCAATTAGTTTTGGAGTATACACGGTATGAAAAAATGAAATACGTTGAACCCTAGGGCACCTAATTTTTTCAAAAAATTTTAAGCAAAGTTAAAATTCACACACTGCTTCGAAAATTTCAGGAAATATATAAATTATAACGAAATAAAATATCCGTCCTAAAACCACTTTATTTTTGAATTTTTTCTATGCATCTATATTCTGCGTCAACGCGATACCGTAAAATAATTAATCATTTGATATTCACAATTTTCATTGGAAAAGGAATGATACAAACTCGAACGTGAACCACTCTGGAGATACTGTACATATTTCAAATTAACTTTTGAAGAACATCATTAAAAATCACAACCTTTATTACTGAAAAATAAATAATCATTTCACACGTAATTTCCCATTAGAAAACGATTGACAGAAAACTTAGAATGGCAACATGACCCGTTGCCGAGATTTTACACGTTTGTTCAAACACAGTTATAAAAAAAATGTAGTAAGTATCATCAGATATATCACCATATGTATATGTGATATCAAATACATGCTTCGTCAAATAAAACTGTAGTAAGTATCATCAAATATATTCACTTTTTATATGCAATATTATGAAACAAATCTGTTAACGCCATTGTTATGGATAAGACAAGTTCGTTCCATTCACTAGAGAAGATACATTTTGCAATAGTTTCGTATTTGTATGATTAATTCGTCTATTTCATGGAATACTATTTCAATGTCAGTTTCATTTTGCAGTATATGAATAAAGCGTTTTTATCGGGGGGGGGGGGGGATGACTAATACAACGGCCAATTTTAATTTACTTTTTGTTAATGAAACGAAAAAAATTTTGTGCTAACCCAATTTTTTTCCTGTGAAAGAAATCAAGTCATTGCATTATGTACGATAATACGACATACGTTTTCCGTATATACGTTCCGTACGGAAATACGTCATACGTTTTTAAATTGCCAACCTAAAAACATATCTTGATATCTCGAAACAAATTTGAAATTCATCCTCTTTTAACAAAGTTGTCAAGTGTTTATAACTTTGTTTATTCTGTCTGTATGTGTGTCTGTCTGTCCGTTTGTTCGATAACTGCGTAAAATTGACTTTATCAAAATGAAATTTTAGGATATTGTTGGGACAGTTTGTGAGACACGTGAGAATGTAAATGAATAATATCACGCGAACAGTTTTGAATTAAAAAAGGTTGAAAATATTAACTACACTGAGTCCTATAGGACTTAGTTTTTCAAACAAATTGTAAGAAAAGATAAATTTAAAAAATTGCTCAGAAAATATTAGGAAATATACAAATTATGCCATAAAATATAAAAATTTCACCAAAATATGTTCGGCAGTATTTAAACAAAAATTAAAATAATAGTTACACCCATATTATTTGAAAAGATTACTCGACCTACTTCAAAATGAATACGGTATCCTTTTTTTTTTTTCAAATGTAAAAATCGTGATATTTAAAGATCTTTTAAATTTATATTTGGTGTTCTATCCCTCCTAAAACCGATTTAATTTTGCTTATTTTCTACGCATATATATTTTGTGCCAACGCAATTACAATATTTTTGAGTTTATATAATCATCGAACTTTGATTATTTCTACAACGAAAGCTTCATTTTAATGAATGTGGAATGTAATCAATAACTTGCCCCCTTAAGGGAGCAAATGAAGTCACGAACAAAACAATTTTTATATAGCGTCCATTTTTTCACGACAATGATATAAACTATTAAGTCTTTTGATCATTGAGCCACAAATAAACCCTTTTATGCTTAAGGGTGAGCGTCAGTAAATTTTCTGCCCTATCCGCGCTTTGTTAACTTTCGCGGCACACATATTTCCCCGAAATTCTGCTCAAACAGTTGCGAAATATTTTCTTATAGATAAAATGCTATGCTTAGATTATATTAAAACTAAATATAACACCCAATGAAACATAGAATATATGTTTTATTTTAATTTAAAATATTTTTGGTGCTGCCATCTGTTGTCGTAATTTGATTCATACCGACTATTTTTATTTTTTAATGAACATTTTTAAATGTCTAATCCTTCTAATACGCTATTAAATACAACAAAAGATCATATTTAATGCCGTAATCACGGAAATGTAATTGAACTTGGACTTGAAGACAAAACTGCAGTCCTCAGTGATGAACATTCAGATCCCTTATCAAATTTATAGAATGATAAATTACCTTTCCGTGATTGTGGCATTATTATATATGATCAGTTGTTGTATTTAACACTGTATTAGAAGGAATACATATTTTAAAATGTTCATTAAAAAATAAAAATAATCGGTATGAATTAAATTAGGACAACAGATGGCAGCACCAAAAATATTTTGGATTAAAATAAAAAATATATTCTGTGTTTTTGGGGGCATTAAATTTAGTTTTAATATAATCTAAGCATTGCATTTTATCTTTCAGAAAATATTTCGCAACTGTTTGAGCAGAATTTCGGCGAAATATGTGTGTCGCGAAAGTTAACAAAGCGCGGATAGGGCAGAAAATTAACTGACGCTCACCCTTAATTATGTCAATGTTTTTTTTATGTTGCCATATTAATAAATATATATTGAATTTAGAATAAAATTCAAAGTTCTCGCGCAAATTTAAAAAAAAAATTCTATGCAATTCTAGATTTTTTGATAACTAAGATAGATATATATAGTTTCGTGAAAGTCCATTAATATTTGTGGCTGCAATTGTGTACACAAAAGATCGACCACGGACGTCAGACAGACAGACAAACAGAGGACATCACTCCAAAAATAGTCAAAACGTGTTCAAAAATTCCTAAAATATATATTTGCATCAAAATCTCGACATCGAATATATTCGGGAAAATAATAATTTTTTATACTACGTGAGATAAAGTAAAAATCAGTATTATTGCGATCACGATCAACTAGGTGCATAAGCACAAATAAAATTTTCCAAACGGGTTATCCTCACCTTACCTAATAGATATGGGACCCCAGCGAGTGACATTTGTTCTGTTCCACGTGGTTACTTTGAACAGATAGGAATTTTCGTTGTCACTTCTGCTTTAAATTATACAAACACATTATAACAATTTATATCAACAAATTATACCAATACATCAATAACATATTTGAAACACTTGAAAAAAAAACTAACCCAAAATTAGTTGGCCAAAAATATAACGAATTGTAAATCTCTTCTAAAAATTCCACGTGGTTACGCTTCGAATCTAGGGTATACTAAATTCCAGTGTCACCTCATTGCAACGCCTCACAGCTGAAGGTTGAGTTCACGCATGCGCTGTACGATAAAAAGCTGGAGAGAAATTCTCATCAGCGGTGACCGCAGACCGCAACCGTTGCCCACGTAATAATAAAGGCCGGGAAATTTCGGCAAAAAACAGCTCAGTTCACTACAGTGTCCGCTAGGATCGCTTTTATTTCCTGTTTTTTCACGGTAATGATGCACTCGTGAGGGTTTGTATAAGTTTTTGTGTTTGATAAAGCTTTTTTCTTATAATTTTATATTTGTTATTATTTATTAAATTATTCTGATTTTTATAGCATTAATATAACAATTTTCAGATCGACAGCTCAGTTCACTAAAGTGTCCGCTAGGATCGCTTTTATTTCCTGTTTTTTCACGGGTTTTCAATGTAACAATGATGCACTCGTGAGGGTTTGGGTAAGTTTTTGCTTTTGATAAAGCTTTTTTCTTATAATTTTATATTTGTTATTATTTATTAAATTATACTGATTTTTATAGCATTAATATAACAATTTTCTGCAAAAATAATTTAGTAAAAATGGTACGTTGTTGTGTACCATATTGCAATTCTGATTTCACTATGAGAGAAAACGTTGGTTTCCACAGTTTTCTCAAGGATGGATTCTGCTTGTTGGGTTGGTGATACTTTTATTTAAAAAAAAATAAATAAATAAATCGGATATTTCTCTTTTAAATTAGATCTTTTTGTTTTAAATTGGATTTTTACTTAAATTGGGCTTGTTTGATTTTTCTTACAACCACTAAAACTTTATGGAGCATGTGTTCTGCTTGTTGGGTTGGTGAATTTTTATTTTAAAAAAAATCAAATAAATCGGATTTTTCTTATTTAAATTGTTTTTTTTTTTGTTTCAAATTGGATTTTTATTTAAATTGGGCTTGTTTGATTTTTCTCATATCCACTAAATCTTCTTTATGAATAATACATATTATCATATATATTATCATCATTATATCGATTTTAGTTGTTCAGTATATTAAAATGTATTACAATTTTACAACCTATTGCACTGAAAGTTGCTTTGTATATTCACATTTAATGAACAATGCTAGTGGGAATTGCGAAAATAATTAAAAATTAGGCTGCTGGCTGTGAAGTTTAAATAGTTAAATTTACATTATCAAAACAAATTTAAATCAACAAGATTTAAAATAATACATAGTAAATGATTTTAACGTTAAGAATCAAAATCGAGGAAATTCAAGTTTTACTCGATTGCGAATGTAAAGAAAAATAAATTGAAATATAAATATTTCTTCATTAATATAATCATGATTTAAATCAGAGTATCTGCAAAAGCAGTAAAAAGGGGATAAGGAGAAATTTTAATTCTGAAAAATATAAAAAAATATTTGTAAGAAATTACATGAATTTATCAAAAATTATTGAATTACTTCTTAAAGCTATTTTCTTTAACAAATTTTAATATATTAAATACATATCCTAATTTATATAATTTGTTAGGTCTGTATGTCTGTCCCACTATTTAGTCGCCAAATTTCTCACCAAATTTTCGCTAAGCCTCTTATCCCAAATAATTCAATTTCCCAGTCATTATTCATGTGTAAACCATTAGTATGTAATAATTTAAAAAGTATTATTATTTTATATAACCCAAACTTATAAATGTGAAATAAATTAATGGATGTTCATGTTATATAAAATCAAGTAATTAAAAAAAGTAATTGATTTTAATGAATAATTTAAAAAAATTAAGCGATTTAAATCAATGATTTTTTTTTATATCAAGTAATTTAAATCTTGAATAAAATGAAGCTGATTTAAATCAATCTACCCTGTCGGCACCCTCCTCAATTTTTTTTTTAATATTCACCCGCCCACCCCCAGTTTCTGAGTCCTGGAGAACTCGCTGGCGGGAGGGGGGGGGGTAATATATGGCGTGTTAATGAAGAATTGGATTTAAAAAAAATTGAAAGTATTTTAATAATTTTTATTTAATACAATTTATAAAACTTAATTTTTATTTTATAATAACTAAAATGAAAAATTGAAATTTTTAAAATCATTACAAAAACTTGTCAATAAAAAACATTTCACTTTTAAATTTAAAAAAATGTTCTTCTGACATCCCCTATGGAAATTTCTGGCTTCGCGCATGTTTACAGGTATTTTTCCCTCATCCTCTAAAAAAGTATTTTAACGTTTTAATAATTAATTTAATAATAACGTTTCCCTCTTTAATTTATTAAACGATAAAACATTTAAAGACATTAATTTTGTACCTTTTTTACTTTCCTTATATACATAATGTATAAGGAAAGTATTGTGACGGGGTCGAAAATTCGAATTCGAGTTTTCGACGGGAGAGCACGTTTCAAGCATCCCTGATCACGAATCAAACATTTTTGAAGTGATGTCTGTGTGTGTGTATGTGTGTGTGTGTGTGTGTGTGTGAAAGTATGTGTGTGTGTGTGTGTGTCAGTGAGCCTGTGGAGACGATAACTGACGAACGAATGGACCGATTAGAACCAAATTTGGTACAAAAACCACAATCCGTAAACACTGGAAGCCTATTGTTTTTATACGTGATCGAATGTTCAGAACCCCCCTGAATTTTCGAATGAAATTTTGAAAAAATCGTCAAAAAATCAAAACCGCTAATAAGGTTACGCAATTAGACATTTCTTATGTAATTTTTCATTAGAAAACGATTGGCATAAATTTTAGAACACTAACATGAACCGTTCTCGAGATATTGAACATTTTTCAAAAAAGTTATGAAAAAGTCACATAAAAAAAAAATTCCTATTGAGAAACATGTTCACTTTTCATATGTAATACCATGCGATAAATTGAGTGACATCATTCTCGTGGATCTAGCTCGTTCCATTCATGAAAAAATATACTTTGAATAATACTTTTGTATTAGAACGCCAATAGTCATTTATCTGCTGTAAGAATAACTTTTTTCTTAGTGCATAACGCTTGGCGAGATTTTGGCGACAAATTTGGCGGAATGTCGCCAACTTGGCGACTTTTCTGAAATGTTGCCAAATTAATGAAAATCTCGCCAAATGGATAAAAATGATGCTAAATCAATGAAAATGACGACTAATTGTCGAAAATTCAATATCTTGGAAATATTAGTATCTACTATAAGAAAATCCTATTACTTTCCTTATATACATAATGTATAAGGAATGTATTGTGACGGGGTCGAAAATTCGAAATCGAGTTTTCGACGGGAGAGCACGTTTCAAGCATCCCTGATCACGAATCAAACATTTTTGAAGTGATGTCTGTGTGTGTGTGTGTGTGCGTGTGTGTGAAAGTATGTGTGTGTGTGTGTGTGTGAGAGTCTGTGAAGACGATAACTGACAAACGAATGGACCGATTCGAACCAAATTTGGTACAAAAATCACAATCCGTAAACACTGGAAGCCTATTGTTTTTATACACAATCGAATGTTAAGAACACCCCTAAATTTTCAAATGAAATTTAAAAAAATAGTCAAAAAATCAAAAGCACTAATAAAGTTGCGCATATACACATTTCTTATGTAATTTTTCATTAGAAAACGATTGACATAAATTTTAGAACGCTAACATGAACCGTTCTCGAGATATTGCACATTTTTCAAAAAAATTATCAGAAAGTCATATAAAATAAAAAAAAATATTTCCTCTTGAGAGACATGTTCACTTTTTAGTAATACCATGCGATATATTGGGTGACATCATTCTCGTGGATCTAGCTCGTTCCATTCATGAAAAAAGATACTTTGAGTAATACTTTTGTATTTGAAAGCCAATAGTCATTTATCTGCTGTAAGAATAACTTATTTCTTTGTCCACTATGCTTGGCGAGATTTTGGCGACGAATTTTGGGGGAATGTCGCCAATTTGGTGACTTTTTGAAATGTTGACAAATTAACGAAAATCTCGCCAAATGGATAAAAATGACGCTAAATCAATGAAACGACGACTAATTGTCGAAAATTCGATATCTTGGAAAGAATATTAGTATCTACTATAAGAAAAACCTATTTATTTTACTGTAAAAGTGGTAAATTCATTACGTTATATAAGGAAAGTCTTGTGTTGCCCACATCAGATTTTTTATTTTGAAATGAGGCACGTGATATCTTCATATAATATGGGTGTAATTATTATTTTAATTGCAGACTTATATATATATATCCACGTTCTCTTTATTTTAATTAAATTTAATTCAATTTTAATTCAATTTTCATTCTCATTTGGTAACTGGAGGTATTTCCTTATATACATAATGCATAAGGAAAGTATTGTGACGGGAAAGAAAATTCGAATTCGAGTTTTCGACGGAAGAGCACGTTTCAAGCATCCCTGATCACGAATCAAACATTTTTGAAGTGATGTCTGTGTGTGTGTGTGTGTGTGTGTGTGAAAGTATGTGTGTGTGTGTGAAAGTATGTGTGTGCGTGTGTGTGAGAGTCTGTGAAGACGATAACTGACGAACGAATGGACCGATTTAAACCAAATTTGGTTCAAAAATCACAATCCGTAAACACTGGAAGCCTATTGTTTTTATACGCAATCGAATGTTCGGAACCCCCCTAAATTTTCGAATGAAATTTTGAAAAAATCGTCAAAAATTCAAAACCACTAATAAAGTTACTCAAATAGACATTTCTTATGTAATTTTTCATTAGAAAACGATTGACGTAAATTTCAGAACGCTAATATGAACCGTTCTCGAGATATTGCACATTTTTCATAAAAATTATCAAAAAGTCATATAAAATAAAAAAAAATTACTATTGAGAAACATGTTCACTTTTCATATGTAATACCATGCGATAAATTGGATGACATCATTCTCGTGGATCTAGCTCGTTCCATTCATGAAAAATATACTTTGAGTAATACTTTTGTATTTGAACGCTAATAGTCATTTATCTGCTGAAAGAATAACTTATTTCTTCGTCCATAACGCTTGTCGAGATCTTGGCGACGAATTTGGCGGAATGTCGCCAACTTGGCGACTTTTTGAAATGTTGCCAAATTAACGAAAATCTCGCCAAATGGATAAAAATGACGCTAAATCAATGAAAATGACGACTAATTGTTGAAAATTCAATATCTTGGAAGGAATATTAGTATCTACTATATGAAAAACCTATTTACTTTACTGTAAAAGAAGTAAATTACATTATATTATGCCCACATCAGATGTTTTTAAAGGTGACGTAGAGAAAATATGAAAAAACTTAAATATCTCGAGAACGGCTAGTCCTAGTGTAATAGGGTTGGCCTTATTATTTTCTTCGTTAAAAACTACGTATAAAATAAGCATTTAATGGATATATTTGAGTATACGTAGTTTTTAATTTTAGGTTTTGGCGATTTTTGCTGGCTATTTTGCATAAAAAGGCAAGTGAATTTTTTCCGAATCGTACCATAATCTAATCAGCACCAGAGTGTTCCATGAGTGACTTATCTACCGAATTTTGTAAAATTCGGTCTATTAGTTTTTCAGCTAGAGTGGATACAAACTTTTGCGGGCCAGTTCGCAAAAAAAGGCGGGTTCTTTTATCCTGAATCGTACCCAAAACTAATCAGCACCAGATTCGCCCCCAAGTGACTTACTTCCAAATTTTATGAAATTCGGTCCAATAGCTTTTTAGTTAGAGTGGATACAAAATCTGCACAGACAGACAGACACACACACAGGCGTCACACTAAGAATAGTTTTTTCGTATTCTAAAGGTCTCGAAACGTGTAGATGCGTATGATCCGTATGATCCCGTGTGATTCCAATACGTTCCCTATATATTACCATATATTGCAGGGAAAGTAATATATCAGCCCTGAATGCATCACAGTGTAGAGATGTTTATAATAAAATTGCATTTCAGTTGGAAATGTTTCCATAATTTATGCTTATGCATGATTGATCTTTCTTGTTTATTAAGAAATTACTCACCAATTAAATTGATTGTGGTGCACTTTTAAATATCATCCATATTCATGCTAGCAAGCCTAGCTGAAGGTGCCATATGTTATTTCACATTCCAGCTAAGTTTAATCGCAATTTTTTGAAAAACTTTTCTGTTTTTAAATTTTATACATTATTTAATTTATGCTGTAATACTAATGATTTGTTTGCTCTACCTGAATAATTTTTTTTTTTAAATATATGTTTGAAGATTTTGCTTTGATTTCCTGTACTGTGATTTTTACTTTCCCTGCAATACATGGTAATGTATAGGGGAAGTACTGGAATCATGCCGAAAATCGCAACTCGAGTTTTCGACGGATCTAAACGTTTCGAGACATCTAGAATGCGAAAGAACTATTTTTAGCGTGACGTCTGTGTGTGTGTGTCTGTCTGTGTGTCTGTCTGTCTATGCAGATTTTGTATCCACTCTAACTAAAAAACTAATGGACCGAATTTCACAAAATTAAGTAAGTCACTTGTGGGCGAATCTGGTGCTGATTAGTTTTGGGTACGATTCGGAATAAAAGAACCCGTCTTTTTTTGCGAAATGGTTTGCGCTTGTATCCACTCTAACTGAAAAACTACTGGACCGAAATTCACAAAATTCGGTAGATGAGTCACTTGTGAGTCACCCTGGTTCTGATTAGATTTTGGTAGGATTCGAAGAAAAATAATCTGCCTTTTTTTTCAAAATGGCCCTCAAAAATCGCAAAAATCTAAAATTAAAAGCTGCGTATGCTCAACTATTAAATGCTTGTTTATTACGCAATTTTTAGCGAAGAAAAGAATAAGACCAACCCCACTACACTAGGACTAGCCGTTCTCGAGATTGCAACTCGAGTTTTGAACAGATCTGCACGTTTTCGGACCTCTAGAACACGAAAGAATTGTTTTTAGATTGACGTCTATGTGCGTGTGTGTGTGTCTGTCTGTTCAATGTATGTATCCACTCTAACTGAAAAAGTAATTGACAAAATTTCACAAAATTTGGTAGATAAGGCACTTGTGAGTTACCCTGGTGTTGATTAGATTTCCGTACGATTCGACAAAAAAAGAACCTGCCTTTCTTGCGAAATGGCCAGCAAAAAATGTTAACATCTAAAATAAAAAACTACGTATGCTCAAATATATCAATTAAATGCCTGTTTTATATGCAATTTTTGGAGATGAAACGCACAAGACCAACCCCATTACTCTAAGACTAACCGTTCTTGAGATCTTTTATTCCTTTCGCATTTTCGCAAAAACACTTTTGAAAATAATCTGTTGCTAATATAACGATAATTGAATTAAAACTGTAAAAATTCAGTTTAATTTTAAATAATTACGCGTGTTATTTTGAGGTGTTAAACTTTTGAACAGTAAAGAGAGCTTGAATATGAGTCTTCGGGGAAAGTCATCAGATTTTTCAAATGTAACAAATAAAATTTCTGGATTTAAACTTACTACCAGTTTTATCTACCATTTTTAAAAAATAATTACAAAAATATCATATATATAGAAGACATGTATATATACATATGTATACACAAATCAGTAGAACATATCTGATCCTTTACCGTAAAGTTACAATTTCTGATCCACTAGGATGCGTCCAATCGGAGGTGGAGACCAATCTAGGGGGGAGCCGCTCTAAGTTAGCTTCTATCCCCCTAGAGTCGAGCGTCCTCTTCGGCTGGAGACCGTCAGATGATGATATTGAAGTTATGCAACTACATTGCATACTCACTAGAGTCGAGCGTCCTGTTCGGCTGGAGACCAACCTAGCTGATGTTGGAGTTCAAAGAACACCGGATTCACTTTGTCAGAGTCCAATCGGATGGGAGACCAATCTAGATGTTGTTTGTGCAATGGACGTTGCAGGCTTTCCGGTGCGGGAATGGATTTCTAAAGAATTTGGGTAGAATATTTTTGTTTAAAGCAATTGGCTCCATTAGTTTCTTTGTCCTACCTATTGTAATGTGTCGAAAAATTTATAAATGAAGACAAAAATTGGAATTCATTTTTACAATGAATTTAGAAGTTTTTTGAAAGTGTTGTTGAAAGTGTTGCTTTGTTGAAAGCTTTGTTGAAAGTGTTAAAAACTGCACTCTGTCTTGCACGGTCAGTGTTTCTTTCAGCACATTTCGGTCGGGAGGGGGGGGGGGCACATTATATATTTGCCCTATATAAATGTATCGATTTGCTGCCACATAAATAGAAACTAGGTTAAAATAAGATGTCGCCGGGTGTGCGAATAATCATCTCCGGGGGGAAGGGGGGCTTTGACCCACGGGGGTATGCTTGGAAGAAGCACTGTGCACGGGATTTAAAGAAGGGATAAATTGAATTAATTGAGTTTTTAGAAAGGTTTAGTCGCCTGATAAGGGAACACACACTTAAATTGCAAAGCACACGCCAACACATATTCGTCCTAAAGGGGCACCTAATTAAACCTGAGACCACTGCTCGGGTACATAAAACGCCTTGGTCCCAGTACTAGGCACGTCGAATATTACGCCCTAACGTGATTGGGTAGTACGTCCTTAATGCACACTATGCCCTGAGCTCGGGGCTATAAACTCCTTTGATTATCCTCAAATAAGATATTGATACGCCCTAAATAAGCACTTTTGATACGCCCCAAATTAGTTCTTTTGATACACCTTAAATAAACTCTTTTAATAAGCTATAAATAATCCCCCTTTATTCTCCCCAAATAAGATTTTCACTCTGTGTATGGGCATAATAATCTTCATTACACAAGCTGACATACTAAAAACGCAAAGAAAAATATTACCTCCTATAATCCAGATGGTTTTCGTTGTGAAAGTCTTCTAGTAATCCAGAACTGTCGCTAAAGAGAAAGTGACTGAAATTTACTATAGACTAGACAATTTAAAAATGAACTGGTGATATCACACTGATTTCCAAAAACTACGGACACTGATTTCAAGAAATCCAAAACTCAGACTAAAAGACGCAAAACCTGTTTTTGCACCTGTCTGGATCTTCGACTTGAGATATAGGTAGACTGCGCATTGCTATCGAGATTAGCTTGAAGAAATGAACACTGGATATACCATGTGACCAAGGTATTTAGAAAGAAGGTAGGTCAAACAGCGCAGGAGAATGCGATTGGTTTCCGCTCCGTGACGTCATATCGAGACTGAAGGGAATTTCTTAAATAGTTTCTATGTGATTTTGAGTTCAGGTGCGCTTTTCAAATGTTTGCAAATTTTAATTATTATTGAATTTTTAGAAAATGATTTTATATTATAACCGATTTATGAATAATTGTAGCCTATGTTTTAATGAATTATCATAAACTTGCATGTTTAAGATACAATAAACGCGATATCACTATTTGGAAATGTTAGAACAAAAATAATTAATTCTAAAGTAACTTAAATAGAAATCCCTTCTTCGTAATTGGAATTGATTGAACAATAACTGTACGTTTTAATAGAGGAAAACGGTATTACCGTGTATTTCTTATTTTCAATGAAGTACAGGATTTAATACTAAAATAACGTATTTAATATATAAACTTCAGCTGTCACTTTTTGAACTTACAGGGTTCACATCCTATTAGAACATAACAATATCAACCCACTAGCTTAATGAAAAGCACTCTATACGGCTATAGACTCATTTTAACTTTTGTTATATGGCTAATTTTAACATTTGTCTAATATTAATTTTGTAACTAATCTGTATGAATCACTGGTGAGGCTTGAGTATTTTTATAAATTACACCTAATATGAGAACAATATTTTCTGGCATTCGATTTAATAGCAAGAAAATTTGTGATTAATTAGTAAAATGAATCCCATCATATATTGCGTTACAATAAAAGTTTTATCACTTTCCTTATATACATAGTATAATGTATAAGGAAAATATTGTGATGGGGTTAAAAATTCGAATTCGAGTTTTCGATGGGACAGCACGTTTCAAGCATCCCTGATCGCGAATCGAACAGTTTTGAGGTGATGTCTGTGTGTGTGTGTATGTGAGTAAAGTGTGTTTGCGTGTGTGCGAGTAAAGTATGTTTGTGTGTGTGTCAGTGAGCCTTTGGAGACGATATTTCACGAACAAATGAAGCGATTCGAATGAAATTTGATATAAAAATTGCAATCCGTGAATAGTGCAAGCCTATTGTTTTTAAACACAATCGAATGCTCAGATCCCCCGGAAATTTGGAGTGAAATTTTGAAAAAATCATCAAAAAATCGAAACCGTAAATAGTTACGCAAATAGACATGTCTTATGTGATATTTTCTTAGAAAACGATTGACATAAACTTTAGAACCCTAGCATAAACCGTTCTCGAGATATTGTACATTTTTCAAATAAATTTATCAAAAAAACCCAAATAAAAAAAAAAATGTTAACTGTTGAGAAACATGTTCACTTTTCATATGTAATATCATGCGATAAATTGAGTGACATCATTCTCGTAGATCTAGATCGTTCCATTCATGAGAAAAGATACTAATTGAGTAATACTTTTGTGTTTGAACACCAACAGTCATTTATCTGTTATAAGAATAACTTATTTCTTCGTCCGTAACGCTTGGCAAGATTTTGGCGACGAATTGGGTGGAATGTCGCCAACTTGGCAACTTTTTAAATCTTGCCAAATTAACTAAAATCTCGCCAAATGGATAAAAACGACGCTAAATCAAAGAAAATGACGACTAATTGACGAAAATTCAATATCTTGAAAAAAATATAAGTATCTACTATAAGAATAATCTATTTTTTTTTTACTGTAAAAGTAGTCAATTCATTGTATTATATAAGGAAAGTCATGTGCTGCCCACATCAGATTTTTACTTTCCTTATATACATAATGTATAAGGAAAGTCTTGAGACGGGATCGAAAATTTGAATTCGAGTTTTCGACGGATGAGCACGTTTCAAGCATCCCTGATCACGAATCAAACACTTTTGAAGTGATGTCTTTCTGTGTGTGTGTATGTGTGAAAGTATGTGTGTGTGTGTGTCAGTGAGTCTGTGGAGACGATAACTGACGAACGAATGGACCGATTCCAACAAAATTTGATACAAAAAACACAATACGTAAACACTGGAAGCCTATTGTTATTATACACAATCGAATGTTCAGAACCCCCTAAATTTTCGAGTGAAATTTTGAAAAAATCGTCAAAAAATCAAAACGCAAATAGACATTTCTGATGTAATTTTTCATTAGAAAACGATTGACATAAATTTTAGAACGCTAAAATGAACCGTTCTTGAGATATTGCACATTTTTCAAAAAAATTATCAAAAAGTTATATAAAATAAAAAATATATATACTTCCTATTGAGAAACATGTTCACCTTTCATATGTAATAACATACGATAAATCTGGTGACATCATTCTTGTGTATCTAGCTTGTTCCATTCATGAAAAAAAGATACTTTGAGTAATACTTTTGTATTTGAACGCCAATAGTCATTTATCTGCTGTAAGAATAACTTATTTCTCCGTCCATAATGCTTGGCGAGATTTTGACGACGAATTTGGCGGAATGTCGCCAACTTGGCGACATTTTTAATTGTTGCCAAATTAACAAAAATGTCGCCAAATTGATAAAAATGACGCTAAATCAATGAAAATGACGACTAACTGAAGAAAATTCAATATATTGGTAAGAATATAAGTATCTACTATAAGAATAACAATTTTTTAACTGTAAAGGTAGTAAATTCATTGCATTATATAAGGAAAGTCATGTGTTGCCCACATCAGATTTATTTATTTTATTTATGATTGGCTTTCTTTTTTAGGAATCTAGATTTTAAAAGGTGACGATACTACATTTTTAGCATGTATAATTTTAATTTTTATCTGCAATTTAATCATTATTCCTTTTTTGGTATTTTTGTTTTGTTTTGTAAAATAAAATATACTCAACTTTTATTACTGTAACTTTTAAAGACAACTTTTTAAAAGAGTTATGTGTTACACGAGCGTGTACTAAAATGAAAATTGTTTTGCTGTGAAAATATTTAGATATTGCTACTGTTTATGTAGATTCTAAAACGAACTGCAATAAATTTGCATCCGATAAATTTGTATTATTCCCGTATATCATTGATTTGTGGGCTCTTTAAAATTCTGCCGAACCAATAGTGGAATTCTTTGAGACTGAAGATCCCAGTAACTATTTAAATCAAAAAGTATGATGTGCCAGCACACAACTAGCCCTATATAATGAAATTAATTTAGCTTTTTTACTGTGAAAAAATGATGTATAAGATCCACGGCACTGGGTTTTTAATACAGGATAGTACATTTGACATTTTTCCGGATCACAGCTATTTCGCAATACCCAATTAACTTATATTATCTCACAACTCTAAATTGACAATTATCAATATTGATGACATCAACAATAAGCAATCTATATATTTAAGAATTAATCAATTAATTTGGCGTCATTTTTGCAATTTTTACGACAATGGCGATATTTCGCCATATTGCGACCAAGTTAGTCAAAATTTATCACCAAGTGTCAAAAACAGACGAAGAGAACAGCATATTTTACATATAAATGACTGCTGTTGAATTGTTATACGTCAAAATGCAAAACTATTCCTCAAAGTATTTTCTCTCGTGAATAGAACTAACTAGATTCTCGAGAATGATGTTAATAAATTTATCGCATATTATTACATATGTAAATTGAACAATTTCACAATAATTTGTGTTTTTTAATTTTATTGGATTTTTTTGATAAATTTATTTGAAACATGTGCGATATCTAGAGAACGATTTATGTAAAGTTTATGTCATTCGTTTTCTAATGAAAAATTATATAGGAAATGATCCTTTGTGTAACATTATTAAAAGTTCAAATTTTTAAATAATTCTTTCAAAATTTCATTCGAAAATTTGTAGGTGTTCTAAACATACAATTGCGTTTAAAATCAATAAGGTTCCAGTATTCGCTGATTTTAATATTTGTACCAAATTTCGTTCGAAACGCTCCGTTCTTTCGGGAAACAGACTCACGGACACACACATACAGACATCACCTCAAAAACGTTCGATCCGTGTTCAATTCAGGAATAATTGAATTTTTTTTTTTTCGTCGAAAATTCGAATCTGAATTTTCAACCCCGTCACAATATTTCCAAATGCATTATACTATGTATATAGGGAAAGTGATGACTACATCACCGTTTTTTTTCCTACCAGAATTTCATTTTTGAAAGCTAAATTAATCATGGAATGGAAAATGCCTTGAGCATATTGTAATACGATTAAAAGTAATTTGTCCTTTCAACATTTAATTAGTCATTCATTTTGCAGCTTTGGGGCTTTAAAAAACTTATTCAAGGTTACTACTGTGTTTTTCTTCGCATAGCTATAACAGTAGTACTGCATAATTCGTCATTGCTCCATCAATATTATAACTGTTATAAAACTAATTAGTTACTTGAAAATAATTGCAGCTCAATTCATTTTTCAAAGATATTAATATAGATCATTGCTGTATGTTCAATCAAAGCTCTTAGAAAGCAATACTAAAAAAAACAGAATTATTTGACAAAATAAAGCCTACAATTTCAATTGTATCCTCATACAGTAGACTTTGGTACACAAGTCAATCGTTCAATAAAACCCTCTGGAAAAATCGAGTTTTCAAAAATGTTCTGTAGAGGTGGATGGTCCACACCAAAGCGTTCGAAAGGTAAATTGAGAGATAAAAACTTGAAATTTGATACACGGGTAAAATCAATCAATCGACAAATCCTGGGGAGAAAATCGTATTTTTCAAGAATGTTGGATTGTTTAATTGGAGCTCCTCACCAAAACGTTCGAAAAGTGAAATTATAGAAAAGCATACTTTGCGAAACGAGATTACAAATTTGGTGTGTGGATAAATCGTTCAAAAGGAAGCAAGTGTGTAATTTCAGATTTCCAATATTTTCTACTTAAGGGTTGCCTCACACCAAAATATTCGATTTGCCCCGAAAAATTGATAAACGAATCTTTTAAAATTTGACATAGGCTTAAAAATTGGTATATGGAATAATCATTTGATAAAAACACCAAAGACGGATATAGTTTTTCAAAAATATATGTTTAAGGTGTGCTCCAGGAAAAAACGTTCGAAAGGTGAATCGATAAAAAAAAACTCGCTTCAGTATGAGATGAAAATTTCAAATTTGGTGTACGGGTAGATAGTTCAAAAGGAAGAGCATGTGTAATTTCAGATTTCCAATATTTTCTACTTTAGGGAAGCGGCAAACAAAAATGTTCGATTTTTCGAATAAATGGAAAACGCCTCCTTTTAAAACTTAATAGAGTTTTGATATTTGGTATCAGGAACAACCGCCTGATAAAAACTCCAAAGAAAGTTTTTCAAAAATGAAAACGTTCGAAAGGTGAAATGATAAAAAAAGTATACTTCGTGATGAAATAGGAACTTTAAATTTGGTGTACAGGTAAATAGTTCAAAAGAAAGCAAGTGTGCAAAAGAAAATTTAAAATATATTTAATTTTTTTGGGGGGAGGGGGGTCTGCACACCAAAATGCTCGTAAAGTGAAATGATACAAAAACATGCTTTGCGGTGAGATAAAAGACTTCAAATTTGTCGTACGGGTATATCGATCGAAAGGGAGAAAGTGTGCAAGATCAGTTTTTCAATATTTGCTACTTTAAGGGGTGCCACACACCAAAATGTTCGATTTGCCTGATAAATGAGAAACGCCTACTTTAAAATTTGATAGAGGTTTGAAATTTTGTATGTAGACTAATCATTTGATAAGGAACCCAAGACAAATAGAGGTTTTCAAAAATGTTCCTTCAAGGGGGTGCTCCACATAAAAACATTCGAAAAATGAATTTATAAAATAGCATGCCTCAGTATCAGATAGAGACTTCACATTTGCTATAAGTGTAGATAGGAAGAAATTGAGTAATTTCAGTTTTCCCATATTTATTTTTTAGAGGATTCCGCACACCAAAATTTTCGACATTCCGAAGAAATATGAAACGCGAATTGTTCAAAAATGCATGTTATTCGGTGATTGTTTATTGTGAGATCTTTGATTTTCAACGGGTAATCGGCTAGTGTATACTAATTGTCAAGTGTTCGTCCGTCTGTCACGGTTTTTAAGCACTTCCCGAATAGATCGAGACTTGCGATTTGGTACAAGAGTCGATCGTTCGATAAAAAACCCTGGAAAAATCGTATTTTCCGAAAATGTTCTGTAGAAGGGATGCTTCAAACCAAAACGTTCGAAAAGTAAGATGACAGAAAAACACGATTTGCAATGAGATAGAGGCTTCAAATTTGGCGTATGGGTAAATCGTAAGAAATGAAGAAAGTGCGCGATTTCGAGTTTTCAATATTTTCATTTTAGGGGAGCCGCACACCAAAATATTCTATTGTCCGAATGAATGAGAAACACAACCTTTAAAATGTGATAGAGGCATGATATTTGGCATGTGGGCCAATCATCTTTTTAAAAACCCAAGAAGAATAGAGTTTTTCCAAAATGTTCATTTAAAGGGGTAGGTACGCTACACAAAAACGCTCGAAAGATGAAATGATAGAAGAAACGCGTTTCGCGATGGCATAGACACTTAAAATTTGGTGAATGGATAGACAGTTCGAAAGGAAGAAAGTGTTCAATTGCAGTTTTCCAATATTTGCAACTTTAAGGGTGCCTCACACCAAAATCTTCGATTTTCAGAGTAAATGAGATAAATCTCCATTAAAAATGCCGTAGAAGCTTGATATGTTGTATAGGGAGCCAATCATCTGATAAAGAATCCAAGAAGAACATTGTTTTTCAAAAATGTTCATTTAAAGGGTGGGTACTCCATATAAAAACCTTCATAATGTGAAATAACAGAAAACCATATTTCGCAATTAGGTAGAAATTTTAATTTGATGTACTGATGAGAATATTGTTGTTGTTGAGACCCAGACCGTCCGACCTACCAGAAAGGTAACTGTTTGGACGGCCGGGAGATGAGAATATTGTGAAAAAACTGCACGATTTCAGTTTCCTATAATTTCATACTTTAGCTGTGCTCCATGTTAAAAATGTTGATATACCGAATGAAGGAAATACACAGTCTAAAGTAATACATTTATTTGAAATTTGGTGCACAGGTGAACAGTTTGAAAATGACCAATGAAAAATATTACCAATTCAGAAATCCACTTTATTAGAAGGCTGCTTATTTTAGGACCTTCAAATTTAAATGGGTATACGTCTAGTACTTTCTTGATTCAGATCATAAAATTTACTTTTTTATTGAAATATAGATATGCCGTCTTTAAATAAATATTCTCTTAGTATTGGGATTTGGGCAAATTTCATGTAACACAAAACTGTAAAAATGTAACACAACTGTAAACATGTAACACAAAACATAAAATATATCTCGATCTTAATGATCTTCTCTTTTCAAGTATGAAATATATTGTTAAATAAACTGATAAATTTTCTGCATTTATGAAAATTTAACCATAAATCCATCCACTCTTCATATAATAGCTTTAAAAGTAGTGATATTTCCAATTTATATCTAAAAATGTCTTTTTAAATAGGAGTATTTCATTTTCAGGCAAGCATTCTATTAATATGGAGGTAAGAGGCCCCCGATAATCTTGTTTAGCCAAATCGCAACAGAATGCTTTACCATAATGCGATTTTAAAAATAATCTTCTCTCTTCAAGGGTAATATGCTGCCAGATACGTTTAAAAACTTCTCTATATTGAATCTTATGGACTCCCTTCCTTAGTATAGTAAATAATATTTTGCCATCTGGAATGGGATTTGTATAATAGTGATAATTATTGCCAAATACATAGCGCTTAAAATGATCTGGAGTTTCTTCCAATAGATCTATTATTAAATAGCCATAATCGTAATCCATGTAATCCCTTCTTTGATTTGGATAAGGATTTGTATCAGAATACATGCGTGCTAGGATGAATAAAAGAAATGTGTATTGCATTACAGGCAGAACAGCCCATAACTCATTAATTATTGGGATCAAAAGATCCAAATACGGCCATCGTAAGAAGCATACAAGAACACAGTCTTTTGTGTATTGAAAAGCTCTTTGGAAAAATAAAATCCTTTGTTCCTTAGACATACAAGTTAACAGAAAACATAAAATATCACTGGATGGCGCTTTAAAGATGCTATAGTGTGACACACAAATTATTTTCGCCGAATCCATTGCAGTGTCTATAAGGATTTCCTGTCTTATGCTTTCTTTCAATTTACTCCAGCTTTGAAGCACAGATGACAATGATCCTTCAAATATTCCTCGTTTCAATAAATAGCGCCAAAAGGTACCCTCCGATGGAGTCGGAAACAATTCATTAAATTCCCCAGATAAGTGTGAATACCACAGATTGACTACTGTATTTTTGTCATATTGAAAGAAACCTTCACGGTCTTCATGGGAAATTTGATTCCATAAGGAAAGAATAAAAGTTTCTAGGCAATAAAAACACGCCATTCTGAATCGTTGGACAAGTGGAATTCTTTCGTCTTGGACCAATCGTTTTGCAATCTTCTGTTCGTCCAATCTCACTTCTACTACTAACCAATCCGAGCGGATCAAAAAGCTGTCTGCGGAAAGAGGAGACAGTATAAACTTCTCTTGCTGCCAGGTCCAGTCATACAGCTGCAGAGCTATTGTCCGCATCGGAACAACTAATAGTTTCTGTAATGCTGAAGGAAGTGGAAGTTTCTGGCACACATAAGTCGAACTTACGTCAATTGACATATACCACTTATACCAAGAAACATCATGTGTATCACTTAGTAGTTTTCTCTGAAATATGTCTTTCTTTAGCTCGTCAGTGTGACATAACTGAATGGCTAAACTCGTAATGGCCTGCTCTTTCAGTGAGAGCGGAACCTTTACATAACCTTCTACCAACTTTTCAGAGATGTCCAGCTTACTTATTCTCATTTTTAGTTTACCTATATTCTAGCAGAATATTGGATATTTGGTTATTTCTTAAAACCGAAAGAGATTTCCCCGGTTTCTACTACCTGCAAAAGACATAAGTGAAAATTAGTTAATTCCGAGATATTAAAAAGTCTTAATATTTGTATAAAATGAAAGTGAATGCACGAGGGTTTTATTTCTACATTACAAGACATAGGATACACCAAATCACGCCACTATCAATGGGGAAATTTTTCATTTATTCATTTTATTGTAACGTTCACTGAAATAGATTAGTATATTTTCATGTAATTTCGTTAGACAATTACTTTAATATCATCACAGTTATACTTTAATATCATCACACTTTACCAAGAATTCTGACAAACAGAATATGTGAAGAATCAATACACAAAAAAAGTACTGAATGTAACCATATTCAAAAGTATGCGCCAAATTCGTAAAAGACAGTACCATGTTTTGACGATTATTTTGACTTAACATTAATATATAGAAAAGAGAGAGAAATAAGGATGTGGGGTATTCCGCGATACAGTAAACGTCCGTTTTCAGTTATTCAATGTTTCATCCCATTTTCATTAATAACCTAAACTTAATCTGTTAAATTTCACCTCCATTGAATAATAAAATTTAATTTTTTTTTAGTTTTGTATCACTCAATTAATGTCATAATATAATTCAGAATTTCAAACTCTGCATGCTGAGGATTAAATACTTGACCATGGACCTCCCTGACCCAGTGAATGATGATTCTATGTCATAGTCAAACTTAAATTCAAAATTTAAAACTTAAATTCAATGATTTTTTACTCAAATCTAATTCAGAAAAACACATTTTGTTCTTTCACAACTCGTCAAACAGATGTAAAGATGCTCTCATGAACCAAACATAAAATCATCTCCTCAGTTGAAGAATAAATGAAATGTTTAGTAATTCAAGAAAATGTAAAATTAACTATAGTGAATTTTTTGATTGAAAAGAACAAATAAATACTTGTTCAAAGTATATCTGCTTTTAAAATCGATGTTACAAATTTTAATAATTTTGTATTTCATAAAATGTATATTAGATATTTCTTATAAGTGTATGAATAAAATACCTGATGTAGGCAGCACATGACAATCCCTATATAATGCAATGAATTTACTTCTTTTGCATTGAATAAATTATAGCACAGCATCCAAGGGACAATGTTTTCAACGTAGAGTTGTACATTTGGCGGTTTCTCAGGATGAACTCATGTAAAATTATTTCGAATTTCCCAATTCAATTATATTTCGCGTGTAAAGTGTAAATTCCCAATTATCCGTATTTATAACATCTGTAAAAATCTGATGTGGGCAACACATGACTTTCCTTATATAATGTAATAAATTTACTACTTTTACAGTAAAAAAAATAGGTTTTTCTTATAGTAGATACTTATATTCTTTCCAAGATATTGAATTTTTGTCAGTGAGTCGTCATTTTCATTGATTTAGAGTCATTTTTATCCATTTGGCGAGATTTTCGTTAATTTAGCAACATTTTAAAAAGTCGCCAAGTTGGCGACATTCCGCCAAAATCTCGCCAAGCGTTATGGACGAAGAAATAAGTTATTCTTACAGCAGATAAATTACTATTGGCGATCAAATAAAAAAGTATTACTCAAAGTATCTTTTTTCATGAATGGAACGAGTTGACAAAATTACCATTTAATGTTGATAAATAAATAATACTTTTATCAAGTTCATCAATCCACAAATTTGTTTTGAATTTGATAGAGGATGAGTCGTAAGTATTTAGTAATACATCAAGTAATTAATATTATTACAATATATGTATTATTATAAAATTACATATTATACTACCAAATACTTACGCAACCTGCGACAAAATACTCAAGGTTAATAGAATATTAAGGTTTACTTAAGATATTTTATGGTCGTTGCTAAATATTTACCTCTCCTCTTCAACTTACGTAGCAATACGAAACATATTAGAAGGCACAAAAGAAAATGATTTGTAACACACATTTTAAAAGACAGAGAAATTACATGTACTAAGCCCCTTCACCTGTCCGAGAAGTCAGTGAGAATTGGCAAGTAAATGCAAAAAAATAGAACAACAACTTGTTGAAAATTGTGATTTGGAAATAATTAACATAGCCCTGATGAAATATGCAATAGTTTGAAAAAACGATGTGGAAATCCCAAGAGTGTTTCTGTGATCATGAACGTTCTCAAGGGTCAACCCTGGCGCAGAAATTCTAATTGAAGCTGCGTTTCTGTCTGCATGCTGTAAAAATTATTACAGAAATTATGCGTTTGGCCCAACGCAGAAGACCAATTATATAATTTGAGTTTAAAAAAAGATCTGATGTGGGCAACACATGACTTTCCTTATATAATGTAATGAATTTACTACTTTTACACTAAAAAAAAATAGGTTTTTCTTATAGTAGATTCTTATATTCTTTCCAAGATATTGAATTTACGACAATTAGTCGTCATTTTCATTAATTTAGCATCATTTTTAACCATTTGGCCAGATTTTTGTTAATTTGGCAATATTTAAAAAAAATCGCTGTGTTGGCGACATTCCGCCAAATTCTCGCCAAGCGTTAAGGTCGAAGAAATAAGTTATTCTTACAACAGATAAATGACTATTGGCGTTCAAATACAAAAGTATTACTGAAAGTATCTTTTTCATGAATGGAACGAGCTAAATCCACGAGAATGATGTCACCCAATTTATCGCTTGGTATTACATATGAAAAGTGAACATGTTTCTCAATAGGAAATATTTTTTTTTTATTTTATATGACTTTTTGATAATTTTTTCCAAAAATGTGCGATATCTTGAGAAATGTTCATGTTAGCGTTCTAAAATTTATGTCAGTCGTTTTCTAATGAAAAATTACATAAGAAATGTCTATTTACGTAACTTTATTAGAGGTTTTTATTTTTTGACGATGTTTTCAAAATTTCACTCGAAAATTTAGGGGGGTTCTGAACATTCGATTGTATATAAAAACAATAGGCTTCCAGTGTTTACGGATTGTGATTTTTGTTCCAAATTTTATTCGAATCGGTCCATTCGTTCGTCGGTTATCATCTCCACAGTCTCACTGACACACACACACACATACTTTCACACACACACACAGACATCACTTCAAAAATGTTTGATTCGTGATCAGGGATGCTTGAAACGTGCTCTCCCGTCGAATACTCGAATTCGAATTTTCGACCCCGTCACAATACTTTCCTTATACATTATGTATATAAGGAAAGTAATAAGCAAGTATACGTATTGAAATATATTATTATTTAATTCATCAATTTGGCGCCATTTCTGCCATTTTGTCGGTATTTTTATTAATCTTGAGACAAATATAGCTAGTTGCCGTTATTTTACTAAATTAAGACCCCCCCCCCCTTCAAGCGTGACAAATTTATAGCCAAGCGTTACATACAAATTGAGAGATCTTTTCTAATATTTGAATGATTATTGACAAATCGCACGGAGTCAAAATACAAAACTATCACCAAAAGTGTCTTCTCTCGTGAAATGGAATGATCCAAATCTACCAAAATATTGACAATTCGAGTTCAGGGATACTTAAAACGTGCACTTTGTCAAAACTCGAATTTGAATTTTTGACTACGTCACAATGCTTTCCCCTATACATTATATTATGTGCATTAGGAAGTTAATAATAATATAGAAAATGAAAATGACAAACCTATAAAGGCTTAGATCATTCAGCTATAAAGACTGTCATAGTTTTAAATGATACAACTATGTAACAGATTTCAAATTAACTTTCGATTATGCGTTAATTTCCCATCTGAATTTCTCATAATTTTTAAAAAGTTTTGTTTTATCACACATTTAAGTACAGCTCTACGAAATTAAGGAATAATAATTATTAATCTATAAAAACATGAAATATATTATTTGACTAACACTTTCCCACAAAATTGATCCTTGTTTGTAATAAATTTCTGTAATAATATCGATGATAAGAATAAATTTATTTCAAAATAATTATTATAAATTGAAACCCCTAGTGAACCTGGACATAATACTAAATAAAATACTGAAGTATTTTAAATTATTCACATATTACACAAATAAAGCTAATATAAGACTAAACATATCTAATATGAGCCATGTCTGAAATAGAACATAGTATAATGAAAGTGAAGAGACGTGTTGTTGATATTTGGTATAGGTAAAGTACGACAATACAAACATTCGCCACTTAATGCATGCATTATGAGTTTGCGTTGTATAACTTAAATATTAAATAAAATGTTTTAACTATTAAGTAAAATGCTTAAGTATTTTTATAACCATAAGTAAAATTTAAGAAATGTCAACAACAGTAATAATTATTTACAACACTTAGGAATAATATATAAATCATTTTATCTAGCGTAAACAATAGGTGAACTTAACATAAAGTAAAGTAAAATATATATTATTAGAGTTTGACAATAATCACATGTCTTTCCCAATCAACAAGAAGGATGAGCAAAACGCACGTACGTGCAACGGTATTTTCATCTAAGATATATACATGTTTCACATTTTAAAGTTCTGCATGCAATATGATATATAAAATAAACAACGATTTCTGAAACTAAAATACATTTAATTGCAATACTTACGTTTATAATTAATCTTCTATCGGTGGCAACGCTAGGTGGCACTGCTTAGGCCGTTCAAATAGATACGTTATACCTTCGAACAGATCGGATTGTCTGAGTGTAAAGAAATACAAAGTTTAAACATTACAGTGTAGATTAATTGATGATTGCAACAATCAATTAAAATTATTATCTTTAAGAATTGTATGAAGTTTACGTATTTCAGCTGGCAGAAATCTGGTTAAATATTGACATTCAACAGCTATACCATCCATGACATCTTGTACTGTGAGTTCAAGGTTATTATATCTATAAGTTGATGCCATGTAATCCTCAATTTAGACCTAAATGATTGCAAATTTTGCTTGCTTCAGTACTACTCTGTGGGGAATCATTCATTGATATAAGAATCTATTGTCCACTTCTCATGGTAGAGAAAACATAGACCTTATATTCTCTTTTCCGAACATCCCCGTTCATTCTTAGATACAATTCATACTATGTACATACAATGCATACTATGTACATACTATGTACATACAATGTACATACTATGTACATACAATGTACATACAATGCATGCTTGTAAAATTCTAAGGAATGGAGTGGTCAAATAATGTCCTGAGATTATTATTTGTTTAACTGATTGAGATTATTGTTTGTTTGTCAAAAACTAGGATTCGAGGGATATTTCTCAAGAAATATATTGAGATTCTAAAATAAATATTGTAGTTGTTAAAATACGCACCTCTGTTTTAAAATAACTTCAAATTTCCCTTAACAGAATAGGAATAATCTAATGAACTGCTCTTATATTTTTTTATATTAATTATGTTGATCAAGTGTATTCATTTCTTTAAATCTCTATGTTATTCTATAAAGCATTAGATTTAGAATAGTAATTATGTAATTATAATTTCTTTAGTAAATATGCACACATTTGTACAAAGATATTACAAAAATTAAAATGCTACATTTACACAGAATTAGTGTCGAGCTTTAGCCACATTGGTGTTTTACGAAATGAAATATATCCTTAAAAGCTTATATACAATAACAATATTTTTACTAATAAGGTATTTGACTATTTTTAGACCGAATAGACAAATATTTTTTGTTTAAAATATATTAAAATTCGCTGCAGTTGGATTTTCAAAGCAAGTAAAACAGATTTAAATGGGTGAAACATAAAGGGTTGCATGTGATTCGCATATTATGGCTCTCTTTTAGATAATAAATATCATTATTTGGCTGCTTAATATTCAACATTGGTTCGATGAATATTCGGTATTCGGTTAAATAATTATTCGTCGCATCTCTAATTCCCATAGATCAATAAGAAAACAAAGATTTTTCAGACAATTTAATTATCGTGAACTGTTAATATTTCCAAAAAGTCGCTAAAGTGGCAATAAGACACCAAAATTGGTCAGAAAATTTGGCAAATGTGACATACAATCATAAATAAGGGCTTTTCTTACATATACACGGTATTTTACATAATAAAAGAAGATGTATTTCTATGTGTGTGTGCAGTCTCTAGCGGGAAATCTAAGGGTCGTATGGCCATGAAATTTGGTATACAGATACTTCAGGATCCGAATAGGTGCACCTCGGCGTTATTTGTTTTAATTTCGAATTCGCTTTTTAGTTATTTTATAGACGTGAATATCCTTTGCGACCGTTATACACCATAAACTGCGTGAAGAAAAATGCGACTCGATATTCATTCGAGGCACTGCGGCAAAATCGTAGACAAGCGTCTCGTTCGCGAAACCGAAAATTCCAGAGGGATGGAGTTTTGGTAGTATTATTTAAAACCCGAGTGTTACAGCCTTGAATTTTGAAGTACAGTGAAACCTGGTTAAAGTGACCACCCTTGGGATCGTGAAAACTGGTCACTTTATGAAAATGGCAGTGGTTAATGAAAATGGTATGGTCACTTTGCCAAACGTGGTCACTTTAGCCAGGTGGTATATATACCAAGGTGGTCACTTTAGCCAGGTGGTAAATATACCAAGGTGGTCACTTTATCAGAATTCACTGTATAAGATTGTAACGGAATTACAATCATTCCTTGGAAAAAAATCTTAGCAATTAAGATTTCAAACGACTGCAAAACAAATACTGTTAATGTATGATCTTGATGGGGGGGGATCTTCAGCATTCTAACAAAATAAAGTTCGATTTCGTGTATTCGGGTAAACCCGATAACTAGATTTATTAATCTACTAGCAGCATACCCGTTCTTCGTACGGAATATATAATATAAAGAAACTTATAATTCGCTATCATGTGCAAATTCCGTTAAAATATTAAATTTATTGCTCCTAAAGAGAGGTTTAAGAATATCTGTTCTCACTATGCAAAATTATATTCACGGGCAGATCTGAAGAATAAAACATCCTGGCCCCTTTTGTAAGCAAATTTACAAAAAAAAGGAATTGAATCAATATATGTAACCTCGTACTACTTATATTGTCGCAGATTAGAAAATATGCCAGTGTGTTGGTAGAAGATTACCCGTATTACAATATGAGTCTCAAAAATATTTGCCAAAATAAAAGAGATGACGTAATAAATTGAAAATATCACTAATCCCCGCAATCTTTATACCAGAAGGCCGTAATTGATTCCAATATATGCCAATATATATCAAAATATATGCCAATATAGCTGTACTACTTATATTTTCGTAGATTAGAAGATATATCCGTGCATTTGTAGGTTACTCGTACAACGTACTATATATGATTTTCATCAATTTTCGTCATAAATAAACAATGGCATAATAACTTGACAATATCAATAATCCCTGAATCAACAGTCCATGAAAATATCAATGATAATAATGTTTAAACCTGAAGACCGTAATTGATATTATCCAGTCAAAAATGCAATGTCAATGAAATTTATCTTATATACATATCTTTATTATTCAAATCGGTAAAGATTTAATAAAAATCGTATAGAACATAACGCATTGGATCCGTCGCTAAGCGACATGATATCAATTGCTTAAAATAAATTGATGGAAATCATATCGTCTGAATAATGCTATCTCCATGGAAGGTTTGGCGACATTTTTGTCAATTTAGCGATAACTTAAAAAATCGCCAAATTTATCGCCAAGTGGGACTGTGGAACTGATAATCCCATTTTGCGACAAATTGACGGAACATCATCACAATACTATCCCCTAACAAAACATAATTAATTTCATTTATTAAGCGCAATTTTATCAATTCCATGATATTTTTATGGATTTACAAATATTTTTATCAATTTGGTGATATTAAAAAAATTCGTTAAATGTGTTACTAAGTAGGATGGATGAACTGACCGACAAATGCTACCAAAACATCATTTCAATACTCTATTCTAAAAAAACAAATCATTGATTTGCGTCATTTTTATAAATTTGGAAACATTTCCGCTAATTTGGTAAAGTTTAAGAAAAGTTACCAAGTTATTTAGAGATATTCCGCTAAACTCGAAGCTCTAAATTTGCAGATCTGAAGAATAAAATATCCTAATCCCGTTTGTATATACTAAATGAAAACACTAAAATTGTAGTATAAGATACAGCCGTTCTACTCTTTTTCTGCTTCAACAATCGGCTAAATGAATTTATTGGGTAGACACAATATATGAGTTTATTAGCTAAACACAATATATGAGTTTATTAGCTAAACACAATATATGAGTTTATTAGCTAAACACAATATATGAGCTGGAAACCTCTTTGCTAAAATAAATGAAAGGGATGTACGCAGTCCGCAATTTATATAATTAAAAGAACAATCAAACCTTTCATTTAAAAAATATATTTTTTCATCCATTTATTTATTATTCAAATAGAAAAAATAATAATAAATATTAACAACACATTTAATTTCATTCCTTTGCCGAGCAACATGATATAAGATAGAATCCTCCTCATAAAATGCGAAATTAAATAGCCATTTTGATTTCTTTATACTTTTCATCGTTGAGTAATAGCTTGTGAAAGATAACCATGGAGGTAGATTTTTCCATTTAAATTCATGTTTCAAACAATTCGTGTTTTCCAATAGTGACTATTTAATGCAAAAATCCTGCACCAAACTCGGAAATAAAGTTTTATTTCCTTTCGACGTTTTAAACAAACGATTTTGATCCTTTCCGTTTGAATAAACCACGGAGTTGGAGAGTATAACTCATAGGAAAAAGTTCCGTTTTTCATTAATATCTCGACAACCCCTGGTCTTAGAAACTCGAAACTTGGACAAAATTTATGGGGGGCTATTTCAAGGCTATCCACAAAATTTCATTGAATTCGGTTCAGCCGTTTTTCCGTGATGATGAGACAAACGAAAATTTCGTTTTTTACTAATATCTCGAGAACGACTGGTTGTAGAAACTCCAAACATGGACTAAATTTTAAGTGGGGCTATTTCTAGGCTACCCACCAAATTTCATCAAATTCGGTTCAGCCGTTCTCACGTGATGATGGGATAAACAGACAGACAGACAGACAGACAGACAGATTTTCAATTTTATTTATATAGATAAGACCAGTGGTCGGAAGTAGAGAAATTACAGAAGTCACTACTTTTTTTCGCAGTTTGTAGTATAACGCACTAGTTTAAAAATAAGTAGTGTAGCGAGTAATAAGTAGTGTAGCGAGTAATAAGTAGTGTAGCGAGTAAAATAAGTAGTGTAGCGAGTTTAAAAATAAGTAGTAGTAGCTTATAAAAGTAGTTATGTAATGACTACATTTTAAAAGTAGTTTTTAGTCACTACATTTAAGTTGTAGTTAATTACGTTTGTCATAAAGTAGTTACAGTTCACTACAAAAAATAAGTAGTTTTTCCAACCACTGTATAAGACTACGTAAAATTAGTAAATTCTAATACAAGTGCTTTCTTTCATAATGTGTTGATCTGGTCGGTTGAGTTTTGTGCCAGTATTGGCCAAAAATTAGATGCCAAAAATGGTGGTGGCCAATTTTTACAAACGCCCCACATATGGTAGTTGTAAGCAGCTTGGAGAATATATAGAGAACGTACAGGACGGCTGACCTAACTAGAACTTCTTTGTGAAGTTATTGCTTCAATAATGAGAAAAGAAGAACAGAGAAATATATCTTCGTTCGGGCCCTTCTGGATCCGTATTTAATGACGTACATTTTATTGGCATCTGTCATTTTATAGAAAATGCAGGAAGACAACCTAAATGCAGAATTTGTCAAAAAAAAAAAAAAAAAAAAAAAAAAAACACTTGTTGCAAAAAATAGATGCAGTTCTGCATTAGAACTACTGAGCACACAAAATAATACGGAAAAATGATGTAACGATGAACAAATAAATAACGTAAATGTTATTTATTTATAGTAACGTAAATTCTTAAAGAACAGGTAAATTATTTTTTCTTTCAAATTCTAACCGTCTATTACTAGAGAGTAAAATATGACAGAACTAATTTCTAATACCGAAAGTATATGGTATCTTTCACCTCCATTAGGCGCCATTGTTCGCATTTTGGGAACATATTATATCTTCTAAATAGTTTTATATATTTGAAAAATTCTTATAAAGAAGTGTTAAGCCCATCCCCCCCCCCCATACATTATAGAAAAACAACTGCTCTATTATTATAAAAACAACTGCTCTATAATTATAAAAATTATTATAAAAACAACCGCTCTATTATTATAAAAATTATATAAAGGAACTATCTTAAAGTCTAGCCCTTATTCATTATTTTTCTTAATCTGGCAGTAGCCAGAAATGAAATCCGACTGAAGTTGAAGTGAAATTCTGGAGGGGTGGTGGGGGACAATCAAAAAGCTCACAAGAAACATTTTTAGGGGGGGGGGGGAGAGTATGCACTAAAATATTAAATTTTTAATCTTTAAAGAATTCCTCTGTTAAAAAATTATTTTTATTTATTATAATTAAATATGGTACTTTTAATATGAAATCTATTATGTTATTATGTATTATTGAGATAATATTTATGCACTGTAAAGCCTGTTAATCATTTTCATCTGCACATTCTAATAGTTGTTATATATTATCTATATAAATTGCTGTATAAATTATTATAAAATGCAAGGCAAACCTGAGTTACCTCATCGTTGTATGAAGCCGTATCCTAAATTTCATGGAGGTGTAACCATTACGTACTCACGAAACATTTAAATCATATTCCTTTTCCCGTTCGTCAATTTTGAATTTTACAAATTTATATTTACTGCTTAATATGTTTACTTTATGTTTTTCCACTTCGTATGTATTTATTTTACTTGTTTACTGATTAAGAGTATGCAAATCTTGTTAGCTTGTTGGCTACAAGATTTGTTGCGTGCTACAAGCACTAATACACTTGTACAGTATCAAAAGCCTCTGATGAGATGCGGTATAACACTGGAATATACTCAGGGTCATGTAAATGTAATAATTTACGTCTTTCTGTTGAAATAATGTTTTTCTATCTATTTTAAAGTCTTCTCACATTAAAGTTGTGTGTTTGATCATTTTATATAACAAAAGAATTTATAAAAAAATATATAAATTATATGCAGATAATTTTTAATCATTTACTGTACTCACATTTTCGTTTCTAGCTTCCATAGGTGTGAACAAATATATAACAGACGAGGAAAATGGGCTATAGAAGAGGCTATGAATTGGCAGGTACAGATAGTTACAGATTTGTCCCACTAACCAATAAATGACTTTACTCTGGGCCATTAAAATGTTTGACTTCACCGGTAGTCAGAGTATCGTTAATAGCCATTAAATTTCAGGGGAAATTAATTAATGTGAATTGCATTTTGAAAAGAATTTTGCACGGGAGTCTTTCTGCTTCGAATAATAAACAGCCAAACCACCTAATTTCAATTTGCATAACGTTAATTGTATCCCTAGAACATTGCACCGTTGGTCTTGCAAATCATCACAGCCCTATGAAAAATGTAGTTTGTTTTATGTATGGAATCTCATACCCGAATCAGATTATTTATTACAAATACGTTACCGTTATAAACATTCTTTTATATTTCAATAGTTTTACTTTCCCTGTAATACCTGGTAATGTATGTAGAGAGTATTGGAATCATAATCGCAACCCGATTTTTCGATGGATCTACACGTTTGGGGACCTCTAGAACACGAGAAAACTATTTTTAGCGTGACGTCTGCGCATGCATGTCCGTCTTTGCAATGTATGTATCCACTCTAACTCAAAAACTAATGGACTGAATTTCATAAAATTTGGTAGGCAAGTCACTTGTGGGCTAATCTGTTGCTGATTAGTTTTGGGTACGATTCGGGATAAAAGAACCCGCCTTTTTTTGCGAAATGGCCCGCAAAAGCTTGTATCCACTCTAGCTGAAAATCTAATGAACCAAATTTCACAAAATTTGGTAGATAAGTCGCTTGTGGATCACCCTGGTGCTGATTAGATTTTGGTACGATTCGGAAAAAAACAACTTGCCTTTTCTTGCAGAATGGCCAGCAAAAATCGACGAAATCTAAAATAAAAGACTACGTATGCTGAAATATATCCATTAAGTGTTTGTTTTATGCGTAATTTTTAATATAGAAAAGAATAAGACCAACACCATTACACTAGGACTAGCCGTTCTCGAGATATTTTCGCTTTTTCTCTACGCCACCTTTGAAAATGACTCCAGTTACCAAATGAGAACGAAAATTGAATTAATAGTGAATTAAATTTAATTAAAATAAAGAGAATGTGTATATAAGTCTGCAGGGAAAGTCATGTGCTGCCCACGTCAGATTTTTACTTTCCCTGCAATACATGGTAATGTATAGGGAAAGTATTGAAATCATGTCGAAAATCGCAACTCGAGTTTTCGACGGATCTACACGTTTCGAGACCTCTAGAATACAAAAAAACTATTTTTAGCGTGTCGTCTGTGTGTCTGTCTCTTGTGGGTTACCCCTGTGGTGATAAGATTTTGGTATATTTAAGGACACATGAACCTGCCATTATGTGCAGAATGACCCGCAAAAATCGTCGAAATCTAAAATAAAAGAAGATGAAAAGAATAAAACAGACCTTATTACTCTAGGGCAAGCTGTTCTCGATATATTTATGCTTTAACGCATTTTTGTTATGCTGATTTTGAAAATAAGTCCAGTTACCAAATGGAAACTAAGACTGAATTGAAAGTGTAAATTCAGTGTAATGTCAAATAATGATGCGTGTTATTTAATTCAATTAAACTCAATTTAATAAATTATTAATGATATAAAGAGAAAATGAATTTGAGTGTGTAGCAGAGATGTTAAGTTGGTACTTAACATAAGGAATGCAGATAAAATGTTATTTGAGACCCTTTTTATTTCAGCCTTATCTAGGACCTCCCCCACCTGGAATATTCGAATTTAGCTTCAACTCCTGTGGAGTAGAGATCCAACAATAGATAAATCAAAGAACGTCTTTGGGTATAATCAATTATTTTCCAAACATGTGCTCAAAGGGCTCACGCTTTTAGGAGTACCTAGCAAAGCCGCGGACGGCTTGCTTTCAACTCTGGTCATAGCAGAAAGGTTGGGAAATCATAGAAAAGGATTTTTAATGTGATAGGGATCCCGTAGGATCATACGGAGCCGGCGGGATTTCTTCTTCTTATCTGATAAGGAGCAGAACTAATCCCGCCGGCCCCGGATCATAGCGGTGCATGTTAGGCAGAATTAGGGAACAGATTTGATATAAAGAATTTGGCTAAATCCTCCATTTTTTTTGTCTCCAAGACTGGCGCCAACGCGTACGGTGTTTAACATATATAATACTTAGAAGAAATACGAGATTTTATAAAAACGTTTGTACTTTAACAAAATTTAAGAAAAAACGATACTTAGAAAAAAGTTTGTACTTTAACTAAATTTAAAAAAAAACGATATTTAGAAAAAAGTTTGTACTTTGAAGAAATTTAAAAGAAACGATACTTAGAAAAAAGTTTGTACTTTAAAGAAATTTAAAAAAACGATACTTATGCGTCTCACGTAGCAATAGCTATTTGTGCGACAACTACGTGGACAACAAAATCAAAACACAGTACCTGGTTTAATGAAATCCAAAACTTTTCAAAGAAAAACACGTGTAAATATCCAAATTGCACAAATAATTGTTTCCACATTGCGGTCATCAAAGAACTCTCATTATTTCTATGTAAATTTTCTGCTTCTACATTATTTTATCTATTAACATGTGCTATCTTTAATTTCTGTATGATATTCACGTTTTTAACACACACAGACACGTTTTTACACACACAGCAACAACAAAACCAAAATAAAATGGCCGCAGCCGAGGATATCAGAAAGCTAAAAGGGGTTGCCAGAAAAAGACATTTCGCGTCAAATGCAATTTATTTTCGAGCCACATTTGCCGGCTTATCGCTCGCGAAAAAAGCTGAGAAAACCAAATTCTTTATACATCAAATCTGTACCCAGAATTAGGACACTTTCAAACATGTCCGGCCGTCTAAATAGTTGCTCAAGTCCTCAGGATGAGTCGGACGGTCTGGGTCTTCAACTTCCAAACATGTGGTCAACATTCGCCTTACGGGAAAAGAGCATATAATGAAACGTCCTCCTGGTCATAAAAAGCAAACAAGCAGACTGTTCACACCCTCAGGCAACCAATATGCGAGTCCTTACAGTTTAAGCAATTTCCTATGGAAATTCTTACAGAAAAAAATTTTTCACTGCATAATGAGGAACTCTCAACAACTGCTAAAGGTACAGTTTGGTGAAAAAACAATGTAGCCTTTAGAATGTTGGGGGGGGGGGGGGGGCTCAGCCCACCTTGGGAAATTATTGGGGGGGGGCGCTTGGGCCCACACAACTCCATGCCTATGCATTCAGCAGCAGATAAAATGTTATTTGGGAGCAGGTCTACGAAGTTTAGGAGCGGCTCATCATGAAAATTTTAGCAAAATACATTCATCAATATAAAGTAAACAAATTAAGAAACAAAACACAAAAATGTTTTCTAATACTGGGATGCATTTATATACTGGAGGCAGACTACTTCTCAGGGACGTATAACATCAATATATTTTGTGTCCTCATAATACGTAATTGTTATTACAAATTAGGAAATAATTACAAAATCGCTAATGCAGAAAATTGGAATCAGTTTAATCTCATTTTGATGCTTGGATCCTTAATTAAGTTTCAGTAAGAAATAACATACATCACAAAATAATGTGTACATCCAGACTCGTCTGGTATATCATTATTGAAACTCATTAGAGACAAAGGAATACATTTATGCAAAATCTTAACTTGTGAAAAAGGTCGTTGCACGCAAGCTAACACACTTAACATAACAAATTTTAAACACACTGAACAACATTACCTCCTATAATCCAGTTGGTTTTCGTTGTGAAAGTCTTCGAGAAATCCAGAAAGCACTTCGCAGGACGCTGAAGAGAACGTGAACGTGACTGAACTAAGCACAAGACAAATTCTCACTGAACTGGTAGTACTACTACGCCCACCAATTTCAAGAAATTCAAATCTCAGAACAAATGACAGAAAACCTGTTTCTGCCCCTGTCCGGACTAGTGTTAATCCCATACCTGTAGATGACGTCACCGACTAATATAGACGGACTTTTCACTCGACCGCAGCGCTCTCAACCGCCAACCAAAATATCAAGGTCGGCACGCTTGGCGATGGTCTGTGACGGTTTTCGCCAAGACGTTCCTCAAATATAACCCTATTTGGCACTGAATGAAACACTTGGAACTTGGAAGCAAGGTTATTCTTGGAAGAACGTTGTTCTATCATCGCATGTTTATACGTGGTAATCTTAATTTCGCTACTATTTTGTATTTTGTAATCAATTATTTTATTAACACTTTACAACATAGTTGAAAAGTGTTTGCGACTTTGTTCATTCTGTCTGTCTGTCTGTCCGTTAGCACGATAATTGCCGTAAAAATGACTTTATCGAAATGAAATTTCAGTATGTTTTTCAGACGGTATGTGGGACCTATGGGAATATAAATAAATAATATCACCCAATTAGTTTTTTATTGAACCCAGGTTGAAAAAATGAAATACACTGAACCCTATACGACCTAATTCTTCAAACATTTTTTAAGCAAATTTAAAATTCACATATTGCTTCAAAATTTTCAGGAAATGTTCACATTATCCCATACAATATATAAAAAGAAATTCAGTAAAATATGTTAAGTAGTTTTTTAATTAAAAATTATTTAATATAGGGAAAAAAACAAATTCAATTAAATTCTGACTTTTAGGATATCCTCCAGAAAGGAAAAAGACATATATTGTATAATAAATATCTAAGAGTTTAATCATTTTGTATATGAGAGAAACTTCACATTTTAAAATAAATTTGGTAGATAACAATTTTTTTTTTAATTTTATATAACTCTTCATAATATACTTATTTGATGGCATTTTCATTGCACTTTCCTACGTCCTAGAGAGTTAACATTTGGTACACAGCTTAAATTTGTTGAACATTTTATTCTACAAAAATTTGATGGATCTTTAAACATAGATCATACATTTTTTTCGAAATGGCCTGCGAATAATCTCCGTTCACTTTTATTGTAATATTGTTAAAAATGCATTGTTGTAATATTGTTAAAAATTCTGATGTGGACAGCACATGTCTTTCCCTGTAGACTCATATTCACGTACTCTTTATTTCTTCAATAATAATTTGAGTTTATCTGCACAAAATAACAGCCTTAAGTATTTTAAATGACATTGAATTTGCACGTTAAACTTAAATTTGGTTCTCATTTGATAGCTGGACTTATTGTCAAAGGTGGCGTAGCGAAAACGCGAAAAAACTAGAATTTCTCAAGAATGGCTAGTCTTAGAGTAATGGGGTTAGTCTTACTCTTTTTGTTGTCAAAAATCACGTATAAAATAGGAATTTAATTGATATAATTGAGCACACGTAGTCTTTTATTTTTATATTTAACGATTTGTGCGGGCCATTTCGCAAAAATAGCCCGTTCCTTTTTCCCGAATGGTGCTAGAATAGCCTTTTTGCTTAAATTATGTGCATCTACATTCTGAAACAACGCAATTACAATATATTTTAGTTTATTCAGGATATTTATTTTAGTTTATTCAGGAGGTTTTCAATGATCATTGAACTTTGATTATTTCTACAGAGAAGCTTAATTTTAATTCATTGAGAATGTAAACAAATAAAGATGTAGAATGAGTTGTATAAGAATTTCTGAATTTCTTTATGGCAAAATTATTTAGCTCTGGAGTCTACAACATAGCTGATATGAATGAAACAGTTATTAATTTTACGTAGAGAAGCAGACGACTTTTTCGATGAAATTTTAAGCATAGAACTAAATTACTTGTACCTCCATGGTTTTAAGTTTTTAAATAAAATAAATTATTGTAGTATTGTGATGAATGAAAGGAATGGAATAAAAGTGTATGAATGAAATATTTACAGCTTTTACATAGAGAGCCAGTCGATTTATATTTCAATGACGTCATTTGAATAAAGTTCATTTTTTTTTCGATGAAGGTTTAAGTTTTCAAATATAATAAATTATTGTAGTATTGTGGTAATTTTAAAAATATTACCGCTGACTCTATGGCATTTTAGAGATGCTTAAATAAAATTGCATTGCAGTTGGAAAGTGTTTCATAATCAATGCTTTATGCATGATTGAACTTTCTTGTTTTTTTCCCATAGATTCTATATTCTACTCTACAACAGTGAAAAAATACTGGTTAACTACATACATAATTAGGGAACCTTTAAATTTAAAATGAATAAAAATATATATTCTAAATACTACAGCTTGCTGTTGTGTCAATTAGCAATAGCAGCTATTTTACTAACACTAGCTACACCTAGATATAATTTCCAAAGCATTATAGCATTTTTAAGCGTTTCTTCCATAGGATTTTAATTTCATTCTTTCTAACTCCATGCTATTTACTACATTAACTTTATTCAAGTAACGTCATTGAAATATAAATCGTCTGCCTCTGCATGTAAAATCAATGAATATTTCATCATTTAAAATAAAAAAAATGTTGTAATTGCGTTGGCACAAAATTTAAAGATGACACTCATAACTAAAGCGGTTTTATGACGGAAGCGACACTGATAAAAACAGAGAATGGATCCCCACTCCTTTTTTTCTATGTACAAAATTTCGCCAAGTTGGCGTGTTTCTCCGTATTTTGAAATTGACTCCTCCAAACTCAAGTGACGTAGTTTTCCGTTTTTTAAAATAGGGCCCTCCTACCAAAGTGACGTATTCTACAATTTTATGAACTAGAATTTTGAATGTAAATAATATTTTAATAAAAGGGAATAATACTCATTAAAAGTGAATAATACTAATAAAAAGCTTACAAAATACGATTTTTGTGCATTATAAAAATATTGCGTAATAGCAGAATAAAACAATTTTAGTAGCCATATTTATTACATTTTTCTCGTAAATTTTTTCACTGTAGTTCTAAAACATGAAATATCTCGAAAGCGTTTGATAGCACCTTATTAATGTATTATTTTCATTAGAACAAAATACCACGTATTACATACATATTTAAAAAAAAATTATTCCCATAATTTTTGCTTTAAAACATTTTTAAGATTTATGAAGAAAAAAAAATCATTTGAACCATTAAAGATTTCTTTCATTCTATTCATTCCAAAATTTAATAAGCTCCTGGCATACACAGATGAATATAAGTATAACGAATTCTATTTAATTTTAATAATTTGTTTCGGTGATATCGTGCAACAAACATATAATATAGTGAAAAAAAATGGATGATTCGCTCACAGGAATGGCGAAAACGTGCAGGTCTATCAAAATTTGACTGTCATATTTTTGACTCCATCGGAATACTTCCCTTAATATCCTAACTATGTATTGTAGGGAAATTAAAAGTGTGATTTATATATGAAGTGGTTTTAATATTGTAGATTTTGAGATACCTAAAAGTGCGGTGTGTGTGTTTGTGTGTGTGTGTGGGGGGGGGGGGGGGGAGAGAGTAAAAAAAAATCCGTAACAGAACTTATTTGATACTACCAAATTTATGAATGCAAGCCTTAGCAGCGCTTTCTTAATACTTCAGCTGCCATAATTTTTGTTGTAGTTCATAAAAATGTAAAATCCAATAGAGGAAAATGTGTAAAAAAATTTTTTCACATGCATCTGATCAAACCAAAGTGGAGCCAAGGGCCTGGTGTTAATTCAGGGCCCCCATATCATTACGGTGTAATAAACACATGCAAAACATCAAATAAATTTGTGGGCTCACTCCCATTTTCATATGCAGAAAACTCCCAAACATTTTCATTTAAAGTAATTCATTTATAATATTTAAAAATATAATATATTTTATAATTTAAAATTACTATTAATATTACCAGTTTTAAATTAATTAAAATATTTCTTGTGCTTAAATTTCTTATCACATGCCAAATTTAGGGACCCTTGAAATTTGAGGGCCCAAGGCAGCGGCCTTGGGGGCCCGGACGTTAATCTGACCCTGAGCATATTATCGCTTCTTCAACAACAAAAATATTCCTAATGAGAATATCTCGGAAACACTTTCTTTGTAGGTGTTTACTTCTTGATTGAAGTTCACGCAGAATAACTTTCTTGCAAACAGTAATTGTCTTTCCGGTAAATGCACTTGTGTCTAAATTCAAGAATATTTTAGTACCTACGGATGACAGAATTTTTCCTTTCCAATGTGATTCCTTGGTGAGGGCTGGCATTTGTATAGTCAAACTAGTTTCCTCTTTAAATTAAACAAAATGCCAACATATCCAACAACATATTTAAAAGAACAACTTACCCAATAGAAGTTGAAATATAATCCTAATTCAAGACGCTAATGTGAAAAGAACGGGTAAACTCTTCTTCTTGAAAGAACACGTGATTATACTACGAACAATAAAGTATTATACTGTCAGCACTGCTTTCTATACCAAGGTGGGTTTCAACTAGGGTTGCACCGAATACTACTTTTTGCCGAATAACGAATACCGAATATTCGGTTAAAATTCTAACCGAATGTTCGGCCGAATACCGAATATTCAGTTAAATTATTTAAAGGTAATATTTCTATTTTATGCCAATTTAAAATAAAAAATATTTCTATTTTGTGCCTTTTTTAAATGCATTTACATTTAACATCCTAAATTTATTTGCATATACATTAAGTATAATTATTAATTTAAAATAAATAAAAAATAAAATAAATCATTCCAAACGCAAATTAATATAGTAAATGGCTACCTAATTTGGTTTCTGCATGGGATCTGCATAAATTGATAATTGATAGTTAATTTCTGATATGTGATAATCATGGCTTCATATTATGTTATAGAAAATCTTGCATTTACCTTACATACAAACCCAAGTTGCTTAAAATATCATTACAAATTAGAATTACAATTTATTCAAGTGAATTTTTGCTATCTAATTCAAACATTGCCAAATCATTTTTCTTTTTAAAGTGCAAAGGATACTTTGCCAGAATGTCTAGCCATTCTTTTTTAAGTTGTTGTCACACCTGGTCTTGCAAACTACAACAGAGTAGATACTGATAGATAACTTAACAGTTACAGACAGGTGTACCCAACCTCTGACAAAAGACTCAACAAAGTAATCATCGCTTCAGAAATCATGAAAGAAATTAGAAGGGTTGACTACAATGGGGCCACACACAGAGAAATACTTTGGTTATCTTATTTGATACATTTTAATGGATACAAAAGAACACCTATGGCACCCTCAGTATCTTATCTATCTTTATCGAAATTAAAATACTTCAAAATTGAATGTTCATCCAAGTGTTTTTTTTTTAATATATTAATCACCTTCACCGTTTTTTAATATTAGTGAAATGATAATAGATTTTTTTTCAGCTGCATATTTTATAAATAATTAACCGTTATATTTTTGAACACGTAATATTATCAGTTTTATTTTCTGGTTACTGTTTCATATTTAAACGAGTTAGTAAGGTTAAGGTGTGATAAGGTTTAAGAAAAATTGAAAAAAAAAAATTAATATCAGTGTTTTCTTTTACATTAAAATTATTTTAAATGTGATAATTTTGGTAAGTAAAAATTTGAATTCATTTTGTACTATGATACTATAACTTTCATTCATTTTATAAAAAATGTGCTTTACCAATTGTCGAATATTTTAAATTTTTTTTTACTATTCGGTTAGGCCGAATATTAAAATATTCGGCCGAACCGGGTATTCGGTTTGACTGCCGAATAGGCAGTATACCGAATACCAACCGAATATTCGGTGCAACCCTAGTTTCAACCTTCAACCAAGGTATAGTCGGCTACCTTGAGTTGGCAGTTGACCTTGGATGAGTCCATTTCGCTATAGGGAAGCAAGCTGGCAAACAGACGATTTGTGAATTACAGGGAAACCTGTTTGCATGTGTGCAAACTGGTTTGCACACATGCAAACAATATACCATTATTATTATTATTATTATTATTATTATTATATACTAATATATATTAATAATATTATAATTATAATATTATTAATATATATTAGTATATAATAATAATAATAATAGTTAAACCTGGTTGCAAACAAAAACAGAAACCTGTTTGGCGATCGCGTTTGTCGTGCGTATTTCGCCAACAATTTGGAATTTAGAATTGTTGGAACGCATTTAGAATCGTTGCGTTGGACTAGCATTGCGCTTGCGACTGAAAATCTGTCTAAACTATGTTCAAACTTCTAACATCTGTTTATTTAGTTAATCTATTTATTATTATATATTTATTAGTTAATTATATAGCCTATTATTATCAAGATATTAATTATATATATATTGATTATAATAGCCTACTATTATAATATAGCCTATTATATACTATTATTATATACTATTATTATTATATATTATTATTAATTAGTATTATTATTAATAATTAATTAGTATATAATAATTAATATTATTAATTAGTATAATAATTATAATATTATTAATATATATTAGTATATAATAATAATAATAATAATAATTATAATTATAATAATTATAATTATTATAATTATATATATAATAATAATATAATAGGCTATAATATTTGTGATATAATATTCAGAATATATATATGGCTTGGGCTTCCATTGAAAGGTATGTGCGAGAAAGGAATCTTAATGCTGAACTTAACTTAACAACAATGAAAAATCTAACTTCTGAAGCCATTGTCAGTATTACAAAGGAGCAGTGTAATAAATATTGTGAGCACGTAGTAAAAGTTGAAAATAAATATTGTGAAATTGACAATTTAGTGAAAGAAACTATAGAGGAAATAAGTTTTGTGGTAGAAGGCGATTCCTCTTCAGAACATGACTCAGTCCACTGAAAGTGCAGAATCAAATTTCGAGAATGGCGACAGTGATACAATTTTTTAAATATTTTATATATAAAATAATAATATATATATATATATATATATATATAAATATTTTATGTATTTTTTAAATGTTTTATATATTTTTATAATTTCGCAAATTTTGTATCTCGGGGGGGGGGGGGGGTTAAAGATTCCTTATATGACATGGCCATGCAATCTAAGCTCTAATGCACAACATTCCTAATAGTGACACACAAACAAGGAACAAGGATAGTGATTAGATAGCATATTTAAAATTAATTAAATTACTAAAATGAATTTTAAAATGAGCAAATATTAATACTTTAAGAAATATGTAATTGTATAAAATGTGATTCATAGATATTACTGAAATGATTTGCAATGGCAGCAAAAGTATTTAGATCGAAAATTTTTCTCTGTGTGTGATAAAACTTAAACGCATTATATAAAGATATAAAGAGTAAAATACATAATGAGAACAAGAAAGATCAATCATGCATAAGCATTGATTATGAAACACTTTCCAACTGAAATGTAATTTCATTTTAAAATTTCTAAAATGTGATACATTCAGTGGTGATATCTTTTATATTATCACAGTAATTTATTGTACTTAAATATTTAAAACTGTATCGAAATATAAATCATCTGATTCTTTATGCAAAATCAATAAATATTTCATTCATATAACTTGCATTCCAGACTCCAGAGCTAAATAATTGTGTGTGAAAAAAATTCAGCAATTCTTATGTAATTCATCTTACAATCGCTAGAGTTATTTGCATTCTGCATATGTTAAAATTAGGCTTCGTTGAAGAAATAATAAAAGTTTAGGGATCATTTAAAACCACAACTATTGTAATTGTATAGGTACGGAATTTAGATACACAGAAAATACACAGATGCACAGATAATATATGTGTGTATGTGTATGTACTCAAAGTATTGGAATCGTGCCGAAGATCGGAACTCGAACTTTCAAAGGATCTACACGTTTTGGGACTTGTAGAACACGAAAAAACTATTTTTAGGAAGACGTCTGTGTGTGTAAGGGTGTATCTGTGTATGTTTCTGTGTGGAAATTACATCCACTCTAATTGAAAAACTAATGGACCGAATTTCATACAATTTGGTAGTTATGTTTTTCGTGGGAAATCCTGATGTTCATTAGATTATAGTACGATTCGTAATAAAATAATCTGCCTTCTTTGCAAAATTGCCTTTATCCACTCTAGCAAAAAACTAATGGAACAAATTTAACAAAATTTGGTGTATAATATTTCAATAACCTACAAGGGATTTATATACCAAATTTAACAAAATTTGGTATATAAATCATTTGTAGGTTATTCTAGTACGATTCGGGAAAAAGGAACGGGCTATTTTTGCAAAATGGCCCGCAAAAATCGTTATATATAAAATTAAAAGACTACGTGTGCTCAATTATATCAATTAAATTCCTATTATACGTGATTTTTGACAACAAAAATAATAAGACTAACCCCATTACTCTAGGACTAGCCGTTCTTGAGATATTTTAGTTTTTTTACGTTTTCGCTACGCCACCTTTGACAATAAGTCCAGCTATCAAATGAGAACCAAATTTAAGTTTAACGTGGAAATTCCATGTCATTTAAAATACTTATGGTTGTTATTTTGTGCAGATAAACTCAAATTATTATTGAAGAAATAAAGAGAACGAATATGAGTCTGCAGGGAAAGACATGTGCTGTCCACATCAGAATTTTTAACAATGTTACAACAATGATTTATAGAAGTGAACGGGGATTATTTTCAGGCCATTTCGAAAAAAAAATGTATGATCTATATTTAAAGATCCATCAAATTTTTGTCGAATAAGATGTTTAACAAATTTAAGCTGTGTACCAAATTTTAACTCTCTAGGACGTAGGAAAGTGCATTAAAAATGCCATCAAATAAGTATATCATGAAGAGTTATATAAAATTTAAAAAAAATGAAAACTTGTTATCTACCAAATTTATTTTAAAATGTGAAGCCTTTCTCATATGCAAAATGACTAAACACTTGGAAAGATATTTATTATATAATATATCTCTCTTTTCTTTCTGGAGGATATCCCAAAGTCTGAATTTAATTGAATTCGTTTTTTTCTCTATATTAAATAATTTTTAATTAAAAAACTACTTAACATATTTTACTGAATTTTTTTTTTTATATTCTATGGAACAATGCGAATATTTTCTAAAAATTTCGAAGCAATTCGAGAACTTTAAGTTCACTTAAAAAATGTTTGAAAAATTAGGTCCCATAGGGTTCAATGTATTTCATTTTTTCAACCCGGGCTCAATAAAAAACTAATTGGGTGATATTATTTATTTATATTCCCATAGGTCCCACAGACCGTCTGAAAAACATACTAAAATTTCATTTTGATAAAGTCATTTTTACGGCAGTTATCGTGCTAACGGACGGACAGACAGACAGACAGACAGAATAAACAAAGTCATAAACACTTTTCAACCTTGTTGTAAAGTGTTAAAAATATAAAGATGTGTGTATGTCACGTTGTACATTTCTCACTAAATAAAAGAGTCTAAGTTAGAAGAAAAGTATTACAACACGAACTCTTCAATTTTAATAAAACATTTACAACCATTATTGTAATAGATGATTTAAATCATTATGAAGAAAACGATTCCACCATATCGTAACACTTACACTGAATGTACTTTTTCATATAAAGCTCTTTATCGTACTGCAAAAATTATGCATTAATTCGCAATAAAGGCGCCAATTCTGGAAAGCCGTTCTTAGGACGTTTCTACCTGTCATTGAATTTAACTTATGGGCTCGTCCAAAATCACGTGACCCAAATGCCTTCTCGTTGTAGTCGAACACACAGAATACTATATTCAGAAGGTGCACTCCTATAGGACCCTATGGCAACATTTTTAGCATGTCATGTCGCATAGACACTAGAGCTCGTGAGTTGGACCAACTGAACTACGATGCGTCTGCCAGATTTGGCACGTTATCGCTCGCTTGGCGATTTTTTTTTTTTAAACGGGAGGGGAACAAAATGTTGAGGACTGTACTTTTATAATTTTTGAAACTATAGAAAGGATCAGGATTTAAAAATACATTAATCTGCAACATAAATATATTCATTAGTTTAAGAATATTTAAATAAACATAGTTATAAATTTAATTCAAATAATCATAAAATAGATTAAAAAATAGACACATTGCATTGTCTCACTATAAAACATAATGCACAAAAAATTACAAGCTAACATACTCAAAAGACTGAAATATTATATAATATTTTCAGTCTGAAAAGTATACTAGCGTGTTGATCGTTAATTACTTGATCCTTAATTTATTCTGGGATACTGATAATAGACTTTTTTTTTTAAATATAAAAATATTCATATAGTAAATATCAAATTTACATAAATGCACTATCGAAGTTGTGGAACTCAATCATTAATTACCCGAGGGGGGGGGGGATTTTCCACCTTAAGGCACTTAATAAAAATTTTACATAAATATATACACATACTATATCACATTCAACTAAGAAAAAGCTATCCAAATATCAATTATTTCACATTTTGTAAAAATACGGAAAATATTTTTTAACTAATTATACCACTACCCCTTAAAATTTAGTCTAATCCGGCAGTAATAACACAACACAGCACTAATTTCGCATGATGAACACATGTATACTTATATGAACACGTGTATACTTATGACCACGTGTATACTTATAATGAACACGTATGTAGGATGGTGATAACTAAAATTATTTCAATTTTAATAAACATGAATTACATACCCTGTAACGCAACCAGTTTTCTTTTATCAATCCATTTCTATGAAATCATCAAATAATCCTTTTTCACGTTACTCAAACCACGCTAGTCTGTTGTTCAAAGTTTTCGCCGAGCGAAATAGGGTTATAACATTGAAAATCGGCTTGGACCCAAACCAGACCATCGCCAAGCGCTCGGATCAAACCAGACCATCGCCAAGAGCGCGCCAACCCTCTGTTTGGTCTATCTCTAATGGCCGCCGCGAAAACGAAACTATCGAGACTGACAGGTCTGTATAATAGTCTGTGGTCGAACAGTACTTTAAATCACGGAATACAATATTTTTATTAGTCTGTGCTTTAAGGGTGAGCGTCAGTAAATTTTCTGCCCTAACCGCGCTTTGTTAACTTTCGCGGCACACATATTTCGCCGAAATTCTGCTCAAACAGTTGCGAAATATTTTGTTATAGTAAAAATGCTATGCTTAGATTATATTAAAATTAAATTTAATACCCAATAAAATATAGAATATATGTTTTATTTTAATTTAAAATATTTTTGGTGCTGCCATCTGTTGTCGTAATTTAATTCATACCGACTATTTTTATTTTTTAATGAACTTTTTAAATGTCTATTCCTTCTAATACGCTATTAAATACAACAAAAGATCATATATAATACCATAATCACGGAAACGTAATTGAACTTGGACTTAGAAGACAAAGGAACTTGAAGACAAAACTGCTGTCCTCAGTGATGTACATTCAGATCCCTTATCAAATTTATAGAATGATCAATTACCTTTCCGTTGATTGTGGCATTATTATATATCATCTGTTGTTGTATTTAACACTGTATTAGAAGGAATAGATATTTAAAAATGTTCAATAAAAAATAAAAATAATCGGTATGAATTAAATTACGACAACAGATGGCAGCACCAAAAATATTTTGGATCAAAATAAAAAATATATTCTATGTTTTTTGGGGCATTAAATTTAGTTTTAACATAATCTAAGCATTGCATTTTATGTTTCAGAAAATATTTCGCAACTGTTTGAGCAGAATTTCGGCGAAATATGTGTGCAGCGAAAGTTAACAAAGCGCGGATAGGGCAGAAAATTTACTGACGCTCACCCTTAAATGGCACAACGTGGGAGAACCAGTTTGGACGAGTTCACTTATCAGTGAAGGTAGTAGAGAACTTTCTGGAGGGGGATTTTCGCTGGTGCATTACTGGGATGACGGTCTCTGCGATGATGTAATAGTATGAACAATATTGAACTAAACAAAATATTGTATAGTACGTTGAGTGTGAGCAAATTTTAGTTTCAAGTAAATTATATGAAGAAAGTAAATTCACTGGCGGATCAACAATTTCATAGGCCCTACGTTAATCCTTTATCGATGGCCTATCACGACGTCGTACAATTAAATACTGCCATCAATTTACCATTAATTTAAATAGGTTTTATATTTTACTTGAAGAATCACTCCGTTTTTGCTACGCTACTGATTTCTTTTTCGGTGTCAAAGATATAATTAAATATAGAAACACCACTTGATTAAAAATTATTTCATCCCAAATTAAAAAATAATAATAATAACCTCTCAAAAGGTAGACCTTTTACTTAAAAATTCAAAAACGAGGTAATTTGGGGGGGGGGGGGGGTCTATGTGCCCGGTATCAGAAACTTGATCTTCTAAATCAGGTTCTGGGAAAAACGTCTTGCTTATATGGTATAAGAGGCAAATAACCTTGCATTATAGTTGTGATCAGTTAAAAGGAAAATATATGCTCTAGGCGTTAAAATATTTATTAATACATAGACTATTTGGTACCAATTAAATTATTAATACATTCCACAAAAGTTTCATTGTACATTTCTTAAGAAATATGTTTTAAAATAAATGCATCCCCTTTAGAAGCATAGTGTTTTTTTATACAATTTTTTCTTTTTTACTATATTTTCTTCTTCTTTTGTGAAACGTCGCATTTCATACCCAAAAAAATATTTTTAGGCAGATGTTGATTTCAATAAAATATTTCCATTGAATTGATCTCAATAGAATTTTAGAACTATTGTTTTAAAAAGTTTTTTACATCAAAATACATTCTCGGAAAAGCTAACTTTTTTTCTATTCAATTGGAATTGACTTTTGAACACTCGGAAGCAAATATTCAAAATATAGTTTTTGTAAAATGTTCTGGCAAAATAATATGCAAAACATTACAGATGCGAATTCAAGAGGGGGGGGGGCGACAAGGGTTTTTGAAACACAGTGTTCTATGTTTTCTTTAGCAATGAAGGCAGGTGTAAAAATCACATTTTTGTAAATAATCTTATACAAAAAATAATGTCCGCTACAATAGATATATATACTATTTGAAGATGTAAGCTGTGAGGAGGGTAGGGGGCATTTTTCAGTTCTGATAAATTGCTAATGGTGTAGAAGGAGAGAAGTGAATTTCTCTTTCTTTTTCCTGAAAAATGTTCGGATCTTGATGACATAAGTCTCATCAATGTGGTATTAAATACATTTTTTGGATCAAATGTGTACTTAAAAACAAAAAAAACGCGTACTTAAAATTACGTTTAAGTATACATCTTCTAGGATAGCCCCACTCCCTCACAACCGTATTTCAGCCCCAAATCAAAATCATGCGTACGCCATTGCGTAGCATATGTATAAAGGTGTGCGTAACAAACGTTCGACTCTCCGATTTGGATGAATTTGTACATTTTGAACAAATTTTAATACGAATCAACCGTTTTTTCAACGATGTCTCCCTGTATACACGACGCCTCGCGAACATATTAATCGATTTATAAGAAGATTCATATGATTTTTTCAATCGGTAAACTTAAGTAGCCTATTTATTTTACTGATCAACATATTTTACACAATAATTTGTATCCCTAATAATTTTGCACTTTTCCAATTAATTTTTATATATTGAGACAGGTAGGGAATAAATATGTTGCTCCAGCTCCTGAAATGTAGTGTGTATTTAATATTATTGAAATATAGTATGAACGCGTTAAAATAAAACACATCAGTGTATTTTTAATTTTTATTTACAGTTTCCATAACACTAAAATCTGTAAAATTTGCTCGTTTTTTAATTGCAACAAGGGTATTGGCGATAGATGAATTTAGTTTGATGTCCAAATAATGATAAAAAATGATAACACAGGCAGGCAAAAAAAAAAAAAAATTCTCTGCTAACTTGGATGTGACACTAGTTTTTAACTAATTTTGGTATGCTGAATTGAAATATGATGCTATATTTTTTTTGTATCACGTCACATTCTCGAAATATCGCATTCCGTGTTTATTGCTATGCTATAAGTAGAAGAGAAATGACAGTTGAAGGGCAGCAGGGGCAGCGGCTGCCCCTGGAGGAGGAGGGTCCCTCTTTGGGAGGAGGAGGATGCCTCTCTTGAGAGGATCCTCTTTGGAGTGGACCCTCCTTGGAGGGTCTTGAGACCCCCAGGAGGATCCCTCTTTTGAGAGGAAGATCCTCTCAGAGGGTCTTGAGACCCCCAGGAGGGAGGATGCCCCCCTCCCCTCTTTTGGAAGTTTGGTGAGGCGGTGCAGTACCCAATGCCTCTCTTGGGAGAATGCCTCATTCCTAGTATTGCGAAAGAGGCATGATGACTCATGCGGAGTGAGTTTCACTCCGAGTCTTGAGAGGGAATGTCACAATCGCTGACTGACCTGAGGAAGGGGTTTCAAAGGATGTTGCAATCAGCGACTGACCTTTGACCTGAGGAAGTGGTTTCAAGGGATGTCGCAATCGATGACTGAGCATCACACAATCTGGAAATGACGTGTGGCAATCAGCGATTGATAACCTTAGAAGTGATCTTTGACAAGAACACACGTCCTCCCTCTCTGCTGGTCAGCGACAGACTGAAAGATCTTATCAGCGTGAAGTAGTTAAAGCGCCCTCTGGCGAATTTTGATGAAGTGCTGCCATCTATCGGCATTTTTTTTTTCCAAAAGAAATTAATGTTTCACTTGTCAGGAGCTGGATTCGATCTTGGGCCCAACTGATTAGAAGCCGCGCGTCTTACCGCTGTGCCAAAGCACCCGTGCTTTATAGGAAGTTAACTTCGAAGTGTACCTTATCAGTGGAAGATAGATTATTTTTCAAAGTTCATTCGAATAGCGATGCGCTTTATAAAGGGTGCGTTTTAAAACAGAATGCTACGGAGTGAATATAAATCTGTGTATTATAACATTATGATTTTTTTAAAAAACAAATGTATGCACAAACTTTAAAAACACGAATGTAATAATTAGCTAAAATTGTGTTCAGTGGACATGAAACTTGTATTCAGTGAATAGGATTCGACTATTCTGAGTGTTGTGTATCTAAAAACAAATGTATACACAAACTATAAAAACACGAATGTAATAATTAGCTAAAATTGTATTCAGTGGATTTTTTTTTTTTTTTTTAAATAAATCAATACGATTTTTATAATAATAATAACGAAATAATTTCGAATGTTTAAAAACAAATTGATTACGGATTTCCAGTACACACACAAATTGCGTTCCGTGGACACAAAATGGTGTTAAGTGAATACGATTCGACCATTTTAAGTGTTGTGTATCTAAAAACAAATGTATACACAAACTTTAAAAACATGAATGTAATACATAGCTGAAATTATGTTTTGTGAACAGGATTCGACCATTCTAAGTGTGTGTGTGATTTTTGAAAAATAAATCTAAAAGTATATAAAATAATAATGAAAATTAGAACTCACAGAACGACCTCTTCACTACCCGCTGGGCAAACTCCAAATGAGTGAGACACTCTCATTACGCTATTAAAAATTAGGTCTTATCATCAACAGTATAAGGTGTTGCCACCTATTTTTTCTAATAATATATTTTTAATAGTTGGATACTTCAACGGTCTGATTTACTACACGTAATCTAAAACACATCACTTTAATGATATTGTGCATTGAATATGATTCGACCATTTTTAAAATGGTGGATGTAATTGAAATATCGAAGTTTAGAATTTAACAAACTAACGAATTTTCACCCCCAAAAATTTTAGCATTCAGTTTAAATAAAACCCAATGAATATGATATCACCATTTTAACATCGTAATTTTACTACCATTATAGAACTTAGAAGTGAGTGTACATTATTTTTTTTCAGGACACCAACACATTTTAAAATCTATTGAATAGGAATAGACCATTTTGCACATACATGTACCTAGATTTCAACACCCGGTATTAAAACCTGCTAAACATGAAACGAGTAAGTATTGTGTGAGATTTTATCACACTAACTTTCAAACTTTTTAAATTTTTAAAAATGTCCGAAATAGTTGTATTTCATCGGTAGACATAAATTGTATGGAACACATTTTTATGAAAAAAATATCTGTTTCGACAGCTTTTAAAAATAGATTTCTACAGTTGTACACTACAGTTCTAGAATTTTCTAAATACGAATCGACTGTTTGAACTACCAATGGTGGTTTTACCAATGCAAATATTTACAGGTCAAATATTTCAATGAAACCGAACTTAGTTGAAGCTTCTAAGTTTGAATATTTAGAATCATTTCATATAATTTTTATATTCACATTGAAAATAGTTAACAAAATTGGAACTCACGGAGCGACAACTTACTGTCCACACTCCAAATGAGTGATACACTCTTATTACATTATTAAAAATTAGATCTTATCTATAATGATGTCATTATGTTGCCGTATTGCCACCACACAATTATTCTTTCTAAATTATGCATTTTTTTTTTCTTTTTTCTTTTTAATAACTTGCTACTGTCTTATGCTATCCATTTTTTTTTTTCATATAAGCAGATATTCCATATACCTTCTAAATGTTAAGTTGTAATTTAAAAAAAAAAAAAGCATTAGAGGTGTATTTTACGTCTGAATTCGTCCAAGTGAAAATCCGACAATTGCAAATGCATGATTGCATCCTCACATTTCAATAGACACTACTAAAATGTGTGGATCTTATTTTGAAAAAGCTGCTCTCAGAAAGAATATGTATATGAATACATATTTTCCATAAATATACCCCCTCCCCCTCAATACACACAACATGCAGGCCAAAGACTCACCCAAAATACATTCCAAATCGGCTCTATAGCTTATCGCGCTTATCAGTGTAACAGATAGTAACCCAAAGTTCATGTTCGCAAAGCGAGTTAATTGCAATGTTATTGTTTTAAGCAGTTCCCATATTTAAATGAAAAATTTATCAAATTATACAATACATACAAGAGCTGGAAGATCATAGCATTTCAATATTATAGAATACTCACGAATGTTTTTTTTTCCCCATTTAAAATTATCAAATTTTAATGCATTTTGACAAAAATTGCACAATACTTAGTGTATGACTATCAAATAAGAGCTAGGTTTTATTGTTACAACAACGTTTAAGATCATTAAACGAGTATATATATATATATATATTTTTTAAAGAAGAATAGTATATAACTTACTGTTTTTAAGGATAGGTGATTGTTAACATTGAATTTAAATGAAAGAGTGACCCTCTGAGACAAGTACAGTACATTGCAATAACATTAAAAAATATGAAAGATATGCAATTAACACCTTAAAAGAAACATGTAATGAGTTTTGATATCTTAATAGGAGACATTATTGACATGCACATAGAAATGTCACAATTTTGTGGCTGTAGGTGCTCCATAAGACCCCTCTGCTCTTAATAAATGATCCCATTTGAATGTACATATTTAACAACATACAGAAAATGACAGGACTACAACAAAATTTTACACCTATTACAGAATAACTCCCAACTTCGTAGATTTTTAAGAAACTACAGTCGAATTTTCACCGATTCTTAGAGATTGAAACACAGCATTGTTTATGAATCTTCATACTTTAGAGAATGGAACATAACTTAGCATTTATTTTGAATGAATTCAGAATTTTGACATTGATTATAAATTTATGATTTAAACTCTGTAAAGTGTAAATATCCTTTGTTATGAAACTCACACTGTAGACATTTGATATGATTCGAATAAATCTATTTTTAATTTTTTATATTTTATTTTAAAAAGTGAGATTAGTAAACTTGTTACACTTGAATGTATAGATACATAACTCATAACCATATAACATTTCTTAAATGGAACATGCTTAAAAAAAAAAATTAGCTAATGAGTATAAATAAGAAATTCAATTTGAAAGATAAAAACCATTTAATGAATCTATTACTCATGAAATACACATTAACCATTATCAGTTGTACATTTAAACAAATAAGTTAAAATGATTTCCTTATTGCACATTCATAGTCCTCTGATTTGAATGACTCGAAAAAATTTCTATCATAGCAGTAAAAGACTTCTTCACCACGCAACAAAACTTTCTTAGCAATGTTATTAATGTCAAGATTTAGAAGCACTTGTTCAGACACTCTGTCATACATTTGTAATGGAGTGCTGTAAAGACATTCATGGTAACTTAAATCTACAACTTGAGCAACACAGCCGACACATTTGAAAAGTTTTCTTACATGACACATGATGTTGTCATGAATACAAGAGATTAATTGTTCGAATGCAAAATTTTTGTCACAAATAAGTGATGGTAGAAAGGTTATAGTGTTCTTTATTTTTAATATTTGAGCAGGAAGCCACTCTATAAATATACTTTCTCGAAGATGTATACTAATGTTGTTAACACTATTCTGTAAACATGCTATTTGATTTTTATCTAAGGTAATATGACACTGTGTTAGACAAAATTTTGAATCATATAATTGAATTATTTTCTGCAAATGCAATTTTCCGTTGTCATTGAAACAGAACAACTCATTGCGACTGACGAAAGAGGTATCTGCATATAGAATATTGAACGACCACAATTTTTGAGAAAATTCACTCCACGTAGCCGGTGACAGTGTAACACCTTCACGCGTAGGCTGTAATTCATTTCGATCGTTAGAGAGATATTTCCATATATACACTTTTAACTTCCCATGACGAAGTTTTAAATATACATACACATTAGATCCTAAATGCCAACGACGGAGTGCATCTTGCATAAAATCTGAAGAAGTAGATTCAGTCGAAACTGATTCTGTAGTGGAAGATAACACTCCGCTATGTGTTAGAGCACAAGAAAGTAGCTCTTGAGTTGAGTTTTCAACCTCGGTGAGAACTTGTGAATTGACAACGGTAGATGTTTCTGCTGGGGTTTTGGAAGACATAAGATAGGTCTCTAACCAATCCTCAGCAAATTTTTGTGAGGGCGAATTAATCACATCTGAGACAATGTCCACAGATTTTGTTTCTTCTAGGGTAGGAACAGTCAACTCCGCACTATTTACACTAGAAATTATTTGCTCGAGTGATGGCATACTTTGAATTTTAGGCATTCTTTTTAGATAGTAACATCCAACTACGACATTCACAGTATAAGATTTATTTTTAAAACACTAACATCTTAAAACATTATAATTTTGTCGCAGCTATGAACGAACCAAACCTATCCACACAACGCCCAAAGTTGAAATGACTTATCAAACAACTTCATAAGTATAATCACATAACCTAAATCGAGTGTCGTGTGCAAACAGATCACATAAGATATGAAGTGATTAGAACTTATAATTTTTAATGAATCGTACAACATTAGATTGTGGTAAATACAAATGTTATCTACATGAGAAAATTTCTATATTATTTCATTCAGCTTCGAAATCATAGAGTGAAAATATGTACCAAACTTACTTAAAGTTCCTAATTTTAAATCACATTAACATTATATACTTAGAAAAATTTTATATATATTTTTATAACTTTAGGTGATATGTATCACGCGGAATATACAAGAATAGCTACCAAAAACACGAAAATAACTTACAGTATGAGGTCTTCACAAGTCGACATCCAAACTAGAAATGAACGATAAACACACTAATTACAACAATTAGATGAGAGCTTATCAGTTCTTATCTTATCTAAGATTTCACATAAAATGACGTCATCACTCCAAAGTTCACAAGATGACGTCATTGGTCCAAGGTTCGCAAGATAGCCGTTTAGCCTTTTAAAATTAAGAAGTAATTAAAATTTTTATAATTGTGAATAAGTGATTTAAAATTAAGAAGTAATTAAAATCGGTAGTAATTACTTCTTAATTTTAAATCACTTATTCACAATTATAAAAATTTTAATTACTTCTTAATTTTAAAAGGTTAAACGGTTATCTTGCGAACCTTGGACCAATGACGTCATCTTGTGAACTTTGGAGTGATGACGTCATTTTATGTGAAATCTTAGATAAGATAAGAACTGATAAGCTCTCATCTAATTGTTGTAATTAGTGTGTTTATCGTTCATTTCTAGTTTGGATGTCGACTTGTGAAGACCTCATACTGTTAGTTATTTTCGTGTTTTTGGTAGCTATTCTTGTATATTCCGCGTGATACATATCACCTAAAGTTATAAAAATATATATAAAATTTTTCTAAGTATATAATGTTAATGTGATTTAAAATTAGGAACTTTAAGTAAGTTTGGTACATATTTTCACTCTATGATTTCGAAGCTGAATGAAATAATATAGAAATTTTCTCATGTAGATAACATTTGTATTTACCACAATCTAATGTTGTACGATTCATTAAAAATTATAAGTTCTAATCACTTCATATCTTATGTGATCTGTTTGCACACGACACTCGATTTAGGTTATGTGATTATACTTATGAAGTTGTTTGATAAGTCATTTCAACTTTGGGCGTTGTGTGGATAGGTTTGGTTCGTTCATAGCTGCGACAAAATTATAATGTTTTAAGATGTTAGTGTTTTAAAAATAAATCTTATACTGTGAATGTCGTAGTTGGATGTTACTATCTAAAAAGAATGCCTAAAATTCAAAGTATGCCATCACTCGAGCAAATAATTTCTAGTGTAAATAGTGCGGAGTTGACTGTTCCTACCCTAGAAGAAACAAAATCTGTGGACATTGTCTCAGATGTGATTAATTCGCCTTCACAAAAATTTGCTGAGGATTGGTTAGAGACCTATCTTATGTCTTCCAAAACCCCAGCAGAAACATCTACCGTTGTCAATTCACAAGTTCTCACCGAGGTTGAAAACTCAACTCAAGAGCTACTTTCTTGTGCTCTAACACATAGCGGAGTGTTATCTTCCACTACAGAATCAGTTTCGACTGAATCTACTTCTTCAGATTTTATGCAAGATGCACTCCGTCGTTGGCATTTAGGATCTAATGTGTATGTATATTTAAAACTTCGTCATGGGAAGTTAAAAGTGTATATATGGAAATATCTCTCTAACGATCGAAATGAATTACAGCCTACGCGTGAAGGTGTTACACTGTCACCGGCTACGTGGAGTGAATTTTCTCAAAAATTGTGGTCGTTCAATATTCTATATGCAGATACCTCTTTCGTCAGTCGCAATGAGTTGTTCTGTTTCAATGACAACGGAAAATTGCATTTGCAGAAAATAATTCAATTATATGATTCAAAATTTTGTCTAACACAGTGTCATATTACCTTAGATAAAAATCAAATAGCATGTTTACAGAATAGTGTTAACAACATTAGTATACATCTTCGAGAAAGTATATTTATAGAGTGGCTTCCTGCTCAAATATTAAAAATAAAGAACACTATAACCTTTCTACCATCACTTATTTGTGACAAAAATTTTGCATTCGAACAATTAATCTCTTGTATTCATGACAACATCATGTGTCATGTAAGAAAACTTTTCAAATGTGTCGGCTGTGTTGCTCAAGTTGTAGATTTAAGTTACCATGAATGTCTTTACAGCACTCCATTACAAATGTATGACAGAGTGTCTGAACAAGTGCTTCTAAATCTTGACATTAATAACATTGCTAAGAAAGTTTTGTTGCGTGGTGAAGAAGTCTTTTACTGCTATGATAGAAATTTTTTCGAGTCATTCAAATCAGAGGACTATGAATGTGCAATAAGGAAATCATTTTAACTTATTTGTTTAAATGTACAACTGATAATGGTTAATGTGTATTTCATGAGTAATAGATTCATTAAATGGTTTTTATCTTTCAAATTGAATTTCTTATTTATACTCATTAGCTAATTTTTTTTTTTAAGCATGTTCCATTTAAGAAATGTTATATGGTTATGAGTTATGTATCTATACATTCAAGTGTAACAAGTTTACTAATCTCACTTTTTAAAATAAAATATAAAAAATTAAAAATAGATTTATTCGAATCATATCAAATGTCTACAGTGTGAGTTTCATAACAAAGGATATTTACACTTTACAGAGTTTAAATCATAAATTTATAATCAATGTCAAAATTCTGAATTCATTCAAAATAAATGCTAAGTTATGTTCCATTCTCTAAAGTATGAAGATTCATAAACAATGCTGTGTTTCAATCTCTAAGAATCGGTGAAAATTCGACTGTAGTTTCTTAAAAATCTACGAAGTTGGGAGTTATTCTGTAATAGGTGTAAAATTTTGTTGTAGTCCTGTCATTTTCTGTATGTTGTTAAATATGTACATTCAAATGGGATCATTTATTAAGAGCAGAGGGGTCTTATGGAGCACCTACAGCCACAAAATTGTGACATTTCTATGTGCATGTCAATAATGTCTCCTATTAAGATATCAAAACTCATTACATGTTTCTTTTAAGGTGTTAATTGCATATCTTTCATATTTTTTAATGTTATTGCAATGTACTGTACTTGTCTCAGAGGGTCACTCTTTCATTTAAATTCAATGTTAACAATCACCTATCCTTAAAAACAGTAAGTTATATACTATTCTTCTTTAAAAAAAATATATATATATATACTCGTTTAATGATCTTAAACGTTGTTGTAACAATAAAACCTAGCTCTTATTTGATAGTCATACACTAAGTATTGTGCAATTTTTGTCAAAATGCATTAAAATTTGATAATTTTAAATGGGGAAAAAAAAACATTCGTGAGTATTCTATAATATTGAAATGCTATGATCTTCCAGCTCTTGTATGTATTGTATAATTTGATAAATTTTTCATTTAAATATGGGAACTGCTTAAAACAATAACATTGCAATTAACTCGCTTTGCGAACATGAACTTTGGGTTACTATCTGTTACACTGATAAGCGCGATAAGCTATAGAGCCGATTTGGAATGTATTTTGGGTGAGTCTTTGGCCTGCATGTTGTGTGTATTGAGGGGGAGGGGGTATATTTATGGAAAATATGTATTCATATACATATTCTTTCTGAGAGCAGCTTTTTCAAAATAAGATCCACACATTTTAGTAGTGTCTATTGAAATGTGAGGATGCAATCATGCATTTGCAATTGTCGGATTTTCACTTGGACGAATTCAGACGTAAAATACACCTCTAATGCTTTTTTTTTTTTTAAATTACAACTTAACATTTAGAAGGTATATGGAATATCTGCTTATATGAAAAAAAAAATGGATAGCATAAGACAGTAGCAAGTTATTAAAAAGAAAAAAGAAAAAAAAAATGCATAATTTGGAAAGAATAATTGTGTGGTGGCAATACGGCAACATAATGACATCATTATAGATAAGATCTAATTTTTAATAATGTAATAAGAGTGTATCATTCATTTGGAGTGTGGACAGTAAGTTGTCGCTCCGTGAGTTCCAATTTTGTTAACTATTTTCAATGTGAATATAAAAATTATATGAAATGATTCTAAATATTCAAACTTAGAAGCTTCAACTAAGTTCGGTTTCATTGAAATATTTGACCTGTAAATATTTGCATTGGTAAAACCACCATTGGTAGTTCAAACAGTCGATTCGTATTTAGAAAATTCTAGAACTGTAGTGTACAACTGTAGAAATCTATTTTTAAAAGCTGTCGAAACAGATATTTTTTTCATAAAAATGTGTTCCATACAATTTATGTCTACCGATGAAATACAACTATTTCGGACATTTTTAAAAATTTAAAAAGTTTGAAAGTTAGTGTGATAAAATCTCACACAATACTTACTCGTTTCATGTTTAGCAGGTTTTAATACCGGGTGTTGAAATCTAGGTACATGTATGTGCAAAATGGTCTATTTCTATTCAATAGATTTTAAAATGTGTTGGTGTCCTGAAAAAAAATAATGTACACTCACTTCTAAGTTCTATAATGGTAGTAAAATTACGATGTTAAAATGGTGATATCATATTCATTGGGTTTTATTTAAACTGAATGCTAAAATTTTTGGGGGTGAAAATTCGTTAGTTTGTTAAATTCTAAACTTCGATATTTCAATTACATCCACCATTTTAAAAATGGTCGAATCATATTCAATGCACAATATCATTAAAGTGATGTGTTTTAGATTACGTGTAGTAAATCAGACCGTTGAAGTATCCAACTATTAAAAATATATTATTAGAAAAAATAGGTGGCAACACCTTATACTGTTGATGATAAGACCTAATTTTTAATAGCGTAATGAGAGTGTCTCACTCATTTGGAGTTTGCCCAGCGGGTAGTGAAGAGGTCGTTCTGTGAGTTCTAATTTTCATTATTATTTTATATACTTTTAGATTTATTTTTCAAAAATCACACACACACTTAGAATGGTCGAATCCTGTTCACAAAACATAATTTCAGCTATGTATTACATTCATGTTTTTAAAGTTTGTGTATACATTTGTTTTTAGATACACAACACTTAAAATGGTCGAATCGTATTCACTTAACACCATTTTGTGTCCACGGAACACAATTTGTGTGTGTACTGGAAATCCGTAATCAATTTGTTTTTAAACATTCGAAATTATTTCGTTATTATTATTATAAAAATCGTATTGATTTATTTAAAAAAAAAAAAAAAAAAAATCCACTGAATACAATTTTAGCTAATTATTACATTCGTGTTTTTAAAGTTTGTGTATACATTTGTTTTTAGATACACAACACTCAGAATGGTCGAATCCTATTCACTGAATACAAGTTTCATGTCCACTGAACACAATTTTAGCTAATTATTACATTCGTGTTTTTAAAGTTTGTGTATACATTTGTTTTTTAAAAAAATCATAATGTTATAATACACAGATTTATATTCACTCCGTAGCATTCTGTTTTAAAACGCACCCTTTATAAAGCGCATCGCTATTCGAATGAACTTTGAAAAATAACCTATCTTCCACTGATAAGGTACACTTCGAAGTTAACTTCCTATAAAGCACGGGTGCTTTGGCACAGCGGTAAGACGCGCGGCTTCTAATCAGTTGGGCCCAAGATCGAATCCAGCTCCTGACAAGTGAAACATTAATTTCTTTTGGAAAAAAAAAAAAATGCCGATAGATGGCAGCACTTCATCAAAATTCGCCAGAGGGCGCTTTAACTACTTCACGCTGATAAGATCTTTCAGTCTGTCGCTGACCAGCAGAGAGGGAGGACGTGTGTTCTTGTCAAAGGTCACTTCTAAGGTTATCAATCGCTGATTGCCACACGTCATTTCCAGATTGTGTGATGCTCAGTCATCGATTGCGACATCCCTTGAAACCACTTCCTCAGGTCAAAGGTCAGTCGCTGATTGCAACATCCTTTGAAACCCCTTCCTCAGGTCAGTCAGCGATTGTGACATTCCCTCTCAAGACTCGGAGTGAAACTCACTCCGCATGAGTCATCATGCCTCTTTCGCAATACTAGGAAAGAGGCATTCTCCCAAGAGAGGCATTGGGTACTGCACCGCCTCACCAAACTTCCAAAAGAGGAGAGGGGGGCATCCTCCCTCCTGGGGGTCTCAAGACCCTCTGAGAGGATCTTCCTCTCAAAAGAGGGATCCTCCTGGGGGTCTCAAGACCCTCCAAGGAGGGTCCACTCCAAAGAGGATCCTCTCAAGAGAGGCATCCTCCTCCTCCCAAAGAGGGACCCTCCTCCTCCAGGGGCAGCCGCTGCCCAGCTGCCCCTGCTGCCCTTCAACTGTCATTTCTCTTCTACTGCTATATAAATCAAACTTTTGATCCTGCAATTCGTACAGGATTTGCTGATAAAAATGTGACAAAATTAATAATGCACTGCATGATCCTTATGTTAGGAAAATTGTTAGTTTGTTGACATTGTTAATAATTTACTGGGAAACAAAAGAGCCGAAAACTGCAAAAATATTGTCGAAACATAGTAAAATCATTTTCACCGTCTTGGCTGCAACATGAGCATAAAACTTCATTTTCTCCACAAACATCTTGATATATTTCCTACGAATCTAGGTGATATTAGTGATGAACAAGGTGAAAGGTTCTACCAAGACATCAAAATAATGGAAGAGCGATACCAATGAAGGTGGGGCACTCGTGCATTGGCAGTTTACTTTTGGAGTATCAAGAGGGACTCGCGAAGTATAGTGCACCCAAAGAAATCTTAAAAGCGAAAATTTCTTAAATGAAACAGTGCGTAGTTTCCACACTGAAGGTTATAGTGAAACTTCTCAATATCGGAAACTCACGGGGAACGAAAACGTGTCCGTTATTTGGAAAAAAAAATATTGCTACATTTTTGTAATTACTATATTTGTCTCTAAGTCACTGTTACATTTTTAAAACTTATTTATCATACAATTCTGAATACCATTTGTTTACCTTAAACCATTCACGCAAAGTACCCACTTTTTGGCCATTTTTGGACATTCAAAGTACTTTTAAGGGAAAACTTAATTTCTTATTTCAGAAAAAAATATGATTTTTTATTTCAGCACATCAAAATACCTTAAAATCAACTCTGAACTGTATGTTAGCAAAAATCGTGTCGGCCTGTGCAATCAATATTAACCCTATAATTTTATTTAAAGAATTTATAAAATATGTATTAAATAGACAAATGAAGCGATTATAAAAATTCGACATGGGCCTTCCACCGATTCCTTGCATCTACCTCCTGGCAAAATGCTTTGTTAAATGATGCAAGTATAACGAAATGCGTAATAATAGAAAATATAACCATAAGTATCACACATATGATAGGGAAATAATGAGCAATGATTAAAATTCTATAGTGATTTAGGCATAATAAAGTACATTGACAATAAAGTGTTATACAAAACTTTTTACTATACTGTTAACCAAATATAATGAATAAAAGTATGATTTACTAGTTTGAATGAGGTTTCTGATATGTAATTGATGAAACTTTAATATAATCATCTATAAATTCGAAACAATTGATTTTTAATGATGTTACGAAAAATTTGAACCGAATTACAAGAAGTAAGAGGTAATATATTGTTGATATTAAAATTAATATTACTTTTTTTATTATATAAACTAGCCGCCTTTGGCGACCAGCCTGTTCGCTACCCTTGAAAATCCTGACAGTGGCAAGCTCGCTTTTTAACGATGCTGCTTAGCGAAAAAGTTTTTTTTTTTTTAAGATTGTCCCCACCACCACCCGATGCATAAATGCACCGCGACAATCTCCATAACTTTCTTTTTATTTATTTATTTATTTATTCAGTGTTTAAGTTTTTTCATTGTGGTCCCAACCACCACCCGATGTAAACAATACATCGCCACAATTCAATCCAGCATAATGAGCCAGAAACCTTTAAAAAGCAAACACTAATTCAGTTTTTAATTGTGCCTAGGCTAAAAAGCGTGTAAAAAGCAAACACTTATTCGGGTTTTAATTGTCCTTAGGCCAAAAACCGTATAAAAAGCAATCAAAGATTAAGTTTTTTCATTGTGGTTCCAACCAGCACCCGATGTAAATAATACATCGCCACAATTAAGTTTTTACAATACAACAGAGTACGCCACAACAATACGTCGCCACAATTAAGTTTTTTCATTGTAGTCCCAACCACCACCCGATGTAAACAATACATCGCCACAATTCAATCCATCATAATGAGCCAGAAACCTTATAAAAAGTAAACACATATTCGGTTTTAAAAGTTTTTTTTTTTAAAGATTGTCCCCACCACCACCCGATGCATAAATGCACCGCGACAATCTCCTTAACTTTATTTTTATTTATTTTTTTATTTCTTCAGTGTTTAAGTTTTTGCATTGTGGTCCCAACCACCACCCGATGTAAACAATACATCGCCACAATTCAATCCAGCATAATGAGGCAGAAACCTTATAAAAAGCAAACAGTAATTCAGTTTTTAATTGTGCCTAGGCCAAAAACCGTGTAAAAAGCAAAAACTTATTCGGTTTTTAATTGTCCTTAGTCCAAAAACCGTATAAAAAGCAATCAATGATTAAGTTTTTTCATTGTGGTTCCAACCACCACCCGATGTAAATAATACATCGCCACAATTAAGTTTGTACAATACAACAATAGAGTACGCCACAATTAAGTTTTTTCATTGTAGTCCCAACAACCACCCGATGTAAACAATACATCGCCACAATTCAATCCATCATAATGAGCCAGAAACCTTATAAAAAGTAAACACTAATTCAGTTTTAAAAGTTATTTTTTTTTTAAAGATTGTCCCCACCACCATCCGATGCATAAATGCACCGCGACAATCTCCATAACTTTATTTTTATTTCTTCAGTGTTTAAGTTTTTGCATTGTGGTCCCAACCACCACCCGATGTAAACAATACATCGCCACAATTCAATCCAGAATAATGAGGCAGAAACCTTATAAAAAGTAAACACTAATTCAGTTTTAAAAGTTTTTTTTTTTAAAGATTGTCCCCACCACCATCCGATGCAAAAATGCACCACGACAATCTCCATAACTTTATTTTTATTTCTTCAGTGTTTAAGTTTTTGCATTGTGGTCCCAACCACCACCCGGTGTAAACAATACATCGCCACAATTCAATCCAGCATAATGAGGCAGAAACCTTATAAAAAGCAAACAGTAATTCGGTTTTTAATTGTGCCTAGGCCAAAAACCGTGTAAAAAGCAAACACTTATTCGGTTTTTAATTGTCCTTAGGCCAAAAACCGTATAAAAAGCAATCAATGATTAAGTTTTTTCATTGTGGTTTTAACCACCACCCGATGTAAAGCAATCAATGATTAAGTTTTTTCATTGTGGTTCCAACCACCACCCGATGTAAATAATACATCGCCACAATTAAGTTTTTACAATACAATAGAGTACGCCACAACAATACGTCGACACAATTAAGGTTTTTCATTGTGGTCCCAACCACCACCCGATGTAAACAATACATCGGCATAATTCAATCCAGCATAATGAGCCGGAAACCTTATAAAAAGTAAACACTAATTCGGTTTTTAATTATCCCTAGGCCAAAAACCGTGTAAAAAGCAAATACTTATTCGGTTTTTAATTGTCGCTAGGCCAAAAACCGTATAAAAAGCAACCAAACACTAATTCGGTTTTTAATTGTACCTAGGCCAAAAACCGTATAAAAAGCGATCAATGATTAAGTTTTACATAGTGGTCCCAACCACCACTCGTTGTAAACAATACATCACCACAATTAAGTTTTTACAATACAACAATACAGTACGCTACAAAAATACATCGCCATAATTAAGTTTTTTCCTTGCGGTCCCAACCACCCCCCGATGTAAACAATACATCGCCACAATCAATCCAGCATAATGCGCCGGAAACCTTATAAAAAGTAAACACTAATTCGGTTTTTAATTGTCCCTAGGCCAAAAACCGTATAAAAAGCAATCGATGATTAAGTTTTACATTGTGGTCCCAACCACCACTCGATGTAAACAATACATCGCCACAATTAAGTTTCTACAATACAACAATACAGTACGCCACCAAAATACATCGCCATAATTAAGTTTTTTCATTGTGGTCCCAAGCAGCACCCTATGTAAACAATACATTGCAAGAATTAATACATCGCCACAATTAAGTTTTGTAATACGACAATTCTTGACACCACAATAATACATTAAGTTATTTCATTGTGGTCCCAACCACCACTCAATGTAAACAATACATTGCAACAATTAATACATCACCATAATTAAGTTTTTACAATATAACAATACATTACGTCACAATATATCGCCAGAATTCAATCCATCATAATTCAATAATTTAAATTTCATACCATCACCTAATGCATCAAGGCTCCATGACAATCTCCATAACTTTCTTTTTATTTATTTTTTTATTTCTTCAGTGTTTAAGATTTTTAATTGTGGTACCAACCATCACCCGATGTATACAATGCATCGCCACAATTCAATCCAGCATAATTCAATCATTAAAATTTTATAATGACCATATGCTCAGCTCTTAATTCCGTCATATAAAATATAACGTTTATCATCATAGGTGGATATTTCCATTTTAATTTGTCTAACAGTATAAATCTGATGGTCTTTACTTGCAATTTTAAATTGTTTAACTGTATTATATCTTCGCCTTGTTAGACAGATATAGTAATCTTGATAATAGATTATTTTTTTCACAGCATTCTTATTAACACATTTAGCAGTTATCTTCTCCATAGAAGGTGTTTTCAAACTATACATCTTTGATCTCAGGCCAACAAACTCCAGAGCAGGATTTCCATTTTAGACTCCATTCATTCCTTTAGTTCATTTTAGATTTTGATAAATTAGAAAATGAAATTTTGTTTCACTCTCGCAGTATTTCCTTATACACGATATTTTTTGTTTTCCCATCTGGTGCAAGTATAAATAGATTCCTATTATCCCCAACTCTTGAGCAACCAACATAAAGTTGCCTTTGTAGGTTGAGTCCAACGACTTTCAAACTCTGTCCCTGAGATTTGTTTATACTCATCGCAAAACTGAGCCGAACTGGAAACTGTAGGCGTTTAAACTCAAACGGGAGGTTTGGCGGTATGATAGGGATGCGTGGTAGAAAAACGTGACTTCCAGCAGAATGACCTGTTATGATCGTTGCCTCGAGGACATTAGGCATCATTTTCTTAACAATCAATCTTGTTCCATTACACAGTACCGGTGGATCTAGATTTCTTAAAAGCATTATGGGTGCCCCAATCTTTAGTTCTAATTTATGTGAGGGCACACCAGAAATTTCCAGTGAATTCAAAAATTCTGGTGAGTACTCGACGGCCTGATTTATATCTATTACAGAATCTACAGACTTGTACGTGTGAACAGAAGCAGGAAGTTTCATGAGTAGTTGTCTGTTAATGACATTAACCGCTTCGTTCGTGGGAGCAAGAATAGCTCTTTCACACAGCCACTTAGGGTCTCGGAAGTGACGCTCAATGTTGGGAAATACACTTTCTTTTAGTTCTACTGGTGTTGTAACAATATTTCCAATAAATCCCATCTCTATTAATCCCTTGTCATCAGCGGTTATGTCCCCGTTTCCAAGTCGCAGTAGGTTCTCTGCAAATTCTTGAGCAGCGGCATGACCTGTCATATGAACTCTCATGTTCGTTTCTAACCTGAGTCTTTGAACATTTGTCCAAAGGCAAGATGTTTTAATTGATGCATGTATTTCATCCGCTTTCGTACCACGTTGAATTACTGGAAGAGTCTGCCTGAAATCCCCAGATAAAACCAAAGTTACTCCTCCTATACGTCTTGTGTTATGAAAAAGGTCTTGCATGGTAACGTCAAGAGCTTCCAGAGCAGCCTTGTTTGACATTGTGCACTCATCCTAGACAATAAGCTTGCATCTTCGGAGAAGTGCAGCCTTATTCGAACTTCTTGAAATGTTGCAAGTGGGATGTTCAACACTTGCTAGATTTAGAGGTAATTTAAACACTGAATGAGCTGTTCTTCCTCCAGCCAAAAGAGTAGCAGCAATTCCTGAAGAAGCTACAGCAAGGGCAATCATACCTCTCTGTCTCACTTTTGCTAAAAGAAGATTGATAAGATAAGTTTTCCCTGTTCCACCGGGTGCGTCTAAGAAGAATATTCCACCCAGTCCATGAAAAACAGCAAATGTAATTAACTCAAAGGCTTGTCTCTGATCCTCAACCAGATTTGGCTCATTTGATTGGACATACGTTGTTAGTTCATCAATATTATAGCTTGTCTCCCTCAAAGTAATATTAATTTTAATATCAACAATTATATAAATTATAAACGATATTATTAGCAGATTCAATACATCCCGAAATTTAAACTTTTATGTAAAACTTCCATAGATATGACAATGTTCACATTCAGTTTTTAACCTCATGATTTACAAATTATTGAAAAGATTTAATCTTCACCTTGGATGAACTACCTTGACGTTACTTTCCTACTGTATATAAAATGTTGAATATACGGTAGTTTATAAAATATATGACAAAAAGCTTCATACACTTTTAATGTAAACAAACTCCAAACATATTCATCAAACTTTTAAAATTGGTATATAGAAATATTAATAATATTCAACTAATACGAATTAAAATGTTAAGCTCTCCTTGTTATCAAGGAGAACATTTTTAAAATATAATTAAAACAACATTAAGGAATAAATACCCATTACATCTAATTATTTACCTTATAAAAACTACCTTTAAAAGAAAATAAAGTTTAAAAAACTCACAGCTAGCTGTGTCTAATGAACTTTTACATAAGTGGAAAAAAAATTTCTACCAGTAACAAGTTCCTGAACACTTCTCATTTCTATCATTATTAATTTCATCTCCACAAATTTAAAATGTTTTGACAATTTTTGAATTTGTGTCTAGAGATACACATTTTTCTTGAACTTTTGATCATTATACTACAATTTCTACCATATTTCTATACGATTTTTGCAAAAATTCTTAATTAAATTAATCATACCTATTTTGCCTATCACCAGTTCTTTTGTCAGATCATGGCGTCTCTGATGTGATGGGAGTTATGAATATACTTGTATGAAATCGCGAAACCGATAAAATTTCTTCATTTACCGATTTTATACTTCTGCCTTCTACTCTAGTTTATACTTTTATTCTATTTTAATTGTGATTTTTCATATTGAATTAAATATTATACAAATTGTGTATTTTATTCAATATTTAATTATTACTTTCCTTATATACATAATGTATAAGGAAAGTATTGTGACGGGGTCGAAAATTCGAATTCGAGTTTTCGACGGGAGAGCACGTTTCCATCATCCATGATCGCGAATCAAACATTTTTGAAGTGATGTCTGTGTGTGTGTGTGTGTGTCAGTGAGACTGTGGAGACGATAACTGACGAACGAATGGACCGATTCGAACAAAATTTGGCACAAAAATCACAATCCATAAACACTGGAAGCCAATTGTTTTTATACGCAATCGAATGTTCAGAACCCTCCTAAATTTTCGAATGAAATTTTGAAAAAATTGTCAAAAAATCAAAACGGCTAATAAAGTGACGCAAATATACATTTTTTATGTAATTTTTCATTATAAAACGATTGACATAAATTTTAGAATGGTAACATGAACCGATTTCGAGATAATGGACATTTTTCAAAAAAATTATCAAAAAGTCATATAAAATTAAAAAAAAATATTTCCTATTGAGAAACATGTTCACTTTTCATATGTAACACCATGCGATAAATTAGGTGACATCATTCTCGTGGATTTAGCTCGTTCCATTCATGAAAAAGATACTTTCAGTAATACTTTTGTATTTGAACGCCAATAGTCATTTATCTGTTGTAAGAATAACTTATTTCTTCGACCTTAACGCTTTTCGAGAATTTGGCGACGAATTTGGCGGAATGTCGCCAACACAGCGATATTTTTTAAATGTTGCCAAATTAACAAAAATCTCGCCAAATTGTTAAAAATGATGCTAAATTAATGAAAATGAAGACTAATTGTCGTAAATTCAATATCTTGGAAAAAATATAAGAATCTACTATAAGAAAAACCTATTTTTTTTAGTGTAAAAGTAGTAAATTCATAACATTATATAAGGAAAGTCATGTGTTGCCCACATCAGATCTTTTTTTAAACTCAAATTATATAATTGGTCTTCTGCGTCGGGCCAAACGCATAATTTCTGTAATAATTTTTACAGCATGCAGACAGAAACGCAGCTTCAATTAGAATTTCTGCGCCAGGGTTGACCCTTGAGAACGTTCATGATCACAGAAACACTCTTGGGATTTCCACATCGTTTTTTCAAACTATTGCATATTTCATCAGGGCTATGTTAATTCTTTCCAAATCACAATTTTCAACAAGTTGTTGTTCTATTTTTTTGCATTTACTTGCCAATTCTCACTGACTGCTCGGACAGGTGAAGGGGCTTAGTACATGTAATTTCTCTGTCTTTTAAAATGTGTGTTACAAATCATTTTCTTTTGTGCCTTCTAATATGTTTCGTATTGCTACGTAAGTTGAAGAGGAGAGGTAAATATTTAGCAACGACCATAAAATATCTTAAGTAAACTTTAATATTCTATTAACCTTGAGTATTTTGTCGCAGGTTGCGTAAGTATTTGGTAGTATAATATGTAATTTTATAATAATACATATATTGTAATAATATTAATTACTTGATGTATTACTAAATACTTACGACTCATCCTCTATCAAATTCAAAACAAATTTGTGGATTGATGAACTTGATAAAAGTATTATTTATTTATCAACATTAAATGTCAATTTTGACATATATAGCTTTAATTCTCTGTCCTGCCCTTTTCCTTCCAACTTACTTAACAATACGAAACATATTAGAAGATATAAAACTAAATGATTTGTAATAGAATTTTTCTGTAAAAAGACAATTTACAAATGCAAAGACATTTCATTTGGCAGAATGCCCAATGAGAATTGCTAGAAAAAGCGAAATGTAAAATTCCAACTTGTTGAAAACGAATATAGTGACTTTGAAAATCTGTAGTATTACCCTGTTGAAATAATGACACATGTGGCTATTTGTGTAAATAATTGTCATTTACATTACTTATTTAGAAATATATATTACATAATTCATAATCCTCCTATCTCGCTTTAAATGCTATTATGTTTTCTATGTTTAGATATCTAAACCATTTATGAGGAACATTGCATAAAAATGAAGTCACACTCGTTACGTGTTTTGTTGATTTTATTATTAATTTGTAATAAATTTCAAAACATACATTTAATTAAAATAGATTATTAACTTATTATTAACTTGTAAATGAAAAGCTAGATTCTTGGTCTTGGGTTACACAATCTCTTAAATCAAAATTTCATAATGATAAATATATTATTTGTAAGATGTCAGTCAGGAGCGTCATAATAGTAACAAAAACGAAACACACTTTTATTCAACGTTCTGATCGACATATGTTAACAAATCCCGTGATGCCTCAAGCACAGTGTGAATTTTGAACAGTAAAACCTTCATTCTGTGTATTTTGAAGCATAAAAATTGGAATACGGATCAATAAAATTTTTAATGTTAAACAACTTGGAGAAGGAAAATTCTAAAGTTGCATCAGTTTGGAGCAAGAAAATTTGCCTATTGTATGTTACTATCCGGAAATAAAAACTTGATACAGCAATTTGCAGAATAAAAATCACTACCTTGAAAATTTAATACAATTAAATATTAACAATTTCTTTCGCATAAAATTTTAAATCAGCTCAAAAAAATCCGTCCTAAGGGGAAAGAAGTATAAAAGGGAAGCTTTGATCATATTGTCACAGGCGCAGATGCCGGAACCAAAGTCGTTGATAATAAAATTAGCGATCTATAAGATAGTTATTTGATAGATTGATTGATACATGTTTTAATAAAACATCAATTTGGCATGATCCGAAATAACCAGATAAGACTTTAGAAACCGAATAATATATTTTGTTGTAATTTAAATGCAATTTCGGGATTTTTTTTTTTTTTTTTTTTTTTAAATCATTAAAATTAGCGATTTTTCAGAACTAGTGTTAAAAAATCGCAATTTTTTGTAAAAGTGTTTAAAATTGCGATTATATTTAAAAGAGCAAGAATTTTTGAAATTTCTTTTCAAAACGTTAAACGAGGTAGAACTCTCTTACCGATCGAGAATTACAGCAATATTTAAAAAAAAAAAATCTCAACATTGCACTTTTTAATTAAATCACAAATGTTTGCGGTGTTTCTCAGAAATCTCGGTTTATACATACATGTTTTGTTAAAATAATTGAAATTAAATAGAAATCACCACTTTTGCGCATTTTGAGGAAAATCGCGAATTTAAGCGCATTAATTTTACCACTCCATAAAATTCGTCTGAGTCTGCGCCTTGGAAGAAAACGGAACACCATAAGCCGCGCACCGTTAAGCGGCGTTATTTAAGGAAGAACACGTTGGCATTACAAGGTATTCCAGAGAACAAAAATTAAAGTCACTTTGGAACGCTTTTTGCTATTTTAAAAACTTCTTCAGCTATTTTCACACTCAGAAGAAGTTTATAACTTTTGGCGTAAAATGACTTTAGAAGCCTGATATCTTTCGGCGCAGGTTTGCCAACATTAGAAATCCGTAATTCGTTACAGCAAAGACACATCCAATGGCGATGCTTACAAAGATCAATTTAACGATATCTTGTCTCGTCCGATCTACTGGTAAACTGGAATGTATCTCATTTATCAAAGTATTCCACTTTTTTTGTACTAACTCTCGAGCTCTTATATTAATGAAAGGTAAGCCCACTATATGCTTATTAGATATGTCTTTAAAATCCATTACGGTTTTTTCATCTATTAATCCCCATTTTAAAAAGTTCGAAACTCTTTGAAGCATTTCGGCTACACATTCTTGTATTAATATGTTATATCCAAGGCCTGTCAGAGGGTCAAATATGGCACTCAAAGAGTTAGAACAGAACAAAACTTGTCTCTTAAACTTTACTATAGCCTCTGGAGTCAGACCGAACCACGTCACAAGACTGTCAAGATCCTGTGAATTACGTGACAGAAGAACCCACGGAAGTTTCAATCCTGAAGAGATAAATAATTCTTGTCTAAATTGCTCCATAGCTCCTTTCGTTGGAAAACACCAAGTGAGAAATTGCTCGGCATCCTTCAAATTTAAGCGTGCAAGGTGATATTCACATACATACCCGGCGTATTCTCTGACAAAACATTTTTTAAATCGCGTCCTAGTATTTTCTGATTGAAAGCCCCAAGTAAGATATTGGTCAACTTCCTTCCATTTCGAATGTATTACAAAATTAATACACATGTTCTTTGAATAGATTCGAACGAATCGCGATTTAAATTTGTTTCTAGCGTCAACTGAAGGAGCACAAATTTTTATTACATTGTTCAAGCAATTTATTTCGATGGTCCATTCAAAATCCAAAACCTCTTTAAAATCAATTCTCTGATCTTTAAAAAATATTGAAATTTTTCACACTCAGATGGAAATCCCCAATTTAACCATGATATCAAGCCATCTTCGTTAACCTGCGTCAGCATCTGAAAACATGTTTCTTTTCCTGATTTAGATATCAAAATTTTCTTTTTAAACTTTGCTATATTCTCTTCAGGCAAACATTCTCTTATCACCGAGTTAAGAATTTCCCAGTTTTCTTCTAGGGCCAAATGGCAACAAAATGATTCTCCATACTCCGATCTCAAAAATACTCGTTTTTCTTCAAGAGTAACCTGTTGCCAAATGTTTTGAAATATTCTTATATTTCTAAATTTAAGTGGCTTCTTATTAATCAAAGAGAAAAGTAATTCTCCTGTTTTAATGGGATTTGCATCTGTCTGATAACTATTGCTAAATACATAACGTTTGAAATCATTTGGTGTTTCCTTCAATAGTTCTGTCATCAAAACTCCATATTTAGAATCCACATATTCATTTCTTCTATTGTTATAACCAATTTCATCTGAGTAATGATTTGCTATGGTTAATAAAAGGTCTCTATATTTCGCCATAGGCAGAATGTTCCACAACTCTTTAATAAATGGAATCAAAAGTTCCAGGCAAGGCCATTGTAGAAAGAATACAAGACCATTAATACTAAAATTTTGAATAGTTCTTCGATATAATTCAACGTTGTGTTCTTTAGACATTTGTGCTAACATAAAACATAAAATATCGGTGAAAAAGATCGGTAATAAGGATGAGTCAATGTACATTATAAAATCCCCTGTAATGTCTCTCCGTCCTTTTAAATTGCGGAGTGCAACCACTGCTGTTACAGCTGCTTCTAAACTGGCAACCTGCCTTAATGCCGTACGCATTTTATCCCAACTGTGAAGCACTGTTGACCTTGATCCTTCAGTTATTCCGCGCATCAATAAAATAAACCAAAATTGATCATCTCTGGTAATCAATTCCCCTACTCTCGCCCTCAGATTCTCAATCGTCCATAAGAAATTCACAATTTGAATTTCTTCTGCTCTCCCAGATAATTTGTAAGACCATATTCGAACTAATGCACACCCTTCACGACAAAAAAGATCTTGATTGGAAATTTGATTCCATAATATATGAATATATGATTCAATACAATAAAAGCACGCAATTTTATAACGTTCGCAAACTGGTATTCTTCTGTCTTGGGCTAAACGCTGAGCAATTTTCTTTTCATCTAATCTCATTTCTATTGTCCAATCAGAAGGAGTCAGCAGACTGTCAGCAAAACGAGGAGAGAGCTTAAACATGGCTTGTTGTCTGTTCCAATTGAACAACTGTAGAGCTATTAATCGCATGCGAACAATAAACAAATTCTTGAAATCAGGAGAAAGAGGCAGTCTCATGCAAATATCAGTTGATCGTTTATCAATCAAAGCGTCCCATTTGATGTTAGACGTAGTATATTTATTATTTCGTAGTGGTTCTGATTCAAATATAATGTCATTTTTAAGTTTAACATTCTGACATAACTGAATGGCTAATTTTGTAATAGCCAGCTCTTCGAGTGAAGGCGGGGCCTTCACGTAACCTTCTATCAGTTTATCAGAAAGATTTATACTATTCATACTCATTCTAGGTTCATCCACCTTCAAGTAGAACCTTAAATATTCGAATATTTTGCAGAAATTTATCAAATTTTCCTCGGTTGTGGCGCCCTGAAAAAGAAATAAGAAAAAATTAACCATTTACGTTGTACAAAAAATCCTTAACATTAGTACATAAGCAAAATAATATATATTACTTTACAATAGAAATATATGGTGCCAAACCTATATTCTTAATTTGGATATTATAGTATATCAACCTTATCATCCCTGAAATTAAACTAGCCGAAAAATAACATAGTGTTAATGCCTGTGATCAAACACTGATCTACTTGATTGAGCCATGTAAGGATCTGGCCTTGTAACGAATTACTAGTATTATTTAAATATTACTCTGTCGAACCCAGGCGTTAGAACAGGTATCAAAAACCTATATCTCTAGTCAAGTGAAACTGTGACTAGTATATCTGTCTATGAATATATTTTAATAAGTAAATTCTGTTATAAAAAAAAAACTATATTTGAGTAAAAAAATCTGTTGAGGGATGCATAGGACTTTCCCAACATAATGCAAGTACTTTACTTCTTTCACAATGAAATATTATGTATAAGGTCCACGGCATAATATTTTAACATCGAATTGTACATGTGGCTCTTTCTGAAGAAATTATTACTTACGTAACACTTTTGAAGGTTTTAATTTTTTAATGATATTTTCCGAAGTTGTTATTTCATATTTTGAATTTCCTTCCACTTCTCATTTGCGTTCTACCAAGTGAATTAACTATATTTTAATATTTGCATTTAAAATTAATAAATCAATAATGCTTTTAAGGGGGCATAGGACCTTTAAACAGTCGAAATTCATTGAAAATAGAGCTATCTTTACAATTTTTTAATTTTAACCCGGTGTATCCCAGATGTTCAAATTTTTTTCTCTAAACATATAGAAAACCTTTCTTACTACACAAATTTTACTGAAGTCATATAATTATATGTACATTTTATATTGTTTTTTAAAATTTATACAATTTTGACAGACATAATGGTGTATGTAGCAGCCGCGCGCAGGATATTTCAAATAATATTATACTTATGGACTTCAATTTGATAATAATATATTTATAACTATTACATCTTTAATTTGTACACACTTTTTAAAATTTTGAAATAAATTTAATATTTTTAAAATCTAAACAAAATGAAATTTTCATTTTCAGTTTTAAAAAACATGAAATAAACCTCTTCACAATTCTTTTTTTACTATTTATGGTGAATTTTTGAAGTACAAATTATATATATGGATGAAACAAGTAAGCCCAAAAAATTTGAAAGTGATTGGTTAAATATATTTTAAGATATGTTGCGCGCAAGGGCTAAAATCACATATCTGAGAAAAACAGCTTTAAAGTTTAAAAATACATTCAGTGTTACTTATTATCTTATTTTACACCTTAAAATGCCTTTAGTTCATAAATAGCACCTTCCTATGTCTGTTATGTAAGAAGAATCAAAAATTTTCTGCCTTTTAGGGGCTACTTGAGCTCTATATGTTGCTTCGGAAACTCGAACAGACGTTTCGCGCAGTAGTTTCTTGTTAGTCAGATGAAGCACGTTTACTAAATTTTTACTTATTTATGAGGAATTTTTATCTATAAATTATGTATATAGATGAAACAAGTAAGAGCAAAAAATTTTAAAGTGATTGGTTACATATATTTTAAAATATATTGCGCGCAAGTGTTAAAATCACATATCTGAGAAAAACAGCTTTAAAATTTAAAAATGCTTCAATGTTACTTATAATCTTATTTTGTACCTTAAAATACCTTTAGTTCATAATTAGCTCCTTCCTATGTCTGTTATGTAAGAAAAATAAAAAAATTTCTGCCTTTTAGGGGCTACTTGAGCTCTATATGTTGCTTCGGAAACTCAAACAGACGTTTCACACAGTCGTTTCTTGTTAGTCAGATGAAGAACGTTTACTAAATTTTTACTTATTTATGAGGAATTTTTATCTATAAATTATGTATATAGATGAAACAAGTAAGAGCATAAAATTTGAAAGTGATCGGTTACATATATTTTAAAATATATTGCGCGCAAGTGTTAAAATCACATATCTGAGAAAAACAGCTTTATAATTTAAAAATGCTTCAATGTTACTTATTATCTTATTTTGTACCTTAAAATGCCTTTGGTTCATAATTAGCACCTTCCTATGTCTGTTATGTAAGAAAAATCAAAAATTTTCTTCCTTTTAGGGGCTACTTGAGCTCTAATGTTGCTTCGGAAACTCGAACAGACGTTTTGCGCAGTCGTTTCTTGTTAGTCAGATGAAGCACGTTTACTAAATTTTTACATATTTATGAGGAATTTTTATCTATAAATTATGTATATAGATGAAACAAGTAAGAGCAAAAAATTTGAAAGTGATTGGTTACATATATTTTAAAATATATTGCGCGCAAGTGTTAAAATCACATATCTGAGAAAAACAGCTTTATAATTTAAAAATGCTTCAATGTTACTTATTATCTTATTTTGTACCTTAAAATGCCTTTAGTTCATAATTAGCACCTTCCTATGTCTGTTATGTAAGAAAAATCAAAACTTTTCTTCCTTTTAGGAGCTATTTGAGCTCTATATGTTGCTTCGGAAACTCGAACAGACGTTTCGCGCAGTCGTTTCTTGTTAGTCAGATGAAGAACGTTTACTAAATTTTTACTTATTTATGAGGAATTTTTATCTATAAATTATGTATATAGATGAAACTAGTAAGAGCAAAAAATTTGAAAGTGATTGGCTACATATATTTTAAAATATATTGCGCACAAGGGCTAAAATCACATATCTGAGATACCCGCTTTTAAGTTTAAAAATATATTCAGTGTTACTTATTATAGTATTTTGACCTTAGAATGCTTCCAGTGCATAAATAGCACCTTCCTAATTCTGTTATGTTTGAAAAATCAAAATTTTTCTGCGTTTAAGGGGTATTTGAGCTCTATATGTTGCTTCGGAAACTCGAACAGACGTTTCGCACAGTCGTTTCTTGTTAGTCAGATGAAGAACGTTTACTAAATTTTTACGTATTTATGAGGAATTTTTATCTATAGATTATGTATATAAATGAAACAAGTAAGAGCAAAAAATTTGAAAGTGATTGGCTACATATATTTTAAAATATATTGCGCACAAGGGCTAAAATCACATATCTGAGATACCCGCTTTTAAGTTTAAAAATATATTCAGTGTTACTTATTATAGTATTTTGACCTTAAAATGCTTCCAGTGCATAAATAGCACCTTCCTAATTCTGTTATGTTTGAAAAATCAAAATTTTTCTGCCTTTTAAGGAGTATTTGAGCTCTATATGTTGCTTCGGAAGCTCGAACATCAGCTTCGTGAAGACGTTTCTTGTCAGTCAGATGAAAAACATTTACTAAATTTTTACTTATTTAGGAGGAATCTCTTTTGTATAAATTGTATATATAGATGAAACAAGTAAGAGCAAAAACTTGAAAATGATTGGTACAATATATTTTAAAATATGCTGTGCGCAAGTTGTAAAATCACCTACCTGAGAAAAACAGCTGCAGTGGTACTTTGATAAACTGAAACTCTAGTGACAAGAAAAGAATGAGTTACAGAAAATTTGACGTATTGAAATTGCTTAAAATTACAAAAATATATAACAAATATGACTTTCGCACATGGAAAATTTTGAGTTATCGCAGTTCGGCTAATTAATGTTTGGCTGTAGTTTATTATACATCCTGTGTTATTTTATATCTAATTTAGCATCAAAATGCACCTGATGCATAAGTAATTCCTTCCTCTTCCTCTTGTCTTTGAAAATCAAATGTTTTCTGCCTTTTACGAGCTTTTCAAACTTCATATGTAGTGCTAGAGACTCGAAATTCCATCACATTCCATTTTTCCCGCACTACCCGAATGGTTTTTCGAACACACTATTTTATGATTATTTTTCCACTTTTCATACCGAGGGCCACTTTTCTTACTTCTGTAGCTGTTGCAGCCTTTACAAGAAGAAGACATTACTTCGGTTTCAATAACCTTCCCGCTTTCTGCTCAGATTAGTGTACACACACCTACACGTGGCGAATACCCCCTATTTTTCCAACTACCATCTCCACTTACAGTAATATCTTTCGATCCATTTGATAATTCTCTTTCGTCCTGGACAGCAGTTTTCATTAAAGATTTAGCTACAACAGATGTGGCATTTAAAGTCCTGCGATTAATTTTATTATATGATTTCTGAGAAACAGGCGCTGGAAGACCCATCGTACAACAAAAAGGAGATAAAGCCGATAAGCCCTGCCTTATACATCGCATAGAAAATATAGCTCTTCTGTTTATTTCTGGAATATTTTTCTTAACACCAAGCAGTTTTGAATTTTTCACAGACTTTAGTTCATCACAGCTATCACAATATACAAGAAATGTTGATGCTAAACCCATTGAAGATTTTTCACGTATATTTATTGTTCCATGACATATTTTGCAGCACAAAATATCAGCAAGCTCCTTGAAAAGTACTGATATATGAACTATTCTATATTAATGTTCTTCAGATGAAACATGTGACTTATCAAGTGAAAGTTCATCTTTTGAGCTGAACAGTTTTTTTACTTGAAGCACTTAGCTTAGGCGTAGAATCAACATTTTTCATTCGAACACTTTCGGATTGTTTTTGTTTTTAATTACATACATATTTCATTGAAAACGTCTTCTTTTCCCAGAACGAGATTTAGTTGCCGGTGTATCCATTATTAGAAAGCAAAAAGCAAAAAGTTTATATTAAAAAATTGCACCAAACAGTCTTGTACGTTGAAGTTTACACAAATAAATATGCAAACGTGAAGAAGTTTGTAATGCATAATTATAAAATAGATTAACTGTATTTTAGTTCAAAGTTTTTATGCTTAAACAACATAAATGCCGCAAATCAATCGTAAAAAGTAAGAAAATATAATGAAAAGAAATTGCAAAACTCAGAAGAAATTCTCCACGTTATAAACAAGTTAACGGCTCTAGAATATAAACAAACTGGGCTGAGCAGTTTAGTAGAGGTGAGTAGTTGCCTTCCTGCTGCTGCAGAAATAATTAAATAAATAATTAAGACATGGTGGTGGAAAAAGTATTAGATTGACATGACAAAACAGCAAACTGCAAACGTAAACAAATAGTGACGTCCCTTTAAAAATGGCGGCGATGGCTGACATGAGAAAATTTTCAAAAGTGTATGTTGCATAAAAGCTCATAACTTTAGAAATAATGCGAATTTTAGAATGCGGTTTTTTGCACAGTGTTCAGAAATGTTCAAACATTCAGAATAAAATAAAATTGAAAAATTGATTTTTTGAAGGTTTAAAGGTCCTATGCCCCCTTAACCATTTTATAATTTATCAAACAACTTCTCAATTTGATAGGGGATGATTCTTACGTATTTGATAATGTAACAAATATAACAAGGAATTAAAATTAGTACCTGATATACATACATATATATGTGTGTGTGTGTATGTGTGAAATTGAAGTAATATATTACGTGGCCATATCAGTACGCTTAGGCGTGTTTAAGCTCTTATTTTGAGTGAATTAAACCTGCGATCAAGCAGCTGGCATAGCCGCAAGCACGACCACGTGGCAGCAACTAGGCGTTTTGAAAAATTAAACAAATGAATACAATTAATCCCTGCTTTAAATACCCGGGAACAGCAGGGTACATGATTTGCTCTCGGATCAAAGCCAAAATACATCTAAATCGAAACTACACAGAGATATTAGAGGTCAAAAATCATAAATGTCTTCGCGTGAGAAGAACCAGTATAAAAAGTGAAGAAAAGGAGTACATTATGCATTGTACTAGGAGTACATTACAAATTGATGTTAATTGAATCAACAGTGGCTGAGATAAATGAAAATTCAATTTTCGCAGCCGCAAAATAAAGAGTGGTAACATTCGTAATCATGGCAAATTTCATCCGGTTTGAACGATTTTCGAGAAAGCACTTTAATCTCACAGGATGTATTTGTGTGAGTATGTGTTTCTATCCATCTGTGTTCTGAAAATCGCAGTCGATAAAATCGAAGCAAGAGTAGTAAAACTCCCGATGGGATAAACCCCGGCAAGTATTTAATTTATTCGAAAAAGTTATAAATCTTAAATAAGAGTAAACGTTCCATATGTACACAGAATATTCTCCGTTAGCACACAATTTGGACAAACAGTCACTCAGCGTTCTACTATTATTCTCCGGCCTCTTGACGAAGATAATAATAAAACCAATTTAAAGAAATAACTTTGTGTCGTTTTACTAAGTTAAATAATAATACTATATAAACTTTATTCTAATTTGGCATAAAAAATCACACTTAAAGATATTTTGCATTTATTCACTTTCATATAACGTTTTCATACCACATTTATCTTATCCAGCAGAAGATTCCGAGAGCAAGAGATACGAGACATACGATAATTCATCTGGAATGTATTCAGCTAGAAAAGAATAGTGTTTTAAAATCCAACATTCTGATTTCTTGAATTTAAGATTTTGTTTAGATTTTCTAACCTATGATTAATTCATCTAAAGTATTGAGATTATTTGCACAAAATAACACCCATAAGTATTTTAAATGACACTGAATTTGCACGTTAAACTTAAATTTGGTTCTCATTTGATAGCTGGACTTATTGTCAAAGGTGGCGAAAACGCGAAAAAACTAAAATATCTCAACTGCTAGTCCTGGAGTAATGGAGTTAGTCTTATTCTTTTTGTTGTCAAAAATCACGTAAAAAATAAGCATTTAATTGATATAATTGAACACACGTAGTCATTCATTTTTAGATTTTACGATTTTTGCACGTCATTTAGCAAAAACAGCCCTTTCCGTTTTCCTGAATCGTACCAGAATAACCTACAAGTGATTTATATAACAAATTTTGTTAAATTTGGTCCATTAGTGTTTAGCTAGAGTGGATAATGGCAATTTTTGCCGGCCATTTCGCGAAGAAGACAGATTCTTTTATTAAGAATCGTACTAAAATCTAACGAACATAAGGGTTTCCCCAAAAAAAACTTACCTACAAAATTTTATGAAATTCGGTCCATTAGTTTTTCAGTTAGAGTGGATACAATATCGTCACAGACACATAGAAACACACACAGGCGTCTTATTAAAAATAGGTTTTTCCTGTTCTAGAAGTGAAGAAATTAAAATAGTTGTGATTTTAAATGATCCCTAAACTTTTATTATTTCTGGAACGAAGCCTAATTTTAACTTATGCAGAATGCAAATATCTCAAGTGATTTTAAGGTGAGTTATGTAAGAATAGCTGAATGCCTTTCACGCAAAATTATTTACTTCTGGAGTCTGGAATACAAGTCATATGAATGAAATTATAATTGAATTTTCATAAGGAATCAGACGATTTATATTTCGATGAAGTTTTAAATATTTAATTAAAATAAATTTCTGTAGTACTGTGATTATGTAAAATATATCACCACTGAATGTATTACACTTTAGAGATTTATAAATGAAATTGCATTTCAGCTGGAAAGTGTTTCATAATCAATGCTTTCTCAAGAAGAAGAGAAAAGTGCATTCAAGGGCCGCAGGACTCATGGAGGAAAGGCCCTCTTTTGGGAGGATCCTCTCGGAGGGTCTTTAGACCCCCCTCTTTTAGGAGGAAGTTTGGTGAGGTGGCGCAACACAAGATGCCTCGGCCAAGAGGCGAATTGCGAAAGAGGCCTCATACCCTCGGAGTGAATTGTCTTGAAAGTGGATGACCTTTGAGCCTTCGAAAGTGGTTTCAATGGATGTCGCAATCAGCGATTGCACAATCTGGAAATGACGTACCGCCGATTGACCTTTGACCGGAGTACATTGGAAGACGTGTCGTTATCGTCGATTGCACAATCGCAGGAGCTCTTAGCACACGTCCTCCCTCGACGCTTGTCAATGACAAAGTGATCGTTCTTATCAGCGTGACGTAGTTAAAGCTCCCTCTGGCGAAAGTTGATGAAGTGCTGCCATCTATCGGCATTTTTTCCCCGAAAAGAACTTAATTTCTCACTTGCCAGATACGGGACTCGAACTCGCAACTATTCCATTACAAGACTGGCGGCTTATCCACTAGACCATAGCGCACGTGCCCAGTAGATTATTATCTTCGAAATGATGATTGTGAAAGTAGAGGGGAGATAGAATATTTTTTGCTCGGTGAACAGATTGAATAGAGATGTATTTTATAAGGGGATTTCGATGCGTTTCAAAACAGAATGTAATGTTAAGTTACGAATTGAATATAAAATTGTGTTGTGAATTATAACAATACGATTTTTTAAAACAAATTGAATACACAATTACGGATTTCCAATGAACATAAAAAATTGTATTAAGTGGATTCTAACACTACGATTTTTTAGCACATGTTTTTTTAAACGAATTGAATACTCAAGTATAGTTACGCATTTTCAAAATTGTGTTCAGTGAATAGGATTCAAACGTTTTAAGTGTGTACTTAAAAACATGAATGTAATACTTAGTTAAAATTGTATTAAGTGATATATACCAATGTGATTTTTTAAAAATAAATCGAACAGCATATATCGAAATGATTTTGAATGTTTAACAACAAAAAATATAATAGATTATGGATTTCCAGTGAACACAAAAATTGTGTTAAGTGAATAGGATTCAACCCTTTTATGTGTTGTGCATTTAAAATAAAATTCAAACTCATTATACTTAGCTAAAATTAAGTGAACAAGATTCAACACTTTTAAGTGTGTACTTAAAAACAATTTTATACACGTACAAAATATATTTGGCAAGTTTCAAAATAGCGCATTATATTTAGCTAAAATTATGTTACGTGCACAGGATACGTGAACATTCCAAGTGATATATACCAAAATGATTTATTTTTTAAAAATAAATCTAACTATCGAATTGATTTTTATCTTTTTATAATAATAATGAATTGATTTTTAATGAAGATTGGAACTCACATCCAGCGTCTTCACAGCTTGGCGTCCGTGGGCGCGGTAGCCCATTGGTTAGCGCGCTGGAACCCGGTAGGCCCGGGTTCGATTCCAGCCACTGCCAAAACTGCCGCCGTGTCAATGCGGAGTACGATCACGTTAAACATGTGGGTCCGAAAGTCCTTCCGAGAGGTTGGTGGTAGGGGAAGGAGGGTACGGTCCCTGTGGCTACCTTCCCCTCTGGGTTCCGGTCTAAATTGGGTGGCACTTCCCGACCGTCCAAACAGTTACCTTACACCTCTCTGGTAGTTGTACGGTCTGGGTTTCAAAAACAACAGCTTGGCGCCCACACTGCAAATTAGTTATAACCATGCTATTAAAAAATGACCTTATATCTATGACGTCAGCATTTTAAGCTGTTGCCACTTATATTTTTATAGTATATTTTAATAACCTCATTTGCTACACATAATCTGAATAGTGCATTGCATATGATTTGATCATTTTTAAAGTTGTGGGTATAATTTAAATATCAAGGTTTAATTTAACAGAATTTAACAGGCCAACGAATTTTCACAGATACGCCCCAAAATTTTAGCATTCAGTTTAAATAAAATAAAAGCTAGCGAATATTATTTGACCATTTTTACAGTGATGGCTGTAATTTTAGTACCATTATTGAATTTAGAAGTGAGTGTACAGTTTCGACTATTTTTACAGAACGCCAACACATTTTAAAATCTATTGAATAGGAATGGACCATTTTTCACATACATGTACCCAGATTTCAACACCCAGCATTAAAACCTGCTAAACAAGAAACGAGTAAGTATTGCATCACATTGAATATAGTTAACAAATTGGAACTCACGGAGAGGCGTCTTCACAACTTACCGTCCAATCTACAAATGACTGATTCATTCTCATTACATTATTAAAAATTAGATCTTATCTATAATGACGTCATCATTTTGACATGTTGCCACCAGGCATTTATTCTTTATAAATTAGGCAAAATTTTTTTTAATTACTTGCTATTAATCGCCAGATGCTAACCATTTTTTTTTTAATTTCATATAAGCAGATATTTCATATACCTTCTAAATTTGAAGTTATAGTTTTGAAAAAAAGAAAAAACATTAGAGATGAATTTTACATCTGAATTCGTTCAAGTGGAAATCCGACGATTACAAATGCATGATTGGAACCTTACATTTCCGTAGACACTACTAAAATGTGCGAATCTGATTTTGAAAAATTTGCTCTGAGAAAGAATTTGTATATGAATACATATTTTGTATAAATACCCCCCTCCCCACCACCACATCCATACATACATACACACAATATTCAAGCCAAAGACTCTCACACTGAATACATTCCAAATCGGTCTATAGCTTATCGTGCTTATCAGTATATTAGATAGTGACCCTAAGTTCATGTTCGCAAAGTGAGAAAATTACAATGTTATTGTTTAAAGCAGATCACATATTTAAATGAAAAATTTACCAAATTATACAACATTAAAAATCATTAAATGACTATATTTTTTTTAAAAACTGCCTTAAAGAAGAATAGAATATAACTTACTGTTTTTAAGGATATACGATTGTTAACATTAAATGTAAATGAAAGACTGCCCTCTGATACAACTACCCTACATTGCAGTAACATTAAAAATATGAAAGATATGCAATTAACATCTTAAAAGAAACATGTAATGAGTTTTGATATCTTTATACTAGACATTATTGACATCCACATAAAAATGTCACGATTTCGCGACTGTGGGTGCATCATAAAACCAACCTGTTCTTATTGAATGACCACATTTGAATGTGCATATTTAACAACAAACAGAAAATGACAGAACTAAACTGAGATCTACAACAAAATTTTGCAGAATAAATCTCAACTTCATAGATTTTTAAAAAACTAGAGTCGAATTTTCACCGATTTTTAGAGATTGAAACACAACATTGTTTATGAATCTTCATGCTTTAGAGAATGGAACATAACTTAGCATTTATTTTGAATGAATAAGAATAATTCAGAATTTTGACATTGATTATAAATTTTATGATTTAAACTCTGTAAAGTATAAATATCTTTCATTACGAAACTCACAATGTAAACATCTAATATGATTCGAATAAATTTATTTTTAATTTCTTTTTTATTTTTGTATTTTATTTTAAAAATATTATATTAGTAAACCTGTTATATTAGTAAACCTGTTATACTTGAATGTATAGTTACATAACCTACGAGCACAGAGCATTTTTAAATAGAACATGTTAAAAATGAGTTGATGAACGTAAATAAGGAGTTCAGTTTGAAATATAAAAATCCGCTTAATGAGTCAATTTTTCATAAAATACACATTAAACATTATTTGTTGCAGATTTAAACAAACAAGTTAAAATAATTTTCTTATTGCGCATTCATAATCCTCTGATCCACTAAATGACTTGAAAAAATTTCGATCAAACCAGTAAAAGAGTTCTTCACCACGCAACGAAACTTTCTTTGCTATGTTATTAATGTCAAGTTCTAGAAGTACTTGTTCAGCCAATCTGTCATACATTTGTAATGGAGTGCTGTAAAGACACTCATGGTAACTTTGATCTTCAATTTGACAACACAGCCAACACATTTGAAAAGTTTCCTTACATGACACATGATGTTGTCATGAATACAAGAGATTAATTGTTCGAATGCAGAATTTTTCTCACAAATAAGTGATGGTAGAAAGCTTATAGTGTCCTTTAGTTTTAATATTTAAGCAGGAAGCCACTCTATAAATATACTTTCTCGAAGTTTTATACTAATGTTGTTGACACAATTCGTTAAACATGCTATTTGATTTTTATTTAAGGTAATATGACACTGCGTTAGACAAAATTTTGAATCATATAATTGAATTATTTTCTGCAAATGCAGTTTTCCGTTGTCATTGAAATAGAACAACTCATTGCGACTGACGAAAGAGGTATCTACATATAGAATATTGAATTACTACAATTTTTGGGAAAATTCACTCCATGTAGCAGGTTACAGTGTAACACCTTCACGCGTAGGCTGTAATTCATTTCGCTTGTTAGAGAGATATTTCCATATATACACTCTTAACTTCCCATGGCGAAGTTTCAAATATACGTATACATCAGAACATAAATGCCAACGACGGAGCGTATCTTGCATAAAATCTGAAGAAGCAGATGCAGTCGAAAATGATTCTGTAGTGGAGGATAACACTCCTCTATGTGTTAGAGCACAAGAAAGCAAATCTTGAGTTGAGTTTTCAATCTCGGTGAGAACTTGTGAATTGACAATGGTAGATGTTTCAGGTGGAGTTATGGAAGACATAAGATAAGTCTCTAACCAATCCACAGCAATCTTTTGTGAGGGTGAATTAATCACATCTGAGACAATGTCCACAGATTTTGCTTTTTCTAGGGCAGGAACAGAGAACTCCATAGCATTTTCACTAGAAATTATTTCTTCGAGTGATGGCATACTTTGAATTTTAAACATTATTTTTAGACAGTAACATCCAACCACCACATTCAATGTATAAGATTTATTTTTAAAACACTAAGATCTTAAAACTAAATCTTTAACAACCATGAACGAACCGAACCTACCCACGCAACGCCCAAGGATGAAATGTTTTATCGGGCCACGTCATAAGTATATTCACGTGACCTATATCGAGTGTCGTATGCAAACAGATCACATAAGATAAGATATGAAGTGATTAGAACTTGTAACTTTTATTGAATCGTACAACATTGGATTGTGCTAAATGCAATTGCTATCTACATTGGAAAATTTCTGCATTATTTTATTCATCTTCGAAATCATAAAGTGAAAATATATACCAAACTTAGTTAAAGCTTCTAATTTTAAATCACATTAACATTAAATACTTAGAAATTTTTTTTATATTTTTATAACATTAGGAGATATGTATCGCGCAGAAATGTATCGCAAAAACACGAAAATAACTTACGGTATGAGGTTTTCATTAGTCGACATCCAAACTAGAAAAGAACGATATACACACTAATTACAACACTAAGATGATAGCTTTTCAATTCTCTTGTTATCTAAGATTTCACATAAAATGACGTCATCGCTCCAAATAAGGCTCCTCTATATACGAGCTGACTTGTCAAACATATTGAAGCCCACCCAGGCCGAAAGCGTAATCCATTAGCATTAGCTCTATTCCCATTTTCACTTTAGGATGTACTCTTGAAATAATTTTTGGTGGTTGTTCTGCACCAAACTGCTCTAAACATACTAGAAAAAGATTTAGGTAATTTCGCTTTCCCAGAAATGAAGAGGGAATAAAAAAATGGCTTATAAACAGTCGGCAGAATCATTGATACCCGGTACAAGAACATACTTGTGAAAGCTAAATTTTACAATATTGTAATTGAAATTTCGATTTTTATATAAAGTAATATTTTAAACACATATTTTATAATTTCGGTAACTGTAGTATGTATTATTATTGACTTCTATTTGTTAGTCTTATCTTAGTAAACGTGGTTTGTTGTCCTGAATGTGTTATTCTCTCTTCCAAACTTAAAAGTATAATTACTTCAAATTATATATATATATATATATTAAAGATTTATTCATGTTACACCAATATATTTCAAGTTTTATACACTTTATTACATTTTTAGAGTATAATGAATCATAAAATTGTAAAATTCTACTGCTAACAAACTGTCGCCAAGTGGAAATCTTGCTATATTATAATAATTATGTAAACATAAGCTAAAATGGTAAATAAATCGAAATGCAATTATCATAAAAGATAATGTATGATCAATTCGGATTTTTTTACTCAAAACTGATAGAAATTATATCTGAATGACTCGAATTTACTTTGGAACGGCACTGATATTTTCATCGCCAAGACGATGATTGGCTTCAATCATTTGATGTAAACATTGACGCTATGTTTAGAGGATCCAGTTTAGAGGATTTCCTCAATATAATCTTTTAAAGTACTTCAATTCTTTTGTACTAGATATAAAAAATATATCGTTTACAAAACAGATTTATATAATTTATTATTATTATTAATCAAATTTTAAATGCTGTATTTATCTAATCTATACATCCACAGGTTTATAACAAAATTACACCTTTTTAAAATTTTAGTACCATTAAAATTAAATACACTATTTTATTTTAAAGTTCCCCCCCCCCCGGGTAATTCACACACTACTATGTATCATCATAAATATATATTTCAAAAACAACTTTTCAGGTATTTTTCAGGCAACTTTAGTACAGGTATTTCAAATAATTCAAGATCTTTCTGACCTCAAAATAAGACCATATTTTATTCTATATAATATTAGAACTGTAACAGATGTAAAATAGAAATATACATCAAAGTATTTCATAAATTTAAATAAGACAGGAGTTTTGCAAAAAAATAATAAGAAAGAAAAATGTCCATCTATTTGTTAATCTGCTTATAGAGTGAGAATCATATTTTTGATTCTTGTTAATAAGTGTCACATAATTTCAAATGTTACTCAATTTGATTCATATTTATAAAAATATAACTTAATTGTAAATTTGTTAACATTATCAAATAGTACCTGTAAAAATCAATATTTGGAGCACCTGTTAAACCGCCAAATATGGTAACCCATGTATTTGTAGAAACCTTGCTGGGCTTCAATATGCTTGATAAGTCAGCCTGTAGTATAGGAGCTCTAGCTCCAAAGTTCACAAGATGACGTCATTGGTCCAAGGTTCACAAGATGGCCGTATTTACTCCGTATTACTACAAGATGGCCGTATTTCTTCTTAATTTTAAATCCCTTATTCATAATTATAAAATTTAAGAAGTAATATTAAAAAAACAAAATACGGTCATCTTGTAAACCTTGGACCAATGACGTCATCTTATGAACTTTGGAGCAATGACGTCATTTTAGGTGAAATCTTAGATAAGATAAGAACTGATAAGCTATCATCTTAGTGATGTAATTTGTGTGTATATCTTTCATTTCTAGTTTGGGTGTGGGCTAATGAAGACCTCATAGTGTAAGTTAATTTCGTGTTTTTGCCAGCTATTCTTGTATATTCTGCGCGATACATATCTCCTAAAGTTATAAAAATATACAAAATTTTTCTAAGTATTTAATGTTAATGTGATTTAAAATTTGGAACTTTATCTAAGTCTGGTACATATTTTCACTCTATGATTTCGAAGATGAGTAAAATAATGTAGAAATTTTCCAATGTAGATAACAATTGCATTTAGCACAATCTAATGTTGTACGATTCAATAAAAGTTACAAGTTCTAATCACTTCATATCTTATATGTATATTTGAAACTTCGCCATGGGAAGTTAAAAGTGTATATATGGAAATATCTCTCTAACAAGCGAAATGAATTACAGCCTACGCGTGAAGGTGTTACACTGTCACCTGCTACATGGAGTGAATTTTCTCAAAAATTGTGGTCATTCAATATTCTATTGGCAGAAACCTCTTTCGTCAGTCGCAGTGAGTTGTTCTGTTTCAATGACAACGGAAAACTGCATTTGCAGAAAATAATTCAATTATATGATTCAAAATTTTGTCTAACGCAGTGTCATATTACCTTAAATAAAAATCAAATAGCATGTTTAACGAATTGTGTCAACAACATTAGTATAAAACTTCGAGAAAGTATATTTATAGAGTGGCTTCCTGCTCAAATATCTATATAATAAAAGGCAATGTCTGTGTGTCTGTGTGTCTGTCTTATACACTATACGTTTCGCGACCGCGCGTCGGAGAGCTACGAAATTTGGCAATCGGAGACCCGGGGGGGAGGGAAGGGGACACGTGAAAACCGATTTTTAAAATTTTAATTATTTTTTTATTTATTTAATGTTTTATGCGATTTCGACCGTTTTTTGCCCTTTTTTCTCCACGATCCAGACATCGTAGAAAAAAACAAATTACACCATCGGAAAGAGCAGAGAATTTCGAGTAAAAATATATCAATTTCAAATCTGAATTTCGATTTCTAATATTTTTTAAAGATTTTAAAACAAAAGTCACTTTTTGCTCAAGAAAACGATTTTTGGTTTTTAAATTCTCGCATCGTGAAAAGTACTCATAATTTCGACTAATAATTTACATTTTCAGAAAGGTCAAACATCTGGCATTCTTACAAGTCTAATCTGGTCCAGAAATAATGAAAATTGCCTTCAGGATCGCAATTTTAAAGACGTCATGATTTTAAATTTCTCGCCGTTCCGTTCGGCGTGACGCTTCGTTTCTCCCCCGCTGAAGCAGGGAAGGTGGTGGGTGGCGACGTCAAGGTGGAGGTGACGTCACGGTTCTGAATAGAGCGCCTTTGCTCTATATAAATTATTATATTTATATTTTAAATGATGGGTCGATCTGGATTTTTTAAATGTATATTTTAACTTTTGGATATTTTAATTTTATGGATATTTTAAATGATGGAACAATGAAACAATGGAATGAGGATGATGGAATTAAGCATATGGTCGTTTTAAATTGCAAATTAGCGCGCGGGAAGTTAGCGGTAGGCCCGGGTTCGATTCCCGCCACTGCCAAAACTGCCGCCGTGTTTACGTGGAATACGATCACGTTAAATATGTGGGTCCGTAAGTCCTTCCGAGAGGTTGGTGGTAGGGGAAGGAGGATACGGCCCCTGTGGATGCCTCCCCCACTGGGTTCCCGTCTAAATTGGGTGAATATGTAGAAAGTTATGGAGATTGTCGCGGAGGGCGCGGCAGCCCAGTGGTTAGCGCGCGGGAATTGCACTCAGTAGGCCCGGGTTCGATTCCCGCCACTGCCAAAACTTACGCCACGTTCACGCAGAGTACGATCACGTTAAACATGTGGGTTCGTGAGTCCTTCCGAGAGGTTGGTGGTAGGGGAAGGAGGGTACGGTCTAAATTGGGTGAATAAAAAGAAAGTTATGGAGATTGTCGCGGAGGGCGAAGTAGCCCAGTGGTTAGCGCGCGGGAATTGCACGCGGTAGGCCCGGGTTCGATTTCCGCCACTGACATGGAGTACGATCACGTTAAACATATGGGTCCGTATGTTTTTCCGAGAGGTTGGTGGTAGGGGAAGGAGGGTACGTTCCCTGTGGATGCCTCCCCCACTGGGTTCCGGTCTAAATTGGGTGGCACATCCTGGCCGTCCAACCAGTTACCAGGCCCGGGTTCGATTCCCAAAATTGCCGCCGTGTTTACGCGGAGTACGAGCACGTTAAACATGTGGGTCCGTGAGTCCTTCCGAGAAGTTGGTGGTAGGGGAAGGAGGGTACGGTCTAAATTGGATGAATAAAAAGAAAGTTATGGAGATTGTCGCGTAGGGCAAAGTAGCCCAATGGTTAGCGCGCGGAAATTGCACTCGGTAGGCCCGGGTTCGATTCCCAAAATTGCCGCCGTGTTTACGCGGAGTACGATCACGTTAAACATGTGGGTCTGTAAGTCCTTCCGAGAGGTTGGTGGTAGGGGAAGAAGGGTACGGTCCCTGTGGATGCTTCTCCCACTTGGTTCCGGTCTAAATTGGGTGAATAAAAAGAAAGTTATGAAGAATATCGCGGAGGGTGAAGTACCCCAGTGGTTAGTGCGCGGGATTTGCACTTGGTAGGCCCGGGTTCGATTCCCAAAATTGCCGAATAAAAATAAAGTTATGGAGATTGTCGCGGATGGCACGGTAGCCCAGTGGTTAGCGCGCGGGAATTTCACTCGGTAGGCCCGGGTTCGATTCCCGCCATTGCCAAAACTGCAGTCGTGTTCACGCGGAGTACGATCACGTTAAACGTGTGGGACTGCAAGTCCTTCCGAGAGGTTTGTGGTAGGGGAAGGAGGGTACGGTCTCTTTGGATGCCTCCCCCATTGGGTTCCGGTCTAAATTGTGTGGCACTTCCTGGCCTTCCAAGCAGTTACCTTACACCTTTCTGGTAGGTCGCGCCAACGAGTTTGCCACGGTCAGAATTTTCAAGGGTAGCGAACAGGCTGGTCGCCAAAGGCGGCTAGTCTTCTATATAATAAAAGGCAATGTCTGTGTGTCTGTGTGTCTGTCTTATACACTATACGTTTCGCGACCGCGCGTCGGAGAGCTACGAAATTTGGCAATCGGAGACCCGGGGGGGAGGGAAGGGGACACGTGAAAACCGATTTTTAAAATTTTAATTATTTTTTTATTTAATGTTTTATGCGATTTCGACCGTTTTTTGCCATTTTTGCCCTTTTTTCTCCACGATCCAGACATCGTAGAAAAAAACAAATTACACCATCGGAAAGAGCAGAGAATTTCGAGTAAAAATATATCAATTTCAAATCTGAATTTCGATTTCTAATATTTTTTAAAGATTTTAAAACAAAAGTCACTTTTTGCTCAAGAAAACGATTTTTGGTTTTTAAATTCTCGCATCGTGAAAAGTACTCATAATTTCGACTAATAATTTACATTTTCAGAAAGGTCAAACATCTGGCATTCTTACAAGTCTAATCTGGTCCAGAAATAATGAAAATTGTCTTCAGGATCGCAATTTTAAAGACGTCATGATTTTAAATTTCTCGCCGTTCCGCTCGGCGTGACGCTTCGTTTCTCCCCCGCTGAAGCAGGGAAGGTGGTGGGTGGCGACGTCAAGGTGGAGGTGACGTCACGGTTCTGAATAGAGCGCCTTTGCTCTATATAAATTATTATATTTATATCTGGATTTTTTAAATGTATATTTTAACTTTTGGATATTTTAATTTTATGGATATTTTAAATGATGGAACAATGAAACAATGGAATGAGGATGATGGAATTAAGCATATGGTCATTTTAAATTGCAAATTAGCGCGCGGGAAGTTAGCGGTAGGCCCGGGTTCGATTCCCGCCACTGCCAAAACTGCCGCCGTGTTTACGTGGAATACGATCACGTTAAATATGTGGGTCCGTAAGTCCTTCCGAGAGGTTGGTGGTAGGGGAAGGAGGATACGGCCCCTGTGGATGCCTCCCCCACTGGGTTCCCGTCTAAATTGGGTGAATATGTAGTAAGTTATGGAGATTGTCGCGGAGGGCGCGGCAGCCCAGTGGTTAGCGCGCGGGAATTGCACTCAGTAGGCCCGGGTTCGATTCCAGCCACTGCCAAAACTTACGCCACGTTCACGCAGAGTACGATCACGTTAAACATGTGGGTTCGTGAGTCCTTCCGAGAGGTTGGTGGTAGGGGAAGGAGGGTACGGTCTAAATTGGGTGAATAAAAAGAAAGTTATGGAGATTGTCGCGGAGGGCGAAGTAGCCCAGTGGTTAGCGCGCGGGAATTGCACGCGGTAGGCCCGGGTTCGATTTCCGCCACTGACATGGAGTACGATCACGTTAAACATATGGGTCCGTATGTTTTTCCGAGAGGTTGGTGGTAGGGGAAGGAGGGTACGTTCCCTGTGGATGCCTCCCCCACTGGGTTCCGGTCTAAATTGGGTGGCACATCCTGGCCGTCCAACCAGTTACCAGGCCCGGGTTCGATTCCCAAAATTGCCGCCGTGTTTACGCGGAGTACGAGCACGTTAAACATGTGGTTCCGTGAGTCCTTCCGAGAAGTTGGTGGTAGGGGAAGGAGGGTACGGTCTAAATTGGATGAATAAAAAGAAAGTTATGGAGATTGTCGCGTAGGGCAAAGTAGCCCAATGGTTAGCGCGCGGAAATTGCACTCGGTAGGCCCGGGTTCGATTCCCAAAATTGCCGCCGTGTTTACGCGGAGTACGATCACGTTAAACATGTGGGTCTGTAAGTCCTTCCGAGAGGTTGGTGGTAGGGGAAGAAGGGTACGGTCCCTGTGGATGCTTCTCCCACTTGGTTCCGGTCTAAATTGGGTGAATAAAAAGAAAGTTATGAAGAATATCGCGGAGGGTGAAGTACCCCAGTGGTTAGTGCGCGGGATTTGCACTTGGTAGGCCCGGGTTCGATTCCCAAAATTGCCGAATAAAAATAAAGTTATGGAGATTGTCGCGGATGGCACGGTAGCCCAGTGGTTAGCGCGCGGGAATTTCACTCGGTAGGCCCGGGTTCGATTCCCGCCATTGCCAAAACTGCAGCCGTGTTCACGCGGAGTACGATCACGTTAAACGTGTGGGACTGCAAGTCCTTCCGAGAGGTTTGTGGTAGGGGAAGGAGGGTACGGTCTCTTTGGATGCCTCCCCCATTGGGTTCCGGTCTAAATTGTGTGGCACTTCCTGGCCTTCCAAGCAGTTACCTTACACCTTTCTGGTAGGTCGCGCCAACGAGTTTGCCACGGTCAGAATTTTCAAGGGTAGCGAACAGGCTGGTCGCCAAAGGCGGCTAGTCTATATAATAAAAGGCAATGTCTGTGCGTCTGTCTGCCTTATACACTATACGTTTCGCGACCGCGCGTCGGAGAGCTACGAAATTTGGCAATCGGAGACCTGGGGGGGAGGGAAGGGGACACGTTAAAACCGATTTTCAAAATTCTAATTATTTTTTTATTTATTTAATGTTTTATGCGATTTCGACCTTTTTTTGCCCTTTTTGCCCTTTTTTCTCCACGATCCAGACGTCGTAGAAAAAAACAACTCACACCATCGGAAAGAGCAGACAATTACGAGTAAAAATATATCAATTTCAAATCTCCATTTCGATTTCTAATATTTTTTAAAGATTTTAAAACAAAAGTCACTTTTGGCTCAAAAAAACGATTTTTGGTTTTTAAATTCTCGCATAGTAAAAAGTACTCATAATTTCGACTAATAATTTACATTTTTAGAAAGCTGAAATATCTGGCATTCTTACAAGTCTAATCTGGTCCAGAACTAATGAAAATTGCCTTCAGGATCGCAATTTTAAAGACGTCATGATTTTAAATTTCTCGGCGTTCCGTTCGTTTCTCCCCCGCTGAAGCAGGGAAGGTGGTGGGTGGGGACGTCAAGGTGGAGGTGACGTCACGGTTCTAAATAGAGCGCCTTTGCTCTATATAAATTATTATATTTATATTTTAAATGATGGGACGATCTGGATTTTTTAAATGTATATTTTAACTTTTGGGTATTTTAAATGGATATTTTAATTTTATGGATATTTTAAATGATGGAACAATGAAACAATGGAATGAGGATGATGGAATTAAGCATATGGTCATTTTAAATTGCAAATTAGCGCGCGGGAAGTTAGCGGTAGGCCCGGGTTCGATTCCCGCCACTGCCAAAACTGCCGCCGTGTTTACGTGGAATACGATCACGTTAAATATGTGGGTCCGTAAGTCCTTCCGAGAGGTTGGTGGTAGGGGAAGGAGGATACGGCCCCTGTGGATGCCTCCCCCACTGGGTTCCCGTCTAAATTGGGTGAATATGTAGAAAGTTATGGAGATTGTCGCGGAGGGCGCGGCAGCCCAGTGGTTAGCGCGCGGGAATTGCACTCAGTAGGCCCGGGTTCGATTCCCGCCACTGCCAAAACTTACGCCACGTTCACGCAGAGTACGATCACGTTAAACATGTGGGTTCGTGAGTCCTTCCGAGAGGTTGGTGGTAGGGGAAGGAGGGTACGGTCTAAATTGGGTGAATAAAAAGAAAGTTATGGAGATTGTCGCGGAGGGCGAAGTAGCCCAGTGGTTAGCGCGCGGGAATTGCACGCGGTAGGCCCGGGTTCGATTTCCGCCACTGACATGGAGTACGATCACGTTAAACATATGGGTCCGTATGTTTTTCCGAGAGGTTGGTGGTAGGGGAAGGAGGGTACGTTCCCTGTGGATGCCTCCCCCACTGGGTTCCGGTCTAAATTGGGTGGCACATCCTGGCCGTCCAACCAGTTACCAGGCCCGGGTTCGATTCCCAAAATTGCCGCCGTGTTTACGCGGAGTACGAGCACGTTAAACATGTGGGTCCGTGAGTCCTTCCGAGAAGTTGGTGGTATTGGAAGGAGGGTACGGTCTAAATTGGATGAATAAAAAGAAAGTTATGGAGATTGTCGCGTAGGGCAAAGTAGCCCAATGGTTAGCGCGCGGAAATTGCACTCGGTAGGCCCGGGTTCGATTCCCAAAATTGCCGCCGTGTTTACGCGGAGTACGATCACGTTAAACATGTGGGTCTGTAAGTCCTTCCGAGAGGTTGGTGGTAGGGGAAGAAGGGTACGGTCCCTGTGGATGCTTCTCCCACTTGGTTCCGGTCTAAATTGGGTGAATAAAAAGAAAGTTATGAAGAATATCGCGGAGGGTGAAGTACCCCAGTGGTTAGTGCGCGGGATTTGCACTTGGTAGGCCCGGGTTCGATTCCCAAAATTGCCGAATAAAAATAAAGTTATGGAGATTGTCGCGGATGGCACGGTAGCCCAGTGGTTAGCGCGCGGGAATTTCACTCGGTAGGCCCGGGTTCGATTCCCGCCATTGCCAAAACTGCAGCCGTGTTCACGCGGAGTACGATCACGTTAAACGTGTGGGACTGCAAGTCCTTCCGAGAGGTTTGTGGTAGGGGAAGGAGGGTACGGTCTCTTTGGATGCCTCCCCCATTGGGTTCCGGTCTAAATTGTGTGGCACTTCCTGGCCTTCCAAGCAGTTACCTTACACCTTTCTGGTAGGTCGCGCCAACGAGTTTGCCACGGTCAGAATTTTCAAGGGTAGCGAACAGGCTGGTCGCCAAAGGCGGCTAGTAAATAATAAAAGGCAATGTCTGTGTGTGTGTGTGTGTGTGTGTGTGTGTCTGTCTGTCTTATACACTATACGTTTCGCGACCGCGCGTCGGAGAGCTACGAAATTTGGCAATCGGAGACCCGGGGGGGAGGGAAGGGGACACGTGAAAACCGATTTTTAAAATTTTAATTATTTTTTTATTTATTTAATGTTTTATGCGATTTCGACCGTTTTTTGCCCTTTTTGCCCTTTTTTCTCCACGATCCAGACATCGTAGAAAAAAACAAATTACACCATCGGAAAGAGCAGAGAATTTCGAGTAAAAATATATCAATTTCAAATCTGAATTTCGATTTCTAATATTTTTTAAAGATTTTAAAACAAAAGTCATTTTTTGCTCAAGAAAACGATTTTTGGTTTTTAAATTCTCGCATCGTGAAAAGTACTCATAATTTCGACTAATAATTTACATTTTCAGAAAGGTCAAACATCTGGCATTCTTACAAGTCTAATCTGGTCCAGAAATAATGAAAATTGCCTTCAGGATCGCAATTTTAAAGACGTCATGATTTTAAATTTCTCGCCGTTCCGCTCGGCGTGACGCTTCGTTTCTCCCCCGCTGAAGCAGGGAAGGTGGTGGGTGGGGACGTCAAGGTGGAGGTGACGTCACGGTTCTGTATATGCATAGCGATGGGTGGGACAATAAGAAACCGAATTAGTTTTTTACTTTCCGTTTCCCGCGCTTCCGATTTTAAATGAAATAAGAGCTTAACATATGCACTGTAGAAATTATTATATTTATATTTTAAATGATGGAACGATATGGATTTTTTAAATGGATATTTTAATTTTATGGATATTTTAAATGATGGAACGATGGATATTTAAATTTTATGGATATTTTAAATGATGGAACAATGGAATGAGGATGATGGAATTAAGAGCTTAGAGAGCATATGGTCATTTTAAATTGTAAATTAGCGCGCGGGAATTTAGCGGTAGGCCCGGGTACGATTCCCGCCACTGCCAAAACTGCCGAAGTGTTCACGCGGAATACGATCACGTTAAACATGTGGGCCCGTAAGTCCTTCCGAGAGGTTGGTGGTAGGGGAAGGAGGGTACGGTCCCTGTGGATGCCTCCTTCACAGGGTTCCCGTCTAAATTGGGTGAATATAAAGAAAGTTGCGGAGGGCGAGGCAGCCCAGTGGTTAGCGCTCAGGAATTGCACTCGGTAGGCCCGGGTTCGATTCCCGCCACTTCCAAAACTGCCGCCGTGTTCACGCGGAGTACGATCACGATAAACATGTGGGTCCGGAAGTCCTTCCGAGAGGTTGGTGGTAGGGGAAGGAGGGTACGGTCCCTGTGGATGCCTCCCTCACAGGGTTCCCGTCTAAATTGGGTGAATATAAAGAAAGTTGCAGAGGGCGAGGCAGCCCAGTGGTTTGCGCTCAGGAATTGCACTCGGTAGGCCCGGGTTCGATTCCCGCCACTTCCAAAACTGCCGCCGTGTTCACGCGGAGTACGATCACGATAAACATGTGGGTCCGGAAGTCCTTCCGAGAGGTTGGTGGTAGGGGAAGGAGGGTACGGTCCCTGTGGATGCCTCCCTCACAGGGTTCCCGTCTAAATTGGGTGAATATAAAGAAAGTTGCGGAGGGCGAGGCAGCCCAGTGGTTAGCGCTCAGGAATTGCACTCGGTAGGGCCGGGTTCGATTCCCGCCACTTCCAAAACTGCCGCCGTGTTCACGCGGAGTGCGATCACGATAAACATGTGGGTCCGGAAGTCCTTCCGAGAGGTTGGTGGTAGGGGAAGGAGGGTACGGTCCCTGTGGATGCCTCTCCCACTGGGTTCCGTTCTAAATTGGGTAAATAAAAAGAATGTTATGGAGATAGTCGCTGGGGGCGAAGAAGCCCAGTGGTTAGCGCGCGGGAATTGCACTCAGTAGGCCCGGGTTCGATTCCCAAAATTGCCGCCGTGTTTACGCGGAGTACGATCACGTTAAACATGTGGGTCCGTGAGTCCTTCCGAGAAGTTGGTGGTAGGGGAAGGAGGGTACGGTCTAAATTGGATGAATAAAAAGAAAGTTATGGAGATTGTCGCGTAGGGCAAAGTAGCCCAATGGTTAGCGCGCGGAAATTGCACTCGGTAGGCCCGGGTTCGATTCCCAAAATTGCCGCCGTGTTTACGCGGAGTACGATCACGTTAAACATGTGGGTCTGTAAGTCCTTCCGAGAGGTTGGTGGTAGGGGAAGAAGGGTACGGTCCCTGTGGATGCTTCTCCCACTTGGTTCCGGTCTAAATTGGGTGAATAAAAAGAAAGTTATGAAGAATATCGCGGAGGGTGAAGTACCCCAGTGGTTAGTGCGCGGGATTTGCACTTGGTAGGCCCGGGTTCACTTCCCAAAATTGCCGAATAAAAATAAAGTTATGGAGATTGTCGCGGATGGCACGGTAGCCCAGTGGTTAGCGCGCGGGAATTTCACTCGGTAGGCCCGGGTTCGATTCCCGCCATTGCCAAAACTGCAGCCGTGTTCACGCGGAGTACGATCACGTTAAACGTGTGGGACTGCAAGTCCTTCCGAGAGGTTTGTGGTAGGGGAAGGAGGGTACGGTCTCTTTGGATGCCTCCCCCATTGGGTTCCGGTCTAAATTGTGTGGCACTTCCTGGCCTTCCAAGCAGTTACCTTACACCTTTCTGGTAGGTCGCGCCAACGAGTTTGCCACGGTCAGAATTTTCAAGGGTAGCGAACAGGCTGGTCGCCAAAGGCGGCTAGTTAAAAATAAAGCACACTATAAGCTTTCTACCATCACTTATTTGTGAGAAAAATTCTGCATTCGAACAATTAATCTCTTGTATTCATGAGAACATCATGTGTCATGTAAGGAAACTTTTCAAATGTCTTGGCTGTATTCGTCAAACTGAAGATCAAAGTTACCATGAGTGTCTTTACAGCACTCCATTACAAATGTATGACAGAGTGGCTGAACAAGTACTTCTAAATCTTGACATTAATAACATAGCAAAGAAAGTTTTGTTGCGTGGTGAATGCGCAATAAGAAAATTATTTTAACCTGTTTGTTTAAATGTGCAACAAATAATGTTTAATGTGTATTTTATGAAAAATAGATTCATTAAACGGATTTTTATCTTTCAAACTGAACTCCTTATTTGCGTTCATAGACTCATTTTTAACATGTTCTATTTAAAAATGCTCTGTGCTCGTAAGTTATGTAACTATACATTCAAGTATAACAGATTTACTAATATCGCTTTTTAAAATAAAATACAAAAATAAAAAAAAAATTAAAAATAAATTTATTCGAATCTTATTAGATGTTTACAGTGTGAGTTTCGTAATGAAAGATATTTACACTTTACAGAGTTTAAATCATAAAATTTATAATCAATGTTAAAATTCTGAAATATTCTTATTCATTCAAAATAAATGCTAAGTTATGTTCCATTCTCTAAAGCATGAAGATTCATTAACAATGTTGTGTTTCAATCTCTAAGAATCGGTGAAAATTCCACTCTAGTTTCATAAAAATCTATGAAGTTGAGATTTATTCTGTAAAATTTTGTTGTAGATCTCAGTTTAGCTCTGTCATTTTCTGTGTGTTGTTAAATATGTACATTCAAATGTGGTCATTCAATAAGAACAGGATGGTTTTATGATGCATCCACAGTCGCGAAATCGTGACATTTTTATGTGGATGTCAATAATGTCTAGTATAAAGATATCAAAACTCATTACATGTTTCTTTTAAGATGTTAATTGCATATCTTTCATATTTTTAATGTTAATGCAATGTAGGGTAGTTGTATCAGAGGGGCACTCTTTCATTTAACACAAAATCATTTAGTTCATGGAGTCTGCATAGCTGATATGAATGAAATAAATATTCATTGATTTTAAAGAGAGAAGAACGATTTCTTTTTTTGAGGTTTTAAGCATAGAGTTTAATTACTTCTACCTCCATGGTCTTAAGTTTTTAAATAAAATAAATTATTATAGTATTGTGATGTATGAAATGCTGCTTTTATAGAGAGAGCCAGGCGTGTTATATTTCGACTTTTGGATTGACTGATTTCGACTTTTGAAATCTCGCCAAATGGATAAAAATGACGCTAAATCAATGAAAATGACGACTCATCGTCGAAAATCAATATCTTGGAAATAATATTAGTATCTACTATAAGAAAAAAATCTATTTTTTTTTTACTGTAAAAGTTGTAAATTCATTACATTACATAAGGAAAGTCATGTGTTGGCCACATCAGATTTTTTCGAATATATATTTGTTTATTTCCACGTAATTGATATACATAAAGATTTTCAGCAGTTTTTCAGTATTAGTGATTGCAGATAAAGTTTCTAAATGGCATCTGGTAAGCGGCAAATCTATTCGAGCGAATGTTCTAGAAAACATGCTTGAGTGGATGTTGGTGAAAATGAGTCCAGCATATAATTTTATTATATGGCTGGAATAAGGTTATTTATTTTATTTTTTCATCGCGTGTTTTGAAATTGACTTGTATTTTTCCGTGTTTTTGAAATGTTTCTTAATTTTAAAGTATCGTTTTTTCTTAAATTTAGTTAAAGTCCAATCTTTTTTCTAAGTTCCGTTTTTCTAAAATGTTGTAAATGATACTTAGAAAAAAGTACAAACTTTTTTCTAAGTGTCATTTTTTCTTAAATTTAGTTAAAGTACAAACTTTTTTCTAAGTTTGATTTTTAAAATTTTAGAAGTCATATTAAAACACGCGATATTCAAAAAAATTACAAAAATTTAATTTAACAATACTAATAAAAAGTACGAAATTTTAAAAAAACGTTTGTACTTTAACAAAATTTAAGAATAAACAGAACTTTTAGAAAAACGTTTGTACTTTGACTAAATTCAAGAGAAAACGATACTTTAAAATTAAGAAACCCATTTTAAAAACACGTAAAAATACCAAAGACAATTTCAAAACACGGGATGAACAGAGAAACGAACTAACCTTCATGGATATCCATATTTTTAATTACATCCACACCGGAACACGTTTTCTTGAACATGCAAGTACATTTAACACCCGAACTTGCATATCTACTGAAAATTTGGGTAAAATGTTAATGTCCATGAATTACAAGGAATGTTTTAAATATTTATTCCAAAAAGTTTGTACATGTTCAAATCTTTGCAAATTGATCGAAAAAGATCTGTGAAAACAAGAGTCAACGAATTCGATAGAAAAAGGTCTGATGAAATGCATAGAAGACTATTGAAATACTTACTGTCTATTAAAATGCTGATTCCCAAACAGTCGAGCGCTGATTATTAGATGCCTGTGGATTACCAGAAGCCGTGGGCGGCTACCAGAATTGGCGAAGTATAAGCAATGAAATTGTAATCCGAAGAATCGCGCCAATTTGGCGCAGGTTCGTACTTTGAAAAATGAGTGGGGGTCTATTTCCTGGATCAACCTGCGACACTAAATATACATTTAAACGATCTTTATGCAGCGGCAAAATGGATGGCATAACGTGTTTTTCAATGAGTGACGTGATCTCTTTATATGTCATGCGTGTAATTACTATTTCAATTTTTATTTAAAAAACTACCCAACATGTTTTACTGAAATTTTTTTACGCATTTTATGTGATAATTTAAATATTTTTTTAAATTTTCGAAACAAATTGTGAATTTTATCTAAACTTAAAAAATGTTTGAAAAATGAAGTCCTATAGAGTTCAATGTACTTTATTTTTTCAACCCGGGTAAAATCCGGAACTAATTGGGTGATATTACTATTATTCAGTTTCAAACACCGTCCTACAGAACGTCTCAACAACATACTAAAATTTCATTTTTGACACTTTACAACATAGTTGAAAATTGTTTATGACTTTGTTCATTCTGTCTGTCTGTCTGTCCGTAAGCACGATAACTGCCGTAAAAATGACTTATCAAAATGAAATTTTAGTATGTTTTTCAGATGGTCTGTGGGACCTATAGGAATATAAATAAATAATATCACCCAATTAGTTTTTTATTGAACCCGGGTTGAAAAAATGAAATACATTGAACCCTATGGGACCTATTTTTCCAAACATTTTTTAAGCAAATTTAAAATTCACAAATTGCTTCGAAATTTTTAGGAAATATTCACATAATCCCATAAAATATATATAAAAATTTCAGTAAAATATGCTAAGCAGTTTTTTAATAAAAAATTATTTAATATAGGGAAAAAAACAAATTCAATTAAATTCTGACTTTTGGGATATCCTCCAGAAAGCAAAAATTATATCTATATAAATAAAAATGAAAATCTGTCTGTCTGTCTGTCTGTCTGTCTGTTTGTCACACCATCACGAGAGAACGGCTGAACCGAATTTGATGAAATTTTGTGGGTAGCCCAGAAATAGCCCCACTTAAAATTATATCCGTGTTTTGAGTTTCTACGACCAGTGGTTCTCGAGATATTAGTAAAAAACAAAATTTTCGTTTGTCTCATCATCACGGAAAAACGGCTGAACCGAATTTAATGAAATTTGGTGAATAGCCTTGAAATATCCCCCCATAAATTTTGTCCAAGTTTCGAGTTTCTAAGACCTGGGGTTGTCGAGATATTAATGAAAAACGGAACTTTTTCCTAGGAGTTCTACTCCCTAACTCTGTGGTTTATCCAAACGAAAAGCTTGAAAATCGTTTGAAAGTGAATTAAAATTTAATCTCTGTGTTTGATGGGAGATTTTTTGCGTTAATTAGTCACTTTCCCAAAACATGAATTGTTTGAAACATGGTTTAAAGGGGAAATCTATCTCCATGGTTCATGATTTATTTAAAACAAGCTTTTACGGAACAATGAGAAGTATAGAGAAATCAAAATCGTTATTTAATTTCGCAGTTTATGTTATAAGACATGACATATTTAACATGTTATAAGATTCTATCTTATATCATGTTACTCAGAAACGCAATTAAATTAAATCTGTCTGTTAATTTTAATAATTATTTTTTCGATTTGAATAATAAATAAATGGATATAAAAATATATTTTAGAAAAGAACGATTTGATTTTTCTTATAGCATTTTTGACTGGATAATATCAATTACGGTCTTCATGTTTAAAAATTATTATTATTTATATTTTCGGGGATTATTGATTCAAGGATTATTGATATTTTCAATTATTATGCAATTATTTTATTATGACAAAAATTGTTTAAACTCATATATTGTATGTTGCACGAATCTTCTACAAATACACGTGTATATCTTTTAATCTACGAGAATATAAGTAGTACAGGTATATTGACATATGTTTTGATCAGGGTTCTCATTTCAGCGCGAACCCGCGAGATTCTCGCGCAATCCATGAAAAATCTCGCGTAAAAATTTAGACTGCGCGAGAATTTCTCTCTCTCCAGTTCCGGCCTAAAATTATTTTTTCCTTCAAATTGGATACCGAGAAATCCGTGCCCGATCTCGATCGGGCATCGGCCGAAGGTTATTATCGGCCGAAGGATCGGGCATCGGCCGAAGCAATCGGCCCGATCCAGATCGGGCCGATTGCTTCGCGACCGCAAATCGCGATCAGTTGCCTCGTTGTTGCGAATCGCGGGCCGATTGCCGAGCGGTCGCGGACCGCGATTTCGTAGCTACGTCTGAATCGCAGTCAATCGCGATTTGGGTACACTAAAGTACTACGTGTTTCTAATTAGAGAGATATTTTATAGAAAACTATAAGTGTCCCCTCAGCTTGCGCGGGTGGCAAATTCGATCAAATAAAATTTTGCTTTTTTTTTATAGGATTCTTTCACGGATTTGAATTATGCTCTTTCCGCGTACTTCCCGCATTTTTTGTGTTTTGCTAGAGAAATTTTCTTCTTTCCGCGGACGAAAATCCTTTCCCCCGTACACAGTATGTCTACAGGTTACAAAAATCCCGAAAATGTCGTAAAATTGGCCATATATGCCCAAAAAATGTTACAAAATTTGAACAAAGTAACGAATTTTTTATCAGAGACATTCCTTTCTTACATGATCTGAAAATCTGTTTCTCCGCGAATGCGAAAACTGCGTTCGCATACGGCGATTCCCACATTTTCTGAGGAGAGATGACCAATGAATATCTTTTTGCCATTTTCACAATATATTTGCATCGACTGAATTTTTTTATAATTATGTCGTTTAATATACAAATAATAAAAACCAAACCATTTTTCTACCGTATTATTAATAAAATGAAAGGTTATTTTGCAGCAGCATCACGAAAATCTGCATTTGTACGCTATCCTCGGCATACCTCGTTTAATTTGAAAAATATTTCCCACTTTTCCAATCTGTTTGCATCGACTACAGTGTTTGTAATTGTTTCGCGTTTCATACAGAAAAATTATTTTACAAACGTATTATTTATGAAATAAAGGGCTATTTTGAAAACAAAAAGAAAAAGTCGAGTCAAACAAAATGGCTAAAATCACATGACTGGCTTGAGATTCAACAAAAGGATGATGCAATCCTTATGTTCTGCAAGTTTTGTAAAAAAAAAAAAAAAAAATCCATTTTCAAACATAAAGTCAAATTTATTACCTAATTCTATTTGCCTAGTGAAATAGTTTTCGGCGATCAAAAATCGTTAAAGTTTTTAATTGCTATTGCTGCATGAAAATTGATCATAAAATGATTTTAAAAATCAAAATATAAAGTAAATACAGTCGGCCCTCGACTTTTGCAGTTTACAGACAAAAAAATCGTAAATTCGCATGCGAGTCATTTTACATAAAATAACCCATGTAGACGTTTTTATGTCAGCAAATAAAATCATAACGTAAGCATGGGGGAAATCAGGAATTTGAGTATTTTTGCTAACAAGTGGGGGGGGGGGGAGCTATGAAATTACCAAAAATGTGCTTACTTAATACTTAAACGACTCCTAATTAATTTTTAAAAAGAATGTTAGTAAGAATGTTAAAAGAATGTTAGTTTTAAGAATTAAAAAATTTAAATGTCGAAGAATATGAGTTATAGTTAATGCTTTCTTTTTTATTACTTTCTAAATTAGCATGTTAAAAAAAAAATGAAATTTTAAGTGTCTCTCCTTATAACAGAAAATCTCTCCCAAAATTTTTTGGAAGGAGAGAAATTCTCCCCCTCTTTTCCTGACCTAGTGGGAACCCTGAGTTTTGATATATATTGGCATATATTGGAATCAATTACGACCTTCTGGTATAAAGAGTACGGATATTATTGATGTTTTCAATTTATTACGTCATCTCTTTTATTTTGGCAAATATTTTTGAGACGCATATTGTAATACGGGTAATCTTCTACTAACACATTGGCATATTTTCTGATCTGCGACAATATAATTAGTACGGGGTTGCATATATTCATTCAATTCCTATTTTTTCTTCTGTAAATTTGCTTACAAAAGGGGGCAGGATGTTTTATTCTTCAGATCTTATCAGGAAGATAATGTTGCATAGTGAGAACATATATTCTTAAACTTCACTTTAGGAGCAATAAATTTAATATTTTAACAGAATTTGCACATAATTGCGAACTTTTAGTTTTTTTAAATTATACACTCCGTACGAATAACGGGTGTGCTGTTAGTGGTTAATAAATTTTAACATTTTAGGAGGATATATCATTTTGCTCGGCATCGCAATTAAATTGTGTTTGTTAATGTTTTTATTATTTTTTTTCGATTTAAATAATAAATAAATGGATAAATGGATATAAAAGTATATCTTATGAATGGACGGTTTGATTTTTCTTTTAATTATATTAATTGCTGACTGCGTACATCAATTTCATTTATTTTGGCAAAGAGTTTTCAAGCTTATATCGTATTTAGCTACTAAACTCATATATTGTGTTTATCCAATAAATTCATATAGCCGATTGTTGAAACAGAAAAAGAGTAGAGCGGGTATATATTCTAATACAATTGTAGTGTTTTCATTTAGTATATTGAAACGGGATAAAAATGTTTCATTCAGATCTGCAAAATTCAAAGATACGAATTTGGAGGGATATCGCTAATTTGACAACTTTTCTTAAACTTTGCCAAATTGACGGAAATGTCGCCAAATTGATATAAATGACACACAAACAGCTGACATAAACATTCGGGTTGGTCGTGTGGCTTGGGTTTTCTACATATCAATGAAATTTTTTTTTGTTTTGTTAGAAGAGAGTACTGAAATGATGTTTGGTTAGCATTTATCTGTCAGACCAACCATCCTACTAAGTAATACATTTAGCGAATTTTTAAAATGTCACCAAATTGATAAAAATATTTTCAAATCTATAAAAATATCTTGAAGTTGATAAAATTGCGCTACATAAATGATATTAATTGTTTTTTGTTAGGGGATAGTATTGTGATGATATTTCGTCAATTTGTCGCAAAGTGGAACTGTCAGTTCTACATTCCCACTTGGCGATAAATTTGGCGATTTTTTAAAATGTCGCTAATTTGACGAAACTGTCGCCAAATGTTCCATAGAAATATAACTATTTAGACGATATTTTTTCTACCAATTTATTTGAAGCAAATGATATCATGTCGCTTAGCAACGGATTTAAATCCAATGTGTTTATGCGGCAGACGGTTTTTATTAAATCCTTTCCGATTTGAATAATGAAGATATGTATATAAAATAAATTTCATTGCCATTTCACTTTGGACTGGATAATATCAATTATACTCTTCAGGTTTAAACATTATTATGATTGATATTTTCCGGAATTATTGATTCAGGGATTATTGATATTTTTAAGTTATTACGCCATTGTTTTATTGCGGCAAAAATTGCTGACACACGCATATTGTACGTTGTACGAGTAATCTTCTAGGAATGCACAGGTATATCTTCTAACCTACGAGAATATAAGTAGTACAGGTATATTGGCATATATTTTGACGTATATTGGCATATATATTGGAATCAAGTACAGTCTTCTGGTATGAAGATTAAGGGGATTAATTATATATTCAATTTATTACGTCGTCTGTTGTATTTTACCAAAAAACATTTGTGACTCATATTGCAAAACGGGTACTCTTCTACTAATAATCGGACATTATAAGTAGTACGTGTATATCTTCCCATATAATTTCAGCACTTTAATTTTGACATATATTGGAATAAATGACTGTCTTTAGATTTAAAGATTACGGGTTTATTGGTGTTTTCAATTTATACATGTAATCTACTAATACAGGTTATATTTTCTAATATTCGCGTATATAATTAGTACGGGTCCCATACAATTTTAACGCTTTTATTTTGCATATATTGATTCAATTCCATATTTTTTTTTATATTTGCTTACATAAGGGGTCCAAGATGTTTTATTCTTCAGATATGTCCATGAAGATAATTTTATATAGCGAGAACAGAGATTCTTAAACTTCTTTTTAGGAGCATTATATTAAATACTAGCAGCATACCCGTTCTTCGTACGGAGTATATAATATAAAGAAACTTGAAATTCATAATCATGCGCAAATTCTTATAGTATACTAAATGACATGTTTAATCAAAATATTCTGTTAAAATATTTAATATAATGCTCCTAAAAAGAAGTTTAAGAATCTCTGTTCTCGCTATATAAAATTATCTTCATGGACATATCTGAAGAATAAAACATCTTGGACCCCTTATGTAAGCAAATATAAAAAAAATATGGAATTGAATCAATATATGCAAAATAAAAGCGTTAAAATTGTATGGGACCCGTACTAATTATATACGCGAATATTAGAAAATATAACCTGTATTAGTAGATTACATGTATAAATTGAAAATACCAATAAACCCGTAATCTTTAAATCTGAAGACAGTCATTTATTCCAATATATGTCAAAATTAAAGTGCTAAAATTATATGGAAAGATATACACGTACTACTTATAATGTCCGATTATTAGTAGAAGATTACCCGTTTTGCAATATGAGTCTCAAATGTTTTTTGGTAAAATACAACAGACGACGTAATAAATTGAATATATAATTAATCCCCTTAATCTTCATACCAGAAGACTGTATTTGATTCCAATATATATGCCAATATATGTCAAAATATATGCCAATATACCTGTACTACTTATATTCTCGTAGGTTAGAAGATATACCCGTGCATTCCTAGAAGATTACTAGTACAACGTACAATATGCGTGTGTCAGCAATTTTTGCCGCAATAAAACAATGGCATAATAACTTAAAAATATCAATAATCACTGAATCAATAATTCCGGAAAATATCAATAATAATAATGTTTAAACCTGAAGAGTATAATTGATATAATCCAGTCCAAAATGAAATGGCAATGAAATTTATTTTATATACATATCTTCATTATTCAAATCGGAAAGGATTTAATAAAAATCGTCTGCCGCATAAACACATTGGATTTAAATCCGTTGCTAAGCGACATGATATCATTTGCTTCAAATAAATTGGTAGAAAAAATATCGTCTAAATAGTTATATTTCTATGGAACATTTGGCGACAGTTTCGTCAAATTAGCGACATTTTAAAAAATCGCCAAATTTATCGCCAAGTGGGACTGTAAAACTGACAGTTCCACTTTGCGACAAATTGACGAAATATCATCACAATACTATCCCCTAACAAAAAACAATTAATATCATTTATGTAGCGCCATTTTATCAATTTCAAGATATTTTTATAGATTTGAAAACATTTTTATCAATGTGGTGACATTTTAAAAATTCGCTAAATGTATTACTAAGTAGGATGGTTGGTCTGACAGATAAATGCTAACCAAACATCATTTCAGTGCTCTCTTCTAACAAAAAGAAAAATTTTTCATTGATATGTAGAAGACCCAAGCCACACGACCAACCCGAAGGTTTATGGCAACTGTTTGTGTGTCGTTTATATCAATTTGGCGACATTTCCGTCAATTTGGCAAAGTTTAAGAAAAGTTGTCAAATTAGCGATATCCCTCCAAATTCGTAGCTTTGAATTTGCAGATCTGAATGAGACATTCTTATCCCGTTTCAATATACTAAATGAAAACACTACAATTGTATTAGAAGATATACCCGCTCTACTCTTTTTCTGTTTCAACAATCGGCTATATGAATTTATTGGCTAAACACAATATATGAGTTTAGTAGCTAAATACGATATAAGCTTGAAAACTCTTTGCCAAAATAAATGAAATTGATGTACGCAGTCAGCAATTAATATAATTAATAGAAAAATCAAACCGTCCATTCATAAGATATACTTTTATATCCATTTATCCATTTATTTATTATTTAAATCGAAAAAAAATAATAAAAACATTAACAAACACATTTAATTTAATTTCGATGCCGAGCAACATGATATATCCTCCTAAAATGTTAAAATTTATTAACCACTAACAGCACACCCGTTATTCGTACGGAGTGTATAATTTAAAGAAACTTATAGTTCGCAATCATGTGCAAATTCTGTTAAAATATTAGATTTATTGCTCCTAAAGAGAAGTTTAAGAATATATGTTCTCACTATACAAAATTATCTTCACGATCAGATCTGAAGAATAAAACATCCAGCCCCCTTTTGTAAGCAAATTTACAGAAGAAAAAATAGGAATTGAATGAATATATGCAACCACGTACTAATTATATTGTCGCAGATCAGAAAATATGCCAATGTATTAGTAGAAGATTACCCGTATTACAATATGCGTCTCAAAAATATTTGCCAAAATAAAAGAGATGACGTAATAAATTGAAAACATCAATAATATCCGTACTCTTTATACCAGAAGGTCGTAATTGATTCCAATATATGCCAATATATATCAAAACATATGTCAATATACCTGTACTACTTATATTCTCGTAGATTAAAAGATATACACGTGTATTTGTAGAAGATTCGTACAACATACAATATATGAGTTTAAACAATTTTTGTCATAATAAAATAATTGCATAATAACTTGAAAATATCAATAATCCTTGAATCAATAATCCCCGAAAATATAAATAATAATATTTTTTAAACCTGAAGACCGTAATTGATATTATCCAGTCAAAAATGCTATAAGAAAAATCAAATCGTTCTTTTCTAAAATATATTTTTATATCCATTTATTTATTATTCAAATCGAAAAAATAATTATTAAAATTAACAGACAGATTTAATTTAATTGCGTTTCTGAGTAACATGATATAAGATAGAATCTTATAACATGTTAAATATGTCATGTCTTATAACATAAACTGCGAAATTAAATAACGATTTTGATTTCTCTATACTTCTCATTGTTCCGTTAAAGCTTGTTTTAAATAAACCATGAACCACGGAGATAGATTTCCCCTTTAAACCATGTTTCAAACAATTCATTTTTTCAGAAAGTGACTAATTAACGCAAAAAATCTCCCATCAAACTCAGAGATTAAATTTTAATTCACTTTCAAACGATTTTCAAGCTTTTCGTTTGGATAAACCACGGAGTTAGGGAGTAGAACTCCTAGGAAAAAGTTCCGTTTTTCATTAATATCTCGACAACCCCAGGTCTTAGAAACTCGAAACTTGGACAAAATTTATGGGGGGATATTTCAAGGCTATTCACCAAATTTCATTAAATTCGGTTCAGCCGTTTTTCCGTGATGATGAGACAAACGAAATTTTCGTTTTTTACTAATATCTCGAGAACCACTGATCGTAGAAACTCAAAACATGGATATAATTTTAAGTGGGGCTATTTCTGGGCTACCCACAAAATTTCATCAAATTCGGTTCAGCCGTTCTCTCGTGAAGGTGTGACAAACAGACAGACAGACAGACAGACAGACAGATTTTCATTTTTATTTATATAGATTTTAACAGAATATTTTGATTAAACATGTCATTTAGTATACTATAAGAATTTGGGCATGATTATGAATTTCAAGTTTCTTTATATTATATACTCTGTACGAAGAACGGGTATGCTGCTAGTTATATAATTAATATCTTTCCAAGACTTTATCTATATAAATAAAAATGAAAATCTGTCTGTCTGTCTGTCTGTCTGTCTGTTTGTCACACCATCACGGGAGAACGGCTGAACCGAATTTGATGAAATTTTGTGGGTAGCCCAGAAATAGCCCCACTTAAAATTATATCCGTGTTTTGAGTTTCTACGACCAGTGGTTCTCGAGATATTAGTAAAAAACGAAATTTTCGTTTGTCTCATCATCACGGAAAAACGGCTGAACCGAATTTAATGAAATTTGGTGAATAGCCTTGAAATATCTCCCCATAAATTTTGGCCAAGATTCGAGTTTCTAAGACCTGGGGTTGTCGAGATATTAATGAAAAACGGAACTTTTTCCTAGGAGTTCTACTCCCTAACTCCGTGGTTTATCCAAACGAAAAGCTTGAAAATCGTTTGAAAGTGAATTAAAATTTAATCTCTGAGTTTGATGGGAGATTTTTTGCGTTAATTAGTCACTTTCTGAAAACATGAATTGTTTGAAACATGATTTAAAGGGGAAATCTATCTCCATGGTTCATGGTTTATTTAAAACAAGCTTTTACGGAACAATGAGAAGTATAGAGAAATCAAAATCGTTATTTAATTTCGCAGTTTATGTTATAAGACATGACATATTTAACATGTTATAAGATTCTATCTTATATCATGTTACTCAGAAACGCAATTAAATTAAATCTGTCTGTTAATTTTAATAATTATTTTTTCGATTTGAATAATAAATAAATGGATATAAAAATATATTTTAGAAAAGAACGATTTGATTTTTCTTATAGCATTTTTGACTGGATAATATCAATTACGGTCTTCAGGTTTAAAAATTATTATTATTTATATTTTCGGGGATTATTGATTCAAGGATTATTGATATTTTTAAGTTATTATGCAATTATTTTATTATGACAAAAATTGTTTAAACTCATATATTGTATGTTGTACGAATCTTCTATAAATACACGTGTATATCTTTTAATCTACGAGAATATAAGTAGTACAGGTATATTGACATATGTTTTGATATATATTGGCATATACTGGAATCAATTACGACCTTCTGGTATAAAGAGTACGGATATTATTGATATTTTCAATTTATTACGTCATCTCTTTTATTTTGGCAAATAGATTTGAGACGCATATTGTAATACGGGTAATCTTCTACTAACACATTGGCATATTTTCTGATCTGCGACAATATAATTAGTACGGGGTTGCATATATTCATTCAATTCCTATTTTTTCTTCTGTAAATTTGCTTACAAAAGGGGGCAGAATGTTTTATTCTTCAGATCTGATCGTGAAGATAATTTTGCATAGTGAGAACATATATTCTTAAACTTCTCTTTAGGAGCAATAAATTTAATATTTTAACAGAATTTGCACATGATTGCGAACTTTAAGTTTCTTTAAATTATACACTTCGTACGAATAACGGGTGTGCTGTTAGTGGTTAATAAATTTCAACATTTTAGGAGGATATATCATGTTGCTCGGCATCGCAATTAAATTAAATGCGTTTGTTAATGTTTTTATTATTTTTTTTCGATTTAAATAATAAATAAATGGATAAATGGATATAAAAGTATATCTTATGAATGGACGGTTTGATTTTTCTTTTAATTATATTAATTGCTGACTGCGTACATCAATTTCATTTATTTTGGCAAAGAGTTTTCAAGCTTATATCGTATTTAGCTACTAAACTCATATATTGTGTTTAGCCAATAAATTCATATAGCCGATTGTTGAAACAGAAAAAGAGTAGAGCGGGTATATCTTCTAATACAATTGTAGTGTTTTCATTTAGTATATTGAAACGGGATAAGAATGTTTCATTCAGATCTGCAAATTCAAAGCTACGAATTTGGAGGGATATCGCTAATTTGACAACTTTTCTTAAACTTTGCCAAATTGACGGAAATGTCGCCAAATTGATATAAACGACACACAAACAGCTGCCATAAACCTTCGGGTTGGTCGTGTGGCTTGGGTTTTCTACATATCAATGAATTTTTTTTTTGTTTTTAAGAAGATAGTACTGAAATGATGTTTGGTTAGCATTTATCTGTCAGACCAACCATCCTACTAAGTAATACATTTAGCGAATTTTTAAAATGTCACCAAATTGATAAAAATGTTTTCAAATCTATAAAAATATCTTGAAATTGATAAAATTGCGCTACATAAATGATATTAATTGTTTTTTGTTAGGGATAGTATTGTGATGATATTTCGTCAATTTGTCGCAAAGTGGAAATGTCAGTTCTACAGTCCCACTTGGCGATAAATTTGGCGATTTTTTAAAATGTCGCTAATTTGACGAAACTGTCGCCAAATGTTCCATAGAAATATAACTATTTAGACGATATTTTTTCTACCAATTTATTTGAAGCAAATGATATCATGTCGCTTAGCAACGGATTTAAATCCAATGTGTTTATGCGGCAGACGATTTTTATTAAATCCTTTCCGATTTGAATAATGAAGATATGTATGTAAAATAAATTTCATTGCCATTTCATTTTGGACTGGATAATATCAATTATACTCTTCAGGTTTAAACATTATTATTATTGATATTTTCCGGAATTATTGATTCAGTGATTATTGATATTTTTAAGTTATTACGCCATTGTTTTATTGCGGCAAAAATTGCTGACACACGCATATTGTACGTTGTACGAGTAATCTTCTAGGAATGCACGGGTATATCTTCTAACCTACGAGAATATAAGTAGTACAGGTATATTGGCATATATTTTGACATATATTGGCATATATATTGGAATCAAGTACAGTCTTCTGGTATGAAGATTAAGGGGATTAATTATATATTCAATTTATTCCGTCGTCTGTTGTATTTTACCAAAAAACATTTGTTACTCATATTGCAAAACGGATAATCTTCTACTAATAATCGGACATTATAAGTAGTACGTGTATATCTTCCCATATAATTTTAGCACTTTAATTTTGACATATATTGGAATAAATGACTGTCTTCAGATTTAAAGATTACGGGTTTATTGGTATTTTCAATTTATACATGTAATCTACTAATACAGGTTATATTTTCTAATATTCGCGTATATAATTAGTACCGGTCCCATACAATTTTAACGCTTTTATTTTGCATATATTGATTCAATTCCATATTTTTTTTTATATTTGCTTACATAAGGGGTCCAAGATGTTTTATTCTTCAGATATGTCCATGAAGATAATTTTATATAGCGAAAACAGAGATTCTTAAACTTCTTTTTAGGAGCATTATATTAAATATTTTAACAGAATATTTTGATTAAACATGTCATTTAGTATACTATAAGAATTTGGGCATGATTATGAATTTCAAATTTCTTTATATTATATACTCCGTACGAAGAACGGGTATGCTGCTAGTCATCTATATAAATAAAATTGAAAATCTGTATGTCTGTCTGTTTGTCCCATCATCACGGGAGAACGGCTGAACCGAATTTGATGAAATTTTGTGGGTAGCCTAGAAATAGCCCCACTTAAAATTTAGTCCATGTTTTGAGTTTCTACGACCAGTGGTTCTTGAGATATTGGTAAAAAACAAAATTTTCGTTTGTCTCATCATAACGGGAAAACAGCTGAACCGAATTTAATGAAATTTTGTGGATTGCTTTGAAATAGCCCCCCATAAATTTTGTCCAAGTTTCGAGTTTCTAAGTCCAGGGGTTGTCGAGATATTAATGAAAAACCGAACTTTTTCTTAGGAGATCTACTCTCCAACTCCGTGGTTTATCCAAACGGAAAGGATGAAAATCGTTTGTTTAAAACGCCCAAATGAAATAAAACTTTATTTCCGAGTGTGGTGCAGGATTTTTGCATTAATTAGTCACTAAAGGAAAACATGAATTGTTTGAAACAGGAATTTAAATGAAAAAATCTACCTCCATGGTTCATCTTTCACAAGCTTAACGATGTAAAGTATAAAGAGATCAAAATAGCTATATAATTTCGCATTTTATGAGGAAGATTCTATCTTATATCCTGTTGCTCGGCAACGGAATGAAATTAGAAGTGTTGTTAATATTTATTATTATTTTTGCTATTTGTATAATAAATAAATGGATGTAAAAATATATTTTATAAATGAACGGTTTGGTTGTTCTTTTAATTATATATATTGCGGACTGCGTACATCACTTTTATTTATTTTAGCAAAGAGGTTTCAAGCTCATATATTGTGTTTAGCTAATAAACTCATATATTGTGTTTACCCAATAAATTCATTTAGCCGATTGTTGAAGCAGAAAAAGAGTAGAACGGGTGTATCTTCTAATACAATTTTAGTGTTTTCATTTAGTATATATACAAACGGGATATGGATATTTTATTCTTCAGATCTGCAAATTTAGAGCTATGAATTTAGCGGAATATCAATAACTTGGTAACTTTTCTTAAACTTTACCAAATTAGAGGAAATGTCTCCAAATCGATAAAAATGACCCAAATCAATGAAATTACATTTGTTTTTTTAGAATAGAGTACTGAAATGATGCTTCTGTAGCATTTGTCGGTCAATCCATCCATCCTACTTAGTAACGCATTTAACTAATTTTTTTAATATCACTAAATTGATAAAAATATTTGTAAATCCATAAAAATATCATGGAATTGATAAAATCGCGCTTAATAAATGAAATTAATTGTGTTTTGTTAGGGGATAGTATTGTGAATTTGTCGTAAAATGGGACTATCAGTTCTACAGTCCCACTTGGCGATAAATTTGGCGATTTTTTAAGTTATCGCTAAATTGACGAAAATGTCGCCAAACCTTCCATGGAGATCACATTATTCAGACGACATGATTTCTATCAATTTATTTGAAGCAGATGATATCATGTCGCTTAGCAACGGATCCAATGTGTTATGTGTCATACGATTTTTATTAAATCTAATATAAATATGTATATAAAATAAATTTCATTGACATTGCATTTTTGACTGGATAATATCAATTACGGTCTTCAGGTTTAAACATCATTATTATTGATATTTCGGGGACAGTTGATTCACGGATTATTGATATTTTCAAATTATTATGCCATTGTTTCATTATGACGAAAATTGTTGAAACTCATACATAGTACGTTGTACAAGTAATCTTCTACAAATGCACGGGTATACAGGTATATTGGCATAAATTTTGATATATATTGGCATATATTGGAATCAATTACGACCTTCTGGTATTAAGATTACGGGGATTTTTGATATTTTCAATTTATTACGTCAGCCGACGTGGTTGTCGAGCGGTCAAAGGCAAGCGTTTCCGTAGTAATCGCTCGATCGCCACATTGTGGGTTCGAGCCCCACGTAAGGCATGGATGTTTGTGTTGTGGGCGCAATGTGATCCGCCCCCCTCTGGTGCGCCTGGGGCAACGGCAATGCACGGCTAAATGGTTCACACTCTGGCCGCTCAAAAGGCGAATGACGAAAGTCAAAAGTGCCTGGCCATTTGATTAAAAAAAAGAAAAAATTATTACGTCATCATTTTTATTTTGGTAAATATTTTTGAGACTCATATTACAATATGTTTAAGCTTCTACTAACACACTGGCATGTTTTCTAATCTGCGACAATATAAGTAGTACGTGGTTGCATATATTGATTCAATTTTTTTTTTTTTTTTGTAAATTTGCTTACAAAAGGGGCAAGAATATTTTATTCTTCAGATTTGCCCGTGAAGATAATTTTGCATAGTGAGAACAGATATTCTTAAACTTCTCTTTATGAGCAATAAATTTAATATTTTAACAGAATTTGCACATGATTGCGAATTATAAGTTTTTTTATATTATATACTCCGTACGAAGGACGGGTATGCTGCTAGTTTTATATATGAAAGAGACTTCACATTTAAAATAAATTTGGTAGGTAAATTTTTCAAATTTTTTTTTTAATTTTACATAACTCTTCATGATATACTTATTTGATGGCATTTTTAATACACTTTCCTACGTCCTAGAGAGTTAAAATTTGGAACACAGCTTAAATGTGTTGAACATTTTATTCTTCAAAAATTTGGTGGATCTTTAAATATAGATCCTACATTTTTTTCGAAATGGCCTGCAAATAATCCCCGTTCACTTCTATAAATCATTTTTAACAATATTACAATATGTAATATTGTTAAAAATTCTGATGTCGGCAGCGCATGTCTTTCCCTGCAGACTCATATTCACGTTCTCTTTATTTTTTCAATAATAATTTGAGTTTAACTGCACAAAATAACAGCCATAAGTATTTTAAATGACATTGAATTTGCACATTAAACTTAAATTTTGTTCTCATTTGATAGCTGGACTTATTGACAAAGGTGGCGTAGCGAAAACGCGAAAAAACTAGAATATCTCAAGAACGGCTAGTCTTAGAATAATGGGGTTAGTCTTATTCTTTTTGTTGTCAAAAATCACGTATAAAATAGGAACTTAATTGATGTAACTGAGCACACGTAGTCCTTTATTTTTATATTTAACGATTTTTACGGGCCATTTCGTAAAAATAGCCCGTCCCTTTTTCCTGAATCGTACCAGAATAACCTACAAATGATTTATGTACCAAATTTTGTTAAATTTGGTGTATAAATCACTTGTAGGTCATTGAAATATTATACACCAAATTTTGTTAAATTTGTTCCATTAGTGTTTAGCTAGAGTAGATAAAGGCAATTTCTGACGACTATTTCGCAAAGAAGGCAGATACTTTTATTACGAATCGTACTATAATCTAATGAACATCAGGATTTCCTACTAAAATCACACCTACAAAATTTTATGAAATTCGATCCATTAGTTTTTCAATTAGAGTGGATGTAATATCCTCACAGACATACAGAAACATACACAGATACACTCTTACATACACAGACGTATTCCTAAAAATAGTTTTTTCGTGTTCCAGAAATCCAAAAACGTGTAGATCCTTTGAAAATTCGAGTTCCGATCTTAGGCACGATTCCAATACTTTAAATACACTCACACACACACTCACACATATATTATCAGTGTATTATCTGCGTATCTAAATTCCGTGCCTATGCAATTACAATAGTTGTGATTTTAAATGATCCCTAAACTTTTACTATTTCTTCAACGAAACCTAATTTTAACTTATGCAGAATGCAAATATCTGAAGAGATAATAAGGTAAGTTACATAAGAATTGCTGAATTTTTTTCACACAAATTTATTTAGCTCTGGAGTCTGGAATACAAATTATATGAATGAAATATTCATTGATTTTATATAGGGAATCAGATGATTTATATTTCGATACAGTTTTAAATATTTAAGTACAATAAATTACTGTAGTACTGTGATAATGTAAAATATATTACTACTGAATGTATCACATTTTTGAGATTTATAAATGAAGTTGCTTTTCAGCTGGAAAGTGTTTCATAATCAATGCTTACGCAAGAAGAAGAGAAAAGTGCATTCAAGGGCCGCAGGGGCAGCGGCTGCCCCTGCAATCATCACCACTGAATGTACCACTTTTTTAAAAAATTTTAAATGAAATGGCGTTTCAGTTGGAAAGTGTTTCATAATCATTGCTTATGCACGATTGATCTTTCTTATTATAAATTAATTTCAAGGCAGTTATCGCGCAAACGGACAAACAGATAGAAAATCCAAAGTCATAACCACTTTTCAACTATGTGGGAAAGTGTTAAAAATTATTACGAACGGAAGAACATAAACAAACTATAATATGCAATGGTATTTTTTGAAGTAACTGCAGAGTCCATTTCAAGGATATGAGCGTGAAATTTGGTCCCAATAGATCAACAGTAGAGCGTCAGCTGGCTACTTCGAATATCCAGGGTTCTCGGTTGGAGCAGCAAGGTTCTTTACAAAACTTTCAAATCAATACGTTCTTATATATTTTCTCAATTCTCGAAAAAAAAAAAGATTTGTAAAATTGATCTTGGTTGTATCTTCCCTGTACTCAGTGTGTTTCTGTCATTTATAGATTTGAAAAATCGTACCAAATGTTATTGGATTTGCTGCATTTGTACAAGAGAATTGTACTCTATGTGCGTAAAAATGAAAGCTCTAATATTATTAGAACGGATCGTAATAATTTATAAATAATTATGTCTATTCATTTCGGGTTAAGTGTATTTATAAAATCTTTCATTCATGATAAGTGGATTTATTAAATTTTTCTCGTAAATTTTTTCACTGTAGTTCTAAAACAAGAAATATCTCAAAAGCGTTTAATAGCACCTTATCAATGTATTATTTTCATTAGATCAAAATACCACGTATTACATACAAATTTTTAAAAAAATGTTGTTCCCATAACTTTTGCTTTAAAACATTTTTCAGATTTATGAAGAAAAAAAAAGTATTTGAACCATTAAAGATTTCTCTTTCTATTCACCCCAAAATTCAATAAGCTCCTGACACACAGATGAATATAAGCATACCGAATTCTATTTAATTTTAATAATTGTTTCAGTGATATCGTGCAACAAACATATAATATAGTGAAAAAAACTGGATGATTCGCTCACAGGAATGGTGAAAACGTGCAGGTCTATCAAAATTTGGCTGTCATATTTTTGACTCCATTGAAATAATTTCCCTAATATCCTAACTCTGTATTTTAGGGAAAGTGTGATTTACTTATGAAGTGGTTTTAATTTCGTAGATTTTGAGATAACTAAAAGTGCGATGTGTGTGTTGGGGGGGAAGTAAAAAAAAATCCGTAACAGAGCTTATTTGATACTACCATATTTATTAATGCAACCCATAGCAGTGCTTTCTTAATGCTGCAGCTGCCATAATTTTTGTTACAACCCTTAAAAATGTAAAAACCAATAGAGGAAAATGTGTAAAAAAAATTTTTCACATGCATCTGATCAAACCAAAGTAGGGTCAAAGGCCTAGTGTTAATTCGAGGCCTCCATTTCCTTACGGTGTATTAAACACAAGCAAAACATCAAATAAATTTGTGGGCTCACTCCCATTTTCAAATGCAGAAAACTCCCAAACATTTTCGTTTAAAGTAATTCATTTATAATATTTAAAAGTATTAATATAGTTTATAATTTAAAATTGTAATTAATATTACCAGTTTTTAATTAATTAAAACATTTATTGTTGTTAAATTTCTTATCACATACCAAATTTAGGGACCCTTGAAATGTGAGGGCCCAAGGCAGCGGCCTTGAGGGCCCGAGCGTTAATCTGGCCCTGACCATATTATCGCTTCTTCAACAACAAAAATATTCCTAATGAGAACTTCTTGGAAGCACGTATCATTTTTTGTAGGTGTTTACTTCTTGATTGAAGTTCCCGCAGAATAACTTTCGCGCAAACAGTAATTGCCTTTCCGGTAAATGCATTTGTGTCTAAATTCAAGAATATTTTAATACCTACGAATGGCAGAATTTTTCCTTTCCAATGTGATTCCTTGGTGAGGGCTGGCATTTGTATAGTCAAACTTGTTACCGTTTTAAATTAAACAAAATGCCAACATATCCAACAACACATTTAAAAGAACAACTTACCCAATAGAAGTTGAAATATAATCCTAATTCAAGACGCTAATGTGAAAAGAACGCGTAAACTCTTCTTCTTGAATGAACAAGCGATTATACAACGAACAATAAATTACTGTCAGCACTACCTTCTACCAACGTGAATTTTTACTCTATTGTTAATCGCAGTCACAGAAACAAGCGTCTAGCCGGTAAAGCAAATGTTTAACCCACCCAACGCGCATTCTTGTGCGCATACATCAACGTCACTCTTCGGCTTTGACCAAGAGCCTGATTTAGTCACTTTAATGGCGGTTGAGCAAAATGCATGCGTGTGGGTTTTTTTTTGGAATAAATCAATCCCGTTGTCGTCTCAGGCGTTTCAACAAGTAAATATGGGGTAATTATGATTCCTTTGATAATACATTTTTCATTGTAATTCTTTATTTAAAAGCTATGTAAACATAATTTAGAATCTGCTCATTTTCAGTGCATTACAGTTATTAACAAACTAGTGTACTTTCAAGGCCGGAAATAATATTTAATTTTTCAGTCTTTTGAGTGCACTAGCTTGTGAAAGTTTCCATTTTTTATAATTTGTAATCAGCAGAACATTTATTTTTACATATTCCACGTTTTAAATGTTTATATATTCTATACTTAACATGAGTCAAGATATTTTTTTAATATATTATATTAAATTGTTTCACAGTGGGGAAAATACTAATAAGTAAGTATGCAACACATGTATAAGTATTAAACAGTATAAGTATGTTTCTTCCGTGTGTGTTAAATTTATGACATACGAATTATTTTTAGATTTTTATGTTTCCAAACATTTCTTATTACTCAGTAATCAGTTCATACCTTATAAAGGTTTTTAATGTTGCTTGAATTACTTCTATTTCTCATCTGATATTGCCTGCAAGTTAGAGCATTTTATTTATTAAAAAATATTCATTATCTTTAATCCCGTTATCTGTAAACTCAAAGGCCATGCTGGATATAATCCAATCAAAAATGCAATTCAGATCAAATGTATTTATATACATTTCTATATTATTTGAAACAAAACAGATTTACCGCTGTTTTAACTCATTGGTTTTAATCCCGTTGCTTAGCAATATAGTATATATTTACATTTTTTTTTTTCAAATATAAACTCATTGGGTTTAATTCTGTTGCCTAGCAATATATCATTTTTTTTTTTCAAATAACTTTGCAGAGCAAATATCGTCTGCATAGTACAGTTGAATTTGAAGGGAGTAGAAAAAAAATTCGAGATATCGAAAATTAAAAAAAATTTAAGGAATTCATAAAAGTGTATACATACTAGTTCTATACTTTGCACATTTAAAAAAAAATCACTTACCCAATTCTCTGTCAGCAAGATAAAGTATTACCCAAGAAAATGCCGACAACAAATAAAGCGAAGCTTGAAATGATTGGATACACATTTATGTACGTACATACATTATTAAAATTTAATCTTCCATTTCTTTACTTTACAAAATAGTCATCTATGACAGTTTAGTTACAGCCTACGGAATCCTTCAATATCTATCACATTTTCCAAATGAGCTACAGATCCAAATGGGTTTAATTTTGTGGTGATAGTTTACTTTAAAACTCTGAATAATACTTTGGTCCAAAGGCTGTAACTTAGAAGTTGTGTTTGGTGGCATGAAATGAACTTTCACGGATTTTAATTTCGGCACGCTATTATGCGCTGTATAATTATCCAAGAAGAGAAAACAATATCGCGATTATCAGGCATACACTTAAAAAATAGTCCTGTTTCATCTGCATTAAGCATATTTTTTGGATCTTATTTTCCAAATGAAAGGATGAAAACGGTAAGATGATCCAAATGGTAAGATAAAAAAATTCGAGATATCGAGAGTTTGATCAGAAACATTTCGAGTTAAAGAGTTTTTTTTTACATTAGTTTTATACCGTGCGTGAAGGGAAATGAAAATATTTCGAGATACAGAGGTTCGACATATCGAGGTTCACCTGTACTATGTCAATGGGAGGTTTAATAATGTATTTTTTATTTACAGCATACCCATACTTTGTACGGTGTATATAATATAAAGAAACTATTCACAATCATGTGCAAATTCCTATAGTATACTAAATGACATTTTTAATCAAAATATTCTGTTTTTATTTCATTTTGGCAGATCATTTCGGCAAAAATAAAACAAGATATAACCTGTATTAGTAGATTACATGTATAAATTAATAATATCAATAAAACTGAAAGCAGTAATTGATTCCAATATATGCCAAAATGAAAGTGTTAAAATTATATGGGAAGACCCGTACTACTTTTAATGTCGTAGATTAGAAGATATGTCTGAGTGTTAACATCATCACAATTCTATCCCCTAACAAAACACAATTCATTTCATTTATTTAGCGCAATTTTATCAATTTCAAGATATTTTTATGGATTTGCAAATATTTATATCCATTTGGTGACATTTTAAAAATTCGCTAAATGTGTTACAAAGTAGGACTGTTGAACTGACAGACAAATGCAAATGAAACATCATTTCAGTACTCTCTTCTAACAAAACAAAATAAATTTCATTGATTTGCTTCGTATTTAAAACATTTGGCGACATTTCCGTCAATTTAACAACGTTTAAGAAAAGTTGCTAAGTTAGCGATATTCTGCCAAATTCATAGCTCTGAATAAAACATCCTGATCCCGTTTGTATATACTAAATGAAAACACTAAAATTGTATTAGAAGATATACAGATTTTCACTTCTTTTATTTATATAGATATATTTTTTCTGTTATATTTTAACAAGCAGTAGAAATTTACAAAATTATAAGTTTACAGATGCTGGTAACTATTTACAATAATGATGGAAACTCGCCCTTTGTAGAATTTGTCGATCTGGATTTATGATGCAATACAAGCGATAATGCTGTGTTGGGGTTTGGTGGAGATAATTCAGATTTTGAATTTCTTGAAAGTTTTCTTTTTTTTCTTGCATGAAATGTTCGCTGTGGAATTATGTTTTTGTTTGCTGGCGAGTTATTTAGTTGTGGAGGGAATGTAGGTTTTGCTGACTGTATTTCATTAATGGCAGTGATGGAGGCTACAAAAGATTTATAGCCTTTTTCCATAAAGTCAACACCTTCAGAATTTTTGAGCGACTTGATTAAATTAGAAAATTTTATTATTAGGGCATCCTTACTGTCCTCAAGTGTTATAGATTGTGACTTGTGGCTTTTTGAAAGTTCTTTAATTATAATTTCAGGCTCATTTATTGTGTCAATATGTAAAGGATAATCATCTGGTTCAGGTGTTACATTTCTATGGACATTTGATAATTTTAATGTTTGGCAAAGATGGTGTATATGCTTACACATGTTCCATTTAATGGAGGAATCTACACATGTACATGTGTATTTATGTATACATACTTTGCAATCTGAACACATAAGCTGACAGCTACAATCATTACCAGTTTTTTGAATTTCATATAATTCTGTGTTTTTTTCAGAGCAGATTGACCATACATTATCTCTCTCTGTTATAGGTGATGTTAGTGTCGTGCTTGCTTTATGTCTATTTCTGATATCTTTTAATTTATTTGTTACTTTTCCTTTATTAAAAATTATTAGTCTGTCGAACATTTTATCACGTACAAATTTCATTATACCATGTATGGCTTTGTCTAGTCGTTTCACATTTTTCCCATGAAGATAAATATATTTTAAAGTTCTGTGCATCCTTTCTATGTGCATGTTTGTGTTGATTCCTGCGTGAAGTCTGTGACAATATGCCCATGTTGTTGTGTTGTTGAAGGCCCAGACCACACGACCAACCCAGGGGTTTATGGTAACAAATTGTGTGGCCGGGATGTTGTTGTGTTGTGTAAATATTGAGAGTTAAAGTATGTTGAAAATTCAACAGTGTCAGGGTCTTCATGGAGTTGTTGTGTCACTGTCTCAATCATTATATTAAATGTGTTTACATCACGTTCCTGCATAAGTGCCCTGATAATTTGATAAACGTGAATTTGCTTTTCTCTTCCATTGATTTTTTTTAAGTTTTTGCGCCATGCCCTATCAACCTGCCATGCACAGAAGAGACGTATTCCAGGCAAGCCCATCTCAGATATCCAGGCATTAAAAAAGGATTCAGCCATATCTGACATAAAAACCTTAGGTTTAATTTCACCAATTCTTTTTTTAATTTCTGAAAAAAATATAGATAAGATTATTTGGTCACTTCTGTTTGATATAAGAAAAGCACATGGAAATCCTTGGCGTAAATCATCAATAATGAGTAAGGTCATAAGTTCAAACCCATAGCCATTGACACCATGCGTGCCATCGATGCAAATACAGTCAGATCCAAATTTTTTTAGTATTTCCCCCTGAGCTTCAGTCATTATTATAAGTGCAAAATCATTATCTCTTAGCTGTGTATGTTTGATTCCTTGTGCTTTATGAAAAAGGACACATGGGCTTTCAGAATTTTGCATCTCATGTATCCAGATATCGACACTCATACAATCATTGCTATGTTTAACAGCATCTGAAGAAAGACTGTAGCCCTTTTCAATGTTATGTAAATCTTTTTTTGTTAAAAGATGTATGCGTTCCAACTGAGAATCTGATATAGAATCACGTATCTGGTCTAATATGTTATCGAATGGGACCTTTGCTGCTATTTTTGCTGCCAGTGAATTTCTTTCATCATTCGTCAAAGTTAGATGACCTAGATCATTCTGGTGCCCTACATGAGTGCTTTGATAAAAGATAGAACATTCCCCCGATTTGTGTTGTAAAACTTGAATAGCAGCAGGGCAATGTGCATTTATTTTATTTGAGCCCTGAATTTTTAAATGACGTATGCCTTTGCCTTCTGATTCAAAATAACCGGATCGATGGCATTTAAAAAATTGCTGTTTGCCCCCTTTGACACCATATTCATTACATTTAACATATCTTGATTTAGTTTGAATCTCAATGTTTGACTTCCAGGCAAGAAAGCTATCAAAAGAATCAAATTTTAAATCATTATTATTTAGTTCTATTTCATGTGCACTTTCAAAATGGCTATTTATCTCCCCCTTTTCAAAACTTTCACTACACAGAGGACAATTATTTTTTTTGTGACTAATCAATGAAGGTTCAGATGTATGATACTTACGCTGGTGATATTTTAAATTTTTCTGATGAGTGAAATTAGAATTACACATATCACACTTTAAATTTAAAGATTTTTGTTGGTTCAGTGTTTCATATAAAGAGGTATTCAGTGGATGGATTTTTTTAACATGGCGCTTTAAAGTGTATTTATTACAAAAAGTTTTCCCACATTCAGCACATTTAAACGCATTACCAGAAGATAAATCATTTTCAGCTGTATCAGAACAGGAAGCAACCACAGAATTGGAAACGACATCCAGATCTTTTTCATAAATATTGGAAGAAAAGGAGTTTGAAGCAGAAGATAAATTATTTTCAGCTGTATATGAACAGGAAGCAACCACAGAATTAGAAACGACATCTAGATCTTTTTCAAAAATTCTGGGAGAAAAGGAGTTTGAAACAGAAGATAAATCATTTTCAGCTAAAGAGGAAGCAACCACAGAATTAGTAAGGACATCCAAATCTTTTTTATAGATTTTACGAAGAAAATCAGAGGTTGAAAGATTTTCTGAAACAGTAGCAGAACTAGATGCAACATGTTGCTCACAAATACTATTAAAATAAATTTGGCCCTGAAAAGGGCCGTTTTTTTTGGATTTCATCAGACATATTGAAGTTGGGAAATAAACTTGATCAAGCACCGAATATAAGCAAAGCAAAAAATAGTGCGACTGACGATGATTTTGCAATTCTCCGCGAAAATCTGCACTTCTGTGCGATTGGTCAGAGCGGAGCGTGACGTTGACGTATGCGCACAAGAATGCGCGTTGGGTGGGTTGAACATTTGCTTTACCGGCTAGACGCTAGTGTCACAGAATACTATGGGTATGTGGTCGATGGCAGCAATGCACAACGTGGTAGAACCAGTCTGGACGAGTTCACTTCAGTCACGAGTTCAGTGAATTCCAGCCTCTCTGGGACAAGAGAGGGTGAACTGGAACGTATTCAAAAGAGCACTTTTCGAGCCGCATCTAGCAGTACCCAACATTATGAGCACGGCGGATATTGACTCTGCCACGCACACACTCACAACAGAAATCAGGAGAGCTATTGCATCTGCCACAACACATCGTGAGTCACCAAAAATGCCCACACTTTCCCACCATGTCAAACAATTAGTTAGGCAAAGGAACAGAATGCGTAAGACATGGCAGGCTAATAGAGACCCTACCCTCAAAAGGGAGCTTAACAGACTCACGTGGAAAGTCAGGGATAAAATTGTCGCAGAAAAGCAGCAACAGTATAAAGAGTTAATTGAATCCCTTAGCTCGGAAGACGTATCGCTCTGGCAATTCGCTAAAAGACTCAGAAAACCTCAAATTAAACTCCCGCCACTAATAGATGGCGCTAATATTGCGTACTCAGACGAAGAAAAGGCAGAGGCGCTTGCTAGGCATTACGAAAAGCAATTTGAACCAAACCACGATCTAATGTGTCAGGACACCCTAAGAATGGTTAGGCAAACTCTAAACAATTTCAGGAACTCCCCGGTCACGGCTGAGATTAACCCAGCCACCCCGCAAGAAATAGTAGAGATTATCAAAAACCGTAAAAGCCCAGGGCACGACAAAATCAGGAATATCGCGGTAAAAAACCTACCCTTAAATATAATATTTTACTTGACCATCTTAATAAATAAAATACTAGAACTAAATTATTTCCCCAAAGAATGGAAGGAAGCGATAATTATAGCGATCCATAAACCTGGTGAGGATGCCTCAATTCCAGCCAACTACAGACCAATCAGTTTGTTGCCGACACTTAGTAAAATTACTGAGAAAATAATTCTTAAGAGACTGAACACGCACCTTAGTGAGAATGACATTATCATTCCGGAGCAGTTTGGATTTCGGCCAAAACACTCCACCACTCATCAATTGCTGAGAGTGGTAGAGTACATTTCTTCTGGTTTTAATAATAAGACACCCACAGCTGCGATTTTTCTTGACATCCAAAAAGCCTTTGATAAAGTGTGGCACTGTGGATTAGCTTACAAATTGATCACTCTAAAAGTCCCTGACGCACTTGTCAAACTTTTAATTTCATACCTAAATAACAGACACTTTCAAGTCAGAGTAAAAAATAACTTATCTACACCCAAGCTCATTAAAAGTAGTGTACCGCAAGGATCCATCCTGGGCCCGACACTCTTTAACATATATCTAAATGACATTCCCAGGACCCCAGACACGGAGCTGGCACTCTATGCAGACGACAGCGCGATACTTGCAAAACACCCTTACGTCTCAGTAATGCACAGACAGCTACAACAACACTTAGACATACTCCAAACATGGCTGGAAAAATGGCGAATAAAATTAAATCCCAATAAATGTCATTGGATTTATTTCTCAAGAAAACGTAAACCTCCGCCTCCTCTGTACATAAACAACCATGCCCTAAAAGCGGAAAAATCTACTAAATACCTAGGTGTAACGATAGACTCCCACCTAACTTGGAAACTGCACGTAACGAACATAATCAAAAAAGCGTATATAACCATAGGAGCCTTATACCCAATGATAGGGAACGGAAATCTAAGTTATCAAAATAAACTCCTAATTTATAAATCGGTCATCTGCCCGGGAATGCTGTATGCAGCACCCGTATGGGGATATGCCTGTAAAACTACCATAGACTTATTAGAGACAAGACAAAACAAAACCCTAAGGATTATAAGGAAAGCCCCTAGATACTTAAGAAACTCGGTAATTAGGAAAGACTTCAAAATAAAAACTGTTAGAGCCCAAATCAAAAAGCTAGCGCTTAAATTCTACAAAAATCTGCCATCTGTCCCAAATGAACTATTATTTAATCTGCATGACTATGATCATCGCAAGGCTAAATCTCGTAAGAGACCCCGCTCGGTACTTAACTTTGATATTCGGTACTAGGAACGCCCCACCTTAATCAGTTGATATTAACGAAAACTCGCGATCTTTGGTTTTCTACAAAATGTTTAAAATCCTAAACTGCTAAAATGCTAGGTTACCCTCAGATCTGCATCAACCCCCCAAACTGCTTAAACTCTTAATGTGCAACAAACTGCCACACTAAGAGCTAGGACAAATAATAAAAACAGTAAATCAAAAACCTCGAACCTCCAACTATGGACCAATGAAATAATGTCACAGTATGAAGATAAGAACCACACCTAGAGATTGGAGATTAAAGGCGCTTCGCGCCTGGTGCTCTGTTCTGGACGAAACTCTATGAGTGAGTTCAGTGAAGGTAATAGAGAAGTTTCTGGAGGGGGATTTTCGCTGGTGCATTACTGGGATGACGGTCTCTGCGTTGATGTAATAGTGGTAACCGAGCTTTGGAACGTTTGATATGGTGATGGAGCATTGAAATTTTTTAGTCACTATTGATAAAGTGATATTCATTTTGTGTCAGTTCATGCTATTTAACTGAGTGTTACACGTCACCCTTATTTACAGAAAAGTCCCTTTTTTTAAATTACCAATTTTAACAAAAATAAGTTTAAAATGATTTAGTAATTATAATATATAGATTTACAAAAATATAATTTTAAAATATAAATTTTTTAACAAAAACAATATTGTACTAAACAAAATATTGTATAGTACGCCGAGTGGGAGCAAATTTTAGTTTCAAGTAAATTATATGAAGAAAGTAAATTCACTGGCGGATCAACAATTTCAAAGGCCCTAAGTTAATCCTCTATCGATGGCCTAGCATGACGTCGTACAATTAAATACTGCCATCAAGTTACCATTAATTTAAATTGGTTTTATTTTTTACTTGATGTATCATTCTGTTTTTGCTACTCTACTGATTTCGTTTTTGGTATCAAAGACATAATTAAATATAGAAACCCCACTTGATTAAAAATTATTTCATCCCAAATTAAAAAAAATAATAATTACCTCTCAAAATGTAGACCTTTTACATAAAAATTCGAAAACGAGGTAAATGTGTGTGTGGGGGGGGGGGGGATCTATTTGCCCGGGACCAGAAACTTGACCTTCTAAATCGGCTAATGGGAAAAACATCTTGCTTATATGGTATAAGAGGTAAATATTCTTGCATAATAAATGTGATCAGTTAAAAGAAAAATATATGCACATTTCATAAGAAATATGTTTTAAAATAAATGCATCCCCTTTAAAAGCATACAGTTTTTTTATACAATTTTTTTCTTTTTTACGATATTTTCTTCTTCCTTGAAACGTTCCATTTCATACACAATAAAATATTTTTAGGCAGATGTTGATTTCAATAAAATATTTCTATTGAATTGATCTCAATAGAATTTAAAACTATTGTATCAATAGGTTTTTACACCAAAATACTTTCACTGAAAAGCTAACTTTTTTTTCTATTCAATTGGAACAGACTTTTGAACACTCGGAAGCAAATATTCGAAATATAGTTTTTGTAAAATATTCTGGCAAAATAATATGCGAAATATTACAGATACGAATTCAAGGAGGGTGGTGGTGGTGGGAGGGGGTGATGTCAACACCCTCTATATTCAAGGCCTCCACACCATCCCGTAATGGCCGACACCGTAGTCCAACGCAATACGAATTTGTACTGAAATTGTTTTTGGGCGAATTTTTTTTTTCTTTTTTTTTTTTTTTAATTTAAATGTTCCAGCAGGATGAGGATTTTTTTTTCTTTAAAATATATCTGCTTTAATTTAAATTAGAATTTGTTGACATAAATAAGATTCTTTCTTTCTTTTTTTATGTGTGATTTGGAATGAAAGAATAATCTTAATAGAACCACTTTATAATTTGATAAGTTACTAAAAACTTTATAATTTAATAAGTAAAAAATCAAATCCTTACTGAAGATTAATTTAAATTCAATCGAAATAAATTAAAATTTACATGATTAAAAAGTATCAGAATGTAAAGGTCATATCTATCCTAACACAATTTAAAGAAGTATATAGATTGTACTATATAGTAAAGTATATACTAAAATAGATTGAAGTACATAATAAAATTGTACTTTAATTGCTAAAGATTACATACTTCATTAATATATAATTAATATTGGTCTATTACTTAATTTTAATTTATTCGATCACAAGTAGTTAGCATTCTAAAATCAGACTTACCCTCCAAGATAGCTGAAAATCAAACATAATTATAATTAATTAATTCCAAAAGGCCTGGAGTCAAAAGAAGAGGCAGGTGTGGATCCAAAATAACATTTATTATATATACATATATATATTTTTATATGCATTGAGAAGTGAATATCTATCCATTTAAATTCTTGCACAGTTTTATACCAACAAATTAATGCATAATCATACACACCATTATCTAATGAAATTACTAACTCATATAGCATTTCTTAATATCCTTTAAGTAAGTTTCATCATTACAAATTTACCTTTCAATATTCATTACACAATTCTTATATTCATTCAAAATTACAGATTTAAATTAATATTCATCAAACTATTATTATCCTTCCCCTCTAGTCTCTATGTTGGGGTTCATTTAAATTTATTATATCAGTATTCGATAAGAGCATTGTAAATAAATGCTATCATAACAGATGGACTTAATTATAATAACAAGTTGATTTAGATTTCAACTATATATTAAATGGGCAAAAGTAAAATCTTTAAATTAAATCTCTCTTTACTATTTATTGTTACCCCAAATGATATAGTCTTTCATTGTAGTTTCTCAGGACAAATGTAGACTAGGACTTACGTGGTTGAGCAGTCGTGGATTCCTTTATGGATTGTTATTTTGACATCTGCATCTACGTAAACAGGTCTTTTATAGCACAGATTGTTCCTTGTTACACTGAATATGAGTTGTCGGCTTATACGACACCTTAGTTCTAGGAAGCATTTCTCCAAGAACACACCAGCACTTGATAAAGTATGCCGAATTAAGATGTACGACATAGTAGGACCCTTGTCCATAACTATCAGTCGTCCCATACTCTAACGACGTCAACATTGGAGTTTCAATATACCAGGCCATGATTATTCATTACGGATTAAGTTAATATGTGCACATTCTGTTTTTCTAGGCGCCTGTCTGTAGTTATTGCCTGCAGATGTGAAATGTGTGAAAATAGGCACTTCTAAAGGCATGTGTGAAAATAGGACTTCTAAAGGCATATGAAATGACTCTTTGGCCATTGCATATGCCTTTAGAAGTCTTTTAAAGAAACTTGTAAAAATCCAATTTTGCAAAATATTGGATATTTAATATTAAGTTCATCATTAAAATTTAAATTCAAAAAAAGTTTAAAAGGTTCTGTGCATTAATTAGAATTGCACAAAATGTCTTTTATGACAAAAAGCATGTATGCAGCTAATAATTTCCAAGGTGAAAATAAAAATTTAAAACCCTAACATAAAATGAAACACATGTATGGAAAGTAATTCCAAGGTAAGTTTAAATATTTATATAAATAGGTTACATCAATACACTATATATATAATGTTTCAGTTAAATAAGTAGAAACTAATAATTATGTTTAAATTTAGTTTAAAGAAAAAATAATGCAGTGATGTATTAACATTTAGTTTAAATCAAACTATAGTATTTATATTAACTTCATGAATATTAAATTTATTTTTTATTTAATTTATTTTAATTTTTTAACTCAACTACACTCATTCTATACTCTCTAAAAGCCAATACTTTGCCATTTTCTATCTCGGAAAGGTGAGTACTTTTTGGCATTTTGAAAATTAAACAAACATGCAATACAATGGTATAAACATTAGCGATACACCTACAGCTATCTTATAAAGATAAGGGATGAAATATGCTCAGCATTAAAATCTTTGTGAAAACAAGCTGTAAAAATATAGTTATAGTTTATTTTGTTGCAATCCTATTAGGCTTTACATATATAGAAAATTCGAAAAAGTTTTTTTTTAAGGACAGCACTATTACTGTACATGTTTGAAAAATAGGCTATCACTTTTTTAATGTTGCAAGTTTACGTTTCTTATTTTCTGGTTTTTTCACATCATTTCTCTCTTTGCAATAGTTTTTTAAAAATGTATTCGTGGCAGCCATGATAATATACCTGGTAATGACAGTAGAGGAATGACCACCAGGACAATTGCCTTTCATAAAAATTTCTTTTTCGGTTAAAATAAAAACTGCTAAACTGATAACCAATTGTCGTTGATTGTTTACATTCAAGAAAAGATGTTCGAAATCAATGGAAACTAATTTTTGTACAATTATAAATACATGAATTACAATTTCAAGAACTTCGGGCTGCGGATACATCAAACCACCCCTATCCATCTTTTCTATAACAGAACTTTCAATCAGAGGAGACTCTTTAACAGTTGCAATAGTTAAGTTTATCTTACAAAAAGTACAGTTATGAAGTTTTTTAACAGTGGCAAATGCACAATATCCTGCTACGTAAGATATCACAGGGATCATATCAGATACATTAGAAACATCATCATCCAAAACGGAAATGCTTTGAGCAAAGGTAGGAAGATCATCAGTCTGAGAGGTTTCTAAGTCTCCTATTTCGTTATTCTCTACATCTACAGACAATTCACCATATTTACAAGATTTAATCTTTAAAGGACCGATACTTTGTAGTCGTAATTTACTTTCAGTTTCAAACACCTGTCGCAAAGATATCAAATATTGTGAACCTGCAAGTTGTCTGAATTTCCCAAACCTTTGCTCTAAAGCATCCGTTTGAATTTTTCCAGTTAGGATATACGAAAACCCTAATTCATTTACACAGTATGATAAAAGATCCAACACACCATGTGTTGTATGCGTTAAAGCAGCATGAGTTTCTCTGGTCAATATACCAGTCGTGTATTTCAAATTTTTCCAATTCTCTAACCAGATTAGGAACTTATTTAAAAATTTAGTCTTTTCATCTGTTTCAGACAAAGTAAGTGGCTCTTGAAAAAACATCTCTTTTACATTGTCCTTTAAATAAACTTTTAACATTCATTATCGACCACCAGGTATATATTAGGCGAACATAATCAGCTGTATCCTGGCAATGTTGTAAGTCATTACTTTCATCAAACTGGCGTAGGCCCTCAATAACATGATTGTTAAAAATTTGCAGAACAAACTTTACATTTTGTCGCTCAAGATTTGTTGGTATCAATGCTTTTAATGTTACCCCATATGCAAATTTCAATATATTTCCTGCTTCAATAGAATGAAGTTTTTTTATCGTTCCAAAACAAGCAGTTTTTGTGACGCCAGGTTTTTCAAAATCAGGATAAAACATACATTGTCCTGCATTCTTTTGATTCAGCCAGTTGTTCCTTATACATTTTAAGATGTGCACGGGATCATAAATAAAATATAGAGGTCTATTTAAATCTGACGGATGTTTATATATAATGCTTTGCTTTGGAGGAACATTAAAGAAAGACATAGCTCTGCCGTTAATGGCATTATTGTCAGAACTTATGCATATCACCTTAAATCCAATTTCCTCCAAACCTACTGTTACTTTTTTAATTATAGTAAACAGACTTTCTGCGTTTATTTTTTGAACTGGCACTATATGTGCAACATCTTTATATGTCGATAAAAAGCTTTGAACCATAAAAACATATGCACTTGTTGCACATTTTACATTATCATATGCATGGCCAACAATGCTCCCTCCCTTAAAATCCATGACAGGTTTAATGTGGATTTCGTCCATCATTAAACACACTGTACAGTCTTCAGACTGTAAAGTTTGATAGCGTTGTTTAATATAAGACAAAAAGTTATCTTCAAATTGTTCATTGACAGGGTTTAAGTGAAAGGAAGAACATATTCTGTAAATTGTATAGGGATGTGGTAAAATAAAATGATGAGAGTTTCGTAAAAACTTATAAGCATGGGGAGATATTGAGAACAGCAAACTACAGAAAATCAAAAATTCAGTATTATATTTAAAATGGTGTTTTCCATTAACGATTAAAGAGAACTGTTCAAGCAAGAAATCCAAATTTTTGTTTGAAGATGGTAACAAAGTTTTCAACAAATTTACCGAATCACTTATTACATTAAAGATTGATTTGCTCGAATTTGTTTCAACATTTTGATTAAGCAACTCAACCTCTTGCAGTATCTCTGTAGCATCATTAACATTGCATAATAAGAAAGGAAAAATAAACTTCTTTACCTTTGATAATGGTATATTCCTAAAATAAGCAGTAGTATTCATCGAGGAGTTTATTAAGATGCATTTATGAATAACTGGTACTGGAGTCACTTGTATTAATAAAAACATCACACTGTCAGATGTTACTGTTACTGTCCATTCTTTTGGTATGCAGACAAGATTAATTTTGCTTTTAAAGTCTTCAAAACTTTTGCACAATCGTTCCTCATCATATGAAGACTTGCTATCGATGCTTTGCTGAATAACTTTTTCTAAATTTTGCATTTCTAACCTTAGGCGTTTCTCATCTGGGGCTTCACGTGAAGTAGTTGGTTTTGAAAAATACTCTGGACAACCTGGTAAGCAAGATGGAACTGCGCCTTTTCTTAACTTTGGTGCAGATAGCGGAATCGTTACCGATGTGCCAGTTTTCTCATCGTAGTGTACAGTCTCTCGAATAATATCACCAGATGTAAAATGTTGCTCACAAAGCTAAAAAAAATTAAAAAATATACATTAGTCCTTATGCATATATGCACTGCTTAATGAAAGAAGTGCATGTTTTGCTCTTTCGATGTATTTTACTTAATAAATAAATCCTGTGGGAAATTAAAGAGCTTCGAACATAACAGAATCAGGGGTACCACAGAATCAGTTAAATTACCACTACTTTACTTCTAAATAGTTAAACAATATCTCATGACTAATCATTGCTTCGAGATGTTTCACTGTATAATAATATTCCTTAGAATTATATTAAATAATCAAATATAATTATTTGAACACTTAGAAATTAAAAATATCTAGGCACCAGCCAGAAATCGAACCCGGATCATTATCATGCTATATTAAATCAAATATAGGTTCATAAATTCCTAAACTAATATAATTTCCCAAACTCATATACATAAATTAAACCTTTAAGTACATAAATTCAATTAGAATTTAATAAGTTTAACGACATAATCTTATTTTTTCAAATTACAATATCTTTCTATACTTCCCTTGTACATTAAATTAAAACACATGGGAGGAACCAAATTATATATATGTTCTAGGTTAGCTTATTTAAAATCCTGCATACGCATATACATTTTTTATCAATGTGTTTTGCTCTTTCGATGTATTTTACTTATTAAAATAAATCCTGTGGGAAATTAAAGAGCTTCGAACATAACAGAATCAGGGGTACCACAGAATCAGCTAAATTACCACTACTTTACTTCTAAATAGTTAAACAATATCTCATGACTAATCATTGCTTCGAGATGTTTCACTGTATAATAATATTCCTTATAATTAGATTAAATAATCAAATATAATTATTTGAACATTTAGAAATTAAAACTATCTAGGCACCTGCCAGAAATCGAACCCGGATCATTATCATGCTATATTAAATCAAATATAGGTTCATAAACTTTAATATAATTTCATAAATTCCTAAACTAATATAATTTCCCAAACTCATATACATAAATTAAACCTTTAAGTACATAAATTCAATTAGAATTTAATAAGTTTAACGACATAATCTTATTTTTTCAAATTACAATATCTTTCTATACTTCCCTTGTACATTAAATTAAAACACATGGGAGGAACCAAATTATATATATGTTCTAGGTTAGCTTATTTAAAATCCTGCATACGCATATACATTTTTTATCAATGTGTTTTGCTCTTTCGATGTATTTTACTTATTAAAATAAATCCTGTGGGAAATTAAAGAGCTTCGAACATAACAGAATCAGGGGTACCACAGAATCAGCTAAATTACCACTACTTTACTTCTAAATAGTTAAACAATATCTCATGACTAATCATTGCTTCGAGATGTTTCACTGTATAATAATATTCCTTATAATTATATTAAATAATCAAATATAATTATTTGAACATTTAGAAATTAAAACTATCTAGGCACCAGCCAGAAATCGAACCCGGATCATTATCATGCTATATTAAATCAAATATAGGTTCATAAACTTTAATATAATTTCATAAATTCCTAAACTAATATAATTTCCCAAACTCATATACATAAATTAAACCTTTAAGTACATAAATTCAATTAGAATTTAATAAGTTTAACGACATAATCTTATTTTTTCAAATTACAATATCTTTCTATACTTCCCTTGTACATTAAATTAAAACACATGGGAGGAACCTAATTATATATATGTTCTAGGTTAGCTTATTTAAAATCCTGCATACGCATATACATTTTTTATCAATGTGTACATATGTATTTAAAAAGAACAGTACTTACCCTAGAATTTTTAGTAACTTCGAATCCATCTCTTCTAAGGAAAAAAATCCATTTTTTTCTTACTTCAGGATCTTTTGGAAAATTGAAAACAGCAGAACGTGGGCCGTTATTGTAGTTCCCACGACAGCCGACTGCCGAACAACGATACGGCATTACACAATTAAATCTTCGAAAAAATGGTAAAAAAAATAGCTGTAATTAACAGCTCATATAAAATATAAATAAAGAAACGTTAAAACGAATTCAATATTCGATCACACTGAATATAGAGGGTGTTGAATGGGGACGGCTGGCTAGACTACACGACGCTACCCATGCGTTGTCAGTTCTTCTGGATATACCTTTGGACTACGAAGTCGGCCATCTTGCCACTTCCGGTTTTCTCTGTGGGGGCCTTGAATATAGAGGGTGTTGGTGATGTCCGACACAGGTTTTTGATACACAGTGCTCTATGTTCCCTTTAGCAATGGAGGCAGGAGTAAAAATCACATTTTTGTCAATAATCTTATACAAAAATAATGTCCGCTACAATAGATATATACGATTTGAAGATGTAAGCTGTGAGGAGAGTAGGGGGGCATATTTCAGTTCTGATAAATTGCTAATGGTGTAGAAGGAGAGAGGTGAAATTCTCTTTCTTTTTCCTGAAAAATATTCGGATCTTGATGACATCGGGCTCATCAATGTGGTATTAAATACATTATTTCGGATTATTGGTCAAATGTGTACTTAAAAGCATAAAAGTGCGTACTTGAAATTACGTTTAAGTATACATCTTCTAGGATAGCCCCACTCCCTCACAACCGTGTTTCAGCTCAAAATCATGCGTACGCCATTGCATAGCATATGTATAAAGATGTGCGTATCAAACGTTCGACTCTCCGATTTGGATGAATTTATATATTTTGAACAAATTTTAATAAGAATCAACCGTTTTTTCAACAATGTCTCACTGTATAGACGACACCTCGCGAACATATTAATCGATTTATAAGAAGATTCATATGACTTTTTCAATCGGTAAACTTAAGTAGCCTATTTATTTTACTGATCAGCATATTTTACACAGTAATTTGTATCCCTAATAATTTTGCACTTTTCCCATTAATTTTTATATACTGAGACAGGTAGGGAATAAATATGTTGCTCCAGCTCCAGAAATGTAGTGTGTATTTAATGTTATTGAAATATAGTATGAACGTGTTAAAAAAAAAATAAAACACATCAGTGTATTTTTAATTGTTATTTACAGTTTTCATAACACAAAAATCTATAAAATTTGCTCGTTTTTTAATTGCAACAAGGGTGTTGGCGATAGATGAGATTAATTCGATGTACAAATAATGATAGAAAATGATAAGACAGGCCGGCAAAAAAAAATTCTCTGCTAACTTGGATGTGACATTAGTTTTTAACTAATTTGGTTATACTGATTTCAAATATGATGCTATATTTTCTTTGTATCACATCACGTTCTCGAAATATCGCATTCCGTGTTTATTGCTATAATGTTATATAAATCAAACTTTTGATCCCGCAATTCAAACAGAATGTGCTGATAAAAATCTGAAAAAATTAATTATGCACTGCATGATCCTTATGTTTGGAAAATTGTTAGTTTGTTGACATTGTTAATAATTTACTTGGGAAACAAAACAGCCTAAAACTACAAATATATTATAGAATTATAGTTAAAACCTTTTCACCGTCTTGGCTGCAACATGAGCATAAAACTTCATTTTCTCCGCAACCATCTTGATGTATTTCCTCCGAATCTAGGTGATATTAGTGATGAACAAGGTGAAAGGTTCTACCAAGACATCAAAATAATGGAAGAGCGAGACCAAGGAGGGTGGGGCACTCGTGCATTGGCAGTTTACTTTAGGAGTATTAAGCTTAGAGGAGAGATACGAAGTATTAAGCTTAGAGGAGGTATACTATACTTCTTATTACTGCTCTAACGTATTAAGAGGGACTGGCGAAGTATAGTGCACGCAAAAAAATCGTAAAAGCGAAAATTTCTTAAATGAAACCGTGCGTAGTTTCCGCAATGAAATTTATAGTGAAACTTCTCAATATCGGACACTCACGGAGAACGAAAACGTATCCGTTATTTAGAAAAAAATATATTGCTACAATTTTGTAATTACTATATTTGTCTGTTAATCACTGTTACGTTTTTAAAACTTATTTATCATACAATTCTGAATACCATTTATTTCTTAAACCATTCATGCAAAGTACCCCCTTTTTGACCATTTTTGGACATTCAAAGTACTTTAAAGGAAAAACTAGATTTCCTATTTCAGAAAAATTATGATTTTTTATTTCAGCACATCAAAATATCTTAAAATCAAACCTGAACAGTAAGTCATCAAAAATCGTGTCGGCCTGTGCAATCAATATTAACCCTATAATTTTTTTTAAAGTATTTATAAAATATGTATTAAATGAACAAATTAATCGATAATAGAAATTCGACATGATCTTCCATCGATTCCTTGCATCTACCTCCTGGCAAAATGCTTTGTTAGATGATGCAAGTATAACGAAATGCGTAATAATAGAAAATATAACCATAAGTATCAGACATATGATAGGGAAATAATGGGAAATGATTAAAACTCTATAGACATTTAGGCATAATAAAGTACATTAACAACCCTGTGTTATACAAAACTTTTTACTATACTGTTAACCAAATATAATGAATAAAATTATGATTTACTAGTTTGAATAAGGTTTCTGATATGTAATTGATGAAACTTTTAATATGATCATCTATAAATTCGAAACAATTGGTTTTTAATGATGTTACGAAAAATTTGAACTGAATTACAAGAAGTAAGAGATAATAATTTATTGATATTAAAATTAACACTTATTTTTTTATCATATATATTATAAACGATATTATTAGCAGATTCAATACATAGATGCAAATCCCGAAATTTAAACATTGATATAAAACGTCCATAAATATAACAATGTTCACATTCAGTTTTTATCCTCATAATTTACAAATTATTGAAAACGCTTTCTCTTCACCTTGGATAAACTACCTTGACGTTACTTTCCTACTGTATATATAATTTTGTTTATAATCTTGAATATACGGTTGTTTATAAAATATATGACAAAACAACTTCACACACTTTTAATGTAAAGAAACTCCAAGCATATTCATCAAACTTTTAAATTTTTATATAGAAATATTATTAATATTCAATTAATACGAATTAAAATCTTAAACTCTCATCGTTATAAAGGAGAACATTTTAAAAATTTAATTAAAACAACATTAAGGAATAAACACCCATTACATCTGATTACTTATATTATAAAAATTACATTTAAAAGAAAACAAAGTTTAAACAAGAAAGATCAATCAGAAAGATCAATTTAAAAATCAGATGTTTGAGGTGGGATCTTTTAATTCCGATTATCGATGTTTAGGACAGCACGGGGTCTCTTACGAGATTTGGCCTTGCGATGATCATAGTCATGCAGATTGAATAACAGTTCGTTTGGAACGGATGGCAAATTTCTGTAAAATTTAAGCGCTAGCTTTTTAATTTGGGCTCTAACAGTTTTTATTTTGAAGTCATTCCTAATTACCGAGTTTCTTAAGTACCTGGGAGCTTTCCTGATAATCCGTAGGATTTTGTTTTGTTTTGTCTCTAGGAGGTCTATTGTAGTTTTACAGGCATATCCCCATACGGGTGCTGCATACAGCATTCCCGGGCGGATGACCGATTTATAAATTAGGAGTTTATTTTGATAACTTAGATTTCCGTTTCCTATCATTGGGTATAAGGCTCCTGTGGCCATATACGCTTTTTTGATTAAGTTCGTTACGTGCTGTTTCCAGGTTAGGTGGGAATCTATCGTTACACCTAGGTATTTAGTAGATTTTTCCGCTTTTAGGGCATGGTTGTTTATGTACAGAGGCGGCGGAGGTTTACGTTTTCTAGAGAAATAAATCCAATGACATTTATTGGGGTTTAATTTTATTCGCCATTTTTCCAGCCAAGTTTGGAGTATGTCTAAGTGTTGTTGTAGCTGTCTGTGCATTACTGAGACATAGGGGTGTTTTGCAAGTATCGCACTGTCGTCTGCATAGAGTGCCAGCTCTGTGTTTGGAGTCCTAGGGATGTCGTTCAGGTATATGTTAAAGAGTGTCGGGCCCAGGATAAGTGATTAAACTCTTGTAAAGATATTTATTATATAATATATTTAAATTTTCTTTCTGGAGGATATCCCAAAAGTCAGAATTTAATTGAATTTATATTTTCCCTATATTAAACTAATTTTTAATTAAAAAACTTCTTAACATATTTTACTGAAATTTTTTATATATATTTTATGGGATAATGTGAATATTTTCTAAAAATTTCGAAGCAATTTGTGAATTTTAAATTTGCTTAAAAAATGTTTGAAGAATTAGGTCGTATAGGGTTCAGTGTATTTCATTTTTTCAACCTGGGTTCAATAAAAAACTATTTGGGTGATATTATTTATTTATATTCCCATAGGTCCCACAGACCGTCTGAAAACATACTAAAATTTCATTTTGATAAAGTCATTTTACGGCAGTTATCGTGCTAACGGACAGACAGACAGACAGGCAGAATGAACAAAGTCATAAACACTTTTCAACTATGTTGTAAAGTGTTAAAAACTCACAGTTTACTGAGTCTAATGAACTTTTACATAAGTGGAAAAAAAAATTTCTACCAGTCACAAGTTCCTGAACATTTCTCATCTCTATCATTATTATTTTCATCTCTACAAATTTAAAATGTTTTGACAATTTTTGAATTTGTGTTTAGAGATACTCATTTTTCTTGAACTTTTGATCATTATACTACATTTTCTACCATATTTCTATATGATTTTTGCAAAAATTCTTAATTAAATTAATAAAATTAGTCATACCTCTTTTGTCTATCACCAGTTCTTTTGTCAGATCAATAGCGTCTCTGGTGTGATGGGAGTTATGAGAACACTTAAGTGAATTCGTGAAACCGATAAAATTCCTTCATTTTACCGATTTTATACTTCTGTGTTCTACGCTAGTTTAAATTTTTATTCTATTTTATTTATGACTTATTATATTGAAATAAACATTATACAAATTGTGTATTTTATTCTATTTTTAATTATCTTTTTAATTCAAATTATATAATTGCCCTTCTGCGTCGGGCCAAACGCAAAATTTCTGTAATAATTTTTACAGCATGCAGACAGAAACGCAGCTTCAATTAGAATTTCTGCGCCAGGGTTGATCCTTGAGAACGTTTATGTTCACAGAAACACTCTTGGGATTTTAACATCTTTTTTCAAACTATTGCATATTTCATCAGGGCTATGTTAATTCTTTCCAAATCACAATTTTCAACAAGTTGTTATTCTATTTTTTGCATTTACTTGCCAATTCTCACTGACTGCTCGGACAGGTGAAGGGGCTTAGTTCATGTGATTTCTCTGTCTTTTAAAATGTGTCTTACAAATCCATTTTCTTTTATACCTTCTAATAAGTTTCGTATTGCTACGTAAGTTGAAATGGAAAGGTAAATATTTAGCAACGACCATCGAATATCTTAAGTAAACCTTAATATTCTACTAACCTTGAGTATTTTGTCGCAGGAGGCGTAAGAATTTGCTAGTATAATATGCAATTTTATAATAATACATATATTGTAATAATATTAATTACTTGATATATTACTAAATTCTTACGACTCATCCTCTATCAAATTCAAAACAATTTTGTGGATTGATGAACTTATTAAAAGTATTATTTATTTATCAACTTTAAATGTCAATTTTTACTTATATAGCTTTAAGTCTCTCTCCTGCCCTTTTCGAACTTACTTAACAGTACGAAACATATAAGAAGACATAAAACTAAATGATTTGTAATAGAATTTATCAGTAAATAGACAATTTACAAATGCAAAGACCTTTCATTTGGCAGCATACCTAATGAGAATTGCTAGAAAAAGCGAAATGAAGAATTCCAACTTGTTGAAAACGAAAATAGTGACTTTGAAAATCAGTAGTATTACCCTGTTGAAATAATGAAACATATGGCACAGAAATGTCGCAATTTGTGTAAATAATTGTCATTTACATTACTTATTTAGAAATATATATTACATAATTCTTAATCCTCCTATCTCGCTTTAAATGTTATTACGTTTTCTATGTTTAGATATCTGAACCATTTATGTGGAACATTGCATGAAAATGAAGTCACACTCGTTGCGTGTTTTGTTGATTTTATTAATAATTTGTAATAAATTTCAAAACATGCATTTAATTAAAATGGATAAATATTTCAATTATTACCCTGTAAATGAAAAGCTAGATTCTTGGTCTTGGGTTTTACAATCTCTTACATCAAAATTTCATAATGGTAAAAATAATTTGTAGGATATTAATCAGGAACATCATAATAGTAACAAAAACAAAATACATGTTCAACGTTCTGATCCACATATGCTAGCAAATCACCTTGATGCTTCAAGCACACTATGAATTTTGAGCAGCAAAATCTTCATTCTGTGCATTTCGTAGCATAAAAATTGATATACGGATCAATAAAATTTTTAATGTTAAACAACTTGGAGAAAGAAAATTTTAAAGTTGCATCAGTTTGGAGCAAGAAAATTTGCCTATTGTATGTTACTATCCGGAAATAAAAACAATCTGCAGAATAAAAATCAGTACCTTGAAAATTTAATACAATTAAATATTGACAATTTATTTCGCATAAAATTTTAAATCAGCTCAAAAAAATCCGTCACGAGGGGGAAGAATAAAAGGGGAGCTCTAATCATATTGTCACAGGTGCAGATGCCGGAAACAAAGACGTTGATATTTAAATTAGCAATCTATAAGATAGTTATTTTATAGATTGATTGATACATGTTTTAATAAAGCATCAATTTGGCATGATCCAAAATAACCAGATAAAACTTTAGAAACCGCATAAGACATTTTTGTTGTACTTTAAATGCAATTTCGGGATTTTTTTTTTTTTTTTGAAAAGCATTAAAATTAGCGATTTTTCAGAACTAGTGTTAAAAAATCGCAATTTCTTGTGAAAGTGTTTAAAATTGCAATTTTATTTAAAAGAGCAGGAATTTTTGAAATTTCATTTCAAAACGTTAAAAGGGGTAGAACTGTCTTACCGATCGAGAATTTCAGCAATATTTAAAAAAAAAATGGTAACATTGCACTTTTAAATTAAATCACAAATTTTTGCGCTGTTTCTCAAAAATCTCGGTTTATACTAAGATGTTTTGTTAAAATAATTAAAATTAAATAGAAATCACATCTTTTGCGCATTTTGAGGAAAATCGCGAATTTAAGCGCTTTAATTTTACCATTCCCTAAAATTCGTCTGAGCCTGCGGCTTGGAAGAAAACGGAACACCATAAGCCGCACACCTTTAAACGGCGGTATTTAAGGAAAAACACGTTGGCATTACAGGGTATTCCAGAGAACAAAAATTAAAGTTACTTTAGAATGCTTTTTGCTATTTTAAAAACTTCTTTAGCTATTTTCACACTCAGAAGAAGTTTACCACTTTTGGCGCAAAATGACTTTAGAAGCCTGAGATCTTTTGGCTCAGGTTTGTCAACATTGGAAATCCGATGATTCGTTACAGCAAATACACATCCAACGGCAATGCTTACAAAGATCAATTTAACGAGATCTTGTCTCGTCCGATCCACTGGTAAACTGGAAAGTATTTCATTTATCAATGTATTCCACTTTTTTTGTACCAACTGTCGAACTCTTATATTAATGAAAGGTAAACCCATTATATGCTCATTAGATTTGTCTTTAAAGTCCATTACGGTTTTTTCATCTGTTAATCCCCATCTTAAAAAGTTTGAAACTCTCTGAAGCATTTCGGCTACAGATTCTAGTATTACTATGTTATGTTCAAGGACTGTCAGAGGGTCGAATATGGCACTCAAAGAGTTAGAACAGAACAAAACTTGCCTTTTAAACTTTACGGTAGCCTCTGGAGTCAGACCGAACCACTTCACAAGACTGTCAAGATCCTGTGAATTACGTGACAGGAGAACCCACGGAAGATTCAGTCCTGAAGATACAAATAATTCTTGTCTAAATTGCTCAATAGCTTCCTTCGTTGGAAAGCACCAAGTGAGAAATTGCTCGGCATCCTGCAAATTTAAGCGTGCAAGGTGATATTCACATACATACCCGGCGTATTCTCTGACAAACCATTTTTTAAATCGTGTCCTAGTATTTTCTGAAGGAAAGCCCCAAGAGAGATATTGGTCGACTTCCTTCCATTTCGAGTGTATTACAAAATTAATACACATGTTCTTTGAATATATTCGGACGAATCGCGATTTAAATTTGTTTCTAGCGTCAACTGATGGAGCACAACATTTTATTACATTATCCAAGCAATCTATTTCGATGGTCCATTCAAAATCCGAAACTTCTTTAAAATCAATTCTCTGATCTTTAAAAAATATTTTTAAAATATATTGAAAAATTTCAGGCTCAGATGGAAATCCCCAATTTAACCATGATATCAAGCCATCTTCGTTAACCTGCGTTAGCATTTCAAAACATGTTTCTTTTCCTGATTTAGATATAAAAACTTTCTTTTTAAACTCTGATATATCCTCTTCAGCCAAACATTCTCTTAAAACCGAGTTAAGAATTTCCCAGTTTTCTTCTAGGGCCAAATGGCAACAAAATGATTCTCCATACTCCGATCTCAAAAATACTTGTTTTTCTTCAAGAGTAACATGTTGCCATATGTTTTGAAATATTCTTATATTTCTGAACTTAAGTGGATTCTTATTGATCACAGAATAAATTGATTCTCCTGCTTTAATAGGATTATCATCTCTCCGATAACTGTCGCTAAATACATAACGTTTGAAATCATTTGGTGTTTCCTTCAATAGTTCCATCATCAAAACTCCATATTCAGAATCCACATATTCATTTCTTCTATTGTTATAACCAATTTCATCTGAGTAATGATTTGCTATGGTTAATAAAATATCTCTATATATCGCCATAGGCAAAATGTTCCACAATTCTTTAATAAATGGAATCAAAAGGTCCAGGCAAGGCCATTGTAGAAAGAATACAAGAGCATTAATGCCTAAATTTTGAATAGTTCGATATAATTCAACGCTTTGTTCTTTAGACATTTGTGTTAACATAAAACATAAAATATCAGTGAAAAAGATCGGTAATAAGGATGAGTCAAAGTACATTATAAAATCCCCTGTAATGTCTCTCCGTCGTTTTAAATTGCGGAGTCCAACCACTGCTTGTACAGCTGCATCTATACTGGCAACCTGCCTTAACACCGTACGCATTTTATCCCAACAGTAAAGCACAGTTGACCTTGATCCTTCAGTTATTCCGTGCATCAATAAAATAAACCAAAATTGATCCTCTCTAGTAATCAATTCCCCTACTCTCGCCCTCAGATTCCCAATCGTCCATAATAAATTCACAACTAGAATTTCTTCTGCTCTCCCAGATAATTGGTAAGACCATATTCGAACTAATGCACACCCATCACGACAAAAAAGATCTTGATTGGAAATATGATTCCATAATAAATGAATATATGATTCAATACAATAAAAGCACGCAATTTTATAACGTTCGCTAACTGGTATTCTTCTGTCTTGGACTAAACGTTGAGCAATTTTCTTTTCGTCTAATCTCATTTCTATAGTCCAATCAGAAGGAGTCAGCAGACTGTCAGCAAAACCAGGAGAAAGGTTAAACTTGGCTTGTTGTCTGTTCCAATTGAACAACTGTAGAGCTATTAATCGCATGCGTACAATCAACAACTTCTTGAAATTGGGAGTAAGAGGCAATCTCATGCAAATGACAGTTGATCGTTTATCAACCAAAGCGTCCCATTTGATGTTAGAAGTAGTAAATTTATTCTTTCGTAGTGGTTCTGATTCAAATATTATGACATTCTTAAGTTCAACATTTTGACATAACTGAATGGCTAATTTCGTGATGGCCTGCTCTTGGAGTGAAGGCGGGGCCTTCACGTAACCTTCTATCAGTTTATCAGAAATATTTATCCTATTAACACTCATTTTCGGTTCATCCACCTTCTAGTAGAACCTTAAATATTCGAATATTTTGCTGAACTTTATCAAGCTTTCCTCGGTTGTGGCGACCTGAAAAAAAATAAGGAATAATTTACCATTTCCGTTACACAAAATATCCTTAACATTAGTACATAATCAAAATAATATATATTACTTTACAGTAGAAATATATAGTACCAAACCTATATTCGTAATTTGGATATTATATTATATCAACCTTAACATCCCTGAAATTAAACTAGCCGAAAAATAACACAGTGTTAATGCCTGTGATCAAACACTGATGTACTTGATTGTGCCATGTAATTATTTGGCCTTGTAACGAATTACTAGTATTATTTAAATATTACTCTGTCGAACCCAGGCATTAGAGTAGGGATCAAAAACCTATGTCTCTAGTCACGTGAAACTGTGACTAGAATATTTGTCCATGAAAATATTTTAATAAATAAACTCAGTTACAAAAAAAAAACTATATTTGAGTAAAAAGATCTGATGAGGGATGCATAGGGCTTTTCCAATATAATGCAAGTACTTTACTTCTTTCACTATAAAAAAAGTTATGTATAAGTTCCACGGCATAATAATTTTAACATCGAATTGTACATGTGGCTCTTTCCGAAGAAATTATTACTTACTTAACACTTTTGATGGTTTTAATTTTTTAATGATATTTTCAAAAGGTGTCATTTCACATTTTGAATTTCCTTCCAATTCTCATTTGCGTTCTGCCAGGTGAATTAAATATATTTGAAATTTTGCATTTAAAATTAATAAATCAATAATGCTTTTATCCATTTTATAATTTATCAAACAACTTTTGAATTTGATAGGGGGATAATTCTTATGTATTTGGTAATATAACAAATATAACAAGGAATTAAAATTATTACATTATAAACATATATATATATATATATGTGTGTGTGTGTGAAATTAAAGTAATCTATTAGGTGGCCAAATTAGTGAGATTAGGCGTGTTTAAGCTATTATTTACAGTGAATTAAGCCTGCGATCAAGGAGGGGGCACAGCCGCACGCACGACCACGTGGCAGCGACTAGGCTTTTAAAAAATTTAAACAAATGAATACAATTTATCCCTGCCTTAAATTCCGGGAACTGTAATGTACAAAGCCAAAATTTCCTAAATCGAAACTACATGGAGGTATTAGAGATCAAAAATCAAGAATGTCTTCGCGTGAGAAGGACCAGTAAAAATAATGATGAAAAGGAGTATATTATGCCATTACAAATTGATGTTAATTGGATCAGCAGTGGCTGAGATAAATGAAAATTCAATTTTCGAAGCCGCAAAATAAAGAGTGGTAGCAATTGTAGTCATGGCAAATTTCATCCGGTTTGAACTATTTTCGAGTAAACACTTTAAACTTACAAGATATATTTGTGTGAGTATGTGTTTCTATCCATCTGTGTTCTGAAAATCGCAGCTGAAAATCGCAGTCGATAAAGTCGACACAATTGTAGTAAAACTCCCCAGGGGTATACTCCGGCAAGTATTTTATTTATTCGAAAAAGTTATAAATCTTAAATAAGGGTAAACGTTCCATATGTACACAGAATATTCTCCGTTAGCATGCAGTTTGGCCTAACAGTCACTCAGCTCAGCGTTCTTCTATTATTCTCCGGCCGCTTGACGAAGATAATAATAAAACCAATTTAAAGAAATAACTTTGAGTCGTTTTACTAAGTTAAATAATAATACTACGAGTATATAAATTTTATTCTAATTTGGCATAAAAAATCAAAGTTAAAGATATTTTACATTTATTCACTTTCATATAACGTTTTCGTATCACATTTATCTTATCCAGCAGAAGGTTCCGAGCGCAAGAGATACGAGACAGACGATAATTCATCTGGAATGTATTCAGCTAGAAAATAATAGTGTTTTAAAATCCAACATTCTAATTTCTTGAATTTGAGATTTTGTTTAAATTTTCAAACCTGCGCTGAATTCATCATAAGTATTGCGCTAAAAAATCTCATAAAGCCGACGAAAACTTAATTTCTTCGCATTTAATTTTTATTGCTTTCTCTGTATGCATAGTCTTATGTATAGGGACCATATTATGACGGGGTCAAAAATTAAAATCTGAGTTTTGGGCAAAAGAGCATGTTTCAAGCACCGCCGAACTCGAATCGGACGTTTAGAGGTGCTGTCTGTGTGTATATGTGTGTGTGTTCGTGAGACCGTGAAAGCGATATCACACGAATGGATGGAACGTTATGAACAAAATTTGGTACATATATCATAATTAGTGAATATTATAAGCCTATTGATTTCAAGCGTAATCGAATGTTAGCAAGACCCCCCTAAATTTTCAAATGGGAATAAAAAAAATATCAGAACATTTAATGATGTTTCATAAATAATCATTTCTTATTTTATTTTTCATTAAGAAGCAAATGACATGCATTATATATCGGTGGCATGAACCGTTCTCAAACTACTGTACGTTTTTCTAGCTAATTTATAAAAGATATGACATAAATATCAAAAGTATAAACTATCGGTAAATATGTTCATTTCTCGTGAAATATATCTGAATCAATGCGACTAATTTGCTTACATCATTCTCGTGGATCTATCTCGTTCCATTCTTGCGAGAAGATACTTGTGTAATAGTTTTGTATTTTTGAGACCAGCAGTTCGAAAACAGTCATTTATGGGTGGTTTTCGAAATGGCCGCCTGCTTGCTGTCCCAATCATTGAACCCATAATTCATGCTAATAAAATTAGTTTTTTTATACTTTTAGAACATACATTGGTACCATTAGTTTTTAATTAAAATGTACTCATTAAAGTGTTTATGTTTTAAAAATATTAGCTATTTTCCATTATTTTCAGTTTTCAAGTAATAAATTTGCATGTCCCAACTCAAAACACTACACTCAAGGAAGTCTTTTTATGCTTTCAAACTCGATTAGATTTTGTATATGAATTAAAAAATATGGTTTACATTTTTAAAAAAATTGCAAGTGATTCATTTAAAATATAATTATTAATATTTTAAAATTCAAATTTAATGGGTGTCCCCTATACATCTCATGAGTGTTACCACAATTATTTAAAATAGGTTTTGATTTCTGCAGTTGGTAACAAAGCTAATGGAAACCATATTGCTCCTTCTCATATAGTATATAAAAATATTACAAAAAATTAATACCAGAGTATAGTTTTATTTATAATCTGAATCACAATTTTATGTGATGTAAAGTTAAAAAAGGCAATTCATTCGAAAATCATCCTTATATATATGAAATGCTCTTCTCTGCTGTGTTGAAGTCCCAGACTAGCGGCTATAGCTCGCGGATTCTCGATTTATCAAAAACGCTGCAGCAGCAAGTTTCGGATTCCTGAATATTTCTGCGCATGCGTGACCGCCATCTTGTTTGTTTTGATGACATATCTCAATGGATATTTGACTGTTTGCTTCTCTCTAACATGTCTGATACTGATTTAAATAAAAATTATGGAAACAAACGGCCCTTTTCAGGGCCATGCTCTTCTTCAAAATCATTTTATTTTGCTATGTGTCTTAGATAAGTAATTTGATTTTTAGAGAGCACTTTTCGTTGCAAAAATACTGCTGCATAACTCTTAAACTTTCATTATAGAGTAAAGTAAATAGATACTTTTTTATTCACAAGTCCTATTACATTAATTCTCGCATCCAGGTTATAATTCTTTTGATTTGTCTTCACTTTCAGACTAAATATACAATGAAATTATAATTTCAGTAATAACCTAATTTCGCGTGTATATATGATATCATGTTTAAACTACACTTATAAATTGCATAATTCACAGCGACAGTCATTTAGAATATTCTTGCAAAGTTTAAAAAAAAAATTGAATTGCAAATTTCACATCAAAATTTGAATGCATATCAAATTATGAACATCAAGCATATTTAATTGATACATATGTAGTATTCAAAAAATTTAACCGTAATAAAGCTCGTAAATTGAAATCATGAATGTCTCATCCAATTATAGTAATAGCCATTGGTGAATTTAGCAAGTCACAGCCTAAGATTTGTAATCGAAAAGTGTAATTGGTCGCTAAAAATAAAAAAAATATATTTTTCAGTAACTCTATAATTTGGTCTTAGTTTTTCAAAATTAATTGTACCAATACTGTTGAACATCTGTACCTGCTGAGAAATTAAATTTAAGTTACTATAAAATGTTAAAAGTATAAATAAACAATGTAGAAAAATTGCTGACCCTTGATAGATAATTTAAAAATTAGAACAAAATATTCAAAAGTATATTTTGAGGGTTTAAAACTAAACATTTCAGTAACGCTTTAGTAATTCTTATATATTCTATCACCTTCTTGATTTTGAATCTATTTATATATTAGAATACACAAAAGTGAATAGAGAATTATTAGAATACACAAAAATATTTTATGTAGAAGACACAAAAAATTATTTAATATAATAATATATGTAATATTTATTTTTTTTTTTAATTTTGATTTATCAGTATATGTAATAAAATATTACCAGTGTTTCGTGAATTTATTCTCAAATTCTGGTTGAATTTTAAACATCGTTTTCTAAAGTATGTGAAACACTTACGAAATTACATCTAAGATGTTATAAAGCCAAATTTTTGTTTCACAGTCAAACTAACATTATCTTCTCAATATACACATATATATAAGGGATTGGGGGTTTACACCAACCACTGAAACATTTTTGGCAAATCTCTCCATGATGATATTGTAAACCTGCATTTTACTTAATTTTAGAGAAATCCCCCCCCCCTCCCAAACTCTTCCCTCGTCTGTTTAAAATATGCCCCCCTCAATGTGTGTATATATATATATATATATATATATATATATATATATATATATATATATATATATATATATATACACATATATATATATATATATATATATATATATATATATATATATATATATATATATATATGTATATATACACCAAGAGTTATTTTTATAGAAAAGGAATTCAAACCATCAAAAAAGGGTCAGTATCAATTCATAACATCACTTATATGGATGGTCACAAAATGTGATAAAGATACTTATCTTGGGAGTATTGTACAGTTAAGATTATTAAGTAATTTGCAAATATTTTGCATTTAACAGTTTATTTATAAGTGAGTTCAGGCTGAGAATAGTATACTTAATGCAGTTAAAAACATAGCTGGTTATTCTGAACCATAGTTTTTCAGGAAGAGGTGCCCTGGGTTAAAATGAATATGTTTTATATTAAAAAAAAATCTAGAAAATTACATTCTGCATTGTGTTATATCAGCATCCAGATTAAATCATCACTTTCCCTCTGTTGAGAAACATTATTATCTCTTTTCTTATATACGTAATGTATAGGGAAAGTGTTGTGACGGGGTCGAAAATTCGAATTCGAGTTTCAAGCATCCCTGATCACGAATCATGCATTTTTGAAGTGATGTCGGTGTGTGTGCGTGTGTGTGTCAGTGAGACTGTGGACATGATAACTGACGAACGAATGGACCGATTCGAACGAAACTTGGTACAAAAATCACAATCCGTAAACACTAGAAGTCTATTGTTTTTATACGCAATCGAATGTTCACAACCCTCCTAAATTTTCGAGTTTTGACGATTTTGAAAAAATCGTCAAAAAATCAAAACCGCTAATAAAGTTACGCAAATAGACATTTCTTATGTAATTTTTAATTTGAAAACGATTGACATAAATTTTAGAACGCTAACATGAACCGTTTTTGAGATACTGCACACTTTTAAAAAAAATATCAAAAAGTTATATAAAATTAAAAAAAAATATTTCCTATTGAGAAACATATTCCCTTTTCATATGTAATACCATGCGATAAATTGGGTGAAATCATTATCGTGGATCTAGCTCGTTCCATTCATGAAAAAAGATACGTTGAGTAATACATTTGTATTTGAACGCCAATAGTAATTTATCGGCTGTAAGAATAACTTATTTCTCCGTCCATAACGCATGGCGTGATTTTGGCGACGAATTTGATGGAATGTCGCCAACTTGTCGACATTTTTAATTGCTGCCAAATTAACAAAGATCTCGCCAAATGGATAAAAATGACGCTAAATCAATGAAAATGACGACTAATTAAAGAAAATTCAATATCTTGGAAAGAATATAAGTATCTATTATAAGAATAACATTTTTTTAACTGTAAAAGTAGTAAATTCAATGCATTATATAAAGAAAGTCATGTGTTGTCCACATCAGATTTCTTTTCCCTCTGAACTGATGATTTAAAATTCATTTTACATTTAAGTTACATCTACAACCGTTATTAGAACTTTCATGAGTAAAATAAAAATAACAGATATTTGATTTTTTCACATGTTGCAAAGATAAAAATAAATTTCATTCACAATTCTATGACGTGTGGCTGAATTCAATTTTAATTTCAAAAAATGAATTTAAGCTACTTTCGTTACAAACTGATAAAAAAATTTGTCTACGATCTTTATCAATCGAGTCCTCATTCCTACATTAAATCGTAGATCATGTAATTTAATCCTTAAATCGTGAAATTTACTTTATAAATCGGCGTAGAAATAAAAACTGCAAGAACAAACATCACCGTGAAATCCACATCATCATGCGCATGCGGAAAATTCGCAAGCGTCCATGCGCATGCGTATTCATGCGCATGCAAATTCATGCGCATGCGTAAAATTCGGAACTTGCTGCTTGCTGCAGCGTTTTTGATAAATTGAGAATCCGCGAGCTGTAGACTCTAGTAAGATCCAGACCGTCCGACTCATCCGAAGACTTGAGCAACTACTTGTATTTGGACTGCCGGCTTCTCTGCTGTGTAGAAACCCAGACCACACGACCAACCCAAAGGCTAGTGGTAGCTTTCTGTGTGGCCGGGGCTTCTCTGCTGTCTGAAAGCCCCAGGCCGTCCGGCTCGTCCAGAGGACTTAGAGCAACAAGACTTCTCTGCTGTGTGTAACACTTGACGATAAATCTGTCGAACTTGGGGACTAATTTACTGAAATATCGCCAAGTTGGTAATATGTCGCGCATGATTCAAATTTCGACAAAATTAAATAAATGACGCTAATTAGCGAAAATGACATCAAATTCATAAATTGGTTATTAAAATTTTCTAATAAATGCACGGACGTCGAAACAAGGGGGGAAGAGGGGAACTTACCCCACTTATCTACATGTGGGAGGGTGAAACGCACATTTCGCCCAATTTATATAAAGAATTAAAATCTAAACAAGAACTTTTATTTTCTTCGCTTCGAATTTTTCGTTCTTTACTTCTCTGAAGAATGTAGATAAAGGACAATTTACATTAAATTCGAGAGATGTTTCACATTAAAGTATGCTGTTGCATTTTATTAACGTTTTTGTATTGATTTTGGCTATTAACATGTAAGTCTCTAGCAAAATATTAGCCCTTCATGCTTATCAGATTTTAATTTATAGAAAATTTAAAGACCTGGTAATTTTTCATGATTCTTGACACATTTGAACGTCTATAGAGTTTTATAAAAGCTACCGATTGTGATGAAATAAATTTATTTCGTAGCGTAAGATACCTTTCTTTGGATATGTCACATGACCCTGTACATAACACTTTTTATTTCAAAGTCACTTGATTTGTCCTTTGACCTTAAATTCCAATAAAATTGTATCTTCAATGTTTTGTAAAAATATAGGTTATTGCTACGCTATTTAACTTTATTATACAAAAGGTTTCATTAAACTGTTTGTAATTCAAATTGCAAATATCTATTGCATTAAAAAGAAAGTTTTTATAATTGTTATTTATTCTGCAAATTGAACATTTTGAAGTTCTCCTCAAGTAATAAATTTATGAAATTAAAATTAACCACTTTCCTTCTATCAAACGATGCCCTAAATGTGATATCTCTATATAACTTAAAATAAAAAATCACGTAAAAAGTACTCAAGGATCGTAATAATCGTATCAAACTATGTTCGAATCGCGCCTTTCGTTCGTGAGATATGACATCCACAGACTAGCGGACCGAACCTCATATGTAGGCACTTATTTTCTTCTCAAAAACGTTGTATTCGGGAATAGGGATGGTTGAAACGTGTTGTTTTGTCGACAATTCGAATTTAAATTTTTGTCAATATCAAAATAATTTACCTAATTATGTACACAGAAAAAGTATATATGTTTGAGCAACCAATTCAGTTTTTCATTAACTGCTCGAAATGGATGGAAGGAATCAATCCATCTCAATCCTTAACGGAATAAATATGTTGTTGTTGTTGGAACCCAGACCGTCCGACCTACCAGAAAGGTGTAAGGTAACTGTTTGGAGGAACAAATATGTTGAAGTTTTTGTGAATTATTTTCCAATGTAAAATTACATAAGAACTGATTATTAAAGTAACTTATAGGTTTTGAATTTTTTTATGCTTTTTCTAAATTTCATTCGAAAATTTGGGATCCTCTGAACGTTCGATTCCTTTTAAAAACTACATTCTTCCAATTCACTGATTGCAGTTTCTGTACAAAATTTCGTTTGACTTTGAATAGCTCCATGCGTTCGTGAGATATTGTCTTCACAAACTTACGGACACACGCAAGTATAGATACTTATACATGCGGACATCACCTCAAAAACTTTCGATTCTTATTCAAGGATGCTAGAAATGTGCTTTCCCATCGAAAATTCGAATTCGAATTTTCGACCCCGTCACAGTACTTTCCTTCTTATACATGTTTTGTACTACATATATTGAAAGTAATATATAAAATAATGAACACTTATAAAACACCACAACTTCAAACACTTACATGTACTACTCTTTTCTTATAAAAAGTGAACTGACGATTATTCAAATAAAGGATGGAAAAAGATAGAAATTCGCAAAAATGTTCTTTGAGGATAGAGCACTGGCGTTTATGTGAAGTATATCTGCCAAATTTTCCCATAATTTTAATTAAATACTGTTATTAATTGAAAAAATAAAAAAACATACAGAGTTGGAAGGAAAGAAAATGAAAACAATTGCGGTAGGAGACGAACACGACTGACGTGGGTGATTGGCCCCACAATATGATTAGTTTGAGCATAAAAAAGACATGAAAAATTTACAAAGGCAAATCAAATACGGAAATGCGGAGGGGGGTGGGGAGTTAACTGAGCAATTTGATTTGGCGGCCCTGATTAGGATAAATCTACTATCTGCGTGAGATTTTCGTAAACACCATATCTGAAGTTCTTCAAATTAATATGAACGCCTGTTGGTGTTGAGACCCAGACCGTCCGTCTGACCAGAAAAGTATAAGGTAACTATTTGGACGGAAGGGAAGAGCCACCCAATAATAGAAAGAATAGGGGCGTTCTGCTGCGAAGGCGGAATAATGCGGAATGCGGAATCCAAGATGGCGGCCATTCCGCCTTCCGTAATCCTGGACGGCGTTGTAAAAGGGGGGAAATAAAAAAAGGTGGGGGTAAAAATTTTTGAGAAAATTTTTGTCGGGTGGCAATGATTTCGTAGTCTTGCACGAGGGGTTTGGAGGGAAATAAAATTTTTTCGACCGAGATTTTTTCTAAGTACGGAAGAAGCTTTTTGGGGGGTGACAACACCTTCGAAGGCGGAATGAAACCATCAGCGTCCCCTTGCGGCAAAAAGTAGAACTATCGGGGATGGAACTTAGAAATATTTTTGATTGGGTTGCCTAGCAACACCTGTGGGGGAGAAACTATTTTCGGAGTGGCAACACCTGCGAAGGCGGAATGAAATCATCAGCGCCCCCTAGCGGCAGAAAGGAGAATTAAAACTTGGGATTTTTTTTCCTTTTTTTTTTAAATGAATGAGGATAATTAAATAAAGTAATGAATATCCGCATGCTAGGAGCGTGCCAAGGACATGTTAAGGGTATACCAAGGGTGTGCCAAGGTCATGTCAATATCCTTCCGCCTTCTAAGAAAAAAGTGCTTGTCCTATATGACGGTTACGAAGTGAAATGCGAGAATTCTGCATTTTACTAACAAAATTTCGTAAATGCAAGTTTTTTTCTTATATTTTTTCGCAAATGTAAGTTTTCTACTTTTCAAAAACCACACTTGTGCTGTTTTCTCTATGGAAATTAACATAGGCTTTCACGCTTGTGCTATTTTTTAACGTTTTTTCACAAAAACGCGAATTTTACTAACAAAATTTCGTAAATGCAAATTATTTTCTTATATTTTTTCACAAATGTAAGTTTTCTACTTTTCAAAAACCACACTTGTGCTGTTTTCTCTATGGAAATTAACGTAGGTTTTCACACTTGTGCTATTTTTTAACTTTTTTTCACAAAAACGTGATTTTTACTAACAAAATTTCGTAAATGCAAGTTTTTTTTTATATTTTTTCGCAAATGTAAGTTTTCTACTTTTCAAAAACCACACTTGTGTTGTTTTCTCTATGGAAATTAACATAGGTTTTCACACTTTTGCTATTTTTTAACGTTTTTTCACCAAAACATACTTTTTACTTGTAAAAAACTAACAAAAACATGTTTTTAAAGTAGTAGAATTTCGGGAATCTCGGGAATTGGGTGTATGGGTGGGGGGGGGGGGGGGTTACCCAACCATTTCGGTCTTGGGATCATAAATTTCACAAAAGGATTTTCTTTAATTATTTTACTAAAATCTATTATTTTTTAACATGTGATTCTATTTTATACCATAGTTTAACAGTAACCATGGTATGACCTTGATGTGACCTTGTCAAGTAGGGGGTTTCGGTGGTGCTCAATTATCGATTTTATCATTTCTGCTGTGGATTTCGTGCTGTTAAGTCGCGTTTCTAGTTGTTCTGCGAATATGTCGGTTTTAGTTGGTAAAGCTGGAGATGTTATATCTGTCATTATTCATTGGCCTACACCTAATGCAGTATTTTTGAATCGGATTGAACATGTAAGTACTTGCATTAATATGATTTTATTCTATCATTTTATTAAACTTAGTATTTTTATAGTATGTTACAGCTTCATTATTTTATTTAGTTAAGATTTTTATCAATTTAATGTAGTTTGTTGGGGTTTTAGTATCTAGATATATTATTCAGCTAGGTAATTTTATTATTTGAGCTGATTTCTGATGGGATTAGTATAATGGATTCACGATTACTTTATATAAATCTTGGGGTATGTATTACATTGCTACATAGAATAATGTATGTTTATACTAATGTACAACATTTTTTATCTTGTATAGACATGTCTTGTCTGTTTTAGAATGTCGGTGATCTGTATTATCCACACAACTTCCCTACATATTTTTTTCACCTCTTTAAAGGTAATTTACTTAGAAATTTTTAGGATTTCCCTTTAAAATATTTGTAGTATCCCCAATTCGCTGTTATCTTATGATGATGAATTCATCTCATACCACCTAATTATGTGTTTTTGGCTCTTTAAATGTTCTTAAACATCTCATATACCTCAAAAATTCAGAGGTCTATCCTTAAAAACTTACTTTAATAAATATTTAACTATTATGTGTCCGCGATGCGTATCACACATGCCGTCTGAATCTTCATATTCGTCCGCTTTAAGTGCTGATATATTGCGCTTAATTAGAAAAAAAATTAGGTGTTTTTCTAAAAAGCTATTTTAGCTTTTCCCTATTTCATAACAATGTATTGGCTATATGTATTGCATATATCATCTTAGTAGGTATTTACGTTACTTTAAAAGTTTTTAAACATAACATTTACCTAAAAATCTAAAGTCCCATCCCCAAAATATTACTCTAATTCCTATTTTCTCTCGATAAGTTTTGGTGATGGTGCTATTCTACTCCTACTTAAAGTGTAGTTTCTAACCATTCATGCGTTTCTAAACATTCTCATTTATGTGAAGAAACCAGAAATTCTATCCTTAAAAACATGTTTAGTTCTACTTTTGTTACTGTATGCGGATGATGTGTATTGCACATGCTGTCTCAATCTGTGTATTCATCCGCTTTAAGCGTTTATATGTTGTACCTAGTTACAAAAAATTTAAGGTTTAATCTTTAAAATATTGTGCTAATTCCTCATTTTAGCACTAGGTGTTAGTAATGATTACACTTTATACTCTTCAGTAAGTGTTTCTATTCCTTAAAAGTTAGTTAAAATCCCTATTTAGCTAAAAAATTCTCAAAGCCCCTCTAAAAATTTGTTGTATACCCTTTAGTATGTCTTTATATCCCTTTAAAAATTAGTGGAAATCCCTATTTAGCTGGCAAATTCCCAAAGTCCCTTCTAAAAATTTGTTGTACACACTTTAGTATAGCTTTAAAAATTAGTAGAAATCCCTATTTAACTAAGAAATCCAAAGTTACGTACTTTTAAATTATTCTTAGTTCGCCCATTTACTGTTATATCGAGTATGTGAATGATACTAGCCCATTAAAAGTTTCTGAACATGTACATTTACTTCGAAATTTGAAGTTCGGTCTTTAAACAATATTTAAGTTTTCCTTTCGCTGTTATGTATCGGCGTTGTATTCATTCTAAGTTATCTCGCTAGGCGTTTCCATTTATTAAAAAGTTAGTATGAATTGCCTTTCATGTGAAACTTCTAAAGTCTTTACTTTAAAAGCTACTTATGTGCGTTATACCTAAAACCCACGGTAAGCGCCAGCACCCTGTGAGATTTAGTAGATTCTCCACTTAATTAAAAAAAGTTGAAGTCACATCATTAAAAACTGCTCCGATATCACTTTTCCACTACTGTGATCGGGGACATGTGCATTGCACATAGCCCATTAACAATTTCCAAACACCTACATTTACTTAAAAATTTGAAGTTCGGTCTCTAAACAATACAAAAGTTTTCCTTTCGCTGTCCTATATTAGTTGTGTGTATTATGGATGCTAACTTATCATATGTTTATATCTCTTTAAATGCCTCTAAATACCCCATTTACTTAAGAAATCCCATGTCTTCTCCTAAAAATACTATCTTAGATCTGCATTCCACCGGTGGATGTTGGTTATATGCATTATATATACATAACCTCTTTCTCTATGCATTTCTCCCTTTGCAGTAGTTAGTATAAATCATGTTTAATTATAAATTCAAGTTCCACCCCTAAAAAATCTTTGTTAGTTTCCCATTTCGAGGTTATGTATCGGTTATAAGTATCATGCGTGCCGCCTTAGTAGGTGTTTCCAACCCTTTAAAGGTTACAAAGCATTGTATTTAGCTAGAATATTTAAATTTTCTATCGTAGAAATGTTCGCCTAGTTCGACACTTTATAACTAGCTGCTGATGATGGAATTGTCTTATACTCACTCTGCAGGCGATATCATCTTATAAAATGTTGGCACATATTGCATTTAGCTAAAAAGTTCAAAGTCTTATACTTGTAAACTTAGCCTAGTTCCTCATTTTATTGGCATGTATCGATCATTCACACTCTTAAATAACCTCAAATACCTTATTTATCGAAAAAAATTTCAAAGTCTCGTCTTTAAAAGCTATCTCACCATTTATTTTTGCCGATTAGTGTTGAGCGCGTGTATCATATGTATCACCATATTAGGCGTTTCTCCCTCTTAGAATAACGCACGTATTAAAACATGTTGATTTAAAGAAATAACACACGTATACAGGCATTGGTATGTGGAGGTTTTTTAAATTCCAAGACTCAAATAAATGCAAGAATCATAACACTCAAGTATTTTGCAGATCAACAGGTATCTACTATTATTTAAATTCTAAGACCGAAGTGGTTGGGTAAACACACTCCCACCAATACACTCAATTCCCGAAACTCTACTACATTAAAAACATGTGTTTGTTAGTTTTTTACAAGTTAAAAGTATGTTTTTGTGAAAAAACGTTAAAAAATAGCACAAATGTGAAAACCTATGTTAATTTCCATAGAGAAAACAGCACAAGTGCGGTTTTTTAAAAGTAAAAAACTAACAACATTTGTGAAAAAATATAAGAAAAAAACTTGCATTTACGAAATTTTGTTAATAAAATGTAAAATTCTTAGAGTTATGTATTCGTAACCGTATTTAACATACAAATAGGGTAAGCATCTCTCTTCATCATACGACATTCTTCCAGTTCACTTCGTAACCGCGATATAGCGGAGGGATAGTGTAAGAACAATGGTCTTGGCATGCCTTCAGCATACTCCTTTGGTACACCCTTGGTACGCTTTGACATACCCTTTGACATGTCTTTGACATGCCCCTGGTATACAGACATTCAATACTTAATCAATTAATTTAATTAACATTCTTTAATTTACTTGCGAAATTCATAACACTAATGAATGAAAGATTCTTCTTAAAACATGTTAAAATTTAAGGATACCCCTTTGGTAGTAGTATACTTGTAAAATAGCACACATATTAAAACATGTTGGCTTAAAGAAACTCTCGTGTAAAAACATATGTATACAGAAATTGAAATCGGCTATTATTTAAACTTCAAGACTTAATCGCTTAATTTAATTATCATCCTTTAATTAACTTGTGAGATTCATAACACTCAAGTATTTTGGACATAAGCACACTTTCACGATTATTTAAAATATTTATTTTTTTAAAATTTTTGAACTCCAACACCGAAATGGTTGGGTAAACACACACCCTTCCATACACCAAATTCCCGAAATTCTACTACTTTAAAAACATGTTTTTGTTAGTTTTTTACAAGTAAAAAGTATGTTTTTGTGAAAAAACGTTAAAAAATAGCACAAGTGTGAAAACCTATGTTAATTTCCATAGAGAAAACAGCACAAGTGTGGTTTTTGAAAAGTAGAAATCTTACATTTACGAAAAAATATAAGAAAAAAACTTGCATTTACGAAATTTTGTTAGTAAAAATCACGTTTTTGTGAAAAAAGGTTATAAAATAGCACAAGTGTGAAAACATATGTTAATTTCCATAGAGAAAACGGCACATGTGTGGTTTTTGAAAAGTAGAAAACTTACATTTGCGAAAAAATATAAGAAAAAACTTGCATTTACGAAATTTCGTTAGTAAAAATCGCGTTTCTGTGAAAAAAAGTTAAAAAATAGCACAAGTGTGAAAACCTATGTTAATTTCGATAGAGAAAAAAGCACAAGTGTGGTTTTTGAAAAGTAGAAAATTTACATTTGCGAAAAAATATAAGAAAAAAACTTGCATTTACGAAATTTTGTTAGTAAAATGCAGAATTCTCGCAGTTCACTTCGTAACCGCCATATAGGACAAGCACTCTTTTCTTAGAAGGCGGAAGGATATTGACATGACCTTGGCACACCCTTGGTATACCCTTAACATGTCCTTGGCACGCTCCTAGCATGCGGATATTCATTACTTTATTTAATTTACCTCATTCATTTAAAAAAAAAAAGAAAAAAAATCCCAAGTTTTAATTCTCCTTTTTGCCGCTAGGGGGCGCTGATGGTTTCATTCCGCCTTCGCAGGTGTTGCCACCCCGAAAATAGTTTCTCCCCCACAGGTGTTGCTAGGCAACCCAAACAAAAATATTTCTAAGTTCCATCCCCGATAGCTCCACTTTTCGCCGCAAGGGGGCGCTGATGGTTTCATTCGCCTTCGAAGGTGTTGCCACCCCCAAAAAATTTCTTCCGTTCTTAGAAAAAATCTCGTTCGAGAAAAATTCATTTCCCTCCAAACCCCTCGTGCAAGACTACGAAATCGTTACCACCCTACAAAAAGTTTCTCAAACATTTTTACCCCTACATTTTTTCATTTCCCCCCCCCCCCTTTTACACCCCCGTCCAGGATTACGGAAGGCGGAATGGCAGCCATTTTGGATTCCGCCTTCGCAGCAGAACGCCCCTATTCTTTCTACCATTGGGTGGCTCTTCCCGGCCGTCCAAATAGTTACCTTATACTTTTCTGGTCAGCCGGACGGTCTGGGTCTCAACACTAACAGCCGTTCATATTAATTTGAAGAACTTCAGATATGGTGCATACGAAAATCTCACGCAGATAGTAGATTTATCCTAATCAGGGCCGCCAAATCAAATTGCTCAGTTAACTCCCCACCCCCCTCCGCATTTCCGTATTTGATTTGCCTTTGTAAATTTTTCATGTCTTTTTTATGCTCAAACTAATTATACTGTGGGGCCAGTCACCCAAGGTTACTGTATCTAAAAGGTTGCGCCACTTCAGCTCTAGCCAATGAGAGCACATAAAGACGCAACGTCACTTGGAGTTAAATGTCAGTAACGGCCCAGTAGACTCCAATGTTAAAGGATGCTTACAAAATTAATTTAATCATTTTTTAAATTTAAAATATGAAATAAATACTCAAATAACATTAATTTTACTTGAACACAACTTAAATAAGCAGTACAGGGGTTTTTTGGAAGGATACATATATAATAAAACTGTATTTCCCTTTCTGAAAAATATAAATCATCTGAAAGTTTCGTTTCGCTTTTTGAAACCAGTCAATGTTATTACAGGAGGCGATGTTATTTTTAATGGATTTTGTTTTAAATACACGAATTTACAGAAATATATTCGGAAAGTTTTCTAAACAAGCAATCATTCTAAAATTTTTATTATACACAAATAAACATCGCGTAATTTCTTTCTAAATGCATATAAATAAAGTTATTTTCGATTGTGTTATCTCTAATAATTGAAAATCAAAACAATAATTAAAACGCTAACACTAAGAATTTTATGTTTTTTTAGGAGGGGGGGGGGAGGGATGTACTTATGCCTAACTAGTAAACGATTAAAGTTATGCTTTTATAGTGAAGAACTTACTGCTAAACTCTTGATTTTATTATTTTTTTCAGATCAAAAAGATAATTTATATCAAATCGAAATTCAATGGAAACATATAAAAATATAGAAACTAATCGTTTAACACACACACTATGATATACTTTCCGAATAATAAATTAAATGTATTATAGTATATTGATTCATGATGAAAAATATACGGGCAAGCTGTTTATTTTCTTAAATCGTACCCCCCCCCCTCCATTTTTTGAATGTAATAAAATTTAATTAATGTAATGTAATAAAACTTAAATGTAATGTAATAAAATTTAATTAATATAAAATGTGCGAGATTAAATCAAAACAATAATTAAAACGCAACCACTAAGAGTTTTATGTCTTTTTAGGGGGGGGGGGGGAGGGATGTACTTATGCCTAACTAGTAAACGATTTAAGTGATGCTTCTATAATGTATATGCCTTTTATTTTTGTTTTAAATACGCGAATTTACAAAAATATGTTCGGAAAGTTTTCTGAACAAGCAATCATTCTAAAGTTTTCATTATACACAAATAAACATTGCATAATTTCTTTCTAAATGCATATAAATAAGTTATTTTCGATTATGTTATCTCTAATAATTGAAAATCAAAACAATAATTAGAACGCTAACACTAAGAATTTTATGTCTTTTTAGGGGGGGGGGGGGGGATGGATGTACTTATGCTAACTAGTAAACGATTTAAGTGATGCTTCTATAATTTATATGAATTTTGTTCACAATTTTGTACACAATTTGCATGCACATACATGTACACAACTTGCAATCTGATTTAAAACAGCGGTTCCCAACCTTTATCCCCTTGAAAACCCGCGCCTGTGTATTTTCTTAAATCGTACCCCTCCCCATTTTTTGAATGTAATAAAATTTAATTAATAAAATGTAATGTAATAAAATTTAACTAATAAAATGCAATGTAATAAAATTTAATTAATATAAAATGTGCGAGATTAAATCCTGTTCGATTTTTCAAAAATTACATGAACATCATTAGAAAATATATAAAAATGCAAATAACTTGCTGTAAAATGAAATGAATAAAAAGTATACTGTACTTTCATCTTTTAAGATTTAAAAATCCTACATAATGGAACATCATGAACTAAACTAATGTTTCAAGAAAGAAGTGCATTTTTCCAAATTAATATAAATTTTACAATGTTGACTACTTTAAAAGAAAATTTTCGATTAAAATTTGCATTATTCAACTTTAAAAAAGGAATATAAATAAATTTTGAAAATATAGATGTACTTTTAGTCATTAATTTCTTAATAAAAAATATTTTTGGTTTAATAAACGAATTTAAATTAGTCCTATTCTTCAATACTGAAATTTTTGCATGTATCTGAATTTAGAAACACGACTCTAAAATATACATTATATTACGAAAAGAACACTTACTTATTCATATAAAAAAAAGTTAGTATTACCTGGAATTTAAGATGCAAATCTTTGATTAAAATTCTAGTTGAACTTGTAAGAAGTCTTCGAAACCAATAAACACTTTAAAAATACACTTGTTTCAAACAAAAAATAAAATAAACCCGCACGCCATCTTGTGCCGCACGCTGCAAGTAAACTCCAACTCCAACTGAAGTCACAGATCGTGTTCGTGGCAGAGGAGTGGCACCCCCCTGTCACCCACGTCAGTCGTGTTCGTCTTCTGCCTCAATTGTTTTCATTTTCTTTCCTTCTAATTCTGCATGATTTTGGTTTTTTTTTTCAATTAATAACAGTATTTAATTAAAATTATGGGACAATTTGGTAGATATACTTCACATAAACGCCAATGCTCTATCCTCAAAGAACATTTTTGCGAATTTCTATCTTTTTCCATCCTATATTTGAATAATCATCAGTTCACTTTTTATAAGAAAAGAGTAGTACATGTAAGTGTTTGAAGTTGTGGTGTTTTATAAGTGTTCATTATTTTATATATTACTTTCCCTATGTAGTACAAAACATGTATAAGAAGGAAAGTACAGTGACGGGGTCGAAAATTCGAATTCGAATTTTCGATGGGAAAGAACATTTCAAGCATCCTTGAATACGAATCGAACGTTTTTGAGGTGATGTCCGCGTGTATAAGTATCTATACTTGCGTGTGTCCGTAAGTTTGTGGAGATGATATCTCACGAACGAATGGAGCTATTCAAAGTCAAACGAAATTTTGTACAGAAACTGCAATCAGTGAATTGGAAGAATGTAGTTTTTAAAAGGAATCGAACGTTCAGAGGATCCCAAATTTTCGAATGAAATTTAGAAAAAAACATAAAAAAATTCAAAACCTTTAAGTTACTTTAATAATCAGTTCTTATGTAATTTTACATTGGAAAATAATTCACATAAACTTCAACATATTGATTCCGTTAAGGATTGAGATGGATTGATTCTTTCCATCCATTTCGAGCAGTCAATGAAAAACTGAATTGGTTGCTCAAACATTTATACTTTTTCTGTGTACGTAATTAAGTAAATTATTTTGATATTGACAAAAATTTAAATTCGAATTGTCGACAGAACAACACGTTTCAACCATCCCTATCCCCGCATACAACGTTTTTGAGAAGGAAATAAGTGCCTATATATGAGGGTCGGTCCGCTAGTCTGTGGATGTCATATCTCACGAACGAAAGGCGCGTTTCGAACATAGTTTGATACGATTATTACGATCCTTGAGTACTTTTTGCGTGATTTTTTATTTTATGTTAAATAGAGATATCACATTTAGTGCATCGTTTGATAGAAGGAAAGTGGTCAATTTTAATTTCCAAAATTTATTACTTGAGGAGAACTTCAAAATGTTCAATTTGCAGAATAAATAACAATTATAAAAACTTTCTTTTTAATGCAATAGATATTTGCCATTTGAATTACAAACAGTTTAATGAAGCCTTTTGTATAAAAAAGTTAAATAGCGTAGCAACAACCTATATTTTTATCAAACATTGAAGATACACTTTTATTGGAATTTAAGGTTAAAAGACAAATCAAGTGACCCTCTGAAAAGCTATTTCGGAAGAGATCTATCGGCAATTTTATCAAATGTAAAAGTGTCCGTGACATTTTAGAAAATATTTTAATTTTGCAATATTTTATGAAAATTGCAACAAATAATGGATATTCACCGAGCATTTTCAGAAATCATTTAGAGTAATGTATCAAATGAAAAGGGGAATATTTTAAGTATTATGATATTTGCATTTTGTAACTCTAAATAAATGAATAAATATAAAAAAAATATTTTCATGTATAATCCACTCGTTAGAGAATTCCCAGGTTGGTAAAAAAAAATAAAGAAAGAAATAAAAAAGATAATCCGCGGGGTATCGGCCAAATTACCAGGTAAAAAGCAACACTGCAACACGTAAAGAATCATTCGCCATTCAAATTCAGAAAAGAAATGACGTCACCACTCGAAAGGAAAATAATTCACCCTGCGCGACTAATCAAAGCATTTCAATCAAATTGTTCACACCGAATTCTCGATCGAAATAGAAGCAAGACAGAGTGAAAATCACTTGGGAGTGCAAACAATTTTGAAGTTACAAGAGGAAAGTTTCATAGAGTTATCGCAATGTCGTACAAGACAGAGCACCAGGCGCGAAGCGCCTTTAATCTCCAGTTTCAATATGTGGTTCTTATCGTCAAACTGTGACATTAATTCAGTGACCCTAATTGGAGGTTCGAGGTTTTTATTTACTACTTTTTATTATTTGTCTTAGCTCCTAGTGTGGCAGTTTGTTGCACATTTAGAGTTTAAGCAGTTTGGGAGGTTGATGCAGATCTAAGGGTTACCTAGAGTTTTGGCAGTTTAGAGTTTAGAATATATATTTTTTTTATAAAATAATAATCGCGAGTTTTATTTAAAAATCAGATGTTTGAGGTGGGATCTTTTAATTCCGATTATCGATGTTTAGAACAGCGCGGGGTCTCTTACGAGATTTGGCCTTGCGATGATCATAGTCATGCAGATTGAATAACAGTTCGTTTGGAACGGATGGCAAATTTCTGTAAAATTTAAGCGCTAGCTTTTTAATTTGGGCTCTAACAGTTTTTATTTTGAAGTCATTCCTAATTACCGAGTTTCTTAAGTACCTGGGAGCTTTTCTGATAATCCGTAGTATTTTGTTTTGTCTCTAGGAGGTCTATTGTAGTTTTACAGGCATATCCCCATACGGGTGCTGCATACAGCATTCCCGGGCGGATGACCGATTTATAAATTAGGAGTTTATTTTGATAACTTAGATTTCCGTTTCCTATCATTGGGTATAAGGCTCCTGTGGCCATATACACTTTTTTGATTAAGTTCGTTACGTGCTGTTTCCAGGTTAGGTGGGAATCTATCGTTACACTTAGGTATTTAGTAGATTTTTCCGCTTTTAGGGCATGGTTGTTTATGTACAGAGGCGGCGGAGGTTTACGTTTTCTAGAGAAATAAATCCAATGACATTTATTAGTGTTTAATTTTATTCGCCATTTTTCCAGCCAAGTTTGGAGTATGTCTAAGTGTTGTTGTAGCTGTCTGTGCATTACTGAGACATAGGGGTGTTTTGCAAGTATCGCATATAGAGTTATCGAACATAACAAATTTAATTGTTACAAGTTATTCTGCAGATATTTCTGGTTTTCTCCGCAAAAAATAAACTTTCAAAACCAAACATTTTGTGTTTTATACTCAAAGAGTCAAAACATAGAGAATGCGATGAAAATCGGGATCTGCACTTCGTAAATTACGAACTTTGAAAAGCAGATAATCCTTGGATTATTTGCAAAAAATTAAGGTCAGTCACATTAAAAAATGTTAAAGTAAAACATGTACTTACCTAGTAAATGGTACTAGATATTATATGCGATTTCCTAGAACAAAGTCAGAAGCAATGGTAGAGAATGATCCTTTGAAACTGCTATTCGTAAGTACTGAAATTCTTTGATATACTGCTCAGAGGCTCAGAATATCACAGAATACTAGTATCGAGGGATGTTGTTTACGTGCAGGAGTTCCTAGCCCGTGGGCTTTCACCTCCGATCTGTGGATAATGTATGTACACTTGTAATCATTTGAGCTAAGAAATCTGATTCGTGCAAAACGGACACATTGTCCGGGCCTTCCTTATTGGAAGGGGTATGAAACATAGGTGCAGCAGTGCTGCCATCTAGTTGCTAGTTGAGATACAACAAGCTGCATGTAACAGTAGTTACAAGCTGGGGGGGAAGAGTTTGTGAAATAGATGCAAGAATATGAAAAATTTAACAAGAGATTTGCACAATAAGCAGACTGGGAATGCAGGATTTAAAACAAAGCCTAGGGAGGTTCAAACAAGACTGCACGGGGACGCTTTTTGTTCGCCCGTGGGTCGTAATCTTGAAGATTAAACAGTGATTCATTTGGGATTTTGGGTATGTCTCTAAAAAATTTTTTAGTTTGCTTTTTAATAGCCTGTTTAATTGTTTTAATTTTGTAATCTTTGTGAATTATATCGTTACGCAGGTAACGGGGAGCTTTACGCATGATACGAAGTATGCGGTTTTGCTCTGTTTGAAGTTTTTGTATATTCGTTTTACATGCATACCCCCAAATTGGGCATGCATATAAAAGAATCGGCTGCATTATGCTTTTGAATAAAAGAATTTTATTGCTGACATCGAGATCTTTAGAAAATAGCAGATGGTTTAATGATCCTACAATCTTTGTAGACTTCTTAATAACATACTCAAAGTGCGTACGCCAAGTAAGTCGGCTATCCAAATGGACGCCGAGGTACTTGGCTGTACGCGAGAAGGGGATAGGCTGATTTTTAAACATTAAGGGGGGGGGGAATGCGGGCTCCGGACAGAAAAACAGCTTGAGATTTAATTGCGTTAATTCTGATCTTCCATTTATCATAATAATTAATAAGGATGTTTACATGACTTTGCAACTGGGTGTGAAGATAATTTATATTTTTATTGGAGAAAATTATGCAGGTGTCATCTGCATATAAGCAAAGGGTGGTGTTGGGGGAGCGGGGGATATCATTTACATACAGATTAAAAAGAAGCGGCCCAAGGATGGATCCTTGCGGTACTCCTGCCTGAATGGGTTTGATGTCAGAAAGGGTATTAAGGGTACGTACATGGAATTTCCTATTGAGAAGATATGAATTTATAATTTTAATGAAGGGGGGGGGGGGAGTTTAGTTGAATCAATTTATAGTTTATTCCGGAGGTCCACGTCTTGTCGAAAGCCTTTTCAACGTCCAGCAGAAGGGCACCTACCTGATTTTTATTTTTAATTGCGTTTGCAGTGAATTCTACTACTCTAAGAAGTTGATGGGTGGTGGAGTGCATGGGACGGAATCCAAATTGCTCCGGGATTATAATATCTTTGTCGTTAATGAATTTATATAGCCTAGTTTGTATAATTCTTTCGGTGATTTTACTAAGGGAAGGGAGGAGGGAGATGGGACGGTAGGACACAGGGTTAGTGGGGTCAGCTCCAGGTTTTAAACAAGGTATTACGACAGCAGTCTTCCAGCAGGAGGGGAAGTGACAAAATTTAAGGATGGAGTTGATCATTAGTACTATATAAAATATGATGTTAAGGGGGAGGGCCTTGAGGGCCCTATTAGAGATTTTGTCTATTCCAGGGGATTTTTTGTTCTTCAATTTATGAATAATTTCTAACACTTCTTCAACTGAGGTGGGAGGGACCGGGAGGGGGGGGGGACGAGAGAAAGTTGTTAACTGTAATTTGTACTTGATTATGAAATTCGGAGTTCGGGATATCGATCGCAAATTGCTTCTCGTAGCAATTTGCGATAGCATTTGCTTTGTCCCGTTCGGAGAAAGCGGTGCCTGACGAAGAGAGAAGGGGGGGGGAGCTGCGTGTAGGGTTTCTTAATTCTTTTAATCTCTTTCCAGATGCTTCTATCGGAAGGGGAGAGGGACTCAATAAAATTTTTCCATTTATTTTGATTATACTTTTGAATGGCAATTCTAACTTTTCTGTTTACAATGTTAAGATGGTTTTTAGTGCGGGGGTCTCTAGTAACTTGCCAAAGACGGCGGACGAAATTTCTATAAACAATCTGAATCTGGATGTTATGCGGAAGGGAGTTATAGCGGGGGGGGGGGGGGGGGGGGCGGGAGGAGGACGCTTTAGCCAGGGATATTTGAATTTCATGGGTGATATTATGTGCAGCACTATCAATGTCAGCAGGGCAGTTAATTTTTGGGATGAGCAGGGAGGTATTTCTAAGGTTAGTTTTAAAATTTTTCCAATCAATAGTGGAAGGGAGGCTGGAGACAGGGAGAAGGGAGTTTAGCTGGAGGGTAAGGAGGATGGGGAGGTGGTCAGAACTAAATTCATTAAGCGTTTCAATAGTATAAGGCAAATGTATATTTTTAAGAAGTCCAAGATCAATAGTGGAGGGGGTAGGGGGAGTGGGAGTAGTGGGTGGGTAAAGCAGGGACAGCAAGATGGATTCCACTGGCAGAGATGAAGTTTTGCAGAGCAGTTCCGTACGTATTTCTCCTTCGACAATTCCAGAGAGGGCTGTGCGCGTTGAAATCGCCTAACAGGATGGCCCGATGATTAATGTTACTGATACTTTGGAGGTCCGAGGTTATGTCATTCCTACTGGCAGGTTTAATATAGATAGATCCAACGATGATGGGGGGTAGTTAGGGTAGTTAGGTAGTAGAATACTAGTATGTTCAGAACACAGACTAATATAGTATTCTGTGCACAACAGGAAGAAATTTGTTGATCCTGTTATCATAGAATCCCTCTTCGAGGAGCTCTTTGGTACCTCCCCACGACGACTAATCCCTTTCTCTAGATAAATCCCAGCTAACGGCCGACTTGACATGTTCTGCATTCCGGAAAGGAAAACCATGCCATCCCTTCTTGTCTCAAGCCGTGCTCCAGGGAGCGCATTTCGACCCCTTAAAATTTGTTCCTTTACTTCTGAAGAGAATTTGCTCTTTTATTCTAAATTAAAGGAGACTCTAGTGTCTGTAATTTGGGACTTGCCCTAAATCATTCCCGAGAGCAATGCTCTGATTTTCTAAACTCTCACACGATAAAATCCTTCTCGTTATTAATTCCCAGCATTTTTATATAGAGTTTAAAGACAGCTTTGTACCGTCCTGGGCACTCCATAATTTGTCCTTGAGACCTTGAGACCGGAAAGGAAATCACGGAAACGTTACATACGGAAGAAATTTTCAAGGCACACAACCCGATTTCTTACTTCGTGACCTTTTTGGGACTCATATTCCGTTTTCTCTATATTTTCTGGACTTTCGTGACATTTAGAGACCCAGCTGGTTAGAAATAACTTCATAAAAAGTATATCTATTGATAAGATATAGTTTCCCTCTTTCGCTAATTAAATATCAGTATAACTATAATTAAACTACGAATACTTTTAATAATAAGTATTTTTGATATTTCTTAATACTTTTTAGCTGTCGAGAAAGATATATGCCTTACCTGGAAAAGTATTTGAATCACCGACTTGAGTGTACAAGTTTGCCATCTGTTAATTGAGCAATCTCAGCATTAAAATAATCTTATATTCTCTTAATCACAATGAGAGCAACTAGCTTCTCAATCTAAAAACAGCTCTAACAATATAAATAATTTTATTTACACCATGTTTTATTATATTCCAAAGTCATGTTTCTTAGTGCCTTTCAGACGCGACTAACTTTCAGAAATTAAAGTCCAAATAATTTTAATATTAAGTCCAAATACTACAGAGACGGGTCTAAATAAAATAGGGCTATTGAGGCACTTAGGTGATTCAAAAATAATAATATTTAATTGAAATAGGACTACATTTTCATTTCATATTATCTTCATCAACAAATTGCAAAATGATTAAAATGAAATAATTCCACACGAAAAAGCTAGCAAAGGGGGGGGGGGGGGGGAGGAGCAAATGATCATATTTTAAACCATGACTTAATACTGTTAAAATTCACTACCCTTTAGTATTCATATTATTTGAATTTTTTAAGATACTACTGTCAAACAGAAAAATTTCATTTAAATTTTAAATTCTGCAAATATTATTTCTAATATCAAAATGAATAAAATGATATAATGCCACGCGAAAAACTAGAAAAAAAGGAGGGGGGGGCGGGCAAAATGATCATATTCTAAATCAGAAACCAATACAAAACTATACAGTACTGTTAAAATTTATATTATTTGAATTTTTAAATTAAGACTATCAGACTGCAAAACTTCGTTCTGAAATATTTAAAAAAAAAGGAGAGAGTGGGGAAGGAGAGGAAGTGTCAACACAAAATTAACTGTATTTGAAGGTTCTCTATAAGAACAATAATATTTAAATGTGCAGAACATGTGAATAAATTTTCCGTGTGAAAATATTCCAAAGCATAATTCTTATGAAACTTAAGACAGTCACTTTCACTCTTCCCGAATAAGAAAGAGGATTTTGGATTTATGGTATCTATGTGAATACTAGAATTATTAATTTTGAACGAATATTCTGTATAATTTACATTTTCGTTTTCTTCGTTTTTACTTTCCCCACAATGCATGGTACAATTTTCGACACGATTTCTGTAGTTTCCCGATACATGTAGGGAGAAAAAGGAATTGTGTGGAAAATCGCAACTCGAGTTTTCGACAGATCTTCACGTTTTGACACCTCTGGAAGAAGAAAATACTATTTTTTGCGTGACGTCTGTGTGTGCGTATGTGTGTGTGTGTGTCTGTCTCTATATGTGTGTCTGAGCAACTTATGTAGCCTCTCTGACTCAAACAATATGCGACGTATGATTAGCTTTTGGTATGATTTGAACAAAAAAGAAAACCCTGCTTTTTTTGCGAAATGGCCCTAAAAATCAGCGTAACATAAAATTAATGATTACATATGCTGAAAGGTATGAAACAAATGGTGCATTATACGTAATATTTAACGGCGAAAAGAATAAGACCGAAGCCATTAAGTTAGGTCTCACCGTTGAGATACTTAATTTTTTTCGTATTTTTGCAACGCCCCTTTTGAAAGTAAGTCCAGTCGCAAATGAAAATAAAAATTGAATTAAAACTGCAAATTCGTCATTTCAATAATTATCCTTGCAAAGGGGTGAAATAAAGAGAAAATTAATTTGAGTGTAAGGAAAGTCATATGCTGCCCACATCAGATTTTCTTTTTCTTTCTCTACATGCATAGTATAATGTATCCCTGAGCGTCCCTGAACTCGAATTGAATGTCCGTCTGTGTTGGAGTAGGTATGTGTGTGTGTGAGTCTGGGGATGTGATATCTTACAAACGAATGAAGCGTTTCGAATGTAATTTGGTACGACTATTACTAATCTGTAAGACATGACCAACCAAAATCTACTTAAGTGTGGCTCAATTCGACTTTCTCAGACTAGAAATATATATATATTTTTTAAATTTTACTAGAAAAAATTTGAAAACTCATTATCGTGGGTGCGATGATTACAATTATAGTGTTATCAGTCACTTTAAAGGACTTGAACATATTTTTTCGATTGATATCACACTTGACAATGTCCCCCAGCGAGGTAACTTGCCCCCCAAGGAGGCAAATGACATCACGAACAAAAAAACATCGTATCGCGGTTATTTTTCACAACAAAGATTGAAACTAGTAAATCTCGTGATCACTGAGCTTCAAATAAACCCTTTTATACATGTCAAATTTTGTCCTATGTTTCTATGATAAACATGAAAAATTTAGAAAAAAATTCAAAGTTTTCGCTCGAACTTAAAATAAATTCTACCTAGTTCTAAAATTTTTGATAACAAAGATAGATATACAGTTTCTTGAAAGTCTCATTCAACTATTAAGATCATTGAGCTACAAATAAACCCTTTTATACATGCCAAATTTTGTCCTATATTTCCATGATAAAAATGTAAAATGTAGAATAAAATTCAAAATTTTCGCTCAAATTTAAAATAAATTCTATCTAGTTCTAAATTTTTTTATAACAAAGATATATATATAGTTTCGTGAAAAATCCGTTAATATTTATGGCTGTTATTGTGTACACAAAAAATTGACCACGGACATCACTCCAAAAATAGTCAATACGTGTTCAGAAAGTCTTAAATATTGGCAACAAAATCTCAACATCGAAAAGTTTTGGAAAAGTAATGTTTTCTTAATACTTCGTATGAGAAAGTAAAAATCAGTATTATTGCGATCATGATCAACTAAATACATAAGCACAAGCAAAATATCCTAACGGGTTATCAATACCTCAATTACTACATAATAGATATCTGACCCCAGCGAGTTGCATTTGTTCTGGCCCACGTTATTACTTGGAACAGATAGGAATTTTCGTGGTCACCTCTGCTTTAAATTATACAAAATGCCCACACATCAATAACATATTTGAAGAACTTAAAAAAGAACAACTTACCCAAAAGTAGTTCATGAAATAAGATTGTATCTAAGCAAATAAAGAATTGTAAAGCTCTTATAAGAATTACACGTGGTTACGCTAGGAATCTAGGATATGCTTACTTATCACAACTAAGGCTTTCAAGGTTATTATATGTCTAAAGCTCGTATACTCTCGGGCTGGTGTGTCGCGACTATTAGTGTCTGAAAGTTTGAAAATTTTACAAGTCCCGTCTTCTACTAAAATATATATGGGAGCCGTTCTGTCCAAATTGTGAGAAATAAAAAGAAAAAACGAAGTCCAATCGTACTGCCAAAAAGTTGCTCTGTCTTAAACAATACTTATATCTTCCCTAAAGAGTTTCAAAAATTCCCTATCTTCGATGGTCAACAAAATTTCCAAGTTTTAATATTAGGAGCTTCCTGTCCGGAGATTAGAGGAGAAATACCAAGAGAACTTCTTCTTCCTGCTCTAAGGTCCGGAGCCCTTGTCAATCTGTCATGCTGTTCACGCTGTTACAGCACTAATTTGTCTGGTTGGGCATTTAGCATTAAAAAATATAAGGAATAGACACACAAGTTATAAATATTTAACATATATTATTCTTAAGGGTATATACCTTAAAACTTTCTTGGAGTTAAAGTCCAGAATAGTTTCCTATTTTCCATGCACGCTCACGACCACAGAATACTATATTCAGAAGGTTCACTCCCATAGGAACCTATGGCAACATGGTTAACATAGGATTTCGCATAGACACTAGAGTTCGCGGAGTCAACCATCGCAGCTACGATGCAAAAAAGCTCGACTGCTAGATTTGGCGATTATCGCTCAATTGGCGATTTTATGTTAATGTAGCCAAAAAAAAAAAAAAAAAAAAATAAGGAACTGTACTTTTATAATTTTTTTAAACTATAAACATGATCAGCATTTAAAATTCTTTTATCCGTAATATGTGTAAATTTAAATAAATAAACATAGATATATATTTAATTCATGTAATCATAAACTAAATAAAAATTGACGCATTGCATCACTGTAAATCATTATACACCAAGAATTACAAGCTAACATACCCAAAAGACTGAAATATTATATAATATTTTCAGCCTAAAAAGTATACTAGCGTGTTGATTGTTATATTGCTTAGTTCTAAATTTGTTCTGGGATGCTGTTAATATATATATATATATATATATATATATATATATATATATATATATATATATATTTTAAATACACTAATATTCTTATACTGAATAACAAATATACATAAATGCATTATCAAAGGTGTCGAACTCAATCGTTAATTAGAAAGTGTGGGGGGGATATTTTCCCCATTACGTCAGTTAGTAAAATGCATGTAAAATATATACACATTCAATATCATATTCAACTTTCTCTAGAAATATTTATCCAAATATCAATTTGTATACATTTTATATAAATGAGGAAAAGGTTTTTTAACTAATAATGCCACTCCTTTTTAGAATTTTGCCTAGTCGGCAGTGATAATACTGCACCAAATTCTTATGATGAACACGTGCATAAGATGAAATATGGGATGGATAACAAATAACATTTCTATTTAAATAAAAATAAATTACATACCTTGTAAACGTAATCCCTTTTCTTTTGGTAATCCATAAAAAAATTTTTTTTGATTATAAAATCCAGTAGTATTATAGTAACAGAACGTCTTAACGAAAACCGTCACTGACCATTTGCAAGCGTGACAACCTTGATATTTGGATTTCATTTTAGTTGGCGATTGAGTGAAACATCTGTATATATTAGTCTGTGGTCATGACGTACTTAGATGGACGTAGCTTGCGGAATTTGCTTATATATAAATGTCAGTTTTCCGGGTGCATAGTCTATAAAATACGACTCTATTTCACAAACATATACAGTTACTTAAGACACTTAGTTATACATGTTATTTTGTCTATTTATAAGTTGAATTTCTCAAACTCCACACGCAACGTCTCTGTATGCATCTTTTTCGAGTACTTCCTCAGTCTCTGCCGTTTCTCTCGTCTCGTCTGTCTAGTTCTAGTTGCCACACATCAGTAAAATTATAATTATTTCAATAACTAGTGAGTACTCTTGAAAAATCAGGGAGAAAAATTTTATTAATTGAAGTTAATAAATGTAGAATATATTTAATTTTTTTAAGTCGAAAAAGTTAAGGTTTCTATGTCGAAGATATCCTCAAAAAGAATATTTTGGTATGCATTTTATACCGTATTATTTAGCTTAATAAAACGACTCAAAATTATCCCATTAATTGGTTTTGAAATCCACGTCATCAAATGAGCGAAAAATAAAGGCCGTTAAGATTTAATTAATCATCTGAAAGTTAGAAAATAAGACAGAAATATTGTGTATAAACTGTTATAAATGAGAAAAGGTATTTTAAAGTACTATAATTTCTGACTTTATTAAGACCAAATGGCGAATCGCCGAACATGTGCATATGCTTGTTGCCATTCAGAGAAAGATAAAAGCGTAATTAACTTACTCACACTCGAAATTATATTGGATTTTAACTTTCTTCTTAATTTAAATTTAATGAATGGATCAATACTGTGAGGCACAAAATACTTGCTTAGTTTTGGTTAATAAATATTTAAATATTAAATTTAATTGATGTTTCTTTGGAAAATGTTTCACAGTTTGTTACTCAATGTCGAATTTAAACAAAGAAAAAACAAAATTACTATGGTTAAGCAAGCCTCTCATGAACACAAAACTTAAAATTTTGGTACTTTTACTGCGGGCTGATATTTCGATACTCGACTTGATATATTGATAGATTTTTAATTTCCAACCCTACATTTAATTACTCTCTTCTCTTTTAATCAATTCAGTATAGCATTGTAATTTATGTGGGTTGAGCTAATGTAGTTGGGAAAATTGTTTCAGATCCTTCCGTTTTCTTTCTGCAAAAGTAGCAAAAATCGAAAATTACGGTTTTTTACCCCCCCCCCCCCCCCGCAGCCAATATATGGAAAACCAAAACCAAATGGTATTTGCCTTTTAATCTTCATGTGAACTTTCCCGCGATCGTTTTGAATGCATTTTATTAACACGTTACAGCGTAGTTGAAAAGTGTTTATGACTTTGTTGCTTCTGTCTGTCTGTCTATCCGTTTGCATGATAACTGCCTTAAAAATGACTTTATCAAAATGAAATTTTAGTATGTTGTTGAGACGGTCTGTGAGACATACGGGAATGTAAATGAATAATATCACCAGATTAGTTTTAAACTGAAACCGGATTAAAAAGTGAATTACATTGGGATCTAATTTTCAATGATGAAAAAATGAAAAAGTTTCGTTTTATTAAAAATTTCATTTTCTCAATGATAAAAAAATGAAATACTATGGCACCTAATTTTTCAAACATTTTTTAATCCGAATTTAAAATTCACAAATTGCTTCTAAAATTTTAGAAAATATTCAAATTATCCCATAAAATATGTAAAAAAAATTCAGAAAAATATGTTTGGTAGTTTTTTAAATAAAAATTAAAATATTAATTACACCCATAATATGAAGAGATCACATGCCCCACTTCAAAATAATACATGATATCCATCTCCCCCCCCCCCCAAATTTAAAACAGTGATGTTTAAAGTTCTTTTAAATTTATATTTAGGGTTGCATCCGTCCTAAAACCGTTTTAATTTAGCTTATTTTCTGTGCTTCTATATTCTGCGCCAACGCAATTATAATATTTTTTAGATTAAATGATCATCAAACTTTGATTATCTCTACAAAGAACCATAATTTTAAAGGATGCAGAATGTAAATAAGTGATTGTAAGTTGAGTTCTATAAGAATTGCTGAATTTTTTCACGAAAAATTATTTCACTCTGGAGTCTGGATTAAAAGTGTATGAAATAAATATTCACTGCTTTTACATAGAGAGTCAGAAGATTTATATTTCGATGACGTCAATTGAATACAGTTTAATTTTTTTCGAAGAAGTTTTAAGTTTTCAAGTAAAATAAATTATTACGTTCTGTGATAATTAAAAAAATATCACAGTTCAATTTATCACATTTTAAAGTTGTTTAAATAAAATTGCATTTCAATTGCAAAGTGTTTTATAATCAATGTTTTATGCATGATTGATCTTTCTAGTTTTTCGATCCCCCCTCCTCCCCCCCCCCTCATATCACCAACCCAGGGATTTCAAATTTGCAAAATTGTACAATTTTCCAGTAATTGTGTCACTAATCTTAGTGTCCCTACCAAATAAGAAGACCCTCAGATGAACCGGTAATGTTTGAAATGAATGGGATGGGGTGAAGGTATTAATAGACTTAATCACTGCATTAATAGGGTTCTGGTTAATAATGATGAAATCCTAACAATAATATTAAAATGCCTTGTTTTGATTCCTTGATTATTTTATTTTTTTCAAAATCGCTAAAGAATTTAAAATCAGATTTTAAAAGAATTTTACTTTATATATAGAAATTTAACAATCCTTTACAGTTTTTAACTTTTTAATTTATTCAATTTTTAAAGCGATTGGAGGTAAAACAAATATTTAAACCTATATAAATGTAATTGTTTTAATAGTGCTTATTAGTAACATTCTATTTCCAAAATAGTTTTGAGACTGCTTTGAATAAGTTCTTCATAAATAATTACTCTTCTAAAATATATATTCAATTAACAATAGTGGCAAAACTTACACGTTTTAAGGTCTTATTCGAGAAATCCTGGGCAGGCACATTTTTAAATAATAAAATTTCATGTAACAAGTGGGAAACAGAAAGATGGCAAAAAATGTTGATTACCAGAGGGTTGAAGACCCAAACCGTCCGACTCATCCTGAGGACTAGAGCAGCTATTTGGACGGCCGGGGATTACCAGAGGGTGTATCATCTGTGAATTTACTGGCCTCTAATTTCGAAATGTAGGTTCCTATGTGCAAGATGTTGTTCAGATATTACATAAGCACTTTTCCCAGAAATGTTGACCCTCTCTTTTATTTAGCACAGCTGTCGTCTGTATATCATCTGATGACTATCACAAAGCGTGTAGATGTCAAGAGTGTAGAATTTACAGCATGGTTCTGATTCGGATACATCGGCTAACCCAAGGTTATTATATCTATAAGGATGCGCCACTTTAGCTCTAGCCAATGAGAGCACGTAAATACGCAACGTCACTTGGAGTTAAAAGTCAGGAACGGCCCGGTAGACTTCAATGTTAAAGGATGCTAACTAAATTAATTTAATCATTTTTCTGAATTCAAAATAGGAAATAAATACTCAAATAACATTAATTTTACTTGAGCACAACTTAAATATGCAGTATAGATTTTTTTTAGAAGGGTACAGACATAATAAAACTGTATTTCCCTTTGTGAAAAATATAAATCATCTGAAAGTTTCGTTTCGCTTTTTGAAACCAGTTAATGTTATTACAGGAGGCAATGTTATTTTTAATGAATTTTGTTTTAAATACACGAATTTACAGAAATATGCCCGGAAAGTTTTCTAAACCTGAAATCATTCTAAAATTTTCATTATGCACAAATAGACATCACGTAATTTCTTTCTAAATCCATATAAATAAAGTTATTATCGATTATGTTATCTCTAATAATAGAAAATCAAAACAATAATTAAAACGCTAACACTAAGAATTTTATGTCTTTTTAGGGGGGGGGGGGAGGGACGTCCTTACGCCTAACAAGTAAACGATTTAAGTGATGCATTTATAGTGAAGAACTTATATTATTGCTAAACACTTGATTTCATTAGTTTTTTTAGATCAAAAAGATAATTTAATATCAAATCGAAATTCAATGTAAACATATAAAAATATAAAAACTAATCGTTTAACACACACACTCTGATACACTTTCAGAATAATAAATTAAATGTATCATAGTATATTGATTCATGATGAAAAATATACGAGCAAGCTGTTTATTTTCTTAAATCATACCCCCCCCCCTTTTTTTAATGTAATAAAATTTAATTAATAAAATGCAATGTAATAAAATTTAATTAATATAAAATGTGCGAGATTAAATCAAAACAATAATTAAAACGCTAACACTAAGATTTTTATGTCTTTTTAGAGGGGGGGGGGGGATGCACTTATGCCTAACTAGTAAACGATTTAAGTGATGCTTTTATAGTGAAGAACTTATATTATTGCTAAACACTTGATTTCATTAGTTTTTTTAGATCAAAAAGAGAATTTAATATCAAATCGAAATTCAATGGAAACATATAAAAATATAGAAACTAATCGTTTAATACACACACTATGATATATTTTCAGAATAATAAACTAAATGTATTATAGTATATTGATTCATGATGAAAAATAGACGAGTAAGCTGTTTATTTTCTTAAATCGTACCCCCCCCCCCCCCCCCCCATTTGTTGAATGTAATAAAATTTATCTAATAAAATGTAATGTAATAAAATTTAATTAATATAAAATGCGCGAGTTTAAATCCTGTTAGATTTTTCAAAGATTACAAGAACATCTTTAGAAAATATATAATGATACAAATAACTTGCAGTAAAATGAAATGAATAAATAGTATACTGTACTTTCGTTTTTTAAGATTTAAAAATCCTACATAATGGAACTTCATGAACTAAACTAATGTTTCAAGAAAGTTTAAGCCAAAGTTAGCCAAAGTTTACGTAAAAAGATACGTAAGAAACAACAAAATATCAACAAGGACCACGTTGTATCAGATAAAAATAGAAATAATAAAATATTTCGCCGACACCGTCAGGCGGCGGTTGCCGCGCCATCTTGTGGCGCTTTCTGTCGTTTCTGCAAGTTCACTCCATCTGACGTCACAGATAATGTTCGTGGGAGCGGAGTGGCCCTCCCCCTGCGGCTTACCAACCAAGATTATTACTTTAAGAGACTGGCATGCAGTCCGGACATGGGGCAGATAGATCCTATCTGATTTACTACAATTCGTCATTTCTCTTTGGACATTATTGTTTATCCGATTATCCAGTTGTCAACATTCTCCACAATTTCAACCGTATATATTCAAAGGTAATTCTATCTTTATTATTCTGTCCACAGGTAAGGGATTAAAGGGGGGATCGGGAAGAAAAGTGTCAACCCACAAAAGGTACACTTTCCGTATACTATGCAAATATTTTGCACAAAGGCTAGAACCAATGACAATATAGTTTTTTGACAAAATGATTTCACGGGTTGAGAAATACACACCTGAAATTTGACCTGCTATGATATTCTGAAGTAGCTAGCTGAAAGCCTCTTTGGTTAATGAGAGTTAAAGTTATTTACTTTCATTGAAATAGGAACTAAATTAAGAATTTACTGAAGTGATATAATTTCTTTTTCGTAGTTGGAACTAGGCTACATTTTAATAAATCGCAACGAATGTTAGAGATATTTTTCTGCAGTCACAAATCGAAAAAGCTTTCTCAGAGCTTGGGTGCAATGACCTCTGCCGCCCCCACCGAAAAAATTAACGGCCGTTCCTGAAAATGGCCATATCTACCCATAAAATGGCTTAATTGGCATTCCAGATGTCGATGTCAGAGTCACTACATAATACTATAGCTACCAAGTTTGCACTAGATAGTTAGCACTATTTTCGACACGACTATTTATGAACTATAAGTATATATAAATTTTGATCTCCTATTGTCAATATAGTTTTCGAAACTTTTATTCATATCATCCAAAATATTTTTTCATCACACTGATGACTTTCGAAAGAGTTAGTGTTAAACGACTAACAACGAATGAACGTATTTCTTTTATTTCGATATCAGTTTTCGTAAGCAATATGAATTATGAAATTGATATTCGAAAAAAGTATGATGTGGGCAGCACATGTCTTTCCCCACAGACTCAAACCTGTTTTCTCTTTATTTATTTAATAACTTATTGAGTTCAATAGCACGAAATAATACGCATAATAATTTGAAATTACATTGAATTTGCACTTCTATATCAATTTTAGTTTTCTTTTGGTAACTGAGCGTATTCTCAAAACCGTCGTAGCAAATTATGAGAAAAAACTAAAATATCTAGAGAACGGCAAGCCCTAGAGTAATGAGGTTGGTTTTATTCTTTTTATAGTTAAACATTACGTATAAATCAAGCATTTAATTGATACATTTGAGCATATGCAGTCTTTTATTTTAGTTTCTGACTTTTTTTGCAAGACATTTCGCAAAAAAAAAAAAGCAAATTCTTTTCCCGAATCATAAAAAAATTCAATCAATTGCTCATTTAATAGATTGCAAACGCACGCTCAAGCAGGTGATTCAAATACTTCTCCAGCTAAGGCATATATCTTTCACGAGAGCTAAAAAGTACTAAGTAATTCCAAAAACACTTATTATTGAAAGTATTCGTAGTTTCATTATAATTATATTGATACTTAATTAGCGAAAGAGGGAAATATATCTTACTCATAGAGATGCTTTTTATGAAATTATTTCTAGTGATTTAGCGAAAGAAAGGTATGTGTCAGCCTGGGAGGTACCAAAGGAGTTCCTTGAAGGGGTTTACTATGATAACACGACCCACAGACTAATATAAAGATCCACAAACTAATATAGTATTCTGTGACACGATCAACAAGTTTCTTCCTGTTCTGCACAGAATACTATTTTAGTCTGAGTTCTGAACAGACTAGTCACAGACTAATATACAGACCTGCACTCTCGCTAGTTTCGTTTTCGCGGCGGCCATTAGAGATAGACCAGAACACGAAGCGTTAAGCTGTGTACAGACGGTCAGTGAATGTTTGTCAAACAAGCTTGATCACTTATTTTTGATCATCTGAACACGTGTTTGACGTAGTTGTCAAAGTGTGAGGTCAAACATTTTTCTAGTAGAGCAGCGTCCTACTTTTTCGCCAAACATTGTGGAGTCAGCATGATTGACATTTGTATTGACCAATCACGAGCATATTACCATTTTGGATTTGCATTCGCATTCATCATATCTTCATATCGTTCTGTGAGATTCTTTTGTTCTTTGTCTGTCGAGTATATATATTTTTTTGCCCGAGTCTTTCTTTTGTGTATTTTTTTTAATTAATTATTTTTGTTTAAAATGAGTGTGAGCTGGAATCACGATAAAATTGATAATGTTATTAGTGCATATAAAGAGAGATCGATATTGTGGAACATGAAACTGCCGGAATATCATAACAAAAATCTACAAAATCGGTGTTTATGTGAAATTGCCGAACTTGTTGATTTGTCAACCGAGGAGTTAAAAAAAGAATAAATACAATGAGAACTCAGTTTAATTTTGAAAACAAAAATGTAAATGCTTCAATGAGAAGTGGAAGCGGTAAGCTGAACCAAAATTATGTTAATTTATTTAACACACATAATTTAATGTATCATTTTATATTTAATTATTGGTGTTTCTCTACTAGTACATAAAATTTTTCTGTAGGAAATTCAAGTAAGTATGAATATAGATAATTGCGTACCAATTGTTTTTTGTTTTTTTACGATAGACTTTTGCTATTCTACTTCTGAAAGAAGTATAAACTTATCTCTGATTCAAATTATTTGTACATGATTTTGTGTCAAAAATGCATTCCAAACATACATTAAGTAGAATGTATTAAGAAATAAAAATTTAATTTATAATTGATTGTCCCTAATGCAGCAATTATATTTAGATTTAGCACATAAAACCGAAAAAAATTTGGTGCCCTTTTTCAAATGTTTCTTGTCTTTAAGGCTAAATCTTGTATTATTGTAATAAAGTATAATCTTGTATTAAAGTATTTGCATTATTGACGAATAGTTTTTACTTCATATTTATGTCTATTAAAATCCACTTTCACATTGAAATGAAAATAATTCAAATTATTAGAAACTTTTTATTTTTATATATGCGTTTAGTCATGTTTTGCATCACCCTGTTGAGAATTTAGTTTACCATACTTGGTCAGTACATGCTGTGACAAATGATTATCTCTTTTTTCATTTTTTTCCCATTAGAAATTAAACAAAATAAGGTTTAAAAACATTGTGTTGCGCAAATATAATTGGACAATGTAAAATCACCACCAAAATTTTCTTTGCTGACTCCTATATGCAAAAAGAATTTGTCCAGTCCTATGTCATGTATCTATTTATCTTTATACCTGCCTATCACCTACTTTTCACAAAATGTAACAAGTGACGAGCACAAGATCTACCTGCCAATGGGAACAGAGACCATATGATTTTTTACCATATATTATAATAAATATTTTATCATTTTCTGTTTGTATGTATAAAAATGTTTGTTTTAGCAGTCACCCAATAATTGAGAAAATCGAAATCAATCATACTTCTGTAAGTTGTATTGGACGATTTGTGCATGTCAATTTTTAAGTGTTTTTTACTTAAAAATACATGGTTTGCATTTGCGTAATAGTTAAAATGTTTTTATCTGCAGCAATACATATTTTAAACAATAACTATTGTTTTTATATAAGAGTCTGACTTTCACAAAATCTCAAGTCTTCTTGAATAATGGGTTTCGAATTTCATTTGAAACTCAGATGTCTTACACTTATCCCATTTCATTTTCTTAAATCAACACATTTGTGTTAATCTGGAAAGTAAGCATATAATACCTAGACATTTGTTTTACGAATCATGTGAATATGTCCTCTAGATTATACAATAAAGGTTAAAATTGGAAATTCTTAAGTTTCAGTTCATATATATGTTATTTTGACTTCAATTTGGAAAAGTTTTTCTGCAAAATGCACATATTGATTCATTTAGAGTTATTTGTTTTAATATTTTTCATCCAATTTCATTGTTAACTTTATCCATTTCTCTAGGCAATCTGCAAGTTAATTTGAACCCTATGTTTTAGAGATATGCAGTATTTTTTAATTAAATATTAGCATCATATGTTTTCTTTTTCTTAGCATGATAAGCATGGTTAGAATGAATATAAATTTTAATTTTCAATTAATTGTCAACCTTAAAACTATTTTTAGTTCTTTACATAATAAAAGTAGTGATAGAAAACGAACAATAAATGGAATTTTATCAATTTTTCAGGGTATGAAGATGTATACACTCCGAAATGGAAGTATTTTAATGACCTGCTATTCCTTAAAGGAACAACTGTTCCAAGGCCAAGCAGGACAAATCTTCCAGTAATTATATGTAAAAAATAAAAAGTAATATATGATAATTTATTTTAATCATTTTAATATTACTCCCCAGTTCTTTTCAAAGATTTGCATAGTTAGCATTTTAAGACAAAATCCTGCATTTTAGCACTTTACTAAAATCTCAAATTGTAACATTTTTAAAGGAAATTGCAATTTGTAGCACTTCTAAATGAAATCATGATTTTAGCACTTTTGAAGGAAAAATACAAAACTTGTTACATAACAGCTTTCCAAGGAAGAAAAACTTGAAATGGCCACTTTAGTTTCAGTGGAGAATTTGTTGCAAATACTATATAACACAGCATATATTATTTATGTTATGTCCTTCTGTTTTCATCAATTTATTGTTCAAAAGAACTTTTGCTTAGAGATAATTTATTTATATGTTAAATTAATTTTATTCTTATATAGTTAGGAGTTGATGAAGATATGGGAAACATATCTTCACTATCATCATCAAGTTATAGTGTCAATGATGTAACATCACTTCCACCAGCTTCAAAAAAGAGGAAGCATATTGATGAAAAAGAAGATCTTATGAAAATGGCTTGTAAAGTCCTTAGTGATATGTCAGAGACTGACGAATTTGACATATTTAGACAATATGCAGCTAATGAACTTAGAGCGATATCTGATCGTGAACAGATGCTGTGCGTAAAAACAGCATTTAATAAATTAGTTTTCAAAGCACACTTAGGGCTTTTAGACCCTTCAACAATATTTAATTAAATGCCTTTCTTTAAAATGATTTTGTGTATTTTAATTTTCGTCATTTATTTATATAAGATTTTAAACTGCGTTAGTTTTTCTTAGTAATTTTCTGAAAAAAAATTACTAGGAAGTACTAACTTTTATTACAGAGATTTCTTTTAAACTCTGTAATAAAACTTTGTTTCTTTATTTCTGTTCAAATTATTTATATCCCAGAGCTAAGCCCTGCTCAAAAGTAATATTTTCTCCTTTATCACTAGAATCAGTATCAGAATTAACTTTTGCAGAAATTAATACTTTATTGTAACTCATTTTAAATTTGATTGTATACATCCAAAATGTATTGTAGGTTATAGGTATTTGCGGATTAACAAGAGTCAACTATATTCATAACTGCATAATCTTTTAATCAGAAAACCTTTTTTCTAATTCATTTGTATAAATTTTTAAAACTGTAACAAATTCACCTTTTCTTACATGTGCATTTTTTGCATAAACACTATACTATGATGATTATACTTTTCAGTGCTGAAAGTAATTAATTTTAATTATTTATTCTTAATTTTCACTGATAGTCGGTAAAAGTAGATAGTGATACATATCTGGTAATTTTTTGTCTGAGGTCCATGTACACTTCTATGTACCCTTTCTGTGTATCTTTTAATTTCAGTTTTATAAAGTATAATCACTAGCGAGTTATGCTGCTTATAAAGTGTCAGCAAACTTCCTATTGTTTTTTAGCTGAAAACCTTCAAGGATATATTTTCCATTTCACAGAATTGGAAATTGTTTGCTTTTACGCAAGTAGTAGTTGCATGTAATAATTTTAGCATCTCGATATTTTGCATGTGCGTAATTTAGTTAGAGCTCAAGAATTGAAATAGCATGTTTTTAATAGATTGCATGAATTCTAACAATTTTGCATGTTTCGGGGAAATAATTAACAGAACTGCATGTTTTCAAACAAGAGTGTATTTTATTTGTTGATTTCAATGTGTTTTATAAAGTATAATCACTAGCGAGTTACGCTGCTTATATGAATTGAGTATTATTCTATGTACCCATTCTGTGTATCTTTTAATTTCAGTTTAATGTTTGGATTGTACAATGGGATTTCTAAACTATGCTTCAGTTTCTCCCACTACTGTCATATAAAGCTAAATAATCACTAGAGAGTTATGTTGCTTATAAAATGTCAACAATCTTCCTAGTGGTTTTTTGGCTGAAAATCCTCAAGGATATTTTTCTCATCTCACAGAATTGAAGAATGTTTGATTTTACGTAAGTAGTTTCATGTAATAATTTTAGCATTTTGATATTTTACATGTTTATAACTTAACTAAGTTGGAACTTAAGAATTGAAATGGCATGTTTTTAATATATTGCATGGATTCTAACAATTTTGCATGTTTCTGGTGAATAATTAGCAGAATTGTATGTTTTCTAACAAGGGTTATATTGTTTGTTCATTGGAATGTGCAGCCAGCCCTGCATTTATTTCATGAATGGAGTATTATTCTATGCACCCTTTCTGTCTTTCTTCAGTTTAATGCTTGGATTGCACAATGAGATTTCTAAACTAGGGTTCGGTATCTTCCACTACAGTCATACAAAGATAATAATTACTAGAGAATTATGCTGTTATATAAAATGTCAGCAATATTCCTAGTGTTCTTTTTTGTTTTGTTTTTCCTGAAAACTTTTAAGAATATTTTTCTCGTCTCGCAGATTTGAAAAATGTGCAGTGTGGCATGTAAGTAGCTTCATGTAATAATTTTAGTATTTTGATGTTTTGCTTTGCATGATTTAGATTATGATGTAAGTGAAGAAGTGAAATAGCATATTTTTAAGAGTGTGTCAAGTATGTAATTGTATATAAAATATTTGTATCTTGATATATTGCATGTATATTTTGATTATTTGTCATGGCATAATAAAACAAAAAATAATGGGTTATGTTCAAGGTTGTGTAAATCTGTTTTTATGATATTTTGAATGAACAGTTATTATGTTAATAATTACAGTATATTATATATTATAATATTTTAAAAACAGTTCATAACTACTAAACAATGATGTTAATTTGTTTCTGATTAAAAGTACTTTCATTCATGTGTGATATCATGCATAATTTCTCATTTTTTTTTTACATTTATACATAAAAAAAGTGTTCATTGAATGCAAATTTACTCTGCTAACATTTTATATTTAATTATTTTGCTTTAAACATGCTTCGTTAAATTAATAACATTACTTTTCATACTCTATGAAATCAGAAGAGGTTTTCAGTCCTCCTTATTCTGTACTTTGCTGCAGGGTCAAATTATCAAAATCCATCTCATGGTTCAAGATATAGTTATGTTTTTCCTTTTATATATTAGAGGACATTTATGTGAAATGGAGAATACAGAATGATTAAAAGTACCATATTTTTTTTTATATTTATTTAAAAAAGTAAAAGGATACAAAAACAAAATATATATATAAATTATAATTTTGATTTAACTGTCAACCTTAAAACAGTTTTGAGTTCTTTACATAATGAAAGTAGTGATAGAAAATGAACAATAAATAGAATTTTATCAATTTTTCAAGGTATGAAGATGTATATACTCCAAAATGGGGATATTTTAATGGCCTGCAATTCCTTAAAGGAACAACTGTTCCGAGGCCAAGCAGAACAAATCTTCCAGTAAGTTTATGTAACAAAATAAAAAGTAATATATGAGAATTTATTTTAATGCTAATCTTTTGTTTTCTTTTCAAAAAATTCCATAGTTAGGATTTTAAAACAAAATCATACATTTTAGCACTTTTAAATAAATAACGAATTTTAGCACTTTACTGAAATCTCAAATTGTAACATTTTTAAAGGAAATTGCAATTTGTAGAACTTCTAAATGAAATCATAATTTTAGCACTTTTGAAGGAAAAATGCAAAACTTAACAGTTTTCCCAAGGAAGAAAAGCTTGAAATGACTATTTCAGTATCAGTTGAGAATTTGTTGTAAATACTGTATAACACAGCGTATATTATTTATATTATTGTCTTCTGTTTACATCAATTTATTGTTTAAAAGAACTTTTGTTTAGAAATAATTTATTTATATGTTTAATATAATATTTCAAATGTTGTAATATTCAATGTTATAAAATAATATTTCAAATATATCTATGTTGAAATGGTATTTCACCAACTCCATTAAAAAAGGAGCAGAATTCTTCTCTCATTTCCCTTGCAGAATTTGAGGAAAAGTTGCTCCCTTGTTTCTGCAATCGTTGAAAGCGAGCATAATTATGCTCCTCCCATTCTTGGGGAGCAAAAACCTGCGGATCTATCTCTGATGGAGATCTATGGCGGATCTATCTATGCGGAGATATCCTAATTGGTCAACAGGAGAAAAATATGCATTGGCACTATCGGGATTCCTTCTTAAGAAGTTATGAAGCGAACAAGTAGCTAAAACTATTTGTTCTATAATTTGGGGATGTGTGTTTCTGCAATCGTTGAAAGCCAGCATAATTATGCTCCTCCCATTCTTGGGGAACAAAAACCTGCGGATCTAATTGGTCAACAGGAGAAAAATATGCATTGTCACTATCGGGATTCCTTCTTAAGAAGTTATGAAGCGAACAAGTAGCTAAAACTATTTGTTCTATAATTTGGGGATTCAATGGAATTGCCGTGTGGAATACTCTGAAGCGATTTGCCAGAATCCCAAAGGCATTTTCAACAGTTTTTCTTGAACGACTTAGCCTGTAATTGAAGATTCTTTTCTCTGTTGTAATCCCTTTCATTGAATAAGGCTTCATAACATTTGTTTTTAAGGGAAAAGCATCATCTGCAACGATGACAAATGGAAGCATTTTCCCGTCTGGTATGAGGCGTTTAGGGGATATCAAACACAATGCATTATGTTCTAATGCACTGTATAAGGATGATTTTGAAAATACAGTACTGTCAGAAATGCGTCCATTTGTGCCAACATCGACATAAATGAAGTTGCATTTTGCATCAACTAAAGCTAAAAGAATAAGGCTATTTTGATGCTTATAGTTGAAGTAATATGATCCTTCACTCCGCTTACCAGTGATAACAATGTGTTTCCCATCCAATGCCCCAACACAATTGGGAAAATTCCACTTGTCATAAAAAGCACGTGCAATACTTTTTTCCATTCGTCTTCAGAAGTTGGAACCTGAAATGTTCAAGGAAAAAATTTAGTATTGATAACAAAAAAATTATAGTGATAAGAAAAATTCAGATACTCGCTAGCTAGTTAGCTAATAACTTTCAAATATAAATAGTAACATTTTTTTCTAGATGCGATGTAGCTAATAGCTTGCATATGTAGGCTAAAATTCAGAGTTCATACTCTTTTGCAAGAACCCAATTCCAGGATTCGAGCAGTTTTCTTAAATATTAACAAAGGCAAAAATATATGATTCTGCAGAAATTTCTCTTAGAGCTAGGTGTTTTGATTTTGTATCAGCAACACCACTCCAGCCATACATAGAATTCCCTTGAATTATGTTACAATTCACACACACAAAAAATTACCAATTTCTACTTAATTTATTAAGTATTAATGATGTAATAAACATTTGCTCTGTTTAAAGCATTAAGACTATATTAGTGATTTTCATGGAAAGCATTATTCCAATGTACAGAATAATTTTTTTTTTTGTACATTGGAAAAATTCAAACAATTTTTTCATTTTAAGCACTTGAAAATCATTAAAATTTATGATTTTTTATGAGAACATGCTTAAATTAACAGTTTTTGTGGAAGAAAGTTGAATTTTTGTTTATTTATTACAAAAGAGCAAAGATTAGTGGTTTTCATGAAAGAATGCGAAATTTCCCGATTCTTACATTGTATTAAAAAATAAAAGATTGTGATGAAATTACTAGCAATTATCCATTAGTATTTTCTGATTTCAAGGATTCTAGGACTGAAATGAATGACTAGCAATTATCCATTAGTATTTTCTGATTTCAAGGATTCTAGGACTAAAATGAATGAAATATAGAGCTTTTATGCACCCTTATAGAAAAACCATTAAATACAGGATTTTCTAAAGATTTCCAAGAGGCATATGAACCCTGTTAATTACAAAAGCAACACCAGTAGTCTCAACTTGTACTGTTAGTATATATGAAGCAATATTTAGAAAGTTATTTATACATCATAAATTAATTTTACATTGAAAATTTTTTTATCAATTAATTATTATATTTTGTCTGTAAAACATTTAAATTGCCATGTTATGTGTCAAAGTGATAATATGGTGAGGGCTGAAATATATATTTTGGTCATAATGAAGTTAAAAATGTGATCAGCCACAAGTTATCTGATCAGTCACAAATCACTTACAATTTATATGGAAACTGGTTGTTAAAAAAGTGGAATGACATCACTACATAAACTTATATATTTAACTTTTTAGAAAAGTTTAATAACCTAATTAGACTTGGGTTTTCTACAGGACTCCAAAAAATCGTAGCAAATGCTAGGAGCTAACTTAAAACCATGTTATGACTGGATTTGCTGTTACAGTTTATGGCAAAAACTAAGAAGCAATGCGTTTCAGTTATCCTCAACTAGTAAAAGCCATAAGCCAAACCCAGGAATAATAACGCAGAAAGAACTGCAGTAATTAAAAAATGCAATGCAGAAAAGCACTTAAAAAAAATCTGCAGCTTCTCCTTTATTTTTGAAGTTTAGTAAAGAATTTGCAACTGAAATTTAAAAATGAATGTTAAAATATTTCAAGCCATGATTTCATGGCATAATAAATGCAAGTTGCAGATAACATACATAGAAGTAAAACGATCCATACCTTCAGATAGTCCATTAATACAGAATGAATGGCTTCACAAGTTTTTGGTATAATTGTTGGTAAGGAACTCTTTGGAATGCGATATAAAAAATGCAGGGATGTATAGCTATCACCTAAAAACAATTAAAACATATTAAAGCACATGGATTAATAATTTACATATAGAGCATTTCTATCATGTTATATGGATGATACATGTAATCCTACAATATAGAAATGCCAAAATTTGAATTTAGAATAAATTAAGAAAATTTGTGTTGTGAAAATTGTACTAAGGTATTATAATAACGAATGTAACAAATCAAAATGTTAACATAGAAACAATTTGTATACAAATCCACAGAATGAAATTTAATGATTTTTTAAGGAATTTTAAAGAAATATTACTAAAATTCAAAATTTTAATTAAAGTCCTGCATTGGGTCAGGTACCTATGGTTACCTGCTCAGCAGGTAAGGTTTATTTTATTATTGAAGTTGCGATTCAGGTTTCCTTTATTTTTATACCTGCTAGTCACATTTTTATAAGAGTAACTGAATAAATGTATAAACAGTGTTTACAAAGGGTCAACAACAGAAAATTGTGGATTTAAAACCTACTGAATAAAATTTTAAAATTCTATTCCAAATGCAGGCTGGGTATTTGCTGTGGGTTTGGTTTGACAATTTTCTTTGTTATGGGTCAGGAGAAATCCAACCCGTGCTTTTGTCCCCTTGTTTGGATGCACAACAGTATAGAATAACTTAATATTTTAAACTTTAAAAGTACTATTTCTAAGACTTTTGCTATGCTGCTGTGTATTTAAACAAATAAAGTTTAAAGTGTTTTTATTTTTATACAAGTTAATATGTTGTTGAGACACGACTTCCCAGGTTAAAAATGTTTAACAAAATTTTTTATAGTTGGCGAGAATTCTATATTTTTAATGCAGGTAAAATTTGAATACTTATAAGGCCTTGAAAATATATAAGAAAATAATTGAACAGTTTTAATTATTTCAAAGGTTGGTGGGAACTAAATTCTTGGTAGTAAAAACATTTCGTGAAATGCAATTGAATGTTGTGAGGTACAGATCATAATAATACCAAAACAAGCTTTGTACTTCTGAGAAATTAAAAAAATATATTTACAAAATAATAAAAACAAAATTATTTTCAAAATTTACATACGTCCTAAAAAAATTACCTGAGGCTAAATATCTCAGAGTCACAGCTAGGCGTTCACCTACAGGTATGCTTTGCCGCATTACTGTATCTTGTTTTGAAATTAACGGAGAAACTTTTTCCAACAGACTATAAAAACTTGCCAAATCCATCCGTAAAAAATTTCTTAAGACCTCTGGGTTCTCCTCTTTTAATTCCTTCATCAGGCAGTGATATGCACCCAGAGTATCTCGTCTTTGAATATATGGGTGTACCCACGGTCTAGTTCTTTTTTCTTCCGCTACGGCAATAATTATCGCTGCACAAGCAGCTTTAATATTTGCTTGCTTAGCCATAATTAACTACAGATATTTTTGCAAAAATAAAAAAAATAATCAACAGGTTCTAATCGATCGAGTACTCTACTGACAATAAAACAAAACTAAATAATTATAAAACAATATATTTAAATTAATTATATATTGTTAATAGTTATTGTAACGATTTGAGACACTTTCATTTCTTTTTACTTTTTTGATTTGAAAACAACAAACGAAATTAGTAAACAAGTACAACAGCGCCATCTACTAGATATGAAAGGAAACTAGCTCATTATCATAAAACTTCAAATATGTGTGACCGTGTGTAAAGTTTTATTGTAACATCGCAGATATGCACCGTTGGTCAATTCATTCAAACGTGGGGGGAATGGGTGCATTTTCGCCTTGGCCATTCCTTTCACAGTTCTGCAGTTTCAGTTGGCTGTCTGATAAAATTATAATGCACTATCTGATAAGATTGTAATCACTTTTAAGAAAAATATGTGAATATCGGCCCGGTCCACACCGAAATGCTATGTATTCAAATGTTTAAACAGCCCAAATTTGTGAATTTTATGTACAAAAATTAAAATTAAAGTTAACTTATTTTTAAACATTATCTTCACATAACTAAAATCAACCTGCGCTATCTGATAAGATTGTAATCACTTTTAAGAGAAATATTTAAAAATTTTGTCACATATTTTATTTGATGATAGTTTACATCGATTAAATGCTGAATACTCATGGTATGAGCAATTACAAAAAATACGCAGATTCCTAATTTTTTTAAATCATTACATACCTGAATTACTTTTACTCTTATTTAATAAAATATTTTTAATGATATTTTGAAATTCCAACTTTTAGGGAAGATAAAAAATCTAGGCAATTTGTAACCGAATAAGATGCCAGATTGCATCCCCAATATCACCTGTTCTCAAGAGAGCCCCCCCCCCCCCACACACACACACACACACTAGCATCTCAATCCTGCGGTCATTCCCAATGGGAAACAAAATCCGGCGCAATGCGCATGTTCACGAACTCTTCCTCTCCAGTGCTTCAATATTTCATCAAGGGGTGATATAAATAGTGTTGAAGACCCAGACCGTCCGACTCGTCCAGAGGACTTAGAGTAACTAGTTGGACGGCCGGGATATAAATAGTGTGCAGAAGTTGATGTTACGATCGAAATCGCAGCTGGCAGTCTGACATGCTTCCCAATTACAGTTTTACAATTAAAATCGTAAAGATGCGATCCAAAATGTACAACATTGCATCCCAATGAGTATATTTACGAATATGTACAGTGTTGCCTTGGATTTTAATGTTCGTTCTGAGATTTTACGATTTTTAGGCATTGTCAATTTGTAATGTAATGGTTGAATGGTAAACAGAACGAAGAACTGCCCTCTATTTTTTAAATTCTAATGCGATTTTAAATGTATGGTAAAGGAAAGTTTTATTTTAAATAATATAATATTTTATGATTTCCTAAATTATACACTTGAAAATTACATTCGTAATTTTACACACAAGCGGAAAAAAGTTTTTCGATTCTTAGAATTATGAAAGAAAAATAAATATGTATTAAAATTAGAAAGATATTTTAAAGTAGTTTGGATTTTCATATCAGAAACTAGTCTCTTTTTGGAAGAATGCTCTAATAATGTTCTAAATGATATTTTATAAATGCATTAATAAAACTGTAAATAATCCCAGAAATCTATTTCGTATTTTCTATTATTTATGTCTGTTCGCTTGCTTTATTTCTTTACATTCAGCATGCACTAAAATTTGTCTTTGTTGTAGAAATAATCAAAATTTAGTGATCATATAAAATCAAAAATTTTGTAATTGCGTTTGCACAGAATTTAGATACTGAGATAATACTCAAAAATGGAGAGAGAAAAAATAGGCAAAATGTTTATGTAATTACTACAAGATTCTTTTTGTTCTGAATTGAAGGGGAATTTTGAATTATAATTGTAGAATAATTTATCTGTCTACTAAAAGAATTATTCAAACTAGAAGAGCTTCAACAAGGTTATCTGGTAATTAATATCGATTTATACGGTACGCCGAAAACAAAAGGGGGAAAAAGGAAAATATTTAGGACCACCATTTCTTTCAAAATGACAAGTTACAAGTAGGCATTGTCAGTTTGGGGATGGGGGGGCTGATGCCGTTGCCTATCTATCAATGCTTCAGGTACAGAATATTAAAAAAAAAGATAGTGTTAAATGCGACACTCAAAAATGTCGGGGGGGGGGGGGGCGATATCCACGCCTGGAGGTATTCCTCCAGGAGCGTATCGTTATGCAGTAGCGTATCGTTATGTATGTTGACAATGCCTAAAAATCGTAAAATCTCAGAACGAACATTAAAATCCAAAGCAACACAGTACATATTCGTAAATATTCTCATTGGGATGCAATGTTGTACATTTTGGATCGCATTTTTACGATTTTAATCGTAAAACTGTAATTAAGAAGCATGTCACACTGTCAGATGCGATTTCGGTCGTAACATTGTATCTTCAGCTTCTGCACACTATTTATATCACCCCTTGATGAAATATTGAAGCACTGGAGAGGAAGAGTCCGTGAACATGCGCATTGCGCCGGATTTTGTTTCCCATTGGGAATGACCGCAGGATTGAGATGCTAGCGAGAGTGCCGGCGAAATATTTTATTATTTCTATTTCAATCTGATACAACGTGGACTTGTTGATCTTTTATTGTTTCTTACGTATCTTTTTACGTAAACTTTGCCTAACTTTGGCTTAAACTTTCTTGAAACATTAGTTTAGTTCATGAAGTTCCATTATGTAGGATTTTTAAATCTTAAAAAACGAAAGTACAGTATACTATTTATTCATTCCATTTTACTGCAAGTTATTTGTATCATTATCTATTTTCTAATGATGTTTTTGAAATCTTTGAAAACTCTAACAGGATTTAATCTCGCGCATTTTATATTAATTAAATTTTATTACATTCAAAAAATGGGGGGGGGGGGGGGTACGATTTAAGAAATTAAACAGCTTACTCGCCTATTTTTCATCATGAATCAATATACTATAATGCATTTAATTTATTATTCTGAAAGTATAATATATGTTTTATACTTTGTTTTTATATGTTTCCATTGAATTTCGATTTGATATAAATTTTCTTTTTGATCTAAAATACACTAATAAAATCAAGTGCTTTTTTAGCAATAATATAAGTTCTTCACTATAAAAGCATCACTTAAATCGTTTACTAGTTAGGCATAAGTACATCCCCCCCCCCCTAAAAAAAAGACATAAAACTCTTAGTGTTAGCGTTTTAATTATTGTTTTGATTTAGTCTCGCACATTTTATATTAATCAAATTTTATTACATTTCATTTTATTAATTAAATTCTATTACATTCAAAAAATGGGGGTGGGGACGATTTAAAAAAATAAACAGATTACTCGTCTATTTTTCATCATGAATCAATATACTATAATACATTTAATTTATTATTCTGAAAGAATATCATAGTGTGTGTGTTAAACGATTAGTTTCTATATTGTTATATGTTTGCATTGAATTTCGATTTGATATAAATTCTCTTTTTGATCTAAAAAACACTAATAAAATCAAGTGTTTAGCAATAATATAAGTTCTTCACTATAAAAGCATAACTTAAATCGCTTACTAGTTAGGCATAAGTACATACCTACCTCCCCCTCCCCCCCCCCAAAAAAAAAAGAAAAAAAGACATAAAACTCTTAGTGTTAGCGTTTTAATTATTGTTTTGATTTAATCTCGAACATTTTATATTAATTAAATTTTATTACATTACATTTTATTAATTAAATTTTATTACATTCAAAAAATGGTGTGTGTGTGTGTGGGGGGGGGTACGATTCAAGAAAATAAACAGCTTGCTCGTATATTTTTCATCATGAATCAATACACTATAATACATTAATTTATTATTCTGAAAGTATATCATGGTGTGTGTGTTATACGATTTGTTTCTATATTTTTATATGTTTACATTGAATATCGATTTGATATAAATTCTCCTTTTGATCTAAAATAACTAATAAAACCATGTGTATAGCAATAATATAAGTTCTTCACTATAAAAGCATCACTCAAATCGTTCACTAGTTAGGCATCAGTACATCCCCCCCCCCCCAAAGAAAAAGACATAAAATCCTTAGTGTTAGCGTTTTAATTATTGTTTTGATTTTCAATTATTAGAGATAACATAATCAAAAATAACTTTATTTATATGCATTTAGAAAGAAATTACGCGATGTTTATTTTTGTATAATGAAAATTTTAGAATGATTGCTTGTTTAGAAAACTTTCGGAACGTATTTCTGTAAATTCGTGTATTTAAAACAAAATTCATTAAAATTAACTTCGCCTCCTGTAATAGCATTGACTGGTTTCAAAAAGCGAAACGAAACTTTCAGATGATTTATATTTTTCAGAAAGGGAAATATTATGAATGTACCCTTCAAAAAACCCCTGTACTGCATATTTAAGTTGTGTTCAAATAAAATTAATGTTATTTGAGTATTTTTTTTATATTTTAAATTTAAAAGAATGATTAAATTAATTGTGTTAGCATCCTTTAACATTGGAGTCTACCGGGCCGTTCCTGACATTTAAGTGACGTTGCGTCTTTACGTGCTCTCATTAGCTAGAGCTGAAGTGGCGCAACCTTATGAAGAAAAAAATGTATTTGAACCATTAAAGATTTCTCTTTCTATTCACCCCAAAATTCAATAAGCTCTTGACATATACAGATGAATATAAGTATAACGAATTCTATTTAACTTTAATAATTTGTTTCAGTGATATCTTGCAACAAACATATAACATAGTGAAAAAAGATGGATGATTCGCTCACAGGAATGGTGAAAACGTGCAGGTCTATCAAAATTTAACTGTCATATTTTTGACTCCATTAGAATACTTCCCCTAATATCCTAAGTATGTATTGTAGGGAAATTAAAAGTGTGATTTATATATTAAGTGGTTTTAATATTGTAGATTTTGAGATACCTAAAAGTGCAGTGTGTGTGTTGCGGGGGGGGGGGGGGGGGGAGTAAAAAAAAATCCGTAACAGAGATAGATCATTTGATTCTTCCAAATTTATTAATGCAAGCCATAGAAGTGCTTTCGCTGCCATAATTTTTGTTGTAGCCATTAAAAATGTAAAAACCATGAGGAAAATGTGTAAAAAAAATTATGCACATGCATCTGATCAAAACAAAGTGGGGCCAAGGGCCGAGTGTTAATTCAGGGTCCCCATATCGTTACGGTGTATTAAACACATGCAAAACAACAAATAAATTTGTGGGCTCACTCCCATTTTCAAATGCAGAAAACTCCCAAACATTTTCACTTAAAATAATTCATTTATAATATTTAAAAATATTAATATATTTTATAATTTAAAATTGCGATTAATATTACCAGTTTTAAATAAATTAAAACAGATCTTGTGCTTAAATTTCTTATCACATACCAAATTTAGGGACCCTTGAAATTTGAGGGCCCAAGGCAGCGGCCCTGGGGGCCCGGGCGTTAATCTGTCCCGGAGCATATTATCCCTTCTTCCACATCAAAAATATTGCTAATGAGAACATCTCGGAAACACGTATCATTCTTTGTAGGTGTTTACTTCTTGATTGAAGTCCATGCAAAATAACTTTCTCGCAAACACTAATTGCCTTTACAGTAAATGCATTTGTGTCTAAATTCAAGAATATTTTAATACCTACGAATGGCAGAATTTTTCCTTTCCCATGTGATTCCTTGGTGAGGGCTGGCATTTGTATAGTCAACCTTGTTTCTATACAAATACAGGAGGGGGCGACACAGGTTTTTGAAACACAGTGCTCTATGTTTTCTTTAGCAATGAAGACAGGTGTGAAAATCACATTTTTGTAAATAATCTTATACATAAAATAATGTCCGCTACAATAGGTATATATACTATTTGCAGATGTAAGCTGTGAGGGTAAGGGGGCATTTTTCAGTTCTGATAAATTGCTAATGGTGTAGAAGGAGAGACCCATTGCATCTAATTATTTACCTTATAAAAACTACCTTTAAAAGAAAACAAAGTTTAAAAAACTCACAGCTAGCTGAGTCTAATGAACTTTTACATAAGTGGAAAAAAAAAATTCCCACCAGTAACAAGTTCCTGAACACTTCTCATCTCAATCATCATTATTTTCATCTCTACAAATTTAAAATGTTTTGACAATTTTTGAATTTGTGTTTAGAGATACAAGTTTTTCTTGAAATTTCGATCATTATACTACAATTTCTACCATATTTCTATATGATTTTTGCAAAAATTCTTAATTAAATTAATAAAATTAGTCATACCTGTTTTGTCTATCACCAGTTCTTTTGTCCGGTCATAGCGTCTCTGGCGTGATGGGAGTTATGAAAATACACTTGTGTGAATTCGGGAAACCGATAAATTCCATCATTTTATACTTCTGTCTTCTACACTAGTTAATATTTTTATTCTATTTTATTTATGATTTATTATATTGAATTAAACATTATACAAATTGTGTATTTTATTCTATTTTTAATTCAAATTATGTAATTGCTCTTCTGCGTCGGGAAAAAAACGCATAATTTCTGTAATAATTTTTACAGCATGCAGACAGAAACGCAGCTTCAATTAGAATTTCTGCGCCAGGGTTGACCCTTGAGAACTTCTATAGTCACAGAAATACTCTTGGTATTTTCACAAATTTTTATCAAACTGTTGCATATTTCATCAGGGTTATGTTAATTCTTTCCAAATCACAATTTTCAAGAAATTGTCATTCTATTGTTTTGCATTTACTTGCCAATTCTCACTGACCGCTCGGACAGGTAAAGGGGCTTAGTACATATAATTTCTCTGTCTTTTAAAATGTGTGTTACAAATCATTTTCTTTTGTGCCTTCTAATATGTTTCGTATTGCTACGTAAGTTGAACAGGAGAGGTAAATATTTAGCAACGACCATAGAATATCATAAGTATACCTTAATATTCTATTAACCTTGAATATTTTGTCGCCAGAGGCGTAAGTATTTGGTAGTATAATATGTAATTTTATAATAACACATATATTGTAATAATATTAATTACTTAATATATTACTAAATACTTACGACTCATCCTCTATCAAATTTAAAACAATTTTGTTGATTGTTGAACTTGTTAAAAGTATTATTTATTTATCAACTTAAAATGTCAATTTTCACATATATAGCTTTAATTCTCTGTCCTGCCCTTTTCGTTCCAACTTATTTAACAATACTAAACATATTAGAAGATATAAAACTAAATGATTTGTAATAGAATTTTTCAGTAAAAAGACAATTTGCAAATGCAAAGACCTTTCATTTGGCAGCATGCCTAATGAGAATTGCTAGAAAAAGGGAAATGTAGAATTCCAATTTGTTGAAAACGAAAATAGTGACTTTGAAAATCTGTAGTATTACCCTGTTGAAATAATGAAACATATGGCACAGAAATGTCGCTATTTGTGTAAATAATTGTCATTTACATTATTTATTCAGAAATATATATTACGTAATTCATAATCCTCCTATCTCGCTTTAAATGTTATTATGTTTTCAGTGTTTAGATATCTAAACCATTTATGTGGAACATTGCGTAAAAATGAAGTCACACTCGTTGCTTGTTTTGTTGATTTTATTATTAATTTGTAATAAATTTCAAAACATACATTTAATTAAAATAGATGAATTTTTCAATTATTACCCTGTAAATGAAAATCTAGATTCTTGGTCTTGGTTACAATCTCTTACATCAAAATTTCATAAAGATAAATATAATTTGTAGGATGTCAGTCAGGAGCGTCATAATAGTAACGAAAACGAAACACACTTTTATTCAACGTACTGATCGACATATGTTAACAAATCCCGTGATGCCTCAAGCACACTGTGAATTTTGAGCAGCAAAATCTTCATTCTCTGCATTTTGTAGCATAAAAATTGGAATAAGAATCAATAAAATTTTTACTGTTAAACAACTTGGAGAAGGAAAATTTTAAAGTTGCATCAGTTTGGAGCAAGATAATTTGCCTATTGTATGTTACTATCCGGAAATAAAAACTTAATATAGCAATTTGCAGAATAAAAATCAGTACCTTGCAAATTTAATACAATTAAATATTAACAATTTCTTTTCCATAAAATTTTAAATCAGCTCAAAAAAATCCGTCCTGAGGGGGAAGAAGCATAAAAGGGGAGCTTTAATCATATTGTCACAGGCGCAGATGCCGGAACCAAAGACGTTGATAATAAAATTAGCGATCTATAAGATAGTTATTTTATAGATTGATTGATACATGTTTTAATAAAACATCAAATTGGCATGATCCAAAATAACCAGATAAAACTTTAGAAACCGAATAAAATATTTTTGATGTACTTTATATGCAATTTCGGGATTTTTTTTTTTTTTTGTTTTTTTTGAAAAGCATTAAAATTAGCGATTTTTCAGAACTAGTGTTAAAAAATCGCAATATTTTCTGAAAGTGTTTAAAATTGCGATTTTATTTAAAAGATCAGGAATTTTTGAAATTTCATTTCAAAACGTTAAACGAGGTAGAACTGTCTTACCGATCGAGAATTTCATCAATATTTAAAAAAAAAATCCGAACATTGCACTTTTAAATTAAATCACAAATTTTTGCGCTGTTTCTCAAAAATCTCGGTTTATACATAGATGTTTTGTTAAAATAATCAAAATTAAATAGAAATCACCACTTTTGCGCGTTTTGAGGAAAATCGCGAATTTAAGCGCTTTAATTTTACCATACCCTAAAATTCGTCTGAGCCTGGGCCTTTGAAAAAAACGGAACACGATAAGCGGCGTTATTTAAGGAAGAACACGTTGGCATTACAGGGTATTCCAGAGAACGAAAATTAAAGTCACTTGAGAACGCTTTTTGCTATTTTAAAAATTTTTTAGCTATTTTCACGCTCAGAAGGAGTTTACAACTTTATCGCAAATTGACGATAGAAACCTGCCTTCCTCCGGCGCAGGTTTGGCAACATTGCAAATCCGATGATTCGTTACAGCAAAGACACATCCAACGGCGATGCCTACAAAGATCCATTTAACGAGATCTTATCTCGTCCGATCAACTGGTAAATTGGTAAGTATCTCATTTATCAATATATTCCACTTTCTTTTTAACTCCCATCGAACAAGATAATCGATATGTAAACCCTCTATATGCTTATTGGATTTGTCTTTAAAATCCATTACGGATTTTTCATCTGTTAAGCCCCACCTCAAAAAGTTCGAAACTCCTTGATGCATTTCTGCAACAGAATGACGTATTAATAGGTGAAATTCAAGGACAGTCAGAGGGTCAAATATGGCACTCAAAGAGTTAGAACAGAACAAAACTTGTCTCTTAAACTTTACTATAGCCTCTGGAGTCAGACCGAACCACTTCACAAGACTGTCAAGATCCTGTGAATTACGTGACAGGAGAACCCACGGAAGTTTCAGTCCTGAAGATATAAATAATTCTTGTCTAAATTGCTCAATAGCTTCTTTCGTTGGAAAACACCAAGTGAGAAATTGCTCGACATCCTGCAAATTTAAGCGTGCAAGGTGATATTCACAAACATACCCGGCGTATTCTCTGACAAACCATTCTTTAAATCGTGTCCTAGTATTTTCTGAAGGGAAGCCCCACGAGAGATATTGGTCAACTTCCTTCCATTTCGAGTGTTTTACAAGATTTATACACATGTTCTTCGAATACATTCGGACGAATCGCGATTTAAATTTGTTTCTAGCGTCAACTGATGGAGCACAAATTTTTATTACATTATCCAAGCAATATGTTTCGATGGTCCATTCAAAATCCGAAACCTCTTTAAAATCAATTCTCTGATCTTCAAAAAATATTTTTAAAATATATTGAAAAATTTCCCGCTTTGATGGAAATCCCCAATTTAACCATGATTTCAAGATTTCTTCGTTAACCTGCGTTAGCATCTGAAAACAGGTTTCTTTTCCTGATTTAGATATCAAAATTTTCTTTTTAAACTTTGCTATATCCTCTTTAGGCAAACATTCTCTTAACACCGAGTTAAGAATTTCCCAGTTTTCTTCTAGGGCCAAATGGCAACAAAATGATTCTCCATACTCCGATCTCAAAAATACTCGTTTTTCTTCAAGAGTAGCATGTTGCCAAATGTTTTGAAATATTCTTATATTTCTAAACTTAAGTGGCTTCTTATTGATCACAGAGAAAAATAATTCTCCTGCTTTAATAGGATTTTCATCTCTCCGATAACTATCGCTAAATACATAACGTTTGAAATCATTTGGTGTTTCTTTCAATAGTTCTATCATCAAAACTCCATATTCAGAATCCACATATTCATTTCTTCTATTATTATAACCAATTTCATCTGAGTAATAATTTGCTATGGTTAATAATAGATCTCTATATTTCGCCATAGGCAGAATGTTCCACAACTCTTTAATAAATGGAATCAAAAGATCCAGGCAAGGCCATTGCAGAAAGAATACAATTCCATTAATGTCAAAATGTCGCATAGTTCTACTGTATAATTCAACGCTTTGTTCTTTAGACATTTGTTTTAACATGAAACATAAAATATCAGTGAAAAAGATCGGTAATAAGGATAAGTCAAAGTGCATTATAAAATCCCCTGTAATGTCTCTCCGTCGTTTTAAACTGCGGAGTCCAACCACTGCTTTTACAGCTGCTTCTATACTGGCAACCTGCCTTAAAGCCGTACGCATTTTATCCCAACAGTGAAGCACAGTTGACCTTGATCCTTCAGTTATTCCGCGCATCAATAATATAAACCAAAATTGATCATCTCTGGTAATCAATTCCCCTACTCTCGCCCTCAGATTCTCAATCGTCCATGATAAATTCACAACTTGAATTTCTTCTGCTCTCCCAGATAATTGGTAAGACCATATTCGAACTAATGCACACCCTTCACGACAAAAAATATCTTGATTGAAAATTTGATTCCATAATAAATGAATATATGATTCAATACAATAAAAGCACGCAATTTTATAACGTTCGCAAACTGGTATTCTTCTGTCTTGGACTAAACGTTGAGCAATTTTCTTTTCGTCTAATCTCATTTCTATAGTCCAATCAGAAGGAGTCAGTAGACTGTCAGCAAAACCAGGAGAAAGGTTAAACTTGGCTTGTTGTCTGTTCCAATTGAACAACTGTAGAGCTATTAATCGCATGCGTACAATCAACAACTTCTTGAAACTGGGAGTAAGAGGCAATCTCATGCAAATGGCAGTTGATCGTTTATCAACCAAAGCGTCCCATTTGATGTTAGAAGTAGTACATTTATTATATCGTAGTGGTTCTGATTCAAATATTATGTCATTCTTAAGTTCAACATTTTGACATAACTGAATGGCTAATTTCGTAATGGTCTGCTCTTGGAGTGAAGGCGGGGCCTTCACGTAATCTTCTATCAGTTTATCAGAAATATTTATCCTATTGACACTCATTTTCGGTTCATCCACCTTCAAGTAGAACCTTAAATATTCGAATATTTTGCAGAAATTTATCAAGATTTTCTCGGTTGTGGCGACCTGAAAAAGAAATAAGGAATGTTTTACCATTTCCGTTATACAAAAAATCCTTATCATTAGTACATAATCAAAATAATATATATTACTTTACAATAGAAATATATTGTATCAAATCTATATTCGTAATTGGGATATTATATTATATCAACCTTAACATCCCCGAAATTAAACTAGCCGAAAAATAACATAGTGTTAATGCCTGTGATCAAACACTGATGTACTTGATTGAGCCATGTAAGGATCTAGCCTTGTAACAAATTACTTGTATTATTTAAATATTACTCTGTCGAATCCTGGCATTAGAGCAGGAATCAAAAACCCATGTCAAGTGAAACTGTGACTAGCATATTTGTCTATGAAAATATTTTAATAAATAAACTCAGTTACAAAAAAAATTTATATTTGAGTGAAAAAATCTGATGAGGGATGCATAGGACTTTTCCAACATAATGCTAGTACTTTACTACTTTCACAATAAAAAAATTATGTATAAGATCCACGGCATAATAATTTTAACATCGATTTGTAAATGTGGCTCTTTCTGAAGAAATTATTACTTACGTAACAGTTTTGATGGTTTATTTTTTTTAATGATATTTTCAAAAGTTGTCATTTCACATTTTGAATTTCCTTCCAATTCTCATTTGCATTCTGCCAGGTGAATTTTCAGGACAATAGTCGAAAATTTGCATTTAAAATTAATAAATCAATAATGCTTTTAACCATTTTATAATTTATCAAACAACTTTAGAATTTGATAGGGGATGATTCTTAAGCATTTGGTAATATAACAAATATAACAAGGAATTAAAATTATTACATTGTATTGTATACATATATATGTGTGTGTGTGTATGTGAAATTGATGTAATATATTATGTGGCCATATTTAAGCTCTAATTTAGAGTGAATTAAGCCTGCGACCAAGGAGGGGGCACAGCCGTACCACGTGGCAGCGACTATGCTTTTTGAAAATTTAAACAAATGAATACAATTAATCCCTGCATTAAATACCAGAAACAGCCGGGTACATTAGTTACTCTCGGATTAAAGCCTAAATACACCTAAATCGAAACTACACGGAGGTATTAGAGGTCAAAAATCATGAATGTCTTCGCATGAGAAGGACCGACCAGTAAAAAAGTGAAGAAAAGGAGTACATTATGCCATTACAAATTCATACTAATTTGATCAGCAGTGGCTGAGATAAATGAAAATTCAATTTTCGCAGCCGCAAAATAAAGAGTGGTAACAATCGTAATGATGGCAAATTTCATTCGGTTTGAACGATTTTCGACAAAACACTTCAATCCTACAGGATGTATTTGTGTGAGTATGTGTTTATATCCCTCTGTGTTCTGAAAATCGCAGTCGATAAAATCGACACAACGGTAGTAAACCTCCCGAGGAAATGTACCCCGGCAAGTATTTAATTTATTCGAAAAAGTTATAAATCTTAAATAAGAGTGAACGTTCTATATGTACACAGAATATTCTCCATTAGCATACAGTTTGGCCTAACAGTCACTCAGCGTTCTACTATTATTCTCCGGCCACTTGACGAAGATAATAATAAAACCAATTTAAAGAAATCACTTTGTGTCGTTTTCTAAGTTAAATAATAATACTATATAAACTTTATTCTAATTTGGTATAAAAAATCAAACTTAAAGATATTTTGCATTTATTCACTTTCATATAACGTTTTCATACCACATTTATCTTATCCAGTAGAATATTCTGAGCGCAAGAGGTACGATACGAGACAAACTATAATTCATCTGGAATGTATTCAGTTAGAAAATAATAGTGTTTTAAAATCCAACATTCTAATTTCATGAATTTGAGATTTTGTTTAGATTTTTTAACCTGCGATTAATTCATCATAAGTATTGCGCTAAAAAATCTCATAAAGCCTATGAAAACTTAATTACTTCGCATTTATTTTTTTATTGCTATCTCTGCATACATACTCTTATGTATAGGGACCGTATTATGACGGGGTCGAAAATTCGAATCTGAGTTTTCGGCAAAAGCACGTTTCAAGCATCGCCGAACTCGAATTGAACATTTTGAGGTGATGTCTGTGTGTATATGTTTTTGTGTCCGTGAGACCGTGGAAGCGATATCACACGAATGAATGGAACGTTATGAACAAAATTTGATACATATATTACAATTAGTGAATATTACAAACCTATTGATTTCAAGTGTAATCGAATATTCGAAAGATTCCTCCCCCCCCCCCAAAATTTCGAATGGAAATAAAAAAAAATCATTAAAAAATCAGAACTTTTACTGATGTATCATAAATGATCATTTCTTATTTAATTTTTCATTAAGAAACAAATGACATACATTATCGTTAGTATGGACCATTCTCAAAAGATTGCAGGTTTTTCTAGATAATTTATAAAAGATCTGACATGAAATTCAAAACTATTAACTATCGGTATATATGTTCATTTCTCGTGAAATATATTTGAATCAATGCGGCAAATTTGTTTACATCATTCTCGTGGATTTATCTCGTACCATTCTTGAGAGAAGAGATTTGTGTAATAGTTTTGTATTTTTAAGACCAACAGTTCGACAACAGTCATTTATGGGTGATTTTCACAATGACCGACTGTTTGATGTTCCAATCGTTGAATCCATAATTCATGCTAATAAAATTATTTTTTTTATACTTTTAGGACATACATTAGTACCATTAGTTTATAATTAATAAAATGTACACATTAAAGAGTTTATGTTTTAAAAATATTAGCTATTTTCTATTATTTTTAGTTTTCATGCACTAAATTTGCATGTCCCAACTCAAAACACCACACTTAGGAAGTCTCTTTTTATGCTTTCAAACTAGATTAGCTTTTGTATATGAACTAAAAAATATGATTTTACATTTTAAACAAAATTGCAAGTGATTCCTTTAAAATATAATTATTAATATTTTAAAATTTAAATTTGATATGTGTCCCCTATACATCTCATGAGTTTTACTACTATTATTTAAAATAGGTTTTGATTTCTGCAGTTGGTAAAAAAGCTAATGGAAGCCATATTGTTCTTTCTTATATAGTACTAGCAGCATACCCGTTCTTCGTACGGAGTATATAATATAAATAAACTTGAAATTCACAATAATGCTCAAATTCTTATAGTATGCTATATGACATTTTTAATCGAAATATTCTGTTAAAATATTTAATATAATGCTCCTGAAAAGCAGTTTAAGGATATCTGTTCTCGCTATATAAAATTATCTTCATGGACGGATCTGAAGAACAAAACACCCTGGACCCCTTATGTAAGCAAATAAAAAAAAATATGGAATTGAATCAATATATGCAAAATAAAAGTGTTCAAATTGTATGGGACCCGTACTAATTATTAGACCCGTACTAATATTAGAAAATATAACCTGTATTAGTAGATTAAATATATATATTGAAAATACCAATAAACCCGTAATCTTTAAGTCTGAAGACAGTCATTTATTCCAATATATGTCAAAATGAAAGTGCTAAAATTATATGGGAAGATATATATATACACGTACTACTTATAATGCCCGATTATTAGTAGAAGATTACCCGTATTACAATATGAGTCTCAAATGTTTATGGCAAAATACAACAGACGACGTAATAAATTGAAAATATCATTAACCCCTTAATCTTCATACCAGAAGGCCGTATTTGATTCCAATATATATGCTAATATATGTCAAAATATATGCCAATATACCTGTACAACATATATTCTAGCAGGTTAGAAGATATACCCGTGCATTCCTAGAAGATTACTCGTACAACGTACAATATGCGAGTGACAGCAATTTTTGCCGCAATAAAACAATGGCGTAATAACTTCAAAATATCAATAATCACTGAATCAATAATTCCGGAAAATATCAATAAAAATAATGCTTAAACCTGAAGATTGTAATTGATATTATCCAGTCCAAAATGAAATGGCAATGAAATTTATTTTATATACATATCTTCATTATTCAAATCGGAAAGGATTGAATAAAAATCGTCTGCCGAATAAACACATTGGATTTAAATCCGTTGCTAAGCGACATGATATCATTTGCTTCAAATAAATTGTTAGAAAAAATATCATCTAAATAATTATATTTCTATGGAACATTTGGCGACATTTTCTTCACATTAGCGACATTTTAAGATATCGCCAAGTGGGACTGCAGAACTGACAGTCCCACTTGGCGACAAATTGACGAAATATCCTCACAATACTATCCCCAAACAAAACACAATTAATTTCATTTATTTAGCGCAATTTTATCAATTTCAAGATATTTTTATAGATTTGAAAACAGTTTTATCAATTTGGTGACATTTTAAAAATTCGCTAAATGTATTACTAAGTAGGATGGTTGGTCTGACAGATAAATGCTAACCAAACATCCTTTCAGTACTCTCTTCTATCAAAACAAAATAAATTTCATTAATATGCGTCTTTTTTATCAATTTGGCGACATTTCCGTCAATTTGGCAAAGTTTAAGAAAAGTTGTCAAATTAGCGATATCCCGCCAAATTCGTAGCTCTGAATTTGCAGATCTGAATGAAACATCCTTATCCCGTTTCAATATACTAAATGAAAACACTACAATTGTATTAGAAGATATACCCGCTTTACTCTTTTTCTGTTTCAACAATCGGCTAAATGAATTTATTGGCTAAACCCAATATATGAGTTTAATAGCTAAATACGATATAAGCTTGAAAACTCATTGCCAAAATAAATGAAATTGATGTACGCAGTCAGCAATTAAAATAATTAAAAGAAAAATCAAACGGTCCATTCATAAGATATACTTTTATATCCAATTATCCATTTATTTATTATTCAAATCGAAAAAAAAAATAATAAAAACATTAACAAGCACATTTAATTTAATTGCGATGCCGAGCAACATGATATATCCTCATAAAATGATAAAATTTATTAACCACTAACAGCATACCCGTTCTTCGTATGGAGTATATAATATAAATAAACTTATAGTTCGCAATCATGTGCAAATTCTGTTAAAATATTAAATTTATTGCTCCTAAAGAGAAGTTTAAGAATATATGTTCTCACTTTGCAAAATTATCTCCATGGCCAGATCTGAAGAATAAAATATCCTGCCCCCTTTTGTAAGAACATTTACAGAAAAAAAAAGGAATTGAATCAATATATGCAACCCCGTACTACTTATATTGTCGCAGATTAGAAAATATGCCAATGTGTTAGTAGAAGATTACCCGTATTACAATATAAGTCTAAAAAATATTTGCCAAAATAAAAGAGATGACGTAATAAATTGAAAATATCAATAATATCCGTACTCTTTATACCAGAAGGTCGTGATTGATTCCAATATATGCCAATATATATCAAATCATATACCAATATACCTGTACTACATATATTCTCTTAGATTAAAAGATATACCATAGTATTTGTAGAAGATTACTCGTACAACATACAATATATGAGTTTAAACAATTTTTGTCATAATAAAACAATTCCATAATAACTTGAAAATATCAATAATCCCAGAATCAATAATCCCCGAAAATATCAATAATAATAATTTTTAAACCTGAAGACCGTAATTGATATTATCTAGTCAAAAATGCTATACGAAAAATCAAATCGTTTTTTTCTAAAATATATTTTAATATCCATTTATTTATTATTCAAATCGAAAAATAATTATTAAAATTAACAGACAGATTTAATTTAATTGCGTTTCTGAGTAACATGATATAAGATAGAATCTTATAACATGTTAAATATGTCATGTCTTATAACATAAACTGCGAAATTAAATAACGATTTTGATTTCTCTATACTTCTCATTGTTCCGTAAAAGCTTGTTTTAATAAACCATTTCCCCTTTAAATCATGTTTCAAACAATTCATGTTTTCAGAAAGTGACTAATTAGCGCAAAAAATCTCCCATCAAACTCAGAGATTAAATTTTAATTCACTTTCAAACGATTTTCAAACTTTTCGTTTGGATAAACCACGGAGTTAGAGAGTAGAACTCTTAGGAAAAAGTTCTGTTTTTCATTAATATCTCGACAACCCCAGGTCTTAGATACTCGAAACTAAGGCCAAATTTAAAGGAGGCTATTTCAAGGCTATTCACAAAATTTCATCAAATTCGTTTCAGCCGTTCTCTCGTGATGGGGAGACAAACGAAAATTTTGTTTTTTACCAATATCTCGAGAACCACTGATCGTAGAAACTCCAAATTAAGACTACATTTTAAGTGGGACGATTTCCAGGCTACCCAGAAAATTTCATCAAATTCGGTTCAGCCGTTCTCCCGTGATGATGGGACAAACAGACAGACAGACAGATTTTCAATTTTATATATATAGATATAAGAAGATTACAAAAAATTAATAACAAAGTATCGATTTATTTATAATCTAAATCACAATTTTATGCGATGTAAAGTTAAAGGCAATTCATTTGAAAATCTCCTTTCTATATAAGAAATGCTCTTCTCTGCTGTGTTGAAGACCCAGACCGTCCGACTCATCCGAAGACTTGAGCAACTATTTAAACTGCCGGCTTCTCTGCTGTTTGTAACACTTGACGATAAATCTGTCGAACTAGGAGACTAATTTACTGAAATATCGCCAAGTTGATAACATGTCGCGCATGATTCAAATTTCGACAAAATGAAATACTTGACGCTAATTAGCGAAAATGACATCAAATTCATGAATTGATTATTAAAATATTCTAATATATGCATGGCCGTCGAAACAAGGAGGGTAGATGGGAACTTACCCCACTAATCTACATGTGGGGGTGAAACGCACATTTCGCCCCCCCCCCCCCCAATTTATATAAAGAAATAAAATCCAAACAAGAACTTTTATTTTCTTCGCTTCGAATTTTCCATCCTTTACTTCTCTGCAGAATGTAGATAAAGGACAATTTACATTAAATTCGAGAGATGTTTCACATTAAAGAATGCGGGGCGCGGTAGCCCATTGGTTAGCGCGCTGGAGTTGCACTCGGTAGGCCCGGGTTCGATTCCAGCCACTGCCAAAACTGCAGCCGTGTTCATGCGGAGTACGATCACGTTAAACATGTGGGTCCGAAAATCCTTCCGAGAGGTTGGTGGTAGGGGAAGGAGGGTACGGTCCCTGTGGATGCCTCTCCCACTGGGTTCCGGTCTGAATTGGGTGGCACTTCCCGACCGTCCAAGCTGTTACCTTACACCTTTCTGGTAGGTCGGACGGTCTGGATTTCAACAACAACAACATTAAAGAATGCTGCCAACGGTCGTACCGTGCTGAAAACACCGGCTCTCGTTAGATCACGGAAGTCAAGCAGCATCGGGCGCGGTTAGTACTTGGGTGGATGACCACCTGAGAACACCGCGTGCTGTTGTCACATTTCGGGTGCGGCAGCCCGGTGGTTTGTGCGCTGCCACAACTGTCGCCGTGTTCATGCGGAGTATGATCACGTTAAACATGTGGGTCCGTAAGTCCTTCCGAGAGGTTGGTGGTTGGGGAAGGAGGGTACGGTCCCTGTGGATGCCTCCCCCACTAGGTTCCGGTTTAAATTGGGAGGCACTTCCCGGCCGTCCAAACGGTTACCTTACACTTTTCTGGTAGGTCGGATGGTCTCGGTCTCAACAACAACATTAAAGTAGCATTTTATTATCGTTTTTGTCTTGATTTTGGCTATTAACATGTAAATCTCTTGCAAAATATTAACCCTTTATGTTTATTAGACTTTTATTTATAGAAATTTTAAAGACCTGGTAATTTTTCATGATTCTTGACATATTCGAATGTCTATAGAGTTTTATGTAATCTACCGATTGTGATGAAATAAAACTTATTTCGTAGCGTAAGGTACCTTTCTTGGGATATGTCACATGACCCTGTGCATAATATTTTTTATTTCAAAGTCACTTGATTTGTCCTTTGACCTTAAATTGCGAAAAAAGTGTATCTTCAGTGTTTTTTAAAAATATATGTTGTTGATACGATATTTAACACTATTATACAAAAAGTTTTATTGAACTGTTTGTAATTCAAATTGCAAATATCTATTGCATTTAAAAGAATGTTTTTATTATTATTATTACTTATTCTGTAAATTGATCATTTTGATGTTCTCCTCTTGTAATAAATTTATGAAATTAAAATTAACGACTTTCCTTCTATCAAACGATGCACTAAATGTGAAATCTCTATTTATTTTTAAATAAAAAATCACGTATAAAATGATTACTTATGTAACATTAATAAATATTCTGATTTTTTATGATCTTTTTACAAATTTAATTAAAAATTGAACTATTTCGAAAGTTCTATCACATGTTAACTCAATTGGATTCCAGTACTCAAGGATCGTAATCATCGTACCAAACTATGTTCGAAACGCGGCTTTCGTTCGTAAGATACGGCATCCACAGGCTAGCGGGCCGGCCCTCATATGTAGACACATATTATCTTCTTAAAAACGTTGTATTCCAGGATAGGGATGGTTGAAACGTGCTGTTCTGTCGACAACTCGAATTTGAATTTTTGACAATATCACAATAATTTCCCTAAACTTTATATTATGTACATAGAAAATGTATAAACGTTTGAGCAACCAATTCAGTTTTTCATTGACTGCTCGAAATTAATGCAAGAAATCAATCCATCTCAATCCTTAACGGAATCAATATTACAGTTTTTGTGAATTATTTTACAATGTAAAATTACATAAGAACTGATTATTTGAGTAACTTTAAGGTTTTGAATTATGCTTTTTTCCAAATTTCATTCGAAAATTTGGGGATCCGCTGAACGTTCGATTCCTTTTAAAAACTGCATTCTTCCAGTATTCACTGATTGATATCATTGAGATATCGTCTCCACAAACTCACGGACACAAGCAAGTATAGATACTTATACACGCGGACATCACCTCCAAAACGTTCGATTCGTATTCAAGGATGCTTGAAATGTACCTTTCCATCGAAAATTCGAATTTTCGACCCCGTCACAATACTTTCCTTCTTATACATGTTTTGTACTACATATAGGGAAAGTAATATATAAAACAATCAACACTTATAAAACACCACAACTTCTAACACTTACATGTACTACTCTTTTCTTATAAAACGTGAACTGATGATTAATCAAATATAGGAAGGAAAAAGATAGAAATTCGCGAAAATGTTCTTTGAGGATAGAGCACCGGCGTTTATGTGAAGTATATCTACCAAATTTTCCCATAATTTTAATGAAATACTGTTATTTATGGGGGAAAAAAAACATAAAGAGTTAGAAGGAAAGAAAATGAAAACAATTGTGGCACTGGACAAACACGACTGACGTGGGTGACTGGCCCCAATATGATTATTTTGAGCATAAGAAAGACATGAAAAATTTACAAATGCAAATCAAATACAGAAATGCGGAGGGGGGGGGGGGGGTAGTTAGCTGAGCAATTTGTTTAAGCGACCCTGATTAGGAGAAATCTACCATCCGCGTGTGATTTTCGTAAGCACCATACCTGAAGTTCTTCAAATTGATATGAACGCCTGTTATTGAGACCCAGACCGTCCGATATAAGATAACTATTTAGACGGCCGAGAAGAGCCACAAAATTTAGACCGGAACCCAGTGGGGAAGGCCACAAGGACCGTATCCTCATTCCCCTACCACCAGCCTCTCGGAAGGACTTACGGACCCACATGTTTAACGTAATTGAACTCCGCGTGAACACGGCGGCAGGTTTGGCAACGGTGGGAAATGAACCCATCCTACTGAGTGCAATTCCCGCGTTCTAACCACTGAGCTACCGCGCCCCATATGAACGCCTGTATCGAAATACGGAACAGATCTGATATAAAGAATTTTGCTAAATCCGCCATTTTTTTGTCGCCAAAACTGGCGCCAACGCGTACGGTGTTTTGAAATGTCTTAACGGACGCCATCTTGAACATTGCGCGTACGAAATATAAACATATATAATTAAAAATGCATACAAATGCCGATAATTAACAATACTTAGAAACGATACTTAGAAAAAAGTTTGTACTTTAACTAAATTTAAGAAAAAACAATACTTAGAAAAAAGTTTGTGCTTTAACAAAATTTAAGAAAAAACGATACTTAGAAAAAAGTTTGTACTTTAACTAAATTTAAGAGAAAACGATACTTAGAAAAAAGTTTGTACTTTAACTAAATTTAAGAAAAAACAATAGTTAGAAAAAAGTTTGTACTTTAACAAAATTTAAGAAAACGATACTTAGAAAAAAGTTTGTACTTTAAATTTAAGAAAACACAATACTTAGAAAAAAGTTTCTGCTTTAACAAAATTTAAGAAAAAACGATACTTAGAAAAAAGTCTGTACTTTAACTAAATTTAAGAGAAAACGATACTTAGAAAAAAGTTTAACTAAATTTAAGAAAAAACAATACTTAGAAAAAAGTTTGTGCTTTAACAAAATTTAAGAAAAAACGATACTTAGAAAAAAGTTTGTACTTTAACTAAATTTAAGAAAAAACAATACTTAGAAAAAAGTTTGTACTTTAACAAAATTTAAGAAAAAACGATACTTAGAAAAAAGTTTGTACTTTAACTAAATTTAAGAGAAAACGATACATAGAAAAAAGTTTGTACTTTAAAGAAATTTAAAAGAAACGATACTTTACGTGGACAACAAAATCAAAACACAGTACCTGGTTTAATGAAATCCAAAACTTTTCAAAGAAAAACACGTGTAAATATCCAAATTGCACAAATAATTGTTTCCACACTGCGGTCATAAAAAAACTCTCATTATTTCTATGTAAATTTTCTGCTTCTACATTATTTTATCTAATAACATGTGCTATCTTTAATTCCTGTATGATATTTACGTTTTTAACACACTCAGACACGTTTTTACACACACACCAACAACAAAACAAAAATAAAATGGCCGCAGCCGACTATATCAGAAAGCTAAAAGGGGTGGGGTTGACAGAATTTCCAGAAAAAGCAAAATGTTGCGCAAAGCAGGCGCGCCACATTTGGCCATTTGGCGCCACAATTGGCTCGTGAAAAAAAAGTTGAAAAATCCAAATTCTTTATATCAAATCTGTTCCCGAAATACTGCTACAATGTCTACAAAAGAGAGAAACCCTCTGAAAAGCTATTTCGGAAGTGATATATCTGCAATTTTATCAAATGTATAAGTGTCCGTGACATTTTAGAAAATATATTAATTTTGCAATATTTTATGGAAATTGCAACAAATAATGGATATTCATCGAACTTTTTCAGAAATTATTTACAGTAATGTATCAAATGAAAAGGGGAAATATTTTAAGTATTCTCATATTTGCATTTCGTAACTCTAAATACATGAATAAATATAAAAAAAAATATTTTCATGTATAATCCACTCGTTAGAGAATACCCAGGTTGGTAAAAAAAAAAGAAACAGATAATCCGCAGGGTATCGGCCAAATTACCAGGTAAAAACAACACTGCAACACGTAAAGAATAATTCGCCATTCAAATTTAGAAAAGAAATGACGTCGAAAGGAAAATAAATCACCCTGCTCGCCTAATCAAAGCATTTCAATCAAATTGTTCACACCGAATTCACGATCGAAATAAAAGCAAGACAGAGTGCAAAACCAATTGGGAGTGCAAACAATTTTGAAGTTACAAGAGGAAAGTTTCACAGAGTTATCGAACATAACAAATTTAATTGTTACAAGTTATTCCGCAGATATTTCCGGTTTTCACCGCAAAAATAAACTTTCAAAATGAAACATTTTGTGTTTTGTACTCAAAAGTCAAAACATAGAGAATGCGATGAAAATCGGGATCTGCACTTCGTAAATTACGAACTTTGAAAAGCAGATAATCCTTGGATTATTTGCAAAAAAGTAAGGCTAGTCACATTAAAAAATGTTAAAGTAAAACATGTACTTACCTTGTAAATGGTACTAGATATTATATGCGATTTCCTAGAACAAAGTCAGAAGCAATGGTAGAGAGTGATCCTTTGAAACTGCTATTCGTAAGTACTGAAATTCTCTGATATACTGCTCAGAATATCACATAATACTAGTATGTTCAGAACACAGACTAATATAGTATTCTGTGCACAACAGGAAGAAACTTGTTGATCCTGTTATCATAGAACACCTGTTCGAGGAGCTTTTTGGTACCTCCCACGATGACTCATCCTTTTCTCTAGATAAATCCCAGCTAACGGCCGACTTGACATTTTGACCTAAATTCTGACCACCTTCCCATCCTCCTCACCTTACAGCTAAACTCCCTCCTCCCTATCTCTAGTCTCCCCTCTGTAATTAATTGGGAAAATTTTAAAGCCAACCTTCGGAACACCACCCACCTCATCCCTAAAATTAACTGTACTACTGACATCGATGCATCCGCCCTTAATATCACAGAAGAAATCCAAAGATCCCTCTCCAAAGCTTCCTCCTACCGCCCCCCCCCCCGCTTTAACTCTCTCCCTGTTAACATTCAAAACCAAATTACCCACCGTAACTTTGTCCGCCGGCTCTGGCAAGCCACTAGAGACCCTCGTATGAAAATCCAGCTAAACGCCATTAATAGAAAACTCAGAAATAATATCTATAAACACTCCCAGAACAATTGGAAAGCATATATCGAGTCCCTTTCTCCCACGGATCGCACTCTTTGGAAAGAGATCAAAAGAGTTAAGAAACCGTATGCACAGCTCCCCCCCCCTCCAGTCGCCCGCCGGTCCTGCCTATTCAGAAAGGGACAAAGCAAATGCAATCGCGAATTGCTATGAGAAGCAATTCGCGATTGATATCCCTAACAATACCTTTCACGAAGATGTTATCCAAACTGTTAACAGCTTTCTCTCCTCCCCCCCCCCAGCCTGTCCCACCCACTTCCGTCGACGAAATCATCGCTATCATCCACAAACTCCGTAACAAAAAAGCCCCCGGTATTGACAAGATATCTAACAAGGCCCTTAAATCCCTCCCTCTTAACATCGTATTTTATATTGTCCTTCTGATTAATTCCATTCTGTCGCATCGCCACTTCCCCGCCTGTTGGAAAACCGCCATTGTTATCCCCATCCTCAAACCCGGTTCGGACCCGACCAACCCTGTTTCGTATCGCCCCATCTCCCTCCTCCCCTCTCTTAGTAAAATCGCTGAAAAAGTAATTCAAAACCGCCTTTGCAATTTCATCAACAACCACGATACCATAATCCCCGAGCAACATGGTTTCCGGCCGCAGCACTCCACTACCCACCAACTGCTTCGTCTGGTCGAATTTACCGCGGATGGTCTCAATAATAAAACATCGGTAGGAGCTCTGCTACTGGACATAGAGAAAGCGTTTGACAAGACGTGGATCCCTGGGATCATTTATAAACTAATTCAATATAAAATCCCCCCCCCCCTATATCCAAATCATCCATTCATACCTCAAAAATAGAAAATTTCAAGTCCGCACGTTAAACACCCTTTCTGACATCAAAAATATTCAAGCCGGAGTACCACAAGGCTCCATCCTTGGCCCCTTACTCTTTAATTTATACATTAACGACATCCCCCGCTCCCCCAATACCACCATTTGTCTTTACGCAGATGACACGTGCATAATTTCCAAACATAAAAATACAAATTTCCTTCACGCTCAGCTGCAAACCCATATCAACTCTTTAGAAGACTACTACAAAAACTGGAAAATTAGAATTAACACCGCGAAATCCCAAGCTGTTTTCCTTTCTGGCACTCGTATCCCCCCCCCCCTTTAATGATCAATAATCAGCCTGTTCCCTTCACACGTACTGCCAAGTACCTCGGCGTCCATTTGGATAGCCGACTTACTTGGAGTACGCACCTGAACTATGTGGTCAAAAAATCAAGAAAACTCATCGGCACACTCAACCATCTCCTCTTTTCGGAACACCTTGATCTAAATAATAAAATTTTACTGTACAAAAGCATCATCCAACCTATCCTCTTGTACGCATGTCCCATCTGGGGCTATGCATGCAAGACCAACATTCAAAAAATACAAATCGAACAAAACAGAGTTTTAAGAATTATTCGTAAAGCCCCCCGTTATCTCCGCAACGACATTATAAGGAAAGATTTCAAAATAAAAACGATTAAACAAATTATTAAAAAGCAGTCTTCCAAATTTTTCAATAATATTCACAGCATTAAAAATGAATCCCTTTTCAACCTCACTGACTACGACCCACGGGCCAATCGGAAGAGACCCCGTGCAGTTCTATTTGACCCGCCTTAAGCGTTGTAAATTCACTTTCTTCCAGATCTGCTTATTGTGCGCCTATACTTAGATATTTTATCACATCTCACACCTTGTCAATTTCTCATTCTCCCACCTCTCATAGATGGCAGCACTGCTGCACTTAAATTTTCTCTCCCTTCCACTAAGGAAGGCATGGACAATGCTGTCCAACGTCAATTATGCTCAGATCCTATTGCTCAAATGATGATAATGATTACATACCAAATCCACAGATCGGAGGTTAAAGCCCCAGGGCTAGGAACTCCTGCACGGCTACAACATTCCTCGACCACTTGACATTTTCTGCATTAGTGAAAGGAAAACCATGCCGTCCCTTCTTTTCTCAAGCCGTGCTCATTTCGACCCCTTAAAATTTGTTCCTTTATTTCTGAAGTGAATTTGCTCTTTTATTCTAAATTAAGAGGGTCTGTAATTTGGGACTTACCCCAAATCACTCCCGAGAGCAATGTTCCGATTTTCTCAACTATCACACAATAAAATCCTTCTCGTTATTAGTTCCTAGCCCTTTTATATGGAGTTTAAAGGCAGCTTTGTACTGTCTTGGAAACTCCCATAATTTGTCCTTGAGACCTTGAGACTGGAAAGGAAATCATGGAAGCGTTACACACGGAGGAAATTTTCATGGCGCGTCCCGATATCTTACTTCGTGACCTTTTTGGGACACATATTCCGTTTTCGCTGCGATTTTCCGAACTTTCGTGACATGTAGACACCCTGCTGGTTAGAAATAATTTCATAAAAAGCATATCTATTAATAAGATATAATTTCCCTCTTTCGCTAATTAAATATCAGTATAACTATAAACAAACTACGAATACTTTCAATAATAAGTATTTTTGGTATTACTTAGTACTTTTAGCTCTCGGGAATGATATATGCCTTACCTGCAGAAGTATTTGAATCGCCGACTTAAGTGTGCAAGTTTGCCATTTATTAAATGATCAGTCTCATCTTTAAAAGTATCTCACATTTTCCTAATCGTAATTTGAGCAATTATCTTCTCCATCTAAAAACAGCTCTAACAATATAAATAATTTTATTTACACCATGCCTTATATACCAAAGTCATAATGTCTTTCAGACGCGACTAACTTTCAGAAATTAAAGTCCAAATAATTATAATTACAGAGACGGGTCTAAATAAAATAGGGCTATTGAGACGCTTAGGTGATTCAAAAATAATAATATTTAATTGGAATAGGATTACATTTTCATTTCATATTATCTTCATGAACAAATTGCAAAATGATTAAAATGGAATAATTCCATACGAAAAAGTAGCAGGAGGGGGGGGGGGGGGGCAAATGATCATATTTTAAACCATGGCTCAATAATGTTAAAATTCACCACTTTTAGCATTCATATTACTTGAATTTTTTAAAATAAGACTGTAAAACTGCAAAACTTCATACAGAGAAATTTCAACAAAATAAATGTAGAAGCATCATCACAAAATTAATTTTATATAAAGGCCATTAAATTCAAATTCTGCAAATTATAATTGCAATTTCAAAATGCTTAAAATGAAATAATGATAAGCGAAAAACTAGAGATAAGGAAGGGGCGGGGCAAATGATCACATTTTAAATCATGACCCAATACATAACTATACAGTACTGTTAAAATTTACATTATTTGAATTTTTTAAAATAAGACTATCTGACTGCAAAATTTCGTTCTGAGATATTTAAAAAAAAAAAAAAAAAAAGGAGAGACGGAAGAGGGGGAGGCGGAAGTATCATCACAAAATTTATTTTATTTGAAGTCTCTCTATAAGAACAATAATATTTAAATGTGCAGAACATTTGAATAAATTTTCCGTGTGAAAATATTCCAAAGCATCCCAATCTTATGAAACTTATACCAGCCACATTCACTCTTCCCGAATAAGAAAGAGGATTTTGGATTTATGGTATCTATGTTAATACTAGAATTATTAATTTTGAACGAATATTCTGTATCATCTACATTTTCGTTTTCTTCGTTTTAACTTTCCTCACAATACATGGTACAATTTTCGACACGATTCCAATAAAAATTCCCTACACATATTGGGAGAAAAGGGAATTATTTCGAAAATCCGAACTCGAGTTTTCGACAGATCTACACGTTTTGAGACCTCTGGAAGACGAAAATACTATTTTTTGCATGATGTCTGTGTGTGCGCATGTATGTGTGTCTCTCTCTGTATGTGTATCTGAGCAATGTATGTAGCCTCTCTGACTCAAGCAATATTCAACGTAATTTCACAAAAATTGATAGGTATGTCACTTGTGAATTACACTGATGCTGATTAGGTTTTAGTATGATTTGAACAAAAAAGAAAACCCTGCCTTTTTTGCGAAATGGCCCTCAAAAAGCAGCGCAACATAAAATAAAAGATTACATATGCTGAAAGGTATGAATCAAATGGTGTACGTAATATTTAATGACGAAAAGAATAAGACCAAATCCATTCCGCTAGGTCTAACCGTTGAGAAACTTAATTTTTTTCGTATTTTTGCAACGCCGCTTTTGAAAGTAAGTCCAGTCGTCAAATGAAAATGGAAATTGAAATAAAACTGCAAATTCTTCATTTCAATAGTTATCCGTGCATAGGGGAGAAAGAAAGAGAAAATTAATTTGAGTGTAAGGAAAGTCATGTGCTGCCCACATCAGATTTTTTTTCTTTCTCTACATGCATAATATAATGTATGTGGAATTGTGACGGGGTCGAAAATTAGAATTCGAGTTTTCGACAAACGAACGCGCTTCAAGCGTCCCTGAACTCGAATTGAACGTCCGTATGTGTATGTGTTGGAGTAGGTATGTGTGTGAAAGTGTGGATGTGATATCTTACAAACGAATGAAGCGTTTCGAATGTAATTTTGTAAGACTATTACGAATCTGTAAGACATGACCACCCAAAATTTACTTAAGCGTGGCTCAACTCGACTTTCTTATACTAGAAATCGTTTTGTTTTTTTCGAATTTTACAAGAAAAAATTTGAAAACTCGGTATCGTGAGTCCAATGATTACAATTATAGAGTATTATCATTCACTTTAAAGGGCTTGAGCATTTGTTTCAATTGATATCATACTTGGCAATGTCCCCCGGGGAGGTAACTTGCCTCCCAAAGAGGCAAGTGACGTCCGAACAAAAAACATCGTATCGCGGTTATTTTTCACAATAATGATTGAAACTATTAAGTCTCATGATAATTGAGCTACAAATAAACCCTTTTATACATGTCAAATTTTGTCCTATGTTTCCATGATAAAAATGTAAAATTTAGAAAAAAATTCAAAGTTTTCGCTCGAATTTAAAAGAAATTCTATCTAGTTCTAAATTTTTTGATAACAAAGATAGATATATAGTTTGATGAAAATCCGTTAATATTTATGGTTGCTATTGTGTACACAAGAAATCGACCACAGACACCAGACAGGCGGACATCACTTTAAAAATAGTCATAACGTGTTTAGAAAGTCTTAAATATTGGCATCAAAATCTTGATATCGAAAACTTTTGGAAAAATAATGCTTTCTTAATACTACGTATGAGAATGTAAATATCAGTATTATTGCGATTATGATCAACTACATGCATAAGCACAAACAAAATATCCTATAACGGTTATCAATACCTCAATTGCTACATAATAGATATGGGACCCCAGCGAGTTGCATTTGTTCTGGCCCACGCGATTACTTGGAACAGATAGGAATTTTCGTGGTCACCTCTGCTTTAAATTATACAGAATGGCAACACAACAATAACATATTTGAAACACTTAAAAGAACAACTTACCCAAAAGTAGTTAATGAAATATGACGGTATCTAAGCGAATAAAGAATTGTAAAGCTCTTCTAAGAATTACACGTAGTTACGCTAGAAATCCAGACTAGTAGTGTCTGAAAATTTGAAAATTTTACAAGTCCCGTCTTCTACCGAAATATATATGGGAGCCGTTCTGTCCAAATTCTGGGGGAGAGGGGGGGGGGGAGATCATACTGCCAAAAAGTCGTTCTGTCTCGAAAAATCCTTATATTTCCCCTAAAGAGTTTCAGAAATTCTCTATCTTCAATGGTCAAAAAAGTTTTAATATTCGGAGCCTTTCTGTCCGGAGCCTCTTGTCAATCTGACATGTTGTTCACCTTCCTACAGCACTAATTTGCCTGGTTAGGCATTTGACATTTAAAAATATAGGCAATAAACAAGTTATAAATAATTAACATATACTATTCTTAAGGTTATATACCTTAAAACTTTTTTGAAGTTAAAGTACAGAATAGCCTATAACTGTACCGGCAAGGAAAGAAAAAAAAAATGTTATGTACAGCATTTACGGCACATGTTAAGTTTTCTTGTTGTTTGCAGTTATAGTGCAACATATTGTTCTAGAAGCTGAACCACCTCTTATTTGAGTGCTGATTGCTATACTGGAAATATAATAATTTTTTCTTTAATTAGTCAGCTTGATTGACAGTTTTTAGAAAATGTCTATTTCAGTTATCCGCAGCTGATGAGCTCAAATGAGGGCGATACCGGTCCTGTATCTCTGTTAACAGCGTTAGTAACATGGCTGGAATGTTACTCCTTTCTAGTTTCAGATTGCTCTCCTATGCTGTTAACAGTTGTCTACAGGAGCTCTTTTTGGGAGCAAAACCGGTCCTGTGGTACCGTATAGTGTATGTATGCTTGTACATATATATATGTACTTGTATACAAGCATATATGTAAATGTATACATGTATATATGTATGCTTGTACAGGTGTATCACATATCACATACAGGTGTGTCTTGTGAATCAGGTGTATGAAATTTTTACAATAATATATCTATATGAAAAGCAGCTTCTAATAAATTTAATTATTATATTACAAAGGCCTTCGAAACAAATTTAAATCATCAAAGAAATTTGGATGATGTGGGAACCCCTTTCAAATGAAAGTCACTAAAGAGCTTCCCTCAGAAAGTCCCCCACCAAAATATTTTCCCCTTAGATATACAGCTGATTATACATGCCCATGCCTAATAAAATATTATCCTGATTTTATTTTAATGAAACCAGAAACCGATACGAATTACCCCCAAATTCCAAGCTGATCAATAATTTTAGACTCAATTATAGTTTAATGAAAAAACAAATGCAAATTGATAAACAATAATAATTAAAAACATTTAAAAAGTAATATGCATTTATGCACTGCAAATTTTATTTATTATATAATTTTAAATCAAATTTTATATACTTGTGAAATTTAAAGTCAATATTTTATATAAATTTAATAAAACTGTTGATTCTTTTATTACATATATAATTTGTTAAAATAATTATTTACAATATTTTTAACTTCATATCAAATATCTTGGCCTATATTCCAATGCAAAAATATCATTTTTTACAAGTTTAATCAATATTTTCAAAATTTCTAAAAATATCGAATAAAAGATTATATTAAAAAATAGGCCTAAATGTATCATGGTATAATCACTATGTACATCTTAAGTGTATATCTCTTTTCCTATGTTAGAGAGCCATTTTCTTCCAAATAATAAAAAAAAATAATGTGAAATCGCTCCACAGAAATATCCTGCCCAATATTTAAAAAAGAAAAGAAAATATAATTCCAGTTTTTCTACCAAAAACATTCTATATTTTACGTTTAAGAACCGTTTTATCCGAAAATTTGAAAAAATCACAAGAATTACAAGTATCGTCCTCTACTGAAATATATATAAAATATGGAAGCCGTTCTGTCCAAATTGCGAAAAAAAAAAGGAAATCCAATCGTACTGCCAAAATGTCTTTCTGTCTCGAAAAATCCTTACATTTTCCCTAAAGAGTTTACAAAATTCCCTATCTTCAATGGTAAAAAAAATTTCTAAGTTTTAATATTAGGAGCCTTCCTGTTCGGAGCTACTTGTCTAGTAGTGGGGTATGGGGAGTAAAATAAATTTCATTGTTCAATATGAATGATCATTTTGGTTCAATCACTGAAAGTGAAAGTTATAAACGTTACATTCACTGAAAGTTATTATTGAAAGAGATGGTTGAAAAGAAGTTGGCCACGGCCAATTGTCAATCACCTTGGATGAATCATCCAAATTGAAACATGTAAACGCGTTTTCAACTTATCTTCATTTTCAAAGTTAAATTCAGTACAGATAAAATCCTTTGTCTATTTAAACAATGTTGATGAACATAAAGATAAAAAGACTTTACAACAAATAATTAAAGAATTGATATACTGCTTTTGTGATGCTATGGATTTTCCTTTCTTTTATCATTTATTTATATTTTAATATTTGTTACAACAGTTCAAAAAAAAATTATTATTATTATTTAATTTGTAAATTATATTATAGCTGATAATAGTTTAATGCAAATAGTTTGTTCTACAAAATCTCTAAGATGAGTTCCAAAAAATATTAAATTAATTTAATAATTCTTGTGCTTTTGGCATTTTTAGTTGTGCATTTTTACTGTACACAAACAAGCAAAACCAAATTTTCAGAACAAAAAAAATATATATATATGAAGTAAAATGTTTTATAAGGAAACGGGTGCGTCAAAAAGTAGCATTTCAATAATGATTCTTCACACATTTTAAAATATTGTGTTGTAAAATTTTATACTTCAAATATTGGTACATAGAAAAAGTGTTTTTTTTTTTTGTTTGTTTTGTTTTAATTCAATATAATAAGAATTTTCAATCCATGCGTAATATAATTTGTAAAATATTTTGCAATGCATTCAACAACAAATGTTAAAATCAACAAACGCTTAGGTAAACAATAATGTCATTGAGAATTTGGAAATATAGATTTTATTTGATATTGTGTGAAGAGAATAATATTGCATGAAAATGCATTCAATTTCTATCACTTCTGGTACTTTTTGTTGTGCCTTTTTACTGCACATATGTAAGCAAAACCAAATTTTTTAAATGTCAAAAAAGATGGTTTACAATTTTTTTAAATTTCGGAAATTTTTCTACCATTTAGAACAAAATAAAAAATATATAAAATGAAAGGTACTACAATAAAACGGATTCTTATTTATGCGTCATAAAGTAGCATTTAAATAATGATTCTTTTCACATTTTGAAATATGTTATGTGTTGCCAAATTTTACACTTCAAATATCGTTACATGAAAAATAATTTTTTTTTTTAATTTAAATATAATATGAATTTTTAAAGCATACTGAATATTGTGAATCATGCAAAATATACATGAATTTAACATCAAATGATAAAATCAACAAACACTTAGGTAAACAATAATTTCATTGAGAATTTGGAGATATAGATTTTATATGGTATTGTGTGAAAAATACTTAATTTTGCCTGAAAATTTATAAAATTCTTCATTTTCAAAAACAAGCAAACATACTGCGTCGTTGACTTTTACGAACTAGTTTAATTCTTTGAATTTTAAACTATTGTGTTCTCACCCAGTTTGCTGATCCTTTGTTGATGAGATAGAGTGCAAGGCATCTTCTTTATAAGCTAAGTGCCCCCGTTTTTTTTATTTCTTTTCACTTTTTTGCAGCAATAGTGGGATTAAAAAAATAGAACAAATTCCCTAACGTATCACATGCTTAATTTCTACAGTTCTCTGTTTTTTTTTATTGTTTTATAAAACTTGAGTTTGCTTTCTATCTATTCTATACTTGTAATTTTATAATTGCACAAAATATGCGATATTGTATCATATAAGAAATTTTATTATAAATTCATATGCACAAACATTAATTTTTTTTCTCCCGGCACCTTCACGGGTCCCTATCATTCGCCCGGACCCAGTACCATGGTCCCAACTTACCGCCCCCCCCCCTTTGTGGAGGCCCTGCTTACCGGGATTGTCCGTTCTAGATCTGTCATAGAGGTGTACTCTTGTTTCCTTCTTAGAATAACTAGAGAATCGAAGCAGATGAAAGACCTAAACTTTGCATACCGTTGACTTCTGACGTATATTTTAATTCTTTGAATTTTGAGCCTTATCGGGTTAGCCCGTCCTACACATTTCCATCGGAATGTACTTGTTTCGAAGGAACTCGTTCGTATAACTCGAAAACTGGAGTAGTTTTGGAAAGACTAAATTTAGTATGTTATCGTTTCTTGTAGTATATCTTTAAATTTTGAACTTTATTTTGCTAAAGTATGTATGTCTTTTAATGTGGATTTTCTATGGAAAAATTTGTATTTATATTGCACATGAGTATTTTCAAACTTACATTCTTGAACAAGAAAAATTGTTTAAAGGACCTTAATAGACCAAACTTCACAAAATTTGGTAGATAAGTCACTTGTGGGATATACTGATGTTGATTAGATTTTGGTACTATTCGGAAAAAAGTGACTTTTTTTTTTTTCTTTGCGAAGCGGCCCGCATATATCGACAAAATCAATAAAATATTACGTATGCTCAAATATATCAATTAAATGCTTGTTTCATACGTAATTCTTGGCGATAAAAAAAAATACATAAGACCAAAGCCCCAACTAGGACTCCTCTAGGACTAAGCCCCTCTAGGACTAGCCGTTCTCGAGATATTTTAGTTTTTTCGCATTTTCACTACTCCACCTTTGAAAATAAGTCCAGTTAACAAATGCAAACGAAAATTCAATTAAAAGTTCAAATTCAGTGTCATGTAAAATAAATTTGGATGTTATTTTGTGCAAGCGAACTCAATTTAACGAAGAGAAAGTGAATAAAAGTCTACATGAATTAAAGTCATGTGCTACCCACATCAGATTTTTTGTGTTTACAATCTCAGGCGCGGTAGGCATTGCTACGACATGATACAAAGGAAAACTGTTCAGTTCATGGAGTTGGAGATGAGACCACCTCCATGCTTCGTCTGAATAAGAAAGTTCATATTGAGAGGTCATCCCAATTTAAAAGTCCAGAATATGAATATTTAAACCATGGCGTCAGAGAGCCTAAATGCATACTTTATCTTCAAATTCACGTTTTTAACAATGCAAAATTTGTTCATAGGTTGCAGCTCACTTGTATGATCCATAAAACCATAAAGTTAGAGAGTGGGTCCGTTTTCCTCCGTAGTACGTTCAAAAATTGAAAGCTTGAGTTAAAATGCTTAAGGTACTAAGCTTGATAAATTGGTTTGTTATAAGGTCTAGGGGAGCGTAAATTAATTGCGTTATAGTGGGGGTTGACAGAGCATGCATGTTTTAATAGGAAGTCGTATAAGAAATAGTAATATTTAATGTAGGGGGTTATGGTTTGCTAGTATCTGTGGATATTAGAAACGGATGGGAGGATTGGCGGACGTTGATGTCCGCCGGTTCCTATTTTCCATGCATTGTCATGACCACAGAATACTATATTCAGAACGTTAACTCCCATAGGAACCTATGGCAACATGGTAAACATAGGATTTCGCATAGACACTAGCGTTCCCGGAGTCAACCATCGCAGCTAGAGCTCCTTTACTATAGGCTGACTTATCAAGCATATTGAAGCCCATAAGATTCCATACTACAGTTACAGAAATTATAAAATAATTGTTTAAAATAAATACTTTATATAAAAAAAATAAGTTTCAATTAGAATATTGTAGAACTTAGCTCGCTCAATTATGCTCCAGTACCAGCTATCCAATTATTTATTAGACATTGTTTTCTTCTTTCTTCGTTTCTAGGAAAGCAAAATAACCTAAAACCATTTCTAGAATGATTAGAGCAGTTCAGTGCAGAACAACCACCCATAATTATTTCAATTATACTTCCAAAAGTGAAAATGCGAATAGAGCTAATGCTAATGGATTGCGCTTCCAGCTATGGTGGGCTCAATATGCTTGATGAGTCAGCTCGTATATAGAGGAGCCTTAATCGCAGCTATGACGTAAAAAAGCTCGACTGCTAGATTTGGCGATTATCACTCAATTGGCGATTTTATGTTAATGTAGCCAAAAAACAAAAATAAGGAACTGTACTTTTATAATTTTTAAACTATAAACATGATCAGCATTTAAAAATACTTTTATCTGTAATATGCGTAAATTTAAATAAATAAACATAGATATATATTTAATTCATGTAATCATAAACTAAATAAAAATTGACGCATTGCATCACTGTAAATTATTATACACCAAAAATTACAAGCTAACATTCCCAAAAGACTGAAATATTATATTATATTTTCATCCTAAAACGTATACTAGCGTATTGATTGTTAAATGCTTAGTTTTAATTTATTCTGGGATGCTGTTAATATATACATATATATATATATATATATATATATATATATGTATATATTTATTTATATATGAGCATTTAAACTCAAATATATTGTAATTGCGCTGTTTCAGTATGTAGATGCACTGAATTTAAGCAAAAATAGAGTGGTTTTAGGACGGATACAACACTCAATATGAATTAAAAAGGACTTTAAAAATCACGATTTTGAGATAAGATGGATGCCATATATCATTTTGAAGTGGGTCACGTGATATTTTCATATCATGGTCACGTGAGCGCTTCATATAAGAGGTGTAATTAATATTTTAATTTGTATTTAAAAAATTACTGAATATATTTCGCTGAATTTTTTTTTATATATTTTATGGAACAATTTAAATATTACCTAAAATTTTCGAAACAATTTGTGAATTTTAAAACCGCTTGAAAAATGTTTGAAAAATTAGGTCCTATAGCGCTCAATGTATTTCATTTTTTCAACCCGGGTTCAATCCAAAACTAATTGGGTGATATTATTCATTTATATTCCCATAAGTCCTACAGACCGTCTGAACAACATACTAAAATTTCATTTGATTAAGTCATTTTTACGGCAGTTATCGTGCTAACGGACAGACAGACAGAATGAATGAACAAAGTCATAAATTCTTTTCAACTTTGTTGTAAAGTGTTAATAATTTGGACTTTAATTACTAAAACTTACTCGCGCCTGAAAGACACTACGAAACATGACTTTTGTGAATAAAACATAAGTGTAAATAAAATTATTTATATTGGTAGAGATGTTTTTTAGATGGAGAAACTTATTGCTCAAATTACGATTAGGAGAATGTGAGGTTCTTTTAAAGCTAAGATTGCTCATTTAATAGATGGCAAACGCACACTCAAGCAGGTGATTCAAATACTTCTCCAGCTAAGGCATATATCTTTCACGAGAGCTGAAAAGTACTAAGTAATTCCAAAAACACTTATTATTGAAAGTATTCGTAGTTTTATTATAATTATATTGATACTTAATTGGCGAAAGAGTAAAAATATATTTTACTCATAGAGATGCTTTTTATGAAATTATTTCTAACCAGCAGGTCACGAAGGTCCGAAAATATAGCAAAAACGGAAAATATGTCCCAAAAAGGTCACGAAATAAGAAATCGGGTCACGCCTCGAAAATTTCCTCCGTATGTAACGTTTCCATGTTTTCCTTTCCGGAATGCAGAAAATGACAAGGCGGCCGTTAGAGGTGATTTAGCGAAAGAAAGGGATGAATCAGCGTGGGAGTTACCAAGGGGTTTACTATGATAACACGATCCACAGACTAATATAAAGATCCACAGACTAATATAGTATTATGTGACACGATCAACAAGTTTCTTCCTGGTCTGCACAGAATACTATATTAGTCTGAGTTCTGAACAGACTAGTATTCGGTGATATTTTGGGCAGTATATCCTAGTTACACTTCAGTATACTTACGAATAACAGTTTCAAAGGATCTTTCTCTACCATTGCTTCTGATTTTGCTTAAGGAAATAGACACCAAGGAAATCGCATATAATATCTAGCACCATTTACAAGGTAAGTACATGTTTTACTTAAATATTTTTTAACGTGACGGACCGTAATTTTTTGCAAATAATCCAAGGATTATCTGCTGTTCAAAGTTCGTAATTTACGAAGTGCAGATCCCGATTGTCATCGCATCCTCTAAATTTTGAGTACGAAACACAAAATGCTTGGTTTTGATAGTTTATTCTTTGCGGTGAAAGCCGGAAATATCTGGGAATAATTTGTAACAATTACACTTGCTATGTTAGATTACTCTGTGAAACTTTCTTATTTTAATTTCAAAATTGTCTGCACTCCCAGGTGATTTTACACTCTGTCTTGCTTTTATTTCGATCGGGAATACAGTGTAAACTATTTGATTGAAATGCTTTGATTAGACAGTGTGATTTATTTTCCTTTCGAGTGATGACGTACGTCATTTCTTATCTGAGCTTGAATAGCAAATTGTTCTTTACATGCTGCAATATTGTTTTTCCTTGGCAACTCAACCGACAACCAGCGGATTATCTGTTAATTTTTTTTCTTATTATTATTTTAACCGTCCGGCGTATTTAATGAGTGGAATATACACGGAAACATTTTTTTTTTGTATTTATTTATTTATTTAGAATTGTAAAATGCACTCCAAATATTTTTCCTTTTCATTTGATATATTACTCTAAATAATTTCATCAAATGCTGGGTAAATATCCTTTATTTGTTGCAATTTCCATAAAATATTGTAAAACAAATATTTTTTCTAAAATGTCACGGACACTGACGCATTTGATTAAATTATATATAGATCGCGCGAGAACGTCTAAAATATGTTTTCAGAGGGGTGTTTTTTTTACTTTCCTTATATACCTAATGCATAAGGAAAGTATTGTGGCGGGGTCGAAAATTCGAATTCGAGTTTTCGACAGGAGAGCACGTTTCAAGTATCCCTGATCACGAATCAAACATTTTTGAAATAATGTCTGTGTGTGTGTGTGTGTCATTGAGACTGTGGCGACGATATCTCACAAACGAATGAAGCGATTCAAATGAAATTTGGTACAAAAATCACAATCCGTGAATACTGGAAGCCTATTGCTTTTAAACGTAATCGAATGTTCAGAACCCCCTAAATTTTCGAGTGAAATTTTGAAAAAATCATCAAACAATCAAAATCATTAATAAAGTAACACAAATAGACATTTCTTATGTAATTTTTCCTTAGAAAGCGATTGACATAAACGCTAGTATGAACCGTTAGCGTGAGCCGTTAGAACGCTAGCATGAACCGTTCTCGAGATATTGCACATTTTTCCAACAAATATATCAAAAAATCCCATAAATTAAAAAAAAATATTAACTGTTGAGAAACATGTTCACTTTTTGCATGTAATATCATACGATGAATTTGGTGACATCATTCTTGTGGATCTAGCTCGTTCCATTAATGAGAGAAGATACTTTGAGTAATACTTTTGTATTTGAACGCCAATGGTCATTTATTTGCTATAAGAATAAATATTTTATCTCCTTTCATATCGCTTGGAGAGATTTTGGAGACTAATTTGGCGGAATATCGCCAACTTGGCGACTTTTTGAAATGTTGCCAAATCAATGAAAATCTCGCCAAATGGATAAAAATAACGCTAAATCAATGAAAATGACGACAATTTGTAGAAAATTCAATATCTCGGAAAGAATATAAGTATCTACTATAAGAAAAACTTATTTTTTTACTGTAAAAGTAGTAAATTCATTGCATTATATAAGGAAAGTCATATGTTGCCCCACATCAGATTTTTTTCGTTTCTCATTTGTAGACGTTTTAGCCGTATTTCGACACAGGCGTTCATACTAATTTAAATAACTTCGGGTATGGTGCTTACAAAAATCACACGAGGTTAGTAGCTTTACCCTAATCAGGATCACCTATACAAATTGCGCAGCTAATTCCCCCACCTCCCTCCGTATTTGATTTACCTTTGTAAATTTTTCATGCCTTTTTTATGCTCAAAATAGTCATATTGTGAGGCCAGACACAAATGTAAGTCGTGTTCGTTCCTTGCCACAAATTTTCCCATTTCCCTTCCTTCTAACTCCGCATGATTTCTTTTTTCATTAATAACAGAGTTTCATTAAAATTATGAAAAAAATTGGTAGATATACTTCACATAAACGACGGTGCTCGATCCTCAACGAACATTTTCACCAATTTCTATCTTTCTCCATCCTACACTTGAATAATCATCAGTTTTATAAGAAAAGATTAACAGCACATGTAAGGGTTAGATGTTATAGTGTTTTATAAGTCTTAACTGTTTTATATATTACTTCTCTATAATATAGACAATGTATAAGAAGGAATGTATTGTGACGGGGTCGAAAATTCGAATTCGAGTTTTCGACGGGAGAGCACATTTCAAGCATCTTTGAATACGATTCGAACGTTTTCGATGTGTTTTCTACGTGCATAAGTATTCGTCTTTGTGTGTGTCCGCAAATTTCTGGAGACGATATCTCACGAACGAATGGAGTGATTCAAAGTCAAACGAAATTTTGAACAATCAGTTTAATCACTGAATACTGGAAGAATATAGTTTTTGAACGGAATCGAATGTCCAGAGGATACCCAAATTTTCGAATGAAATTTTGAAAAAAAGCATAAAAAATTCTAAACCTTTAAATTATTCAAATAATCATTTATGTAATTTTACATTGGAAAATGACTCACAAAACTTTCAGAACGCTAGCATGAACCATTATCTACCATAAATTGTGAAATTATCAATTCATCTATTGTGAAATATGCTCCATTTTCATATATAATAATATGTGATAAATTTGTTAACATCGTTCCCGTGGATTTAGTTCATTCCATTCCAGAGAGACGTTACTTTGGTTAATAGATCGATATCTTGATGCCTAACAATTCGTTAATATTCATTATCTACTGTAAGAATAACCTATTTCTGCGTCCGTAACACTTTGTGAAATTTTGGCGACTAAATTGATGAAATTTCGCCAACTTGATATTTTTTTAATAATGCTAAATGTATGAAAATTTGATAAAAATGACGTTACATCAATGGATGATGAAAATCAATACGTATCTTGAGAAGAATATAAGAATCTGTTGCTGTTGAAATGTTGCTAGATTGTTAAAATGGACGCCAAATCAATGAAAATGACAACTAGTGGATATCAATTCAATAATTTAGGAAAAGTATAAGAATTTGTTATAAGAACAACTCATTTCTCCATCCGTAACGCTTGACGAAATTTTGACGACAAACTTGGCAGACTATAGCTAACTTTGTTAGATTTTTTAATGTTGCGAAATTACTGAAAATATCTCCAATTTGGCAAAATTGTCGTCCAATTAATAAAAATGACGCTAAATCGATGAAAATGGCGCAGAATTTATCTTGAAATAATATAAGCATGTACTATATAAGATTACCACATTTCTCCGTCTGTGACACATGGCATAAGATTTGACAAGATGCCGCCAACTTTGCGACTTATTTTAAATCTTGACAAAACGCCGAAAATGCCGCAAAAGTGATAAAAATGTCATCAAATTGATAAAAATGACGTTAGTGGGAGGTAATGTTTTGCAAATTTAGGATTCCATTATACACCCGGCATACCTTCTTGAATATAATACAGTTTGCTTGCATCTCTTGGTAACACATTGAGCAATATTTCTCACCAGATTGACGAAAATTTCGTCAAAATTGCAAAATTGACGCCGAATTAGCGAAAATGACTAAAATGGATGAATTAATTATTAAAAAATTTTAATAAATGGATGAATTATTGATGATGCTATCAATATTGATAATTTTCGATTTAGAGTAGCCTGAAATATAAGAGTTGATGTTGTTGATAAATGCCAGGCGTTTAGCCGCAGGGTCATAAGACAACGAGCTTCCCAGTATTTCTTTATTTATGAATCAAAAGTCACTATAGTACCAAGGGTCTCGTCTAAATGTTTTCCAGATATAGGCTGTACCAGGTCACTAGAGTACAATCCGGGGAAGCAGCAAGTAGTCCTGAGAGGTGAGCCCTGAGACAGTCATGACCAGTCATAAGTCATGTGAAATATAACTTAATGGGGTACTTCAAAATAATTTTACATGTGGCCATCCGGAAAAGAGCCAAATGTCAAAAGAGTCAATTCCACGTTAAAAACACTATGCCGAGTATCTTATACATCAATTATTCTCTGTGAAAGAAGTAAATTCTTTACATTATATAAGGAGAGTCGTGTACTGCCCACATTAGATATGGTTTTATAGCTATTGCAATAATATGGAATGTGTTAACTTAGAATGAATCGAATTTTTTTATGACTTTCCTTTCCTTTCTTTCATAGTATATATTGCATAAGGAAAATATTGTGACTGGGCCGAACATTCGAATGCGATTTTTCAGCGGGAGAGAACTTTTCAAGTATCGCTGAGCTCGAATCGAACGTTTTTGAGATTATGTGCGTGTGTTGTGTGTAATTATGTGCGTATACATGGGTCAGTGAATCAGTGGAGACGATATCTCACGAAGGAATTAAGCGGTTCATGAATTTTCTTCTTTCCGCGGACGAAAATATTTCCCTTTCGAATTCAAATATTTTTGGAAATATGACTAAAATGATATATGAATAAAATGTTTATAACTATTATTTTGTGTTATATATAAAAAAAATATTTTTCAAACATATTATTTATAAAACGAAGGGCTATTACTTTCCTTATATACATAATGTATAAGGAAAGTATTGTGGCGGGGTCGAAAATTCGAATTCGCGTTTTCCACGGGAGAGCACCATCCTCAAGCATCCCTGATCACGAATCGAACATTTTTGAAGTGATGTCTGTGTGTGTGTGTGTCTGTGTGTGTGTGTCAGTGAGACTGTGGAGACGATATCTCACGAAGAAATTGAGCGATTCGAATGAAAATTGGTACAAAAATCACAATCCATGAATACTGGAAGACTATTGTTTTAAAACACAATCAAATGTTCAGAACTCCTCTAAATTTTCAAGTAAAATTTTGAAAAAATCATCAAAGAAGGGAAACCTTTAATAAAGTTACACAAATAGACATATCTTGTGAAGTTTTTTCTTAGAAAACGATTGACATAAATTTTAGAACGCTAGCGTAAACCGTTCTCGAGATATTGCACATTTTTCAAATAAATTTATCAGAAAGACCCATAAATTAAAATAAGATATTAACTGTTAAGAAAGATGTTCACTTTTCATATTTAATATCATGCTATAAATTTGGTGACATCATTCTCGTGGATCTAACTCGTTCCATTCACGAGAAAAGATACTTTGAATAATACTTTTGTATTTGTACGCCAATAGTCATTTATCTGCTGTAAGAATAACTTATTTCTCTGTCCATAACGCTTGGCAAGATTTTGGCGACGAATTTAGCGGAACGTCGCCAACTTGGCGACATTTGTAGATGTTGTCAAATTAAGGAAAATCTCGTCAAATAGATAAAAATGACGCTAAATCAATGAAAATGACGGCTAATTAACGAAAATTCAATATCTTGGAAAGTATATAAGTATCTACTATAAGAATAAACTATTTTTTTTTTTTGCTCTAAAAGTAGTAAATTCATTGCATTATATAAGGAAAGTCGTGTGCTGCCCGCATCATATATTTTTGTAGCAACATCGCGAAAAACGCCTTTTCTACGCGATCCTGTATGTATCTCATAACAGAATTGATTGGGCTCCTGTATTAGGATGATCGGGTTTTCATGTTCCCCAGTATTGCACCAGGAGCATGAGTTTATTTGCTGAAAAGAAATTTAGTACTAATATTGGTTGTTATTGTGCTATTAATAACTTCTGTAAACTGTTCAACAGCTTTCCCGATAATCTTTATGTTTTTATTCATCTGAAATTGCTTTCAAAAATCGTTTATTGTAAATATTTTTTAATTTAATGTATTTTATATTCATTCGCAGGTGTTTTTAGAAATCATTTGTCAATCGTTTGCATTTCAAAGTAGTTTATGATATTTCAAACTGTATATTTTTGTATAGTTAAAAATATCTGATTTAATTGCCAAAATTATGCTTTTCCACTTATGCAATCTGCTTGCATCCACTAAATTTTTACTTTCCTAATATATATAATACAATGTATAATGAAAGTATTGTAACGGGGACGGAAATTCGAATTCGGGTTTTTGAGGGGAGAGCACGTTTTAAGTATCCCTGAACACGAATCATTCGTTTTTGAGGTGATGTCTGTGTGTGTGTGTGTATCAGTGAGTCTGTGGAGACGATATCCCACGAACGAATGAAATGATTCAAATAAAATTTGGTACAAAATTCAAATAGAGTGAATACTGGAAGCCTATTGGTTTTACGCACAATCGAATGTACAGAACCCACCTAAATTTTGAAATGAAATTTTGAAAAATCATCAAAAATTTAAAACATTCAATAAAACTACATAAATAATCATTTTTTATGTAAATTTTCATTAGAAAACGAATGACATAAACTTTAGAACTTTAGCATGAATCGTTCTCAAGATATAAATGTATCAAAAAATCTCATAAAATTCTTAAAAAGTATTAACAGTTATGAAATCTTTTCACTTTTCATATGTAATATTGTGAGATAAATTTATTATCATCATTCTCGTAGATCTAGCTCGTTCACACTTCGGGTAATAGCATTCTAATTTGATGCCATTTGTCGTTTATCTACCAAAAACTGTTTCTGCGTCCACAATGCTTGGCGAAACTTTGGCGACGAATTTGACGGAATATCGCCAACTTGTCGAGTTTTTTAAATGTTGCTAAATTGACGGAAATATAGCCAAATTGATGAAAATGACGCTAAATCAATGAAAATGAAGACTAATTAATGAAAATTAAATATCTTGGAAAGAATATAAGAATCTACTATAAGAGAAAATTCTTGGGGTCATAGTTTCGCATTTGGACACCATTAGTCATTTATCTACTTTAAGAACAACTTGTTTCTCCAACCATAATACATGACGAAATTTTGGCGGCGAAATTGGCCGAATATAGCCAACTTGGCGAGATTATAGCATTATTATAAGTCGAGATATGATCAAATTAGTGAAAGATTCATAACTAACTGATAAGACGTGTATTCAATTGAGAGTTTTATAAAGAAATAGTAGCATATGCATTGAAAATTATTTTTATAACCATTTTAAAACTGAAATCAGGGAAATAAGCTGAAAAATACCTCATTCTGGTTATCCGATACCAGTTTGCTAATTAAAAATTCTTCAAAGAAGGACAAAATACGTTACTTTACTATGAAAAGTAAAAATAAAACTATAAGAAATTATAATTTTAAAAAATTACGCCTTTTTCTGAACCCCTGATGTTTCTCTCAACAGATGTCTGCGGTTTTATTATTATCTTCTGCTGAAAATTACGCTTAAAATGTTCATAATTTTCAAATTAATTTTAATTAAAATAATAAACAAACAAAAAAAACTATAAGAAAATAATAATAATAATAATAAATACTCGGAGAGTTGTGCCATCTCGAAACCTGATTTACTTTATTATAGAACATCGAAATTGTTGATAACTTCGATTTATCATTACAAACAACACGACACATGGGATGGGACCTAAAAATAATGAGGAATATCAAACAGCTTGGAATTTTCTTGTAAAATTTATACATCGCTGAGTTTTTTCTATATAAAACAGCTCAGTGAGACACTGATTAAGAGACACTTCAAAAGCTACTGCAGGTAGAGATTTTCAATTTTGCGTAGAGGTGAGACTTAAACATCATAAATCACGGAAATTTTTTTTCTAACATTTTTTTAGGTATAACCGAAGAACGACAAGACACACAAAATTAGTTTTTAAACCATCTTGCGTAGAAAAAAAATATATTCTAAATTTTCTTAATTAACTCTTGATGCAGAATCTACCTTTCTTGAGATATTTTAATTCATAGTTACAACAAACTATTTTTTAATTCTGTTTTATGAACGAATTATTTATAGTTAGTGATCCCATTGTGGTAAGTGTGGTAACCGAGATACGCTTGAAAAACGGAAATCATTCTTCTGTTTGTTATTTATCAAATCAAATTATTGAAAAATAATGATATAATTAATCGATTTTTAGATTAAAATATCATAAAACGTTGAAAATACGGCAACTTATAATATTCGAAGATGAAATATTGTTTTACGTCAAATTCCAAATTATGTCGAAAAATCTGATGTGGGCAGCACATGATTTTCCCTGCAGATTCACGTTCTCTTCAGATTTCTGATTATGTTCGCGTTTTCTTTCTTTCTTCAATAAGTCATTATATTGAGTTTAATTGCACAAAAAACACTCATAATTCTTTAAATTTTACTGAATTTGCATTTTTAATTCAATTTTCGTTCTCATTTGGTAACTGGACTTATTTTCAAAAGCGAAAATGCGAAAAACTGAAATTTTTCGAGTACTGCTAGCCCTAGTGCAATGGGGTAGATCTTATTTTTTTATCGTTAAAAATTACGAACAAAACAATCATTTGATTGATATATTTGAGCATACGAATTTTTTAATTTCAGATTTTGACGATATTTGCGGGCCATTTCGCAAAAATAGGCAGGTTATCTTTTCCCGGATCGTGCCAAAATCTAATCAGCACCACGGTAACCCACATGTAACTTTTCTACCAAATTTTATAAAATTTGATTTATTTGTTTTTGAGCTAGAGTAGATGCAGATAATTTTTGCTGGCCAAGTCTCAATAACGGCAGGTTCTTTTATCCCAAATCGCAATAAAAACTAATCAGCACCGGGGCCACACACAATTGACTTACCTACCAAATTTTATGAAATTTGGTCCAATAGTTTTTGAGTTAGAGTAGATACATACATTGCACAGACAGACAGACACACATACACACACAGGCATCACATTAAAAATAGTGATTTCGTGTTCTAGAGGTTCTAAATAATGCAGATCCGTCGAAAACTCCAGCTGCGATTTTCGAGATGCTTCCATTACTTTCCCTATACAATGCCATGTATTGCAGGGAAAGTAATAAATTATTTTTATCTTCATAGTAAGCACCAAATGAAACATTTTATTAAGAAGATGGAAAATGTATGTTTCATAGTGTCTGATTACAAAAGTCACACTGTACTATAGGTTTATTCTGTAGATTGTCACATTAAGTAGAAAATCAGACAGGTTATAACTGTTATATTCCAGCAATATTGAGCATATATGTGTAAGTTTTACTTCTCGTCATAATTATTCATGCAGCGAGTGTTAAGAGCACTTATCATGGTCCAGCTATACACAGGTTTACCTATAAAAAAAATATTTTACACCTGTTTCAGAAGAATAACTCTATTTTTATGAAAGAATTGTTACATAGATGTCGAATAGAAGATCCTTTGATTACTAAGAATGCAAGAATTTTTAGTGATCATTTTCCGAGCATCGATTAAGAAGATGATATGAAAAACCGTCTGCTCGGACTGCCAAAAAGAAATATATAAAAATCTATTATGCTTCCCAAATTTAATACACCATCTATGGGGGCGCGGTAGCCCTGTGGTTAGCGCGCGGAGGTTGCACTCGGTAGTCCCGGGTTCGATTCCCGCCGCTGCCCAAACTGCCGAAGTGTTCACGCGGAGTACGATCACGTTAAACATGTGGGTTCATAAGTTCTTCCGAGAGGTTGGTGGTAGGGGAAGGAGGGTACGGTCCCTGTGGATGCCTCCCCCACTGGGTTCCGGTCTAAATTGGGTGGCACTTCCCGGCCGTCCAAACAGACACCTTACACCTTTCTGGTAGGTCGGACGGTCTGGGTCGAAGAAGAAGAATACACCATCTATACACTCGGAAGAAATTTCAGAGTGACAAGAAAAGGAAAATTATCCGAAGTGAAACTGAAAGATTAAATGAATTTAATTCTAAAATTCTGATGTGGACAGCACATGACTTTCGCTGCAGACTCATATCCACGTTCTCTTTATTTTAATTAAATTAAATTCTCTTTTAATTCAATTTTCGTTTTCATTTGGTAATTGGACTTATTTTCAAAGGTGGAGTAGAGAAAATACAATAAAAGAAAAAAAAAATCTCGAAAGCGGCTAGTCCTAGTGTCATGGGGTTGGTCTTATTCTTTTATTCGTTAAGCATTAGATATGGTATAAAATAATCATTTAATGGATATATTTGAGCATACGTAGTTTTATTATTTTAGATTTTGACGATTTTTGAGGGCCATTTTCCAAAAAAAAAAAAGAATTACTTTTTTCCGAATCGTACCAACATCTAATCAATACCAGGTTAACCCACAAGCGACTTTTCTACCAAATTTTGTGAAATTCGGTCCATTAGTTTTTCAGCTAGAGTGGATACAGGAAATTTTTGCAAGCCATTTCGCAAAGAAAGGCGGTTTGTGTCTTTACGAATCCTGCCAAAATCTGATCAGCACCAGGGTCTCACCCAGGTGACTTACCTACAAAATTTTATGAAATTCGGTGCAGTAGTGCTTTAGTTAGAGTGGATACTTACATTGCACAGACAGACACATACACAGACGTCACGCTAAAAATAGGTTTTTCGTATTCTAGAGGTCTCGAAACGTGTAGATCCGTGATCCGTCGAAAACTCGAGTTGTGATTTTCGGTATGATTCCAATACTTTCCCTTTACATTACCATGTATTCCAGAGAAAGTAAAAATAAAACTTATTCCAATTGCGTAGGCACAGAATTTAGTTACACATATGATTATATCATTATATGCAAACATGATGTGGTTTTCTGACGGATGCAACACTAAATATAAATTTAAACATAACGATTATGATTTTTACCCAGATTTTTACCCAGGGTAAAAATAATGGTTGCCACATTTCATTTAGAAATGAGTTAGGTGTTCATTGCATATAAAATAGGTGTACTTAATATTTCAAATTTTATTTAAACAACTAGATAACATATTTTGCAGAAATTCTTTTTGCATAATATTTTATGAGATAATTTGAAATATTCCTAAAATTTTTTAAGGAATTTGTGAATTTTAACTCCGCTTAAAAATGTATGAAAAATTATTTACCATAGTTTTCAACGTATTTCATTTATTCAACACGGTTTAAATTCGAAACTAATTGGGAATTATGTGATATAGTTCATTTTCATTCCCATATATCCCACAGACCGTCTCAAAAATATACTAAAATTTCATTTTGATAAAGTCATTTTTACGGCAGTTATCGTGTGAACGGGGAGAAAGACAGAATGAACAAAGTCATTCGGGATAAAAATAATCTGGCTTTATTTGCGAATTGGTCTTTAAAAATTGTCTGTATCCAATCATGCTGAAAAACTATAACACAAAATTTGGTAGATAAATCACTTGTAGTTTATCCTGGTGCTGATAAGACTTTTTTTGAGCTAGAGTAGATGCAGATAATTTTTGCGGGCCAAAATCTAATCAGCACCACGGTAACCCACATGTAACTTTTCTACCAAATTTTATAAAATTTGATTTATTAGTTTTTGAGCTAGAGTAGATGCAGACAATTTTTGCGGGCCAAAATCTAATCAGCACCACGGTAACCCACATGTAACTTTTCTACCAAATTTTATAAAATTTGATTTATTAGTTTTTGAGCTAGAGTAGATGCAGATAATTTTTGTGGGCCAAAATCTAATCAGCACCACGGTAACCCACATGTAACTTTTCTACCAAATTTTATAAAATTTGATTTATTAGTTTTTGAGCTAGAGTAGATGCAGATAATTTTTGCGGGCCAAGTCTCAATAAGGTTCTTTTATCCCGAATCGCAATAAAAACTAATCAGCACCGGGGCCACACACAATTGACTTACCTACCAAATTTGATGAAATTTGGTCCAATAGTTTTTGAGTTAGAGTAGATACATACATTGCACAGACAGACAGACACACACACACAGGCATCACATTAAAAATAGTGATTTCGTGTTCTAGAGGTTCTAAATAATGCAGATCCGTCGAAAACTCCAGCTGCGATTTTCGAGATGCTTCCATTACTTTCCCTATACAATGCCATGTATTGCAGGGAAAGTAATAAATTATTTTTATCTTCATAGTAAGCACCAAATGAAACATTTTATTAAGAAGATGAAAAATGTATGTTTCATAGTGTCTGATTACAAAAGTCACACTGTGCTATCGGTTTATTCTGTAGATTGTCACATTAAGTAGAAAATCAGACAGGTTATAACTGTTATATTCCAGCAATAATGAGCATATATGTGTAAGTTTTTCTTCTCGTCATAATTATTCATGCAGCGAGTGTTAAGAGCACTTATCATGGTCCAGCTATATACAGGTTTATCTATAAAAAAAAATATTTTACACCTGTTTCAGAAGAATAACTCTATTTTTATGAAAGAATTGTTACATAGATGTCGAATAGAAGATCCTTTGATTACTAAGAATGCAAGAATTTTTAGTGATCATTTTCCGAGCATCGATTATGAAGATGATATGAAAAACCGTCTGCTCGGACTGCCAAAAAGAAATATATAAAAATCTATTATGCTTCCCAAATTTAATACACCATCTATGGGGGCGCGGAAGCCCTGTGGTTAGCGTGCGGAGGTTGCACTTGGTAGTCCCGGGTTCGATTCCCCCCGCTGCCCAAACTGCCGCCGTGTTCACGCGGAGTACGATCACATTAAACATGTGGTTCCGTAAGTCCTTCCGAGAGGTTGGTGGTAGGGGAAGGAGGGTACGGTCCGTTTGGATGCCTCCCCCACTGGGTTCCGGTCTAAATTGGGTGGCACTTCCGGTCGTCCAAACAGATACCTTACACCTTTCTGGTAGGTCGGACGGTCTGGGTCGAAGAAGAAGAATACACCATCTATACACTCGGAAGAAATTTCAGAGTGACAAGAAAAGGAAAACTATCCGAAGTGAAACTGAAGGATTAAATGAATTTAATTCTAAAATTCTGATGTGGACAGCACATGACTTTCGCTGCAGACTCATATCCACGTTCTCTTTATTTTAATTAAATTAAATTCACTTTTAATTCAATTTTCGTTTTCATTTGGTAATTGGACTTATTTTCAAAGGTGGAGTAGAGAAAATACAATAAAAGAAAAATCTCGAAAACGGCTAGTCCTAGTGTCATGGGGTTGGTCTTATTCTTTTATTCGTTAAGCATTAGGTATGGTATAAAATAATCATTTAATGGATATATTTGAGCATACGTAGTTTTTTTATTTTAGATTTTGACGATTTTTGAGGGCCATTTTCCAAAAAAAAAAAAAAAAAAAAAGGTTACTTTTTTCCGAATCGTACCAACATCTAATCAATACCAGGGTAACCCACAAGCGACTTTTCTACCAAATTTCGTGAAATTCGGTCCATTAGTTTTTCAGCTAGAGTGGATACAGGAAATTTTTGCGAGCCATTTCGCAAAGAAAGGCGGTTTGTGTCTTTACGAATCCTACCAAAATCTAATCAGCACCAGGGTCTCACCTAGGTGACTTACCCACAAAATTTTATGAAATTCGATCCAGTAGTGCTTTAGTTAGAGTGGATACATACATTGCACAGACAGACACATACACAGACGTCACGCTAAAAATAGGTTTTTCGTATTCTAGAGGTCTCGAAACGTATAGATCCGTCGAAACCTCGAGTTGTGATTTTCGGTATGATTCCAATACTTTCCCTTTACATTACCATGTATTCCAGAGAAAGTAAAAATAAAACTTATTCTAATTGCGTAGGCACAGAATTTAGTTACACATATGATTATATCATTATATGCAAACATGATGTGGTTTTCTGACGGATCCAACACTAAATATAAATTTAAACATAGCGATTAAGATTTTTACCCAGATTTTTACCCAGGGTAAAAATAATGGTTGCCATATTTCATTTAGAAATGAGTTAGGTGTTCATTGCATATAAAATAGGTGTACTTAATATTTCAAATTTTATTTAAGCAACTAGATAACATATATTGCTGAAATTCATTTTGCATAATATTTTATGAGATAATTTGAAATATTCCTAAAATTTTTTAAGGAATTTGTGAATTTTAACTCCGCTTAAAAATGTATGAAAAATTATTTACCATAGTTTTCAACGTATTTCATTTATTCAACACGGTTTAAATTCGAAACTAATTGGGAATTATGTGATATAGTTCATTTTCATTCCCATATATCCCACAGACCGTCTCAAAAATATACTAAAATTTCATTTTGATAAAGTCATTTTTACGGCAGTTATCGTGTGAACGGGGAGAAAGACAGAATGAACAAAGTCATTCGGGATAAAAATAATCTGGCTTTATTTGCGAATTGGTCTTTAAAAATTGTCTGTATCCAATCATGCTGAAAAACTATAACACAAAATTTGGTAGATAAATCACTTGTAGTTTATCCTGGTGCTGATAAGACTTTGGTACGCTTCAGGGGAAAAGAACCTGCATATTTTTTTGCGAAATGGCCCTCAAAAATCGTTAAATCTAAAAAAAAAAACTAAGCGAGTTCAAATATGTCGATTAAATGCTTATTTTATACATAATTTTTGACGACAAAATGTATAAGACCCACCCAATTACTGTCCGTTCACGACATATTTTAGTTTTTTAGCATTTTCGCTACGACAACTTTGAAGATAAGTCCAGTTACCAAACCAAACGAAAACAAAAATTGAACTAAAGGTGCAAATTCAGTGCAATTTAAAATAATTATGGCTGTTATTTTGTGCAATTAAACTCAATTTAATGAATTATTGAAGAAATAAAGAAAACGTGAGTATGAGTCTGCAGCAAAAGTCATGTGCTGTCCATATTAGATTTTTTAATTCAGTCTGAAGACCGAAATAATGGAGATCAAAGGTTACCATTTAAAGTCGATGTGGGAGAGTATTTTTGAAACTGTCGACCACACTGAATAGAATGTTTTTTTTTGTTTACCCACTACATGTAAATTAATATTACTCCGATAACTTTATTTTATATATATATATATATATATATATATATATATATATATATATATATATATATATATTTATATATATTCCCACAAAGAGAAAGATATTAAGTAAAAGGTAAGACTTCATTTTCAGAGATATTAAATTTTTGCAAATTTAGCGACATTTTCTTCTATTTGGCTACATTTGTTTCATAGGCGATAAATTTTCGTTATCCCTTTATTGCACACAAGCCTTGAGACAATGCAATAACTGATTTAATTTTTTTTTAACCCTGCTTTAAATATTAATCAATCAACGAATATTATCCAAAATCGAAATTTACATTAGTTGACTCACTCAAGTAAATTTTTATTGAATATACTTACCCAAAACTGAAAATATATTAATTTATTTTTTATTCATCATTATTTTTAAATTAAAAATAAACATAACTGACTTTAAATTATGTTTAAAATTTCATGTGCAAATTTCATAGTTATACATTTTTTATGAGTAACATTACGCTGTCCCTCTTAAGAACTTCACTTTCAGTTTATAGAAAAATGTTTGATGCAAATAAAGATATAATTTTTTTCGTTTTATAGGAACTCAAATTCTTAAAACCAGTCCACTGAACTAAGTTACTTGGGTGCAAAAGTGGTTACATAAGTCAACAAACAAGTACGAAATCAACAACAGCTCCCATTAATAAACATTCATTTTCAATATGCGAGAAAATTTCAGCATTTATATTAAATATTTCAGCATACATATATATATATATATATATATATATATATATATATTATATATATATATATATATATATATATATAAATATGTATATATATATACATACATATATATACATATATATATGTATATATATATATATATATACACATATATATATATCATACCAGAAAAGTAGACACGTAAAAGGAAGCAATATACCAAAGAATGGCCGTGGGGGGAGGGGTTGTGACCCCCACTCCCCGGTTAAGCAAGCCTTTCGTCTAGATGACACTTCCGGTAGCCGATAAATGAATACCGAAGTATCAAAATTTAAAAAAATGTAAAAAGAGGTACAAAACATGAAAACGTGGAATAACCCACTTAACATGTAATCCAAAATCTGCATTAAAGTGTTTAAATTCCACAGTTTAAAAGGCAAAAAGAATCAAAAAGCATAGATTATAAACACATAAACAGATACTGTACCATGACCACAATACTACATTCAGCAAGACGATTACGCACCAATCTATCCACACGTCTATATTTATCATATAGGAAAGTATACTCGGTATTAACCTGTGCAATAGGCGCGGACACCCAGACGTGATCAACTCTTTACTGGTTCTGTATCTAAATATATACGGTAGCTTTCAGTTACGGCTAAACCATAAAATCTGCATATGATATTGCTCAGAAAACGCTTCGGAAATCCTTGTGTAATTGAATCACGGAGGAAGCCAATATCGCTTTTATAATGATCATTAACGTTACTGTTTATTCTTTTGCTTCGTATAAATTGGTTCAATATTATGTTTCTGCACACATTCCGATGTAAACATGAATTCCAAGAAACAATGTAATTTATTTCGAATTTAAAATCTCTACGTTTATCGTAGAGTCGAAATCCAGTGAAACCATCAGGTAGTTTGTACAGAGACAAATCTAGAAAATTAAGACTATTATCTTGGTTATACGGAGTTTCTGTTAACACTAAACATTTTGGACAAAATCCAAAAACCGATGAAAAATGTGGTCATTGCAAGCAAAAAGGATGTCGTCAACGTAACGGATGTATAACAATTCGTTCAAAAGGTGTGTGCCTTCTTCATATTTGTTGAGGTAAATGTCGGCCAGTATAGAGGAACATCCTCCTCCCATAGGAATACCATGGAGCTGTTTATGGAAATTTGTACCATCGTACAAGACTGTTTCAAACAGTATACCGAGTATACTTTCCTATATGATAAATAGACGTGTGGATAGATTGGTGCGTAATTGTCTTGCTGAATGTAGTATTGTGGTCATGGTACAGTATCTGTTTATGTGTTTATAATCTATGCTTTTTGATTCTTTTTGCCTTTTAAACTGTGCCATTTAAACTGTGGAATTTAAAAACTTTAAATGCAGATTTTGGATTACATGTCAAGTGGGTTATTCCACGTATTCATGTTTTGTACCCCTTTTTACATCTTTTTAAATTTTGATATTTCGGTATTCATTTATTGTGCAATATATCGGCTAGAGGGAGTGTTGTCTAGACGAAAAGCTTGCTTAACCGAGGAGTGGGGGTCACCTTTGGTATATTGCTTCCTTTTACTTGTCTACTTTTCTGGTATGATATTTCATTCCACTTTGTAGTGCAGCATTGCGCCTTATTCGTGTGATTTCTGGTATTTTATAATTTGCACATTTATATTATATATATATATATATATATATATATATATATAGATTTTTGTAGGTTTTCTTTAACTTGATGATTCGAATTTTGTGTTTTTATCCATATGATTGAATATTTGCTGATTTATACTTTTATTTTGTAGGCTTGTTAGAAAGTTAGGTTTTTCGAGTTACAGCTTCTCACTTTTCTTTCATTGGACTTTCAAACTATTATTATGATTATTGAAATCATTTTATTTGTAAGTTGCTTTGAGCAATAAATTAAATGTATTTAGCATTGTCATTCCTATTTACTCAATCTTTATTTTTTACTTATGCATATTTGCAACGTATCCTCAATTTTTTAGTATGCTACGGTACTTTATATATATATATATATATATATATATATATATGTATATATATATATGTGTGTGTGTGTGTGTGTGTGTTAAATTAAAATTAGTAAAATATTATCCAAATTTAGAAGTAAAAAAAATCTGTAATTTTATTAAATTTTAAAAATGTTCAAGATCTTTAATATTGTGGAATAAACTCATTTTAATTTTTCTTTTCTAGGTCAAGGAAGGCAGTTTTAATCAATATTGCAAAATAATCCAAAATACAATATTTTTTCTGAAAGATAGATGAACTGAAAATGATTGTAAGCAAGTTGAATCTTTTTGAGAAATTGATAGAAGGTTACACAAAGGCCCCGCCTTCATTCAAAGTCCAGACCATTGCAAAATTAGCCATTCATTTTTGTCAAAATGATGAACTAAAGAAAGACTTCTTACTTAAAGCGAAACAACTACGATTGCTGAACTTTTGTACTAAAAGGCCTTTTGAAAGATGGTACATTTTCATTGAAAACCGATTGGCTGACATATACGAGCGTCTTCCTCTCCCTACTGCATTAAAGAATCTATTGATTATTCGCTGTCGGACAGCAGCTATGCAATTATTCAATTGGATCATGCAACAAGGCAGGTTTAATATTTCTCCAATTTTTGCTTACAACCTGTTGACTCCTTCCGATTGGACAATAGAAATGAGACTGGACGAAAAGAAGATTGCAGAACGATTAGTCAAAGACGATAGGATCCTTGTATATGATCGTTATAGAATGGCGTGTTTTCACTGCTTGGAGCCCTTTATGCATTCCTTATGGAATCAATGTTCGCCTGAACGTCGTAAAGATTTCTTTGTTCCTGACCAATCTGAATTAGTTAGGTTTTGGTCTTACCATTTAGCTGGAAGATTAGAGGAATTTATTGGCAATAATTTATTTTGGGATACTTTATTGGATTATGGAATAAGAGAAGGATCAACGTCAACTGTGATTCAATGCTGGGGCGAATTGCATACACATATAAGACAAGAAATACTTATAAATGCTGCTATTAAGGCAGTATTTCAGATTTTTTTAAGAATTAATACGAATTATTTTAATAATTTAGATCAAATGTCACCGGCACCTTACACAGATATTTTATGCTTTTTGTTAATGCAGATGTCTGCAGGGCAAAGGGTTGCATTTTTCCAAGAAGCTCTTCGATTACCCTATCGTAATGTACTTGTGTTCTTCCTAAAGTGGCCTTACATGGATCTTTTGATTCCAATTATTAATGAGATATGGGACGTTTTACCTGAAGAAAAATACGCAGAACTTTTATCGACCATAGCATATAAATATTCGAAAAATAATGATAATATAAGAATGAATGATTACGTTGATAATGATTATGGAAGCTTAATTATAGAGCTTTTGGAAGAAGCTCCAGATCATTTCAAGCGCTATACATTTAGTGATAATATTTACGCAGATACAGATATTTTTAATGCAGGAAAGATACAATTCGCTGCGATCCATCAGCTGCCACTTAAGATTCGAAATATAAAAACATTTCAACACATTTGGCAGCATGTCACCCTTGAAGAGAAACGATCTTTTCTAAGATCGAAGTATGGAGAATTATTTTGTCACTATTTGATCTTAGAAGAATATTGGGAATATCTTAACGCGACGTTAAGGGAATGTTTACTTGAAGATCATATAGCAGAGTTTAAAAAGGACTTTTTGAGATCTGAATCAGGGAAATACCTATGTTTTGAAATGCTATCACAGGTTAATGAAGTGCATATAAATTCACTGTTGAACTGGGGATTCCCATCAAAGGAGGACATTTATCCATATCTTTTAACAATATTTTTTGACGATCACAACACTGATTTGGAAGAGATCCCGGATTGCAACATTGAAATAGAATGCTTGGATAACGTAATAAAAACTTATAGCCCATCGGAAAACGCTGGAAGAGAATTTAAAACACGGTTTGTCCAAATATATTCTAAGGATATATGTTTTCATTTCTTAATTCACTCGAAATGGCAGAAAGTTAAAGGATTTCTCACTTGGGGCTTTCCATCAAGGAAATCTAGAAAACGATATAATAATTGGTTTGTCAAAAAATATGCCGTGGAGGTATGTGAACATCATATGCTTGACTGGAATCTTCAGGGTGTTGATCATTTTCTCACTTGGTGCTTTCCAAAGGAAAATGGTGGCGAGCAGTTTAGACAACATGTATTCTCCTCTTTGAGAGAAAATTTGTTTCTGTATTTCATAGAAGATATTTTGGAGTATCTTGATTCTCTTATAAAGTTGTTCAGACTGAGTTCAGAGACCACTCTAGAGGTTAAAAAGGAAGTTTTGCTTCATCGTTGGTCTTTGGATACCATATTTCAATATATGTCAAATCTTGAAAAATGTAGAAGAAATACAGTATTTTCAAGCGATGATCTCCAAAGAATTCCGAATATTTTAAGATGGGGGTTATCAGATGAAGAAACCCTGATGAAATTTAAACGCGAATCCGAATTATATTTAAAAAAATTTGATTTTTGTAATACTGAATCTCGACAGCGGATTCAGGGGAATTTAGAAAAATTGATAAGTGAGAGACTCCGCGATCTATCGTAAGCACCGAGAGAAGAGTACAAACTCTTTTATTTGTGGTCTTAATTATCGTTATTATACGTGTCCTCACAGAAAAGATATTTTTTAATGATATAATTTTTTGATAGATATCATTAATGCCGACTAAAACTGATAAAAACTGTCATTATTTTTTTCATGTAATAACGTTTCAGGGTAATATGTTATGAATGATATTTATGTTAAATTTTTTAATGCGTAATTCAGCTTGAGGTTACCAGTCAGAAATATAAAATATTTGACTTCGATTTTGGTAGTTCTCTAGCACTGAGGGGGATTCAACGTATCATCGAAAAATCTGTATTATGTATTTTTATTTTATTTATGCTTGAATGGGTTGCTGAAGGTTTTGTTATCATTACAATAAGTTATTTTTACTTATTGATCAAGATTAAGCATGTAACTTTCATGATGTAAGGCAATTATTAAAATATTTAACTACTCAGTTGCATTTATTTTACGTTACACACCATTATTTTTCTCACATCCAATTAGCTAGAATGCTTTGTTTTGATCAGTATTATTGTTCAATAAATTTTTCTAATATTCTCTTACAATGTAAACACAGAAACATAATTTTTATTTACAGATAAGGATTTAGTAACACATCTAGCCGAATACAATTTGAAAAAAATCTGATGAGGGCAACACATGTCTTTCCTTATATAATGCAATGAATGTACAACTTTTACAGTTAAAAAAAAGTTATTCTTATAGTAGATACTTATATTCTTTCCAAGATATTGAATTTTCTTCAATTAGTCGTCATTTTCATTGATTTAGCGTCATTTTTATCAATTTGGCGAGATTTTTGTTAATTTGGCAACAATTAAAAATGTCGCCAAGTTGGCGACATTCCGCCAAATTCGTCGCCAAAACCTCGCCAAGCGTTATGGACGGAGAAATAAGTTATTCTTACAGAAGATAAATGAGTATTGGCGGTCAAATACAAAAGTATTACTCAAAGTATGTTTTTTCATGAATGGAACGAGCTAGATCCACGAGAATGATGTCAGCAAATTTATCGCATGGTATTACATATGAAAAGTAAACATGTTTCTCAATAGGAAATACTTTTTTTATTTTATATATCTTTTGATAATGTTTTGAAAAATGTGCAATATCTCGAGAACGGTTCATGTTAGCGTTCTAAAATTTATGTCAATCGTTTTCTAATGAAAAATTACATAAGAAATATCTATTTGCGTAACTTTATTGGCGGTTTTGATTTTTTGACAATTTTTTCAAAATTTCACTCGAAAATTTAGGGCGGTTCTGAACATTCGATTGCGTATAAAAACAATAGACTTCCAGTGTTTATGGATTGTGATTTTTGTAGCAAATTTCGATCAAATCGGTCTATTTGTTCGTCAGTTATCGTCTCCACAGTCTCACTGACACACACACACACACACATACTTTCACACACACACAGACATCACTTCAAAAGTGTTTCATTCGTGATTAAGGATGCTTGAAATGTGCTCTCCCGTCGAAAACTCGAATTCGAATTTTCGACCCCGTCACTATACTTTCCTTATACGTTATGTATATAAGGAAAGTATTAAACAGTCTGGTCATAAATAAACGCCATGTGTAATATTATTTTTGGGAGAAATATTAATATTCACAATAATTCGATATGTCCAGTAGGCTTCACGTAATTCTTCACTCATGCACCAAATTTCAATTCGCTATTTGACTTAATATATAGTATTTCTCTTTCATTTGGTCAAGCGAACAAATTGTTGTGCTTCATTCTGAAAATAACCAAATACATTCCGTTGCAGAAAATATATGCATAGAAGAAAATTTGAGCAAGAGCCACGAAACACGGCTTGCAAATGTCACTTTAAGAATTATGCAAATGAGCAAACTGTTAACACCAATGATGATAAGGACACATGCAATGCACATGAGAACGACGCATAATGCAGCAATTATAACGATCGCTGCTCTCACTCACGGGCGATTGGAACTGGAATTTCTGCTTTGATACTGCAAGTTGTGTACAAAGATGCCTTTGAGATGTACTCGACGGCGCTACGAATAATTAATTCTTGGATTCAGAGAGGGGTCACATCATAGGTCTAAAGAAATCTGGTTGGTCCAACCATCGAACTCGAGCTATATCGAACTCTAACAATATCCCAGTCTAACGGCATAGTCAGAGTTCGAAAAAAGAAGAACTCGATTCTAAATTAAATTACATACAGTTGTAGAGCTTTCAAAGAGCTGCAAATTCTTGTTTATTGTTTAAAGCTATGTCTTTTAGTTTTGGAAATGCAAGTAATACAAACTTGAAAAGCAGAAAATTTTCGGTTTTCTTCAACTTGAAAAGACGATTACTCGAAAATTATAAATTACTGCAGATTTTTTTTAATAATGAATACATATTTTCATATTTAATTTTCTAGTACATAATTTTGCCGTTTACTATTTATATCCGCATTTTATAGTTTACTATATAGTTTGAGCAAAAGTTAGAAAAACGAAAAAAAAAACTCTCGCTTTCGGGGAGCTAGTTTTTTAAAGGTTTTTCGAAAGAAAAATTTTCAAAATATTAAAGTTACTTTTACATATTCATCATCTGGGCCCTCTTTCCAACAATACAATAAGATATCTACACTTCAGATACAGTAGAACCTCGATTATCCGACGTAATTGGGACCGAACCTACGTCGTATAATCGAAATTTCCGAATAATAGAGAATTTTCCAATAGTCGTCTAGTTTAATATGTAACATCGTCATCGAACTGCTATTATGACTATTTAAACTGCTAAATAAAACAGGGACAAGGGAATTCTAAGAAAGGGGAACTAAATTATTTAAAGTACGAGTACATAGTACTGTAATTTAATATTTTAAGTAAAAAAAATGGATTTTTTAAAGTGCCTTTTAAAAGAGTTTCGGATAATAGACGCTGAAAAAAAAAAAAGAGTCAGGAAACCAAAACGACGTCGGTTAACGGAGCGTTCCGGTTAAACGAGGGTGGATAATCGAGGTTCCACTGTATTAGTTTTGGTATATGTGTCCAATGAGCTTAAATGATTCATAACGCTCCGTTATCCATTAGAGAAATTCCAACCATAGATGTTATTCACATTAAAAAATTTGATGTGTGTAGCACATGACTTCTCTTATGAAAGGAAAATATATCTACGTAATACAATGACATCATGTAGTTCACAGCAAACTAATGATATACAGCCGCGCAGGTGGGGTTAACATCCCACCCCTTGTTACTCAAGCATCGTTCATCGTAGCGTTTATTTAAAGATACCATTCAATTAAAAATAATGTCAGCTACAAATTCATGGAAAAGAATTTGCACGAGGGTCCGTCTTCATATCTAAAACTGGACAAATTTCAAAATTTTTAAATGGCAACACTTAATTTTGACGAAATAAACAAATTCTGGATCTCCAAATTAGACCACATACAAAATTTCGTCCAAATATTAAATTTGCACATTTTCTGTGTCATTTGTAATTACACGTTCTTTTGTACGCCAAGACACCTTCTGTTGGCAAAATAATACTACATTTTATGTGTAAATTGACACATTTATTTTATAAAGTGTACCCTTATATCCGAAATTTACATCACATCTACATACGATCATCTTGAACTGAAATACATCTTAAGGAAACTACACTTTGAGTAATTCTTGATCTGAAATCGATATAAATATATTTTAACTTCAATATTCAACTTCATTTATTTAAGGCTAACTTCACTGGGGAAAAAATGATGCGTGCAGTACATGACTTTCCCTGCAGACTCATATTCACGTTCTCTTTATTTGATTAATATTTCATTAAATTTGGTTTATTTGCACATGCACACACACACAAAATAAATGAATTTGCACTTTTACTTCAATTTTTGTTTTTATTTGGTAACTAGACATTTTTTCGAAGGCGCTGTAACAAAAATGAGAAAAAAAAACTAAAATATCCCAAGAACGGTTACACCTGGTGTAATGGGGTTGTTCCTATTATTTTCCTCGTCAGAAACTACATATAAAACAAGCATTTAATTGCGACATTTAAGATTAAGCATCAATGGTAATAGTCTTGTTTTAGATTTTGGCGAATGCGTGCAATTTCGCAAAAAAAAAAAAAAAGGGCAGGTTCTTCTTCTCCAAATCGTACCAAAATCTAATCAGCACCAGGGTATCCAGCAAGTGACTTTTCTACCAAATTTTGTGAAATTTGGCTAAATTTTTTTGTATTTTAACTAGATTGGATATATGAGATTTCTGAAAGCTATGTCTCTAAAAAACGCAGGTTCTTTTACCCCTAGTCTTATCAATATCTAGTCAGTAAGAGGATCACACACAAATGACTTATCTATAAAAATTAATGAAATTTTGTCCATTAATTCTTGAGTTAGAGTGGGTACCTACTTTGGAAATTCCAATGCATTCCCTACACATTACCACGTGCTGCAGGGAAGGTAATAGAATAGATGCACGATGTAACATGCAAATTGTTCCATAAAATATATAAAAAAAAATTCAGCGAAATATATTCAGTAGTTTTTTAAATAGAAATTAAAATAATAATTACACATCTTATATGAAACGATCACGTGACCATGATATGAAACGATCACATGACCCACATCAAAATGATATATGGCATCCATCTTGTTTCAAAATCGTGATTTTTTTAAGTTATTTTTAATTCATATTCAGTGTTGTATCCGTCCTAAAACTACTTTATTTTTGCTTAAATTCTGTGCATCTACATACTAAAACAACACAATGACAATATATTTGAGTTTAAATTCTCATTCAAATTATTTCTACAACTAAGCCTATTTTTCACCTATGTAAAATGCAAACAGCAAAATATGTAGAATGAGTTGTATTAAAATTACTGTATTTCTTTAACGCAAAATAATTCAGTCCATGGAGTCTGCATGGCTGATATGAATGAAATATTAATTGATTTTATAAACAGAAGGACGATTTTTTTCGATGAAGTTTTAAGCATAGAGTTTATGAATTGTAGCTCCATGGTCTTAATTTTTAAATAAAATAAATTATTATAGTATTATGATGAATGAAATGAATGAAATCCTGCTTTTATAGAGAGATCCAGCCGTGTTATTTTTTCTATGACGTCATTTGAATTTATATCAGTTGTTTTCAATGAAGTTTTCAAATATAATAAATTATCGCAGAGATATTTAAAATATAGATATTTAACAGAGATATTTAAAATATATTATATATATTTATATTATAAATAGAGATATTTAAACCAGGCAATTTATATTTCAATGCCGTCATTTGAATGAAGTGCATTTTTTTCAATGAAGGTTTAAGTTTTCAAATATAATAAATCAATGTAGTATTGTGATAAGTTTTAAAATATTACCGAGGAATGTATTGCATTTTCGACTTTTTTAAATAAAATTGCATTGAAGTTGGAAAGTGTTTCATAATCAATGCTTTAAGCATGATTGATCTTTCTTGTTTTAAATTATCACATAACTACAATAATTTCTTTTACTTGTCTATGTGAAATCAGTGAATATTTCATTCTTACGCTTTTATTGCAGTCTCCAGAATTAAATAATATTCCTTGAGAAAAATTCATCATTTCATAAACAACTCGTTTTACAATAAAAATTAGACCTCGTTGTAGAAATAATAGTTTGATGATCATTTAAGCAAAAAAATATCGTAGTTGCGCTGGCGCAAAATATAGATGCACAGAAAGTACTCAAAAAGGAAGCTGTGTTAGAACAGATGAAACACTAAATATAAATTTAAAAAAACTTTAAAAATCTCGAAGCTTTACTCTAGGGTAAGAGATGAATGCCATATTTTATTTTGAAATGGATCACGTGATCTGTACTTATTATAAGTGTGTAATTATTATTTTAATTTTTATTTAAAGAAATATTGAATATAATTTGCTGAAATTCTTTTTATATATTTTATGGAATAATTTAAGCATTTCCTAGAATCTTTGAAGCAATTTGCGAATTTTAACTTTACTTATGAAATGTTTGAAAGGTCCCATAGTGTGAAATGTATTAATTTTTTCAATCTGAGTTCAGTCCAAAACTATTTAGATGATATTATTCACTTACATTCCCATATGTCCTACAGACCACCTCAACAACCTGCTAAAATTTCATTTTGATAAAGTTGTTTTCACGGCAGTTATCGTGCGAGCGGTCAGACAGACAGAATGACCAAAGTCATAAACACTTTGTGTGTTAATAAAACAGCTGAACTTATGAAGGGTTCGATTTCAGCAGTTATTAAAATTCACAAAGAGTGTACCTCCAGACGATTTAATTGTCTGCACAGTAGACGTTTCTTCGACAACGTCCATTGTATGCTAGAAGCGATTCAGCATCAAATCCTTGGGGACAATTCCATGTATCAAATTAAATATTTTCAAAGGAGACACGCCAAGAACTTTTACTCCCAGTTCTAAGAAGAAGAGATGTCACTTCAAATTCAGACAATTACATTTTCCTTGCATCACCTATTTCTCAGAATTGGTTAGGGATAGATCTTTGGTGATGGAACATGGATTCAGTCGCAATTTGCTAAGATTCACTAAGAGAGATTCATTAAGTATTTTCATTTCCGTTTCTATAAATGTCACTTTCGGTCTTTCCGATAATTTGTTCGACCATATAAAATGAGTGTTCCAAAAATTATAAGGGTTATTCTGAAATTAATTGAAAATTTTTGTGTCTCTGGCAATTTCTTCAAAACTTCATTTATATAAATATTCAAATATTAATTTAGATGATTTAGGAGCACCGAATTGTTTTATTTCAAATGAATTTTGGGAAAATTATGTGGTTTTACAGTTTAAAATTGTTTTATAACGAACTGGGTCTCCATGGTATATCCCTACAATTGTTTTTTGTATGATATTGTGGCTATTTCTTCTGAAATATAAGAAAAGACACTAAATAAAGAGATTAGACTTAATGAAGAAACAGTATTTTCTTCATTTTTTGATGAAAGAGTTGAAAATAATAAAAACTTTTTATTTTTTTTATGGACTCATAAAAATTAGTCCCTAGAGTTATACTTCCCTCTATGGAAATTTCTTATAATTCAACAAAAATACCATAGAATGTATAAAAGTCATGAAGCTTTACAGTGACATGCAGCTACCATTAGCCATTTTGTTGACTAGTTATATATTTTAAAGAGTAATCTATAATTTCCTTAAGTTTTTATTGAAAGTACTTTTTAAAAATAGAGAGTACTTTTATCTAATGTCACATCTATGACTTCATTAATTATGCCAGTTTGCAAAATAACAGATTATCTCTATAATTTTTTCTGAATTGTTTAATTTTATGTTATCCAAGCAGCCTATCAATGCTGTGTGCAGTTAAGTTAAACCAATAATTTGTCACTTCCATCTCGATATTGTGACATGGAAGTCACACAAATCCTTATTGATATAAAATATAAGTTGATATAAAATGCCTTCTTGAGCTCTGTTCGAGGTTTGCACAACTTCATTGCCTTAACAGGAACACAAAAAATAAAATAAATAAGAAATCTTTGATCTTTTGTTTTTCAAAACATTTTGGTTGTCAAATTTCCACTTAATTTCAAAATGACCCATAAACATCTTTAGGTATTTCGTCGAAAATGAATTGCAAACACCACTTATCACCACATGCAGGCTTCCATGTATATTTAGTGTATTTTAATTCAAACAGGATATAAAATTAAACAAACGTTTAATTTCCTTTTTGCGTAATGTTAACACAGCGTGCTCATATCATCCATGATATGTTGCTCTTTGATTTTTTCAAATCTATTCTGAAACGCTATACACATAATATTAATATAAACCCACACTGGCCAACGACTGAGATTCTTTATAAAGAGAAACTCGTCATTTAAAACTTCCGAAATTATGTTTTCTTTGCACAACTTTCTGAATACGAACTTTCCTTGCATAACCTTGAATAACTTATTCCAATTAGTTTTCTGTGTGATCTGACACTTAATCTAGTTCCGTAGGTAAATGATTTCCAAACAAAAAAATAGAATTAAATTTACCATTTCAATGCTCGGTATTTTGATACTAGACAGTTCACTAGCTTTTAATAAAGAGGTCTTAGTGACGGAGAGATATTAGAAGCGGGACAATGCTGAGAATTCTATTTCTCTAAATTCTAAAGACAAATGCCTCATGTGCATATAATACGAGTTTAGCAGCGTGCAACTTTAAGTTGGAAATGTAGTTGGCAGTAAATAATAACTATAATAACTTTCTATAAGAAAAAAAAATATCCGCATTTCAATGAAATATAACAAAGGATTCAATACAGCAATATATATATATATATATATATATATATATATATATATATATATATATATATATATATATAATATATATATATATATATATATAATATATATATATATATATATATATATATATATATATATATATATATATATATATATAAATATATATATATTTGAAGAATTTTAATTTGCTTGTATTATACTCGTATATACCTGAGATTAATCATTTATTGAAAAGTTCTATATACATATATATCTATATATATATCTAATTTGGGCCGGTGCTGATCGTTTCTATTATCTGCATTATGGCAGTGGTTTTGCTTCTATAGTGATGTTAATATTTCACGATTACTTGAATTAATTACTTTTTTATTATTGCTTCTTTCTAATATATATGTATATATATATATATATATATATAATTATATATATATATATAGTTATATATAAATATAATTATATATATATAGTCATATATATATATATATATATATATATATATATATATATATATATATATATATATATATATATATATATATATATATATGAAGATTTTCTCATTTATTCTTTTATTTTGTAAGCTTGTTAGAAAGTTAGGTTTTTCGAGTTACAACTTATCACTTTTCTTTCATTGGGCTTTCAAACTTTTTTTATTATATATATATATATATATATATATATATATATATATTCTTAAGAATATAAAAAATCCCACATTTTTCATTCCTGCAAATTTGAACTTTATGCAATAGCATCTCATTTGAATATAAGATATTTCCTTCCTAATCAAAGGTTTAAATCAAAAGTAGAATATACTTTACAGAAAAAAAGATCTTGAATTTTCCGATTATTATTGCAACTCCAATAAGTGTTCAATATTTGCTTTTCTCTTTTTTTACTTTACATTTCTGACTTCTCTTGCATTATCAACACCATTTTTAGAGTGTATACATCAAATTGTATTCCCAAGCTTCTATGAATTAAAAAAATGAACGGATGAGATTTGTTAAAATTTGCGTAGAATATTAAGTGAAATGATTCGAAGCCGTTTTCTGTTCTTTCCGATTCCGCTCTGGGAAAAGACCACACAATTGGTAGAAACTTTGCTCCTTCGGCAATGTAATTGTCTTTTAAATTATCTCCTTCACTGTTTGGCTGTTGAGGCATTAAGAATTTCATAAATGAATCCAATACTTCACATTCATATAGATACTGCTATCCGAAAATCCAATGAAGCCATTGACAAAATTCGGAATTCCCGTTTTTATAATCTCCCGTCTCCCCGTGCAAAAAGACCGACTAATCAGCTTGTTATCGCCGGAAATTGTGCAATTGACCATCTTGATAAGATGATTAGACAATCTTTGTATCGCCCCCCTCCCCCATGAAAAAATTGTGGAATGCGTTATAATTTTCTCAGCACACAAACAGAATTAAGTGTATATAGGTGTACAATGCAGATGAAAGGTCTTCCCACCGAAATAATATTTAACTTTCTTAGTAAAAATTACTTCTAGTCTTAACTATTGCTAATTACAACAAATAACTAAGCGTTGCCTCCACTAACATTGTGGACGAATTTTAAATAAGCCATTTAAAGTTTAAAGAACTTTTCTCATAATTTTCACAATTTTTTTACTTAACTTCCCGAAACTTTCATCCAAAATTTATTTCAAAATGAAAAATCATTAATTATCAAACAAAATATTAAAATTAGAAAAACGAAAAAGACATTGATTGGTTGAATCACTATTATAGCGGCCGGTTATTTTACAAAATGTTGTTTTCGAAAAATAACAAGCTTAAATATTTTAAAATTTATTCTAGATTTTGATGGGTGTTTTATTAATTAAAATTCTCCTTTGGACACGTCCTCTACGACAATATATTTTAACAATATATTAAAATATCTGTCCAGCAAACGTATATCAGCCATTTTCTTATGTTTTTCATGGTTTCACCTTATTTCGATGATAAACCCATATGCTGTGCATTTTATGAAAATTAACAAAACTGGACCTATGTCGCTCATAGAGTTTTTTGTAGAAAAATTCATTATTCATCAACAAAAAAATTAATTTAAAAGAAAAATCAAAATCATTAATTACGGAACAAAATATTAAAATCAGAAATACGAAAAGGAGACAGATTGAAACATTATTACAGTGGCCGGTCATTTTACAAAATGTTGTTTTCGAAATATCACAAGCTTAAATATCACGTCCACTATGACAATATATTGAAATATCTGTCCAGCAAACGTATATTAGCCATTTTCTTATGCTTTTCATGGTTTCACCCTATTTCAATGATAAACCCATATGCTGTGTATTTTATGAAAATTAACAAAACTGGACCTATGTTGCTCATAGAGTTTTTTGCGACTACTCTATTTCATAATTCAATTTGGTCATAAACGAAATTCTGCACAAAATATATTCTTTACTCAAAGTAGCGCTTCCAAACCGGGAGTACAGTGCCTAGAAGAAGCCCACTTCTTCTAACCACACTATTTCTAGGCACTTTACCGGTACACCCCTTGAGTACAATGCCTAGAATACCTAAAAAGTGATGTGTAGCCCTTTGAAAATTCTAAATGGATATATAACTAGATTGTACATAGAGTTCTTAATTAAAGAACTATAGTGATTCTAATTTCGATAGTATATTATTTTGAACTGTTTTGAAAACAGGGGCGGCATTTCAGCATTTCATTTGGGGGTGCGAGATTTGTATGAAAATCCACAATATGAAATAAATAAAATGTTTGTTAACAGGGAGGGGGGAGAGGGGAGAGGGATCACAAAATTGAATTGATGTTGAGAAAGATAATTGTTGCTAATATAATTTTTGTACATAATTGTGTTAACATAATTGAATTGATGTTGAGAAAAATAATTGTTGTTAACATAATTTTTGTACATAATTGTGTTAACATAATTGTTGTTAACATAATTTGCTAAATACAAATATCTATATTTATTTACTTGTTATTGAAGTTTTAAACGCCGGTTCTTAGAGTCTGGATGAAGAAAACATTTTTTTACAATAACATCATCATCCAGTGGTATATCTTGTTCTATAGCTAAAATAGCTAAAGATTAAACTCTTTTGTACCATTGTACTACGAAAATCATTTTTCAACCTCCTGAGACACGAAAAAGACCTTTCACAACTAGTTGAGCTGATTGGCACAGTCAAAACAATTTAACTAATAATGTTATGGCAGGAAACCCATTTTTTAAATTTCACACTTTAAAATAATCCAGGCAACTTTTAAAATTGGAATGGTCTATGTTTACATTTTTCACCATTGAATAAAACACTCGCAATTCACATAGCAATTCCTCTTTCTGGAAGTTATATACATAGTTATATACATCTGGAAGTTATATGCATATGGGTGAAACTTTTTCTTTTTCTTTTCCGACATCCGATCCGGATAATACTGAACTAAGGGCAAACAAAGCGGATATATTGTTCTCATTAAATCTTGTCTCAGTTTCATTAGATACTGAATCTATAATTTCATATTGAATATTGATTCTGTGATATGATTTAACATCATCGTGGGGATTTTTTTCACCTTGGGGATATTTTTCACCGAATTCGCTTGGAATTTTTTTTCGCCTTTTCAGTTTTGGTCCAGAATAAGAAAAATTTGGGGGCGCGACCGCTCCCCCTATTTGCCGCCCCTGTTTGAAAATGTTTAAAGAAAACAAACCACACACAAAGAAAGATGTTGCTCACGCGAAATCGTTTCGGCTCCATTGCAATGGAGCTACTGTCGATTTTTTTTAATAAAGTTGTGTATTTCAGTAGCTTCTGAAAATAATCAATTACAAAATTATTATTAATTGCATGAAATAAATTGACATTTGGTTGAATATTTAAGATTTTTAATGCTAAAAGGAACGCAGATTTGCTGCATATATCATGTTGGTAAACATGCCCATAGTTGTAAACATGCATATTATTCATGGTACTACAAAACAATTAGAAGTATTCATTTCATAAGGATATCTGATAAGATAGAATTTACTCTATCTAAATTATTTAAATATATTTAAATAACGCCAAACAATATATTTACAAGTATGTAATATTTTTAATTTTTTCTCAACACTAATATTACGACTGGTGAATGCCGTTTGGATTTGCTCCCTATGAGGCACCCGCAATCACAGCTCGCGGATTTTCGATTTATCAAAAACTCTGCAGCACTCAGTTTTGCTTTTTACGCATGCGCGTGAACTTCGCGATGATGTGGATTTCGCGGGACTCGATGTTTATTCTTGCAGTTTCTCTTTCTACGCCGGTTTATAAAGAAAATTTCTCGATTTAAAGGAATAAATTACATGATCTAGGATTTCATGTAGGAATGGGGCAGGGTTCCCATTTCAGCGCGAACCCGCGAGATTCTCGCGCAATCCATGAAAAATCTCGCGTAAAAATTTAGACTGCGCGAGAATTTCTCTCTCTCCAGTTCCGGCCTAAAATTATTTTTTCCTTCAAATTGGATACCGAGAAATCCGATGCCCGATCCCGATCGGGCATCGGCCGAAGCAATCGGCCCGATCCAGATCGGGCCGATTGCTTCGCGACCGCAAATCGCGATCAGTTGCCTCGTTGAATCGCGGGCCGATTGCCGAGCGGTCGCGGACCGCGATTTCGTAGCTACTTCTGAATCGCAGTCAATCGCGATTTGGGTACACTAAAGTACTACGTGTTTCTAATTAGAGAGATATTTTATAGAAAACTATAAGTGTCCCCTCAGCTTGCGCGGGTGGCAAATTCGATCAAATAAAATTTTGCTTTTTTTTTTTATAGGATTCTTTCACGGATTTGAATTATGCTCTTTCCGCGTACTTCCCGCATTTTTTGTGTTTTGCTCGAGAAATTTTCTTCTTTTCGCGGACGAAAATCCTTTCCCCCGTACACAGTATGTCTACAGCTTTCAAAAATCCCGAAAATGTCGTGAAATTGGCCATATATGCCCAAAAAATGTTACAAAATTTGAACAAAGCAACGAATTTTTTATCAGAGACATTGCTTTCTTACATGATCTGAAAATCTGTTTCTCCGCGATTGCGAAAACGACGTTCGCATACGGCGATTCCCACATTTTCTGAGGAGAGATGACCAATGAATATCTTTTTGCCATTTTCACAATATATTTGCATCGACTGAATTTTTTTATAATTATGTCGTTTAATATACAAATAATAAAAACCAAACCATTTTTCTACCGTATTATTAATAAAATGAAAGGTTATTTTGCAGCAGCATCACGAAAATCTGCATTTGTACGCTATCCTCGGCATACCTCGTTTAATTTGAAAAATATTTCCCACTTTTCCAATCTGTTTGCATCGACTACAGTGTTTGTAATTGTTTCGCGTTTCATACAGAAAAATTATTTTACAAACGTATTATTTATGAAATAAAGGGCTATTTTGAAAACAAAAAGAAAAAAGTCGAGTCAAACAAAATAGCTAAAATCACATGACTGGCTTGAGATTCAACAAAAGGACGATGCAATCCTTATGTTCTGCAAGTTTTGTAAAAAAAAAAAAAAAAAAAAAAATCCATTTTCAAACATAAAGTCAAATTTATTACCTAATTCTATTTGCCTAGTGAAATAGTTTTCGGCGATCAAAAATCGTTAAAGTTTTTAATTGCTATTGCTGCATGAAAATTAATCATAAAATGATTTTAAAAATCAAAATATAAAGTAAATACAGTCGGCCCTCGACTTTTGCAGTTTACAGACAAAAAAATCGTAAATTCGCATGTGAGTCACTTTACATAAAATAACCCATGTAGACGTTTTTATGTCAGCAAATAAAATCATAACGTAAGCATGGGGGAAGTCAGGAATTTGAGTATTTTTGCTAACAAGTGTGGGGGGGGGGGGGGGGGGAGCTATAAAATTACCAAAAATGTGCTTTCTTAATACTTAAACGACTCCTAATTAATTTTTAAAAAGAATGTTAGTAAGAATGTTAAAAGAATGTTAGTTTTAAGAATTAAAAAAATTAAATGTCGAAGAATATGAGTTATAGTTAATGCTTTCTTTTTTATTACTTTCTAAATTAGCATGTTAAAAAAAAATGAAATTTTAAGTGTCTCTCCTTATAACAGAAAATCTCTCCCAAAATTTTTTGAAAGGAGAGAAATTCTCCCCCACTTTTCCTGACTTAGTGGGAACCCTGGAATGGGGGCTCGATTGACAAATATCGTAGATAAACTTTTTTATCAGTTTGTAACGAAAGTAGCTTTAATTCATTTTTTTTTATTTAAAATTAAATTTAACCACACGTTATAGAATTGATGATGAAATTTATTTTTAACTTTGCAATATGTTTAAAAATCAAATATCTGTTATTTTCATTTTACTCATAAAAATTCTAATGTAAAATAATATTTTTTAATATTTTTGTATCAGCACATATATTTTAATATACTAGAGAGAGCGAGAGCTCTCCCCTCCCCCCCCCCCCCCCCACACACACATACCACGAATCAAAATGGAAATGTGTAGCTTTACTATTAATATGTGTACACAGATCAGTTCGAATAAAAAATAACAGTTGTAGATGTAACTTAAATATAAAATAAAATTTAAATCATCAGTTCAGAAAAAAATATATTGGTTCTCAACAAAAGGAAAGTGAAGATTTTATCTGAATGCTGATGTAACACAATGCAGAATGTGATTTTTTAGAATTTTCTTTTGTAAATATAAAACATATTCATTTTAACCCAGGGCACCTCTTCTTGAAAAATCATGGTTCAAACCAACAAGCTCTGATTTTAACTGCATTTGTATACTATTCTCAGCCTGAACTCACTTATAGTTAAACTATTAAAAGCAAAATATTTGCAAATTACTTAAAATTTTGACTGTACAATACTCACAAGATAAGTATCTTTATCACATTTGTGACCATTCATGCAAGTGATGTTATGGATCAATACAGACCCTTTGGTTATGGTTTGAATTCCTTTACTCTATAAAAATAACTCTTGGTGACATTTTTATACGTATGTATATATATACACACACACATTGAAGGGGCTTATTTTAAACAGACGAGGGAAGAGTTTTGCGGGGGAAATTTATCTAAAATTAATTAAAATGCAGGTTTACAATATCATCATGGAGAGATTTGCCAAAAATGTTTCAGTGGTTGGTGTGAAACCCCCCCCCAATCCCTTATATATATATATATATATATATATATATATATATATTGATGAGATAATGTTAGTTTGACTGTGAAACAAAAATTTGGCTTTATAACAGCTTAGATGTAACTTCGCAAGTGTTTCATATCTATTTGCAACCAAAAGTGCTCTCGAAAAAACAAATTGCTTATATAAGACATATCGCAAAATAAAATCATTTCGAAGAAGAGCATGGCCCTGAAAAGGGCCGTTTGTTTCTATAATTTTTATTTAAATCAGTATCAGACATGTTAGAGAGAAGCAAACAGTCAAATATCAATTGAGATATGTGATCAAAGCAAATAAGATGGCGTTCGCGCATGCGCAGGGATTCAGGAATCCAAAACTTGCTGCTGCAGCGTTTTTGATAAATCGAGAATCCGCGAGCTGTAGACGCTAGTCGCAATCACGAGACAAATTTTCGAAGTGATCCCAAGTGGGACGGAGCTCATCCGAACTCATCCCCCACAGACTAATATAGTATTCTGTGTTATCCTCTAAGGCACAGACTATTATAGTATATAGTATTATATATATAGTATTATATATATAGTATTCTATGCTCTAAGGCAGGGGTCGGCAACCTGCGGCTCGCGAGCCGCATGCGGCTCTTTTGATGTAAAGTTGCGGCTCTCCAGTTCCATACGAAAAAATTAATAATTTGTTATCAAAACCCTTAAAAAATAAGAAAATATATTTTTAAGTACCTAATTTCTCAATAGCTTCTATTAATCAGTAACAGAATTGGTAATCAGTAACAGATTCTAGTAATCAGTAACAGAATTGGATTACATATCTGAGGATCGTGTTAACGAAGTAATAATGGTAAATAAATTGTTTGCCGTTTTAGATAGCTAAGTAAAACTTTAAAAAATCATTTTTTCAGCTCCGCCGCCGGCATGGCATCTGGTAAAAAAAAGAGAAGAACTGAAGAAGAAATCCGAGAATTCAATCAGGATTGGACGGAGTCGTTTGCATTCATATGCAACACAGATGGCCTTCCGACTTGTCTCATTTACCACGAAAAACTCGCACACAATAAGAAGTCAAATTTGGAGAGACACTTCTCTACAAAACATACCCAGTTTGCTGGTAAATATCCAACCGATGACGCACGAAAAAAAGCTGTTGAAGAGCTCCAAAAAAAAAATCAGTCAAGTTCCATGCTAAGTAACTGGGCGCAATCTTCCAATAATGTAAATCTGGCAAGCTTTGCAGTATCATTAGAAATTGCAAAAAGAGGAAAACCATTCACAGATGGTGAGTACGTCAAAGATTGTTTTATACATGCATCTGAAGAACTGTTTCGTGATTTTAAAAACAAAGCAGAAATCATGAAAAAATCAAAGATTTGCCATTATCTGCTAAAACAGTACGAGATAGAACTGCTAAAATGTCTTCAAATGTAGCACATATGCAAGTGGAAGACATTCAACTGGCTTCTGCCTTATCACTTGCTATAGATGAGTCTGGCGACATAAAAGACACGGCACAAGTTATCCTTTTCGTCAGGTATATGTCATCCCAAGGTCCAAAAGAAGAACTGCTAGGATTGGTACCGCTCTCAGGGCAAACTCGTGGAGAAGATATAGCAAATGCTGTGCAAAAATGCCTGGAAGACAATGGAATCGATACAAATAAAATCGTTTCTATAGCAACTGATGGAGCCAGAAGTATGACAGGAATACAGAGGGGTAACATCAATTCTTCAGAAAAAAATAAACCACGAAATTCTAACGTTTCACTGCATAATTCATCAAGAAGCGCTATGTGCCCAAACATTTCCGGCCGAAATAGTTGAGGTCATGAACTTGGTAATTAAGATTATTAACAGCATCTTGGCAAAAGCACTCTACCATTGCCAGTTTAAAGATTTCGTTGAAGAAATAGATAGCCAGTTTTCTGACCTACTTCTGCACAATAAAGTGCGATGGCTTTCCAGAGGTAACGTATTGCAACGTTTTGCTTTGTGCTTGAGTGAAATAAAAACATTCCTCAATGAAAAAAGCATTGACCATCCCGAATTGGAAGAAGACAAATGGCTGCAAAAATTCAACTTCATGGTAGATACCACAATGAAACTAAATGAACTAAATCTAAAACTGCAAGGAAAGGGCAACCCAGCCTACGCCTTGCTTGAAGAAATAGTTTGTTTCGAAAAAAAAATTACTTTTTTTTGCTGAAGACTGGAGAGCGATAAATTACTTCATTTTAAAAATCTGAAGCAATATCGCGATGAGACCAATGCAACTATTGACACGAATTACTTCAGCATAGCTTTAAAAAACATGAAGGATGGATTCGCTGAGAGATTCGAGCAATTCAAAACAAACAAAAGTATCTCGCGTTCATAGTAAATCCTCTAAACACAAATACAAATGAGATCAACATCGAGCCATTTGGAATTGATGCTGGATCGCTCCAAATGCAATTGCTAGATTTGAAAAGCAAAGACTTGCGGAGTGGCAAGTTCACAGAACTCAAGAGCCATTTGGAAGAGTTGGAGGTCCAGAAATGCATGCACATTGCGCAGCACAAGTGGAAATAAATTCAAAAAGAAATTCCGCGAGTTGAGGCCCTCATATTCGGCGCATGGAATAGTCTTCCAGAATGCTACAGTAAGGTGAAGAAGTTGGCATACGGAGTGCTGACGATCTTCTGGTCGACATATTCTTGAGAGCAAGCGTTCTCTTGCATGAACATAATAAAAAGTAAAGTTAGAAGTCAACTAACAAATAAAAATCTAGAGTCGTGCTTGAAACTTAAAACAACAAGTTATAAGCCAGATTTAATCAAACTTTCAAAAGGCATGTAAAGCCAATGCTCCCATTGATGTAACTATCTATATTTGTGTTTTTATATGAATAAATATTATTCCGTATTTAAAGCCGTTTATTTTAAATCAAAAATCAAATATATATAAGCAAATACTATAATATTGAAACGAAAATTTTTAGTGGCTCTTTAAAAACTAGGAAATTTTGTAAATTGTAACTTTTGGCTCTTCCGTTTCAATAGGTTGCCGACCCCTGGTCCAGAGGACTAAGAGCAACTATTTGGACGGCCGGCGCTTCTCTACTGTGTGTAACACTTGACGATAAATCTGTCGAACTTGGGGACTAATTTACCGAAATATCGCCAAGTTGGTAATATGTCGCGCATGATTCAAATTACGACAAAATTAAATAAATGACGCTAATTAGCGAGAATGACATCAAATTCATGAATTGATTATTAAAATTTTCTAATATATGCACGGACGTCGAAACAAGGGGGGAAGAGGGGAACTTACCCCACTAATCTACATGTGGGAGGGTGAAACGCACATTTCAACACCCTCCCCCCCAATTTATATAAAGAATTAAAATCCAAACAAGAACTTTTATTTTCTTCGCTTCGAATTTTTCTTTCTTTACTTCTCTGAAGAATGTAGATAAAGGACAATTTACATTAAATTCGAGAGATGTTTCACATTAAAGTATGCTGTTGCATTTTATTATCGTTTTTGTATTGATTTTGGCTATTAACATGTAAGTCTCTAGCAAAATATTAGCCCTTCTTGCTCTCTCTCTCTTATTAGATTTTAATTTATATAAATTTTAAAGACATGGTAATTTTTCATGATTCTTGACACACTTGAACGTCTATAGAGTTTTATATAAGCTACCGATTGATGAAATAAATTTATTTCGTAGCGTAAGATACCTATCTTTGGATATGTCACATGACCCTGTACATAATACTTTTTATTTCAAAGTCACTTGATTTGTTCTTTGACCTTAAATACCAATAAAAGTGTATTTTCAATGTTTTGTAAAAATATAGGTTGTTGCTACGCTATTTAACTTTATTATACAAAAGGTTTCATTAAACTGTTTGTAATTCAAATTGCAGATATCTATTGCAATAAAAAGAAAGTTTCTATAATTATTATTTATTCTGCAAATTGAACATTTTGATGTTCTCCTCAAGTAATAAATTTATGAAATTAAAATTTACCACGTTCCTTCTATCAAACGATGCACTAAATGTGATATCTCTATTTTACCTAAAATAAAAAATCACGTAAAAAGTACTCGAGGATCGTAATAATCGTATCAAACTATGTTAGAAACGCACCTTTCGTTCGTGAGATATGACATCCACAGGCTAGCGGACCGACCCTCATATGTAGGCACTTATTTTCTTCTCAAAAACGTTGTATTCGGGGATAGGGATGGTTGAAACGTGTTGTTCTGTCGACAATTCGAATTTAAATTTTTGTCAATATCAAAATAATTTACCTAATTATGTACACAGAAAAAGTATAAATGTTTGAGCAACCAATTCAGTTTTTCATTGATTGCTCGAAATGGATGGAAGGAATCAATCCATCTCAATCCTTAACGGAATCAATATGTTGAAGTTTTTGTGAATTATTTTCCAAAGTAAAATTGCATAAGAACTGATTATTAAAGTAACTTAAAGGTTTTGAATTTTTTTATGTTTTTTCTAAATTTCATTCGAAAATTTGGGATTCTCTGAACGTTCGATTCCTTTTAAAAACTACATTCTTCCAATTCACTGATTGCAGTTTTTGTACAAAATTTCGTTTGACTTTGAATAGTTCCATTCGTTCGTTAGATAAACACAAACTTACGGACACACGCAAGTATATATACTTATACACTCGGACATCACCTCAAAAACGTTCGATTCGTATTCAAGGATGCTTGAAATGTGCTTTCCCATCGAGAATTCGAATTCGAATTTTCGACTCCGTCACAGTACTTTCCTTCTTATACATGTTTTGTACTACATATAGGGAAAGTAATATATAAAATAATGAACACTTATAAAACACCACAACTTCAAACACTTACATGTACTACTCTTTTCTTATAAAAAGTGAACTGATGATTATTCAAATATAGAATGGAAAAAGATAGAAATTCGCAAAAATGTTCTTTGAGGATAGAGCACTGGCGTTTATGTGAAGTATATCTACCAAATTTTCCCATAATTTTAATTAAATACTGTTATTAATTGAAAAAATAAAAAAACATTAGAAGGAAAGAAAATGAAAACAATTGCGGCAGAAGACGAACACGACTGACGTGGGTGACTGGCCCCACAATATGATTTTGTTTGAGCATAAAAAAGACATGAAAAATTTACAAAGGCAAATCAAATACGGAAATGCGGAGGGGGTGGGGAGTTAACAGAGCAATTTGTTTAGACGTCGCTGATAAGGATAAATCTACTATCTGCGTGTGATTTTCGTAAGCACCATATCTGAAGTTCTTCAAATTAATATGAACGCCTGTTGGTGTTGAGACCCAGACCGTCCGGCTGACCAGAAAAGTGTAAGGTTGGACGGCCGGGAAGAGCCACCCAATAGTAGAGAGAATAGGGGCGTTCTGCTGCGAAGGCGGAATAATGCGGAATGCGGAATCGAAGATGGCGACCATTCCGCCTTCCGTAATGCTGGACGGGAGTGTAAAAGCGGGGGAAATGAAAAAAGGTGGGGGTAAAAATTTTTGAGAAACTTTTTGTCTGGTGGCAACGATTTCGTAGACTTGCACGAGGGGTTTAGAGGGGAAAAAATTTTTTTCGAACGAGATTTTTTTCTAAGTGCGGAAGAAACTTTTTGGGGGGTGGCAACACCTTCGAAGGCGGAATGAAACCATCAGCGCCCCCTTGCGGCAAAAAGTGGAATTATCGGGGATGGAACTTAGAAATACTTTTTGTTTGGGTTGCCTAGCAACACCTGTGGGGGAGAAACTATTGTCGGGGTGTCAACAATTTCAAAGGCGAAATGAAACCTTCAGCGCCCCTAGCGGCAGAAAGGAGAAATAAAAATTGGGATTTTTTTTTTCTTTTTTTTTTAAATGAATGAGGATAATTAAATAAATAAATGAATATCCGCATGCTAGGAGCGTGCCAAGGATATGTTAAGGGTATACCAAGGGTGTGCCAAGGTCATGTCAATATCCTTCCGCCTTCAAAGAAAAGAGTGCTTGTCCTATATGGCGGTTACGAAGTGAACTGCGAGAATTCTGCATTTTACTAACAAAATTTCGTAAATGCAAGTTTTTTTCTTATATTTTTTCGCAAATGTAAGTTTTCTATTTTTCAAAAACCACACTTGTGCTGTTTTCTCTATGGAAATTAACATAGGTTTTCACACTTGTTCTATTTTTTAACGTTTCTTCACAAAAACGCGAATTTTACTAACAAAATTTCGTAAATGCAAGTTATTTTCTTATATTTTTACACAAATGTAAGTTTTCTAATTTTCAAAAACCACACTTGTGCTGTTTTCTCTATGGAAATTAACGTAGGTTTTCACACTTGTGCTATTTTTTTAACTTTCTTTCACAAAAACGTGATTTTTACTAACAAAATTTTGTAAATGCAAGTTGTTTTTTATATTTTTTCGCAAATGTAAGTTTACTACTTTTCAAAAACCACACTTGTGCTGTTTTCTCTATGGAAATTAACATAGGTTTTCACACTTGTGTTATTTTTTAACGTTTTTTCACAAAAACATACTTTTTACTTGTAAAAAACTAACAAAAACATGTTTTTAAAGTAGTAGAATTTCGGGAATCTCGGGAATTGGGTGTATGGGAGGGGGGTGTTTACCCAACCATTTCGGTCTTGGGAGTTCAAAAATTTCACAAAGGGATTTTCTTTAATTATTTTACTAAAATCTATTATTTTTAACATGTGATTCTATTTTATACCATAGTTTAACAGTAACCATGGCATGACCTTGATGTGACCTTGTCGTGTAGGGGGTGCCGGTGGTGTTCAAGTATCGATTTTATCATTTCTGCTGTGGATTTCGTGCTGTTAAGTCGCGTTTCAAGTTGTTCTGCGAATATGTCGGTTTTAGTTGGTAAAGCTGGAGATGTTATATCTGTCATTATTCATCGGCCCACACCTAATGCAGCATTTTTGAATCGGATTGAACATGTAAGTACTTGCTTTAATATGATTTTATTCTATCATTTTATTAAACTTAGTATTTTTATAGTATGTTACAGCTTCATTATTTTATTTAGTTAAGATTTTTATCAATTTAATGTAGTTTGTTGGAGTTTTAGTATCTAGATATATTATTCAGCTAGGTAATTTTATTATTTTAGCTGATTTCTGATGGGATTAGTATAATGGATTCACGATTACTTTATATAAATCTTGGGGTATGTATTACATTGCTACATAGAATAATGTATGTTTATACTAACGACAACATTTTTTATCTTGTATAGACATATCTTGTCTGTTTTAGAATGTCGGTGATCTGTATTATCCACACATCTTCCCTACATAATTTTTTCACCTCTTTAAAGGTTATTTACTTAGAAATTTTAAGGATTCCCCTTTAAAATATTTGTAGTATCTCCAATTCGCTGTTATCTTACGATGATGAATTCATCTCATACCACCTAATTATGTGTTTTTAACTCTTTAAATGTTCTTAAACATCTCATTTACCTCAAAAATTCAGAGTTCCATCCTTAAAAACTTACTTTTATCAATATTTAACTATTATGTGTCCGCGATGCGTATCACACATGCCGTCTGAATCTTCATATTCGTCCGCTTTAAGTGCTGATATATTGCGCTTAATTAGAAATAATTTTAGGTGTTACTCTAAAAAGCTATCCTAGCTTTTCCCTATTTCATAACAATGTATTGGCTATGTGTATTGCATATATCATCTTAGTAGGTATTTACGTTACTTTAAAAGTTTTTAAACATAACATTTACCTAAAAATTTAAAGTCCCATCCCCAAAATATTACTGTAATTCCTATTTTCTCTCGATAAGTATTGGTGATGGTGCTATTCTACTCCTACTTAAAGTGTAGTTTCTAACCATTCATGCGTTTCTAAACAGTCTCATTTATGTGAAGAAACCAGAAATTATATCCTTAAAAACATGTTTAGTTCTATTTTGTTACTGTATGCGGATGATGTGTATTGCACATGCTGTCTCAATCTGTGTATTCATCCGCTTTAAGCGTTTATATACTGTACCTAGTTACGAAAAATTTAAGGTTTAGTCTTTAAAATATTATGCTAATTTCTCATTTTAGCACTAGGTGTTAGTAATAATTACACATTATACTCTTCAGTATGTGTTTCTATTCCTTAAAAGTTAGTAAAAATCCCTATTTAGCTAAAAAATTCTCAAAGCCCCCTCTAAAAATTTGTTGTATACCATTTAGTATGTCTTTATATCCCTTTAAAAATTAGTGGAAATCCCTATTTAGCTGGCAAATTCCCAAGGTCCCTTCTAAAAATTTGTTGTACACACTTTAGTATAGCTTTAAAAATTAGTAGAAATCCATATTTAACTAAGAAATCCAAAGTTACGTACTTATAAATTATTCTTAGTTCGCGCATTTACTGTTATATCGAGTATGTGTATGATACTAGCCCATTAAAAGTTTCTGAACATGTACATTTACTTCGAAATTTGAAGTTCAGTCTTTAAACAATATTTAAATTTTCCTTTCGCTGTTATGTATCGGCGTTGTATTCATTCTAAGTTATCTCGCTGGGCGTTTCCATTTATTAAAAAGTTAGTATGAATTGCCTTTCATGTGAAACTTCTAAAGTCTTTACTTTAAAAGCTACTTATGTGCATTATACATAAAACCCACGGTAAGCGCCAGCACCCTGTAAGATTTAGTAGGTTCTCCACTTAATTAAAAAAAGTTGAAGTCACATCATTAAAAACTGCTCCGATATCACTTTTCCACTACTGTGATCGGGGACATGTGTATTGCACATAGCCCATTAACAATTTCCAAACACCTACATTTACTTAAAAATTTGAAGTTCGGTCTCAAAACAATACTAAAGTTTTCCTTTCGCTGTCCAATATTAGTTGTGTGTATTATGGATGCTACCTTATCATATGTTTATATCTCTTTAAATGCCTCTAAATACCCCATTTATTTAAGAAATCCCATGTCTTCTCCTAAAAATACTATCTTAAATCTGCATTCCACCGGTGGATGTTGGTTATATGCATTATATATACATAACCTCTTTCTCTATGCATTTCTCCTTTTGCAGTAGTTAGTATAAATCATGTTTAATTATAAATTCAAGTTCCACCCCTAAAAAATCTTTGTTAATTTCCCATTTCGTGGTTATGTATCGGTTATAAGTATCATGCGTGCCGCCTTAGTAGGTATTTCCAACCCTTTAAAAGTTACAAATCATTGTATTTAGGTAGAATATTTAAATTTTCTGTCGTAGAAATGTTCGCCTAGTTCAACACTTTATAACTAGCTGATGATGATGGGATTGTCTTATACTCACTCTGCAGGCGATATCATCTTATAAAATGTTGGCACATATTGCATTTAGCTAAAAACTTCAAAGTCCTATACTTGTAAATTTAGCCTAGTTCCTCATTTTATTGGCATGTATCGATCATTCACACGTTAAATACCCTCAAATACCTTATTTATCGAAAAAAATTTCAAAGTCTCCTCTTTAAAAGCTATCTCACCATTTATTTTCGCCGATTAGTGTTGAGCGCGTGTATCATATGTATCACCATATTAGGCGTTTCTCCCTCTTAGAATAACGCACGTATTAAAAGATGTTGGTTTAAAGAAATAACACACGTATACAGGCATTGGTATGTGGAGGTTTTTAAATTCCAAGACTCAAATAAATGCAAGATTCATAACACTCAAGTATTTTGCAGATCAACAGGTATCTACTATTATTTAAATTCTAAGACCGAAGTGGTTGGGTAAACACACCCCCACCAATACACTCAATTCCCGAAACTCTACTACTTTAAAAACATGTTTTTGTTAGTTTTTTACAAGTAAAAAGTATGTTTTTGTGAAAAAACGTTAAAAAATAGCACAAGTGTGAAAACCTATGTTAATTTTCATAGAGAAAACAGCACAAGTGCGGTTTTTTAAAAGTAAAAAACTTACATTTGTGAAAAAATATAAGAAAAAAACTTGCATTTACGAAATTTTGTTAATAAAATGTAAAATTCTTAGAGTTATGTATTCGTAACCGTATTTAACATACAAATAGGGTAAGAATCTCTCTTCATCATACGACATTCTTCCAGTTCACTTCGTAACCGCGATATAGCGGAGGGATAGTGTAAGAACGATGGTCTTGGCATGCCTTCAGCATACCCCTTTGGTACACCCTTGGTACGCTTTGACATACCCTTTGACATGTCTTTGACATGCCCCTGGTATACAGACATTCAATACTTAATCAATTAATTTAATTAACATCCTTTAATTTACCTGCGAGATTCATAACACTAATGAATGAAAGATTCTTCTTAAAACATGTTAAAATTTAAGGATACCCCTATGGTAGTAGTACACTTGTAAAATAGCACACATATTAAAACATGTTGGCTTAAAGAAACTCTCGTGTAAAAACATATGTATACAGAAATTGATATCGGCTATTATTTAAACTTCAAGACTTAATCGCATAATTTAATTATCATCCTTTAATTAACTTGTGAGATTCATAACACTCAAGTATTTTGGACATAAGCACACTTTCACGATTACTTAAAATATATATTTTTTTTAAATTTTTGAACTCCAACACCGAAATGGTTGGGTAAACACACAGCCTCCCATACACCCAATTCCCGAGATTCCCGAAATTCTACTACTTTAAAAACATGGTTTTGTTAGTTTTTTACAAGTAAAAAGTATGTTTTTGTGAAAAAACGTTAAAAAATAGCACAAGTGTGAAAACCTATGTTAATTTCCATAGAGAAAACAGCACAAGTGTGGTTTTTGAAAAGTAGAAATCTTACATTTGCGAAAAAAATATAAGAAAAAAACTTGCATTTACGATATTTTGTTAGTAAAAATCACGTTTTTGTGAAAAAAGAATATAAAATAGCACAAGTGTGAAAACATATGTTAATTTCCATAGAGAAAACGGCACATGTGTGGTTTTTGAAAAGTAGAAAACTTACATTTGCGAAAAAATATAAGAAAAAAACTTGCATTTACGAAATTTTGTTAGTAAAAATCGCGTTTCTGTGAAAAAAAGTTAAAAAATAGCACAAGTGTGAAAACCTATGTTAATTTCCATAGAGAAAACAGCACAAGTGTGGTTTTTGAAAAGTAGAAATCTTACATTTGCGAAAAAATATAAGAAAAAAACTTGCATTTACGATATTTTGTTAGTAAAAATCACGTTTTTGTGAAAAAAGAATATAAAATAGCACAAGTGTGAAAACATATGTTAATTTCCATAGAGAAAACGGCACATGTGTGGTTTTTGAAAAGTAGAAAACTTACATTTGCGAAAAAATATAAGAAAAAACTTGCATTTACGAAATTTTGTTAGTAAAAATCGCGTTTCTGTGAAAAAAAGTTAAAAAATAGCACAAGTGTGAAAACCTATGTTAATTTCCATGGAGAAAACAGCACAAGTGTGGTTTTTGAAAAGTAGAAAACTTACATTTGCGAAAAAATATAAGAAGAAAACTTGCATTTACGAAATTTTGTTAGTAAAATGCAGAATTCTCGCAGTTCACTTCGTAACCGCCATATAGGACAAGCACTCTTTTCTTAGAACGCGGAAGGATATTGACATGACCTTGGCACACCCTTGTTATACCCTTAACAAGTCCTTGGCACGCTCCTAGCATGCGGATATTCATTACTTTATTTAATTATCCTCTATCATTTAAAAAAAAAGAAGAAAAAATCCCAAGTTTTAATTCTCCTTTTTGCCGCTAGGGGGCGCTGATGGTTTCATTCCGCCTTCGCTGGTGTTGCCACCCCGAAAATAGTTTCTCCTCCACAGGAGTTGCTAGGCAACCCAAACAAAAATTATTTCTAAGTTCCATCCCCGATAGTTCCACATTTCGCCGCAAGGGTGGTGCTGATGGTTTCATTCCGCCTTCGAAGGTGTTGCCACCCCAAAAAAGTTTCTTCCGTACTTAGAAAAAATCTCGTTCGAGAAAAATTTATTTCCCTCCAAACCCCTCGTGCAAGAATACGAAATCGCTGCCACCCGACAAAAAGTTTCTCAAAAATTTTTACCCCCACCTTTTCTCATTTCCCCCCCTTTTACACCCCCGTCCAGAATTACGAAAGGCGGAATGGCCGCCATTTTGGATTCCTCATTCCGATTATTCCGCCTTCGCAGCAGAACGCCCCTATTCTTTCTACCATTGGGTGGCTCTTCCCGGCCGTCCAAATAGTTACCTTATACTTTTCTGGTCAGCCGGACGGTCTGGGTCTCAACACCAACAGCCGTTCAAATTAATTTGAAGAACTTCAGATATGGTGCTTACGAAAATCTCACGCAGAGAGTAGATTTATCCTTATCAGGGCCGCCTAAGCAAATTGCTCAGTTAACTCCCCCCCCCCTCCGCATTTCCGTATTTGATTTGCCTTTGTAAATTTTCCATTTCTTTTTTATGCTCAAACTATTTATACTGTGCGGCCAGTCACCCAAGTTTACTATATCTATAAGGTTGCGCCACTTCAGCTCTAGCCAATGAGAGCACGTAAAGACGCAACGTCACTTGGAGTTAAATGTCAGGAACGGCCCAGTAGACTCCAATGTTAAAGGATGCTAACAAAATTAATTTAATCATTTTTTTAATTTAAAATATGAAATAAATACTCAAATAACATTAATTTTACTTGAACACAAATTAAATATGCAGTACAGGGTTTTTTTGGAAGGGTACATATATAATAAAACTGTATTTCCCTTTCTGAAAAATATAAATCATCTGAAAGTTTCGTTTCGCTTTTTGAAACCAGTCAATTTTATTACAGGAGGCGATGTTATTTTTAATGAATTTTGTTTTAAATACACGAATTTACAGAAATATATTCGGAAAGTTTTCTAAACAAGCAATCATTCTAAAATTTTCATTATACACAAATAAACATCGCGTAATTTCTTTCTAAATGCATATAAATAAAGTTATTTTCGATTGTGTTATCTCTAATAATTGAAAATCAAAACAATAATTAAAACGCTAACACTAAGAATTTTATGCTTTTTAGGGGGGTGGGTGGAGGGAAGTACTTATGCCTAACTAGTAAACGATTAAAGTGATGCTTTTATAGTGAAGAATTTATTGCTAAACACTTGATTTTATTATTTTTTTTAGATCAAAAAGATAATTTATATCAAATCGAAATTCAATGTAAACATATAAAAATATAGAAACTAATCGTTTAACGCACACACTATGATATACTTTCAGAATAATAAATTAAATGTATTATAGTATATAGATTCATGATGAAAAATATACGGGCAAGCTGTTTATTTTCTTAAATCGTACCCCCACTCCATTTTTTGAATGTAATAAAATTTAATTAATGTAATGTAATAAAATTTAAATGTAATGTAATAAAATTTAATTAATATAAAATGTGCGAGATTAAATCAAAACAATAATTAAAACGCTAACACTAAGAGTTTTATGTCTTTTAGGGGGGGGGGGATGTACTTATGCCTAACTAGTAAACGATTTAAGTGATGCTTCTATAATGTATATGACTTTTGTTTTAAATACGCGAATTTACAAAAATATGTTCGGAAAGTTTTCTGACCAAGCAATCATTCTAAAATTTTCATTATACACATATAAACATTGCATAATTTCTTTCTAAATGCATATAAATAAGTTATTTTCGATAATGTTATCTCTAATAATTGAAAATCAAAACAATAATTAGAACGCTAACACTAAGAGTTTTATGTCTTTTTAGGGGGGGGGGGAGGCGGGGATGGATGTACTTATGCCTAACTAGTAAACGATTTAAGTGATGCTTCTATAATGTATATGCCTCTTATTTTTGTTTTAAATACACGAATTTACAAAAATATGTTCGGAAAGTTTTCTAAACAAGCAATCATTCTAAAATTTTCATTATACACAAATAAACATTGCGTAATTTCTTTCTAAATACATATAAATAAAGTTATTTCCGATTATGTTATCTCTAATAATTGAAAATCAAAACAATAATTATAACGCTAAGACTAAGAGTTTTATGTCTCTTAAAAGGGGGGGGGATGTACTTATGCCTAACTAGTAAACGATTTAAGTGATGCTTCTATAATTTATATGAATTTTGTTCACAATTTTGTACGCAATTTGCATGCACATACATGTACACAACTTGCAATCTGATTTAAAACAGCGGTTCCCAACCTTTATCCCCTTGAAAACGCGCGCCTGTGTATTTTCTTAAATCGCACCCCGCCCCATGTTTTGAATGTAATAAAATTTAATTAATAAAATGCAATGTAATAAAATTTAACTAATAAAATGCAATGTAATAAAATTTAATTAATATAAAATGTGCGAGATTAAATCCTGTTCGATTTTTCAAAAATTACATGAACATCATTAGAAAATATATAAAGATACAAATAACTTCCTGTAAAATGAAATGAATAAAAAGTATACTGTACTTTCATCTTTTAAAATTTAAAAATCCTACATAATGGCACATCATGAACTACACTAATGTTTCAAGAAAGAAGTGCATTTTCCCAAATTAATATAAATTTTATAATGTTGACTACTTTAAAAGAAAATTTTGATTAAAATTTGCATTATTCAACCTTAAAAAAAGGAATATAAATAAATTTTGAAAATATAAATGTACTTTTAGTCATTAATTTCTGAATAAAAAATATTTTTGGTTTAATAAAGGAATTTAAATTAGTCCTATTCTTCAATACTGAAATTTTTGCATGTATCTGAAGTTGGGAAACACGACTCTAAAATATACATTATATTACGAAAAGAACACTTACTTATTCACATAAAAAAAAGCGAGCATTACCTGGAATTTAAGATGCAAATCTTTGATTAAAATTCTAGTTGAACTTGTAAGAAGTCTTCGAAACCAATAAACACTTTAAAAATACACTTATTTCAAAAAAAAAAAAAAAAAAAAACCCCGCACCCCATCTTGTGCCGCGCGCTGCAAGTAAACTCCAACTCCAACTGACGTCACAGAAAGTTTTCGTGGCAGAGGAGTGCCCCCCCCCCCCCCCTGTCACCCACGTCAGTCGTGTTCGTCTTCTGCCGCAATTGTTTTCATTTTCTTTCCTTCTAACTCTGTATTTTTTTTTTTCAATTAATAACAGTATTTAATTAAAATTATGAAATTATGGGATAATTTGGTAGATATACTTCACATAAACGCCAGTGCTCTATCCTCAAAGAACATTTTTGCAAATTTCTATCTTTTTTCATCCTATATTTGAATAAACATCAGTTCACTTTTTATAAGAAAAGAGAAGTGTTTGAAGTTGTGGTGTTTTATAAGTGCTCATTATTTTATTTATTACTTTCACTATGTAGTACAAAACATGTATAAGAAGGGAAGTACTGTGACGGGGACGAAAATTCGAATTCGAATTTTCGATGGGAAAGCACATTTCAAGCATCCTTGAATACGAATCGAACGTTTTTGAGGTGATGTCCGCGTGTATAAGTATCTATACTTGCGTGTGTCCGTAAGTTTGTAGAGACGATATCTCACGAACGAATGGAGCTATTCAAAGTCAAACGAAATTTTGTACAGAAACTGCAATCAGTGAATTGGAAGAATGTAGTTTTTAAAAGGAATCGAACGTTCAGAGGATCCCAAATTTTCGAATGAAATTTAGAAAAAAGCATAAAAAAATTCAAAACCTTTAAGTTACTTTAATAATCAGTTCTTATGTAATTTTACATTGGAAAATAATTCACATAAACTTCAACATATTGATTCCGTTAAGGATTGAGATGGATTGATTCCTTCCATCCATTTCGAGCAGTCAATGAAAAACTGAATTAGTTGCTCAAACATTTATACTTTTTCTGTGTACATAATTAGGTAAATTATTTTGATATTGACAAAAATTTAAATTCGAATTGTCGACAGAACAACACGTTTCAACCATCCCTATACCCGCATACAACGTTTTTGAGAAGAAAATAAGTGCCTACATATGAGGGTCGGTCCGCTAGTCTGTGGATGTCATATCTCACGAACGAAAGGCGCGTTTCGAACATAGTTTGATACGATTATTACGATCCTTGAGTACTTTTTACGTGATTTTTTATTTTATGTTAAATAGAGATATCACATTTAGTGCATCGTTTGATAGAAGGAAAGTGGTTAATTTTAATTTCATAAATTTATTACTTGAGGAGAACTTCAAAATGTTCAATTTGCAGAACAAATAACAATTATAAAAACTTTCTTTTTAATGCAATAGATATTTGCAATTTGAATTACAAACAGTTTAATGAAACCTTTGGTATAATAAAGTTAAATTGCGTAGCAACAACCTATATTTTTACAAAACATTGAAAATACATTTTTATTGGAATTTAAGGTCAAAGGACAAATCAAGTGACCCTCTGAAAAGCTATTTCGGAAGTGATCTATCGGCAATTTTATCAAATGTAAAAGTGTCCGTGACATTTTAGAAAATATGCCTTACCTGGAGAAGTATTTGAATCACCGACTTGAGTGTGCAAGTTTGCAATCTATTAATTGAGCAATCTCAGCATTAAAAGAATCTCATATTCTCTTAATCGCAATGTGAGCAGCAATTAGCTTCTCAATCTAAAAACAGCACTAATAATATAAATAATTTTATTTACACCATGTTTTATTATATTCCAAAGTAATGTTTCTTAGTGCCTTTCAGACGCGACTAACTTTCAGAAATTAAAGTCCAAATAATTATAATATTAAGTCCAAATATTACAGAGACGGGTCTAAATAAAATAGGGCTATTGAGGCACTTAGGTGATTCAAAAATAATAATATTTAATTGAAATAGGATAACATTTTCATTTCATATTATCTTCATCTACAAATTGCAAAATGATTAAAATGAAATAATTCCACACGAAAAGCTTGCAAACGGGGGGGGGGGGGGGGGGGAGGAGCAAATGATCATATTTTAATCCATGACTTAATACTGTTAAAATTCACTACTTTTAGTATTCATATTATTTGCATTTTTTAAGATACTACTATCAAACAGAAAAATTTCATTCAAATTTTAAATTCTGCAAATATTTATTCTAATATCAAAATGAATAAAATGAAATAATACCTCCCAAAAAACTAGAGAAAAAGGAGGGGGGGGGGCGGGAAAATGATCATATTCTAAATCATAACCCAATACAAAACTATACAGTACTGTTAAAATTTATTTTATTTGAATTTTTAAATTAAGACTATCAGACTGCAAAACTTCGTTCTGAAATATTTTTTTAAAAAAAGGGAGAGAGTGGGGAGGGAGAGGAAGTGTCATCACAAAATTAACTGTATTTGAAGGTTCTCTATAAGAACAATAATATTTAAATGTGCAGAACATGTGAATAAATTTTCCGTGTGAAAATATTCCAAAGCATAATTCTTATGAAACTTATGATAGCCACTTTCACTCTTCCCGAATAAGAAAGAGGATTTTGGATTTATGGTATCTATGTGAATACTAGAATTATTCATTTTGAACGAATATTCTGTATAATCTACATTTTCGTTTTCTTCGTTTTTACTTTCCCCACAATGCATGGTACAATTTTCGACACTATTTCAGTAGTTTCCCTATACATATAGGGAGAAAAAGGAATTGTGTCGAAAATCGGAACTCGAGTTTTCGACAGATCTTAACGTTTTGACACCTCTGGAAGAAGAAAATACTATTTGTTGCGTGACGTCTATGTGTGCGTATGTGTGTGTGTGTCTGTCTCTATATATGTATCTGAGTAACTTATGTAGCCTCTCTGACTCAAACAATATGCGACGTATGATTAGCTTTTGGTATGATTTGAACAAAAAGAAAACCCTGCCTTTTTTTACGAAATGGCCCTAAAAAATCAGCACAACATAAAATAAATGATTACATATGCTGAAAAGTATGAAACAAATGGTGGATTATACGTAATATTTAACGGCGAAAAGAATAAGACCGAAGCCATTAAGTTAGGTCTAACCGTTGAGATACTTAATTTTTTTCGTATTTTTGCAACGCCCCTTTTGAAAGTAAGTCCAGTCGCAAATGAAAATAAAAATTGAATTAAAACTGCAAATTCGTCATTTCAATAATTATCCGTGCAAAGGGGTGAAATAAAGAGAAAATTAATTTGAGTGTAGGGAAAGTCATGTGCTGCCCACATCAGATTTTCTTTTTCTTTCTCTACATGCATAGTATAATGTATGTGGAAAGTATTGTGACGGGGTCTTAAATTAGAATTCGAGTTTTTGACAAATGAACGCGCTTTAAACGTCCCTGAACTCGAATTGAATGTCCGTCTGTGTTGGAATAGGTATGTGTGTGTGTGAGTCTGGGGATGTGATATCTTACAGACGAATGAAGCGTTTCGAATGTAATTTGGTACGACTATTACTAATCTGTAAGTCATGACCAACCAAAATCTACTTAAGTCTGGCTCAATTCGACTTTATCATACTAGAAATCTTTTTTTTTTTTAAATTTTACAAGAAAAATTGGAAAACTCATTATTGTGGGTACAATGATTACAATTATAGTGTTATCATTCACTTTAAAGGACTTGAACATTTTTTTTCGATTGATATCACACTTCACAATGTCCCCCAGGGAGGTAACTTGCCCCCCAAGGAGGCAAATGACATCACGAACAAAAAACATCGTATTGCGGTTATTTTTCACAGCAATGATTGAAACTAGTAAGTCTCGTGATCATTGAGCTACAAATAAACCCTTTTATACATGTCAAATTTTGTCCTATGTTTCTATGATAAAAATGAAAAATTTAGAAAAAAATTCAAAGTTTTCGCTCGAATTTAAAATAAATTCTGCCTAGTTCTACATTTTTTGATAGCAAAGATAGATATACAGTTTCTTGAAAATCCATTAATATTTATGGCTGTTATTGTGTACACGAAAAATTGACCACGGACATCACTCCAAAAATAGTCAATACGTGTTCAGAAAGTTTTAAATATTGGCAACAAAATCTCGACATCGAAAAGTTTTGGAAAAAAGTAATGTTTTCTTAATACTACGTATGAGAAAGTAAAAATCAGTATTATTGCGATCATGATCAACTAAATACATAAGCACAAGTAAAATATCCTAACGGGTTATCAATACCTCAATTACTACATAATAGATATAGGACCCCAGCGAGTTGCATTTGTTCTGGTCCACGTGATTACTTGGAACAGATAGGAATTTTCGTGGTCACCTCTCCTTTAAATTATACAAAATGTCCACACATCAATAACATATTTGAAGCACTTAAAAAAGAACAACTTACCCAAAAGTAGTTGATGAAATAAGATTGTATCTAAGCAAATAAAGAATTGTAAAGCTCTTATAAGAATTACACGTGGTTACGCTAGGAATCTAGGATATGCTTACTTATCACAACTAAGGCTTTCAAGGTTATTATATGTCTAAAGTTCGTATACTTTCGGGCTGGTGTATCGCAACTAGTAGTGTCTGAAAGTTTGAAAATTTTACATGTCCCGTCTTCTACTGAAATATATATGGGAGCCGTTCTGTCCAAATTGTGAAAAATAAAAAGAAAAAACGAAGTCCAATCGTACTGTCAAAAAGTTGCTCTGTCTCGAACAATCTTCCCTAAAGAGTTTCAAAAATTCCCTATCTTCAATGGTCAACAAAATTTCCAAGTTTTAATATTAGGAGCGTTTCTGTCCGGAGATCAGGGGACAAATACCAAGAGAACTTCTTATTCCTGCTCTAAAGTCCGGAGCCCTTGTCAATCCGTCGTGCTGTTCACGCTGTTACAGCACTAATTTGTCTGGTTGGGCATTTAGCATTAAAAAATATAGGGAATAGAAAAGTTATAAATAATTAACATATATTATTCTCAAGGGTATATACCTTCAATTTTTCTTGGAGTTAAAGTCCAGAATAGTTTCCTATTTTCCATGCACGCTCATGACCAAAGAATACTATATTCAGAAGGTTCACTCCCATAGGAACCTATGGCAACATGGTTAACATAGGATTTCGCATAGACACTAGAATTCGCGGAGTCAACCATCGCAGCTACGAAGCAAAAAAGCTCGACTGCTAGATTTGGCGATTATCGCTCAATTGGCGATTTTATGTTAATGTAGCCAAAAAAATAAAAATAAAAAATAAGGAACTGTACTTTTATAATTTTTTAAACTATAAACATGATCAGCATTTAAAAAATCTTTTATCCGTAATATGTGTAAATTTATATAAATAAACATAGATATATATTTAATTAATGTAATCATAAACTAAATAAAAATTGACGCATTGCATCACTGTAAATCATTATACACCAAGAATTACAAGCTAACATACCCAAAAGACTGAAATATTATATAATATTTTCAGCCTAAAAAGTATACTAGCGTGTTGATTGTTAAAATGCTTAGTTCTTAATTTGTTCTGGGATGCTGTTACTATATATATATTTAAATACACTAATATTCTTATACTAAATAACAAATTCACATAAATGCATTATCAAAGGTGTCGAACTCAATCGTTAATTAGAAAGGGGGGGATATTTTCCACATTACGTCAGTTAGTAAAATGCATGTAAAATATATACACATTCAATATCATATTCAACTTTCTCTAGAAATATTTATCCAAATATCAATTTGTATACATTTTATATAAATGAGGAAAAGGTTTTTTAACTAATAATGCCACTCCTTCTTAGAATTTTGCCTAGTCGGTAGTGATAATACTGCAACAAATTCTTATGATGAACACGTGCATAAGATGAAATATGGGATGGATAACAAATAACATTTCTATTTAAATAAAAATAAATTACATACCTTGTAAACGTAATCCCTTTTCTTTTGGTAATCCATAAAAAAAATTATTGATTATAAAATCCAGTAGTATTATAGTAGCAGAACGTCTTAACGAAAACCGTCACAGACCATTTGCAAGCGTGCCAACCTTGATATTTGGATTTCATTTTAGTTGGCGGTTGAGGGCACTGCGATCGAGTGAAACATCTGTATATATTAGTCTGTGGTCATGACGTACTTGGATGGACGTATCTCGCGGACTTTGCTTATATATAAATGTCAGTTTTCCGGGTGTATAGTCTATAAAATACGACTCTATTTCACAAACATATACAGTTACTTAAGACACTTAGTTATACATGTTATTTTGTCTATTTATAAGACGAATTTCTCAAACTCCACACGCAACGTCTCTGTATGCATCTTTTTCGAGTACTTCCTCTGTCTCTGCCGTTTCTCTCGTCTCGTCTGTCTAGTTCTAGTTGCCACACATCAATAAAATTATAATTATTTCAATAACTAGTGAGTACCCTTGAAAAATCAGGGAGAAAAATTTTATTAATTGAAGTTAATAAATGTAGAATATCTTTAATTTTTTAAAGTCGAAAAAGTTAAGGTTTCTATGTCGAAGATATCCTCAAAAAGAATATTTTGGTATGCATTTTATACCGTATTATTTAGCTTAATAAAACGACTCAAAATTATCCCATTAAATTGGTTTTGAAATCTACGTCTTCAAATGAGCGAAAAATGAAGGCCGTTAAGATTTAATTAATCATCTGAAAGTTAGAAAATAAGACAGAAATATTGTGTATAAACTGCTATAATTGAGAAAAGGTATTTTAAAGTACTATAATTTCTGACTTTATTAAGACTAAATGGCGAATCGCCGAACATGTGCATATGCTTGTTGCCATTCAGCGAAAGATAAAAGCGTGATTAACTTACTCACACTCGAAATTATATTGGATTTTAACTTTCTTCCTAATTTAAATTTAATTAATGGATCAATACTATGAGGCACAAAATACTTGCTTAGTTTTGATTAATAAATATTTAAATATTAAATTTAGTTGATGTTTCTTTGGTAAATGTTTCACAGTTTGTTACTCAATGTCGAATTTAAACAAAGAAAAAACAAAATTATGATAATTAAGCAAGACTCTCATGAACACAAAACTTAAAATTTTGGTACTTTTACTGCGGGCTGATATAAATTTTGGTACTTTTACTGCGGGCTGATATTTCGATACTTGACTTGATATGTTGATAGATTTTCAATGTCCAACCCTACATTTAATTACTCTCCTCTCTTTTAATCAATTCAGTATAGCAGGGTTTTTTATGTGGGTTGGGCTGATGTAGTTGGGAAAATTGTTTCAGATCCTTTCGTTTACTTTCTGCAAAAGTAGCAAAAATCGAAAATTTCGGTTTTTTACCACCCAGCAGCCAGTATATGCAAAACCAAAACCAAATGGTATTTGCCTTTTAATCTTCATGTGAACTTTCCCGCGATCGTTTTGAATGCATTTTATTAACACGTTAAAGCGTAGTTGAAAAGTGTTTATGACTTTGTTGATTCTGTCTGTCTGTCTATCCGTTTGCACGATAACTGCCGTAAAAATGACTTTATCAAAATGAAATTTTAGTATGTTGTTGAGACGGTCTGTGAGACATACGGGAATGTAAATGAATAATATCACCAGATTAGTTTTAAATTGAAACCGGATTAAAAAGTGAATTACATTGGGATCTAATTTTCAATGATGAAAAAATGAAAAAGTTTCGTTTTATTAAAAATTTCATTTTCTCAATGATAAAAAAATGAAATACTATGGCACCTAATTTTTCGAACATTTTTTATCCGAAATTAAAATTCACAAATTGCTTCTAAAATTTTAGAAAATATTCAAATTATCCCATAAAATATGTAAAAAATTTCAGAAAAATATGTTTGATAGTTTTTTAAATAACAATTAAAATATTAATTACACCCATAATATGAAGAGATCACGTGCCCCACTTCAAAATAATACATGATATCCATCTCCCCCCCCCCCCCCCTCATATTTAAAACTCTGATGTTTAAAGTTCTTTTAAATTTATATTTAGGGTTGCATCCGTCCTAAAACCGTTTTAATTTAGCTTATTTTCTGTGCTTCTATATTCTGCGCCAACGCAATTATAATATTTTTTAGATTAAATGATCATCAAACTTTGATTATCTCTACAACGAAGCATAATTTTAATGGATGCAGAATGTAAATAAGTGATTGTAAATTGGGTTCTATAAGAATTGCTGAATTTTTTCACGCAAAATTATTTCACTCTGGAGTCTGGATTAAAAGAGTATGAAATAAATATTCACTGCTTTTACATAGAAAGTCAGAAGATTTATATTTCGATGACGTCATTTGAATAAAGTTTAATTTTTTTCGAAGAAGTTTTAAGTTTTCAAGTAAAATAAATTATTACGTTCCGTGATAATTAAAAAAATATCACAGTTCAATTTATCACATTTTAAAGTTGTTTAAAGAAAATTGCATTTCAATTGGAAAGTGTTTTATAATCAATGTTTTATGCATGATTGATCTTTCTAGTTTTTCGATCCCCCCTCCTCCCCCCCCCCCACCCCTCTAATCACCAACCCAGAGATTTCAAATTTGCAAAATTGTATAATTTTCCAGTAATTGTGTCACTAATCCGAGTGTCCCTCCCAAATAAGAAGACCCTCAGATGAAGCGATAAAGTTTGGAATGAATGGGATGTGGTGAGGGTACTAACAGACTTAATCACTGCATTAATAGGGTTCTGGTTAATAATGATGAAATCCTAACAATCATATTAAAATGCCTTGTTTTGATTCCTTGATTATTTTATTTTTTTCAAAATCGCTAAAAAATTTAAAATCAGATTTTAAAGGAATTTTACTTTATATAGAAATTTAACAATCCTTTACAGTTTTTAATTTATTCAATTTTTAAAGCGATTGGAGGTAAAACAAATATTTAAATCTATATAAAAGTAATTGTTTTAATAGTGCTTATTAATAACATTCTATTTCCAAAATAGTTTTAAGACTGCTTTGAATAAGTTCTTCAAATATAATTACTTCTAAAATATATATTCAATTAACAATAGTGGCAAAACTTACACGTTGGAAGGTCTTATTCGAGAAATCCTTATCGGTATGGCCAGGCACATTTGTGAATAATAAAATTTCATGTAACAAGTGGGAAACAGAAAGATGGCAAAAAATGTTGATTACCAGAGGGTTGAAGACCCAAACCGTCCGACTCATCCTGAGGACTAGAGCAGCTATTTGGACGGCCGGGGATTTCCAGAGGGTGTATCGGCTGTGAATTTAGTGGCCTCTAATTTCGAAATGTAGGATCATATGTGCAAGATGTCGTTCAGAAATTACATAAGTACTTTTCCCAGAAATGTTGACCTTCTCTTTTATTTAGCACAGCTGTCGTCTGTATGTCATCTGATGACTATCACAAAGCGTGTAGATGTCAAGAGTGTAGAATTAACAGCATGGTTCTGATTCGGATACATCGGCTAACCCAAGGTTATTATATCTATAAGGATGCGAAACTTCAGCTCTAGCCAATGAGAGCACGTAAATACGCAACGTCACTTGGAGTTAAATGTCAGGAACGGTCCGGTAGACTTCAATGTTAAAGGATGCTAACAAAATTAATTTAATCATTTTATTAAATTCAAAATATGAAATAAATTTTCAAATAACATTAATTTTATTTGAACACAACTTAAATATGCAGTACAAGGGTTTTTTGGAAGGGTACATTCATAATATTTCCCTTTCTGAAAAATATAAATCATCTGAAGGTTTCGTTTCGCTTTTTGAAACCAGTTAATGTTATTACAGGAGGCGATGTTATTTTTAATGAATTTTGTTTTAATTACCCGAATTTACAGAAATATGTTCGGAAAGTTTTCTAAACCAGCAATCATTCTAAAATTTTCATTATACACAAATACACATCGCGCAATTTCTTTCTAAATGCATATAAATAAAGTTACTTTCGATTATGTTATCTCTAATAATTGAAAATCAAAACAATAATTAAAACGCTAACACTAATAATTTTATGTCTTTTTAGGGGGGGGGGGGGGGAGAGGGATGTACTTATGCCTAACAAGTAAACGATTTAAGTGATGCATTTATAATGAAGAACTTATATTATTGCTAAACACTTGATTTTATTAGTTTTTTTAGATCAAAAAGATAATTTAATATCAAATCGAAATTCAATGTAAACATATAAATATATAAAAACTAATCGTTTAACACAGACACTATGATATACTTTCAGAATAATAAATTAAATGTATCATAGTATATTGATTCATGATGAAAAATATACGAGCAAGCTGTTTATTTTCTTAAATCATACCCCCCCTTTTTTTTAATGCATTAAAATTTAATTAATTAAATGTAATGTAATAAAATTTAATTAATATAAAATGTGCGAGATTAAATCAAAACAATAATTAAAACGCTAACACTAAGAATTTTATGTCTTTTTAGGGGCGGGATGTAATTATGCCTAACTAGTAAACGATTTAAATGATGCTTTTATAGTGAAGAACTTATATTATTGCTAAACACTCGATTTTATTAGTTTTTTTAGATCAAAAAGAGAATTTAATATCAAATCGAAATTCAATGGAAACATATAAAAATATAGAAACTAATCGTTTAATACACACACTATGATATACTTTCAGAATAATAAATTAAATGTATCATAGTATATTGATTCATGGTAAAAAATAGACGAGTAAGCTGTTTATTTTCTTAAATCGTGCCCCCCCCCCCCCATTTTTTGAATGTAATGAAATTTAACTAATAAAATGTAATGTAATAAAATTTAATTTATATAAAATGCGCGAGATTAAATCCTGTTAGATTTTTCAAAAGTTACAAGAACATAATTAGAAAATATATAATGACACAAATAACTTGCAGTAAAATGAAATGAATAAATATTATACTGTACTTTCGTTTTTTAAGATTTAAAAATCCTACATAATGGAACTTCATGAACTAAACTAACGTTTCAAGAAAGTTTAAGCCAAAGTTAGCCAAAGTTTACGTAAAAAGATACGTAAGAAACAACAAAAGATCAACAAGGACCACGTTGTATCAGATAAAAATAGAAATAATAAAATATTTCACCGGCACTCTCAGGCGGCGGTTGCCGCGCCATCTTGTGGCGCTTTCTGTCGTTTCTGCAAGTTCACTCCATCTGACGTCACAGATAATGTTCGTGGGAGCGGAGTGGCCCTCCCCCTGCGTCTAACCAACCAAGGTTATTACTTTATGAGACTGGCATGCAGTCCGCACATGGGGCAGATAGATCCTATCTGATTTACTACAATTCATCCTTTCTCTTTGGACATTATTGTTTATCCGATTATCCAGTTGTCAACATTCTCCACAATTTCAACCGTATATATTCAAAGGTGGTCCTACCTTTATTATTCTGTCCACAGGTAAGGGATTAAAGGGGGGATCGGGAAGAAAAGTGTCAACCCACAAAAGGTACACTTTCCGTCAGGGGCGGCAAATAGGGGGCGCGGCCGCGCCTCCAAATTTTTCCTCTTCGTCTATCGGTTTCTCCCATTTTTTATCGACTGTCCACTGGTCCGTTTTCTCACGCTATGAAGTTTCAAAAGCGCCAATCTTAACAGCAAAGTTCCCACTTCCGGTTGGAACGAATCCTTTTCAAGTTGAAAAGATTGGGGTGATGTTTTCCTTTTCACTTGAAAATTTCAAGTGCCCGATTAAATTTATTTGTAGTTAGAGCATGCTCATCCATTTCCTCCGCTGGAAATGCATTTCAGCAGCTCAATGCATTATATTCTTTCATAGAAACATCATATAAAAGACATGCTATTTTTGAAAAAATTCGCTCATCAACAAATACTTTTTCTGGAGGCTCTTCAACTTTACAATCACTAAGTGATACGAGGTGGTCTTCCAGATTTAAAGCCATCAAAACCACTACTTGATAACTTTGAAGTGGTGATTTTAACACTGGAAGAATTATCTGAAAACGATTTTCTCAATGGTGGAAGAGCCGAAGCCCTTTTAACATGCATGACATCGTTCGAATTTTTGTTCACTTTGTTTGTATTGAACAGTGTTTTTGATCAATGCAATATTTTCTCCATCTTCAGTCTTCTGATCTTAATTTTCAGGCTGTGCAAGCTTTGGCTAAAGTTACTATTGAAACTGTTAGTTTTTTTCCCACTGATGCATATTTCAATCAAGTGTGGAGTTTTGTGGCAGAACTTTGCGAAATTTTTTTTTATTCTGGACCAAAACTGAAAAGGCGTAAAAAAATTCTAAGCAAATTCGGAGGCGGTGAAAAAAATCCCCATGATGATGTTACATCATATCACAAAATCAATATTCTATATGAAATTATAGATTCAGTATCTAATGAAATTGAGGCAAGATTTAATGAAAATAATATATCTGTTTTGTTTCCGCTTAGTGCCCTTAGTTCAGTATTATCCGGATCAGATCTCGAAAAAAGAAAAAGAAAATGTTTCAACCATATGCCAAGTATACGACTTCCAGAAAGAGGAATTGCGACTGTTTTATTCAATGGTGAAAAATGAAAACATAGCCCATCCCATTTTTAAAAGTCGCCTGGATTATTTTAAAGAGCGTAATAAAAAAAAAATGTGTTTCCTGTCATAACATTATTAGTTAAATTGTTTTTGACTGTGCCAATCGGCTCAGCCACTTGTGAAAGGTCTTTTTAGTGTCTTAGGAGCCTGAAAAATTATTTTCGCAGTACAATTGGACAAGAAAGACTTTCATCTTTAGCTGTTTTAGCTATAGAACAAGATATACCACTGGATTATGATGATTATGTAACAAAGTATTCCCTTCTTCCAGACTCTAAGAACCGGCGTTTAAAACTTCATTAAAATGTAAATAAATATAGATATTTGTATTTAGAAAAATTATGTTAACAACAATTATGTTAACACAATTATGTACAAAAAATGTGATAACAACAATTATTTTCTCAACATCAATTCAATTTTGTGATCCCTCCCCCCCCCCCCCCGTGTTAACAAACATTTTATTTATTCCATATTAGGGATTTTCATACATATAAATCTCGCACCCCCAAATGGAATGCTGAAATGCCGCCCCTGCTTTCCGTATATCATGCAAATATTTTGCACAAAGGCTAGAACCAATGACAATATAGTTCTTTGACAAAATGATTTCACGGGTTGAGAAATACACACCTGAAATTTGACCTGCTATGATATTCTGAAGTAGCTAGCTGAAAGCCTCTTTGGTTAATAAGAGTTAAAGTTATTTACTTTCATTGAAATAGGAACTAAGTTAAGAATTTACTGAAGTGATATAATTTCTTTTTCGTAGCAGGAACTAGGCTACATTTTAATAAATCGCAACGAATGTTAGAAATATTTTTCTGCAGTCACAAATCAAAAAAGCTTTCTCAGAGCTTGGGTGTAATGACCTCTGCCTCCCCCACCAAAAAAATTAACGGCCGTTAAAGAAAATGGCCATATCTACCCATAAAATGGCTTAATTGGCAATCCAGATGTCGATCTCAGAGTCACTACATAATACCATAGCTATCAAGTTTGCACTAGATAGTTTGCACTATTTTCGACACGACTATTTATGAACTATAAGTATATATAACTTTTGATCTCCTAATGTCAATATAGTTTTCGAAACTTTTATTCATATCATCCAAAATATTTTTTCATCACACTGATGACTTTCGAAAGAGTTAGTGTTAAACGACTAACAACGAATCAACGTATTTCTTTTATTTCGGTATCAGTTCTCGTATGCAATATCAATTATGAAATTAATATTCGAAAAAAGTATGATGTGGGCAGCACATGTCTTTCCCCACAGACTCAAACTGTTTTCTCTTTATTTATTTAATAACTTATTGAGCTCAATAGCACAAAATAATACGCATAATAATTTGAAATTGCATTGAATTTGCACTTCTATATCAATTTTAGTTGTAACTGGGCATATTCTCAAAACCGTCGTAGCAAATTATGAGAAAAAACTAAAATATCTAGAGAACGGCAAGCCCTAGAGTAATGAGGTTGGTTTTATTCTTTTTATAGTTGAAAATTACGTACAAATCAAGCATTTAATTGATACATTTGAGCATATGTAGTCTTTTATTTTAGTTTTTGACGATTTTTGCAAGACATATCGCAAAAGAAAGCATATTCTTTTCCCGCATCATAAAAAAATTCAATCAGCACCAGGGTTACTCACAAGTGACTTATCTACCAAGTTTTGTGAAATTGCGTCGAATATTGTTTGATTTAGAGTGGCTACATACATTGCGCAAACACACACACAAACACAGAGAGAGAGAGAGGCGTCAAGCAAAACATGGTATTTTCGTCTTCTAGAAGAAGTCCCAAAACGTGTGGATCTGTCGAAAACTCGCGTTCCGATTTTCGACGCAATTCCTTGTGTATAGGGAATTCCAATGTGTATAGGGAAAGTATTGGAATCATGTCGGAAAATGTACCATGTATTGAAGGGAAGTAAAAACGAAAAGAAAATGTAGATTATCCAGAATATTCGTTCAAATATAATAATTCTAGTATACACATAGATACCATAAATACAAAATCCTCTTTCTTATTTGGTAAGAGACAAAGTTGCTACCATAAGTTTCATAAGATTAAGATGCTTTGGAATAATTTCACGCGGGAAATTTATTAACATGTTCTGTGCATTTAAATATTATTGTTCTTATAGAAGGCTTTTAAATAAAGTTAATTTTGAGGTGATACTCCCCCCCCCCCCCCACACACACACACACTGAATTTCTTTTTTCTTAAGTACCTCAGAATGAAGTTTTGCAGTGCAGTCTGACAGTCTTACATAAAAATATTCAAATAATATAAACTTTAACAGTATACTCTTTAGTTTTGTATTGAGTCATAATTTAAAATATGAGCATTTGCCCCCCCCCGCCCCCCTTTTTTTCTAGTTTTCCGTGTAGCATTATTTCATTTTAAGCATTTTGACATTGTAATTATAATTTGCAGAATTTGAATTTAATGGCATTTATATAAAATGAATTTTGTGATGATGCTTTTGCATTTATTTTGTTGAAATTTCCCTGTATGAAGTTTTGCAGTTTTACAGTTTTATTTTAAAAAATTCAAATAATATGAATTCTAATAGTAGTGAATTTTAGCAGTATTGAGTTATGGTTTAAAATTTCATTTATTTCATTTTATTTTCTTCAATTTACGTGGCACAACAGATGAAATCCAGTTACAGTATCCAGTAGTTACAGTTACAGTAGTTTAGGAAAATGTGATAATTCCCCCCCCCCCCCTCCTCTTTTTGCTAGCTTTTCGTATGGCATTATTTCATTTTATTCATTTTGTCATTTGTTGATGAAGGTAATATGAAATGAAAATGTAATCCTATTTCAATTTTTTGCAGTGCAGTCTGACAGTCTTATATAAAAATATTCAAATAATATAAACTTTAACAGTATACTCTTTAGTTTTGTATTGAGTCATAATTTAAAATATGAGCATTTGCCCGCCCCCCTTTTTTTCTAGTTTTCCGTGTAGCATTATTTCATTTTAAGCATTTTGACATTGTAATTATAATTTGCAGAATTTAAATTTAATGGCATTTATATAAAATGAATTTTGTGATGATGCTTTTGCATTTATTTTGTTGAAATTTCCCTGTATGAAGTTTTGCAGTTTTACAGTCTTATTTTAAAAAATTCAAATAATATGAATTCTAATAGTAGTGAATTTTAGCAGTATTGAGTTATGGTTTAAAATTTTATTTATTTCATTTTATTTTCTTCAATTTACGTGGCACAACAGATGAAATCCAGTTACAGTATCCAGTAGTTACAGTTACAGTAGTTTAGGAAAATGTGATAATTCCCCCCCCCCCCTCCTCTTTTTGCTAGCTTTTCGTATGGCATTATTTCATTTTATTCATTTTGTCATTTGTTGATGAAGGTAATATGAAATGAAGATGTAATCCTATTTCAATTTAAGAATATTACTTTTGAATCACCTATGCGCCTCAACAGCCTTATTTTATTTAGACCCGTCTCAGTTTTTATAATAATTTGGACTTCAATTACTGAAGTTTACTCGCGCCTGAAAGACACTACGAAACATGACTTTTGTAAATAAAACATAAGTGTAAATAAAATTATTTATATTGGTGGAGATGTTTTTTAGATGGAGAAGCTTATTGCTCAAATTACGATTAGGAGAATGTGAGGTTCTTTTAAAAGTAAGATTGTTCATTTAATAGATGGCAAACGCACGCTCAAGCAGATGATTCAAATACTTCTCCAGCTAAGGCATATATCTCTCACGAGAGCTAAAAAGTACAAAGTAATTCCAAAAACACTTATTATTGAAAGTATTCATAGTTTCATTATAATTATATTAATACTTAATTAGCGAAAGAGGGAAATATATCTTACTCATAGAGATGCTTTTTATGAAATTATTTTTAACCAGCAGGCCACGAAAGTCCGAAAATATAGCAAAAACGGAAAATGTGTCCCAAAAAGTTCACGAAATAAGAAATCGGGTCACGCCTCGAAAATTTTCTCCGTATGTAACGTTTCCATGTTTTCCTTTTCGGAATGCAGAAAATGGCAAGGAGGCCGTTAGCGGTGATTTAGCGAAAGAAAGGTATGAGTCAGCGTGGGAGATACCTAAGGAGTTCCTTGAAGGGGTTTACTATGATAACACGATCCACAGACTAATATAAAGATCCACAAACTAATATAATATTCTGTGACACGATCAACAAGTTTCTTCCTGTTCTGCACAGAATACTATATTAGTCTGAGTTCTGAACAGACTAGTCACAGACTAATATACAGACCTGCCACTCTCGCTAGTTTCGTTTTCGCGGCGGCCATTAGAGATGGACCAGAACACGAAGCGTTAAGGTGTGTACAGACGGTCAGTGAATGTATGTCAAACAAGCTTGATCCCTTAGTTTTGATCATCTGAACACGTGTTTGACGTAGTTGTCAAAGTGTGAGGTCAAACATTTTTCTTGTAGAGCAGCGTCCTACTTTTTCGCCAAACATTGCGGAGTCAGCATGATTGACATTTGTATTGACCAATCACAAGCATATTACCATTTTGGATTTGCATTCGCATTCATCATATCTTCATATCGTTCTGTGAGATTCTTTTGTTCTTTGTCTGTCGAGTATATATATTTTTTTGCAAGAGTCTTTCTTTTGTGTATTTTTTTAATTAATTATTTTTGTTTAAAATGAGTGTGAGCTGGAATCACGATAAAATTGATAATGTTATTAGTGCATATAAAGCGAGACCAATATTGTGGAACATGAAACTGCCGGAATATCATAACAAAAATCTACGAAATCGGTGTTTATGTGAAATTGCCGAACTTGTTGATTTGTCAACCGAGGAGATAAAAAAAAAATAAATACAATGAGAACTCAGTTTAATTTTGAAAACAAAAAAGTAAATGATTCAATGAGGAGTGGAAGCGGTAAGCTGAACCAAAAATTTGTTAATTTATTTAACACACATAATTTAATGTATCATTTTATATTTAATTATTGGTGTTTTTCTACTAGTACATAAACATTTTCTGTAGGAAATTCAAGTAAGTATGAATACAGATAATTGCGTACCAATTGTTTTTTGTTTTTTTACGATAGACTTTTGCTATTCTACTTCTGAAAGAAGTATAAACTTATCTCTGATTCAAATTATTTGTACATGATTTTGTGTCAAAAATGCATTCCAAACATACATTAAGTAGAATGTATTAAGAAATAAAAATTTAATTTATAATTGTTTGTCCCTAATGCAGCAATTATATGTAGATTTAGCACATAAAGCCGAAAAAAATTTGGTGCCCTTTTTCAAATGTTTCTTGTCTTTAAGGCTAAATCTTGTATTATTGTAATAAAGTATAATCTTGTATTAAAGTATTTGCATTATTGACGAATAGTTTTTACTTCATATTTATGTTTATTAAAATCCACTTTCACATTGAAAAGAAAATAATTCAAATTATTAGAAACTTTTCATTTTTATATATGCGTTTAGTCATGTTTTGCATCACCCTGTTGAGATTTTAGTATACCATACTTGGTGAGTACATGCTGTGACAAATGATTATCTCTTTTTCTATTTTCTTCCCATTAGAAATTAAACAAAATGAGGTTTAAAAACATTGTGTTGCGCAAATATAATTGGACAATGTAAAATCACCACCAAAATTTTCTTTGCTGACTCCTATATGCAAAAAGAATTTGTCTAGTCCTATGTCATGTATCTATTTATCTTTATACCTGCCTATCACCTACTTTTCACAAAATGTAACAAGTGACGAGCACAAGATCTACCTGCCAATGGGAACAGAGACCATATGATTTTTTACCATATATTATAATAAATATTTTATCATTTTCTATTTGTATGCATAAAAATGTTTAAGTGTTTTTTACTTAAAAATACATGATTTGCATTTGCGTAATAGTTAAAATGTTTTTATCTGCAGCAATACATATTTTAAACAATAACTATTGTTTTTATATAAGAGTCTGACTTTCACAAAATCTCAAGTCTTCTTGAATAATGGCTTTCGAATTTCATTTGAAACTCAGATGTCTTACACTTATCCCATTTCATTTTCTTAAATCAACACATTTGTGCTAATCTGGAAAGTAAGCATATAATACCTAGACATTTGTTTTCCGAATCATGTTAATATGTCCTCTAGAATATACAATAAAGGTTAAAATTGGAAGTTCTAAAGTTTCAGTTCATATATATGTTATTTTGACTTCAATTTGGAAAAGTTTTTCTGAAAAATGCACATATTGATTCATTTAGAGTTATTTGTTTTAATATTTTTCATCCAATTTCATTGTTAACTTTATCCATTTCTCTCGGCAATCTGCAAGTTAATTTGAACCCTATGTTTTAGAGATATGCAGTACTTTTTAATTAAATATTAGCATCATATGTTTTCTTTTTCTTAGCATGATAAGCATGATTAGAATGAATATAAATTTTAATTTTTAATTAATTGTCAACCTTAAAACATTTTTTAGTTCTTTACATAATAAAAGTAGTGATAGAAAACGAACAATAAATGGAAATTTATCAATTTTTCAGAGTATGAAGATGTATAAACTCCGAAATGGAAGTATTTTAATGACCTGCTATTCCTTAAAGGAACAACTGTTCCAAGGCCAAGAAGGACAAATCTTCGAGTAAGTATATGTAAAAAATAAAAAGTAATATATGATAATTTATTTTAATCATTTTAATATTAATCCCCAGTTCTTTTCAAAAATTTGCGTAGTTAGCATTTTAAGACAAAATCCTGCATTTTAGCACTTTACTAAAATCTCAAATTGTAACATTTTTAAAGGAAATTGCAATTTGTAGCACTTCTAAATGAAATCATGATTTTAGCACTTTTGAAGGAAAAATACAAAACTTGTTACATAACAGCTTTCCAAGGAAGAAAAACTTGAAATGGCCACTTTAGTTTCAGTAGAGAATTTGTTGCAAATACTATATAACACAGCCTATATTATTTATGTTATGTCCTTCTGTTTTCATCAATTTACTGTTCAAAAGAACTTTTGCTTAGAGATAATTTATTTATATGTTAAATTAATTTTATTCTTATATAGTTAGGAGTTGATGAAGATATGGGAAATATATCTTCACTATCATCATCAAGTTATAGTGTCAATGATGTAACATCACCTCCACCAGCTTCAAAAAAGAGGAAGCATATTGATGAAAAAGAAAATCTTATGAAAATGGCTTGAAAGTCCTTAGTGATATGTCACAGACTGACGAATTTGACATATTTGGACAATATGCAGCTAATGAACTTAGAGCGATATCTGATCGTGAACAGATGCTGTGCGTAAAAACAGCATTTAATAAATTAGTTTTCAAAGCACACTTAGGACTTTTAGACCCTTCAACAATATTTAATTAAATGCCTTTCTTCAAAATGATTTTGTGTATTTTAATTTTCGTCATTTATTTATATAATATTTTAAACTGAGTTTTTCTTAGTAATTTTCTGAAAAAAAATTACTAGGAAGTACTAACTTTTATTACAGAGATTTCTTTTAAACTCTGTAATAAAACTTTGTTTCTTTATTTCTGTTCAAATTATTTATATCCCAGAGCTAAGCCCTGCTCAAAAGTAATATTTTCTCCTTTATCACTAGAATCAGTATCAGAATTAACTTTTGCAGAAATTAATACTTTATTGTAACTCATTTTAAATTTGATTGTATACATCCGAAATGTATTGTAGATTATAGGTATTTGCGGATTAACAAGAGTCAACTATATTCATAACTGCATAATCTTTTAATCAGAAAACCTTTTTTCTAATTCATTTGTATAAATTTTTAAAGTTGTAACAAATTCACCTTTTCTTACATGTGCATTTTTTGCATAAATACTATACTATGATGATTATACTTTTCAGTGCTGAAAGTAATTAATTTCAATTATTTATTCTTAATTATCACTGACAGTCGGTAAAAGTAGATAGTGATACATATCTGGTAATTTTTTGTCTGAGGTCCATGTACCCTTCTATGTACCCTTTCTGTGTATCTTTTAATTTCACTTTTATGAAGTATAATCACTAGCCAGTTATGCTGCTTATAAAGTGTCAGCAAACTTCCTAGTGATTTTTGGCTGAAAACCTTCAAGGATATATTTTCCATTTCACAGAATTGGAAATTGTTTGCTTTTACGTAAGTAGTAGTTGTATGTAATAATTTTAGCATCTTGATATTTTGCATGTGCGTAATTTAGTTAGAGCTCAAGAATTGAAATAGCATGTTTTTAATAGATTGCATGAATTCTAACAATTTTGCATGTTTCGGGGAAATAATTAACAGAACTGCATGTTTTCAAACAAGAGTGTATTTTATTTGTTGATTTCAATGTGTATACCTTCATTTATTCCATGAATTGAGTATTATTCTATGTACCCATTCTGTGTATCTTTTAATTTCAGTTTAATGTTTGGATTGTACAATGGGATTTCTAAACTATGCTTCAGTTTCTCCCACTACTGTCATATAAAGCTAAATAATCACTAGAGAGTTATGTTGCTTATAAAATGTCAACAATCTTCCTAGTGGTTTTTTGGCTGAAAATCCTCAAGGATATTTTTCTCATCTCACAGAATTGAAGAATGTTTGATTTTACGTAAGTAGTTTCATGTAATAATTTTAGCATTTTGATATTTTACATGTTTATAACTTAACTAAGTTGGAACTTAAGAATTGAAATGGCATGTTTTTAATATATTGCATGGATTCTAACAATTTTGCATGTTTCTGGTGAATAATTAGCAGAATTGTATGTTTTCTAACAAGGGTTATATTGTTTGTTCATTATATTATTCTCTTCTGTTTACATCAATTTATTGTTTAAAAGAACTTTTGTTTAGAAATAATTTATTTATATGCTTAATATAATATTTCAAATGTTGTAATATTCAATGTTATAAAATAATATTTCAAATATATCTATGTTGAAATGGTATTTCACCAACTCCATTAAAAAAGGAGCAGAATTCTTCTCTCATTTAACTTGAATTTGAGGAAAAGTTGCTCCCTTGTTTCTGCAATCGTTGAAAGCCAGCATAATTATGCTCCTCCCATTTTTGGGGAACAAAAACCTGCGGATCTAATTGGTCAACAGGAGAAAAATATGCATTGGCACTATCGGGATTCCTTCTTAAGAAGTTATGAAGCGAACAAGTAGCTAAAACTATTTGTTCTATAATTTGGGGATTCAATGGAATTGCCGTGTGAAATACTCTGAGGCGATTTGCCAGAATTCCAAAGGCATTTTCAACAGTTCTTCTTGCACGACTTAGCCTGTAATTGAAGATTTTTTTCTCTGTTGTAATCCCTTTCATTAAATAAGGCTTCATAACATTTGTTTTTAAGGGAAAAGCATCATCTGCAACGATGACAAATGGAAGCATTTTCCCGTCTGGTATGAGGCGTTGAGGGGATAGAAAACACAATGCATTATGTTCTAATGCACTGTATAAGGATGATTTAGAAAAGACAGTACTGTCAGAAATGCGTCCATTTGTGCCAACATCGACATAAATGAAGTTGCATTCTGCATCAACTAAAGCTAAAAGAATAAGGCTATTTTGATGCTTATAGTTGAAGTAATATGATCCTTCACTCCGCTTACCAGTGATAACAATGTGTTTCCCATCCAATGCCCCAACACAATTGGGAAAATTCCCCTTGTCATAAAAAGCACGTGCAATACTTTTCCATTCGTCTTCAGAAGTTGGAACCTGAAATGTTCAAGGAAAAAATTTAGTATTGATAACAAAAAAATTATAGTGATAAGAAAAATTCAGATACTCGCTAGCTAGTTAGCTAATAACTTTCAAATGTAAATAGTAACATTTTTTTTCTAGATGCGATGTAGCTAATAACTTGCATATGTAGACTAAAATTCAGAGTTCATACTCTTTTGCAAGAACCCAATTCAAGGATTCGAGCAGTTTTCTTAAATATTAACAAAGGCAAAAATATATGATTCTGCAGAAATTTCTCTTAGAGCTAGGTGTTTTGATTTTGTATCAGCAACACCACTCCAGCCATACATAGAATTCCCTTGAATTATGTTACAATTCATACACACAACAAATTACCAATTTCTACTGAATTTATTAAGTATTAATGATGTAATAAACAATTGCTCTGTTTAAAGCATTAAGACTATATTAGTGATTTTCATGGAAAGCATTATTCCAGTGTACAGAATAATTTTTTTTTTGTACATTGAAAAAATTCAAACAATTTTTTCATTCTAAGCACTTGAAAATCATTAAAATTTATGATTTTTTATGAGAACATGCTTAAATTAACAGTTTTTGTGGAAGAAAGTTGAATTTTTGTTTATTTATTACAAAAGAGCAAAGATTAGTGGTTTTCATGAAAGAATGCGAAATTTCCCGATTCTTACATTGTATTCAAAAATAAAAGATTGTGATGAAATTACTAGCAATTATCCATTAGTATTTTCTGATTTCTAGGATTCTAGGACTAAAATGAATGAAATATAGAGCTTTTATGCACCCTTATAGAAAAACCATTAAATACAGGATTTTCTAAAGATTTCCATGAGGCATATGAACCCTGTTAATTACAAAAGCAACACCAGTAGTCTCAACTTGTACTGTTAGTATACATGAAGCAATATTTTGAAAGTTGTTTATACATCATAAATTAATTTTACATTGAAAATTTTTTTATCAATTAATTATTCTATTTAGTCTGTAAAACATTTAAATTGCCATGTTATGTGTCAAAGTGATAATATGGTGAGGGCTGAAATATATATTTTGGTCATAATAAAGTTTAAAATGTGATCAGCCACAAGTTATCTGATTATGGGGAGACCTCTTAAGTGAGTTAAGCCCCCATATCTTAGTATGGCAATAAGTATATATGTTAGATTAAATTTCGCTATATCCAAATGAGTCCTTAATTAGACAGAGATTAGTTTCACAACTAAGTCTTGTAAATTTAGATAAGTTACTTTTTAACCTATACCTATTACCATACCGTAGAAGATTTCAATCACTCTATTGAGTGCATGCCAGAAAATTCTGGTTTCGTGAGAAGACAATTAAAATTTAATTAGGCCGTACAATCACTACTATTATTTTGCATTAAAATCACTTTTATTATAAATATGAATCATATTATATAGTACTTCTAGATTAATATATATATATAACACACATTAAAATTCTACTCGAGCAGTATTAATTCATTTTAGAATATTTTAACAAAATCTCCTGATAACATTCTCAATTGCAATTTCACAATTCATTTTATCATTACAGTCAATTATACTAAATTCAATCATTAAGCTCTACTTCTAAATTAATTACCATGATATCATAATTATACAATCATTTGGTAGGTCAGTTTCTTTTAATTTTCCGTGGATCAGTTTGTTTTTGGATTAATTATTAATTACTTAATTCCGAAAGTACTATCATCAGTCTCTGAGGAGATATATAAAAAGTAAGAAATAACTCACCGATTTTTTTTCATCATTATCAGTCTTTACAAACAGATTAGAAGTAGCTTATTACCTTTAGGAAAGTTTATTTGTTGTATCAGTCTTTTGTATATGTCCATATCAAGTTCAATTTTGCCTTCGGGCTCCGCATTTGTCAGCTAGTGTCTGTTAGGCTAATTCCCTTCTGGCTTCTGATTTACAAATCCATTCCAAGTATTTGACATTCCAATTTTTTGATAAATCTCACAGGAATCCTTTTCTACCAGGTTCTGCTTCATCTATATTGAATACTGATGTAGATTGTTGCTCTGCGATAGTTATATAAAGTCATGTCTTTGATCAATCAATTTCCATAATCCATTTTGATAAACCTCGCAGGAATCTTTTTCTATCAGGTTTGGCTTTCATATATTTGAATTCTGAAGTAAATTATTGCTTCGCTGGATTTTTATAAAGTCTTTTCTATTAATCCTTGTAGAAGTTCAATTCCAAGATAGATCATATAAATCCTAAGAGCTGTTTTTAAAGCGACCATCTTCGTCACCTTCCACTATCAGAATCTTTTTCTTTTCATAAACTTCTCTAACACTCTGCACATCGAATAAGGGATGGGAGAGGGTAGAGTAGAAAGGACAGGGTCCTCCTTCTCCCCCGAATTTTATCCAACCACTTTCTTCTTTTTCTTACGAACGAACAGAAAACATATCTATCTCTCTATACTATCCTCTGCGTGTGTGGACACTATTATGGAGCTCCTAGCACTGAGTGCTGCATCTCCGAGGTGTTAGCATATCAATTCAGAAATTCATTGCTCCAAAGGGGCGGGGTCAAATGGGGCCAATTGGCCAGAGTTGAATTTAATTGGCCAGAGGCCTGGATGTTTTCTATTGGTCTGATCATTTGAAGGTAGCAAAGTGAAGTGTAGCAAAAGATGTTTTGTAGTTATCTCAGATCTTAAGATCTTAAAATTAGAATTAATATATATTAATATATGTTAATACATATTTGATCTGTTACATGGAATGTCACGATTTTAATTTTTGAAAATATAACGAAAGCACAAGTCTCAATCCTCCCACCAAAAAAAAGGGGGCCACGAGCTGATTTTTTTTTTTTTGATTTCAGACTCCATTAATGTTTGAAGTAATTCTTTAGTTATTATAAGTGGTAGTAAACCTCGGACGCTTCCGGAACTTCCAGTGATGAGGGTCATAAACTTTAAGGTTTTGCATTTCAGGATTTGGTATGTTGGGTATGTTGTTATAAAAGTTGGTAGCTAATTTTTGGATTTCTTTTTTTATGGTTTTAATTTGAAAGTCATTGTGTATCACTTCGTTCCGGAGGAATCTGGGGGCTTTACGGATGGATCTCAGAGTTTTGTTTTGTACGATTTGTAATTTTCCCATAGATGTATTTGATGCATATCCCCATATCATGGCTCCGTAGAGCATGATAGGCCTGAGTGCGGTTTTGTACAATAAAATTTTGTTTTTAAAGTTGACATGAGGGGAATGAAGAATGGTATATAGCGCTGCTCTGGCAACATGGAATTTTTTGATAGTTTTATCAATATGAGTATTCCAGCTCAATTTACTGTCAAAATGTAAGCCCAGGTATTTACATGTTTTGACATAATTAATTGGAGTGTTGTTAATAATAATTGGAGGGGGAAGGGGTTTCTTTTTCCTTGTGAAGATTATGCAGCTCGTTTTTTTTTCATTAATTTTGATTTTCCATTTTTGAAACCAGGCGGAAAGTGTGTTCATGTGTGATTGGAGGCGTGAGCGTACGAAATTAAAATTTGAGGATCTGGTGTATATGGCTGTATCGTCCGCGTATAGTGCAATGTTGGTTTTGTCTGAGTGGGGTATATCATTTATGTAAAGGTTAAATAACGTCGGGGCCAATTGGGAGCCCTGTGGGACCCCGGCGCGAATGGATCTGTAAGTGGCGTAGGTGTTGTTGTAGCGGACTGTAAAGGATCTCTGGCGAAGGTAAGAATGTATGAGATGTATTACCGCATCTGGCAGGTTTAGCTGAATTAGTTTGTATATTAAAGCTTCTAACCATATGCGGTCAAACGCCTTCGGCACGTCAAGATGCCAGTTGTTAGTCCCGAGTTCATTCCTTCCGAGATGAACTCCGTAACACGTAACAACTGGTGTGTTGTAGCGTGTTGTGGGCGGAAGCCAAATTGCTGTGGGATGATGATATTTCTGGTGTTGAGTTCAAGTTTAATGCGAGTGTGAATGATACGCTCAGTAAGTTTACTAATTGTGTTAAGGAGACTGATAGGGCGGTAACTTTGAGGGGAAGTGGGCTTTTCGCCTGGCTTCAAAATGGGGATGATTACGGCTGCTTTCCATTCTTTAGGGAAGTATTTGAATTTGAAAATTGCGTTAATAAGAAGGGTGAGATAAAATATAATGTTAATTGGCAGTGATTTGATGGCTTTATTATTAATGTTATCGTTGCCAGGGGCTTTTCTCTTTTTTAAGTTTTTGATTTCGTGTAGAACCTCACTGGGGGTGGTAGGGGCTATCTGATTGGTCGGTGTTTTTCCCATGTAATCCTTGACATAGTTTTTAATATACTTTTCAAATTCAGGGATGTTGATGGTTGGGAGCTCAGACTTCGATCGTTGGGAGCTCAGACTTCGAAGTGTGAGGTTGTGATTTTGCGAAGCTGCTGCTTTTACCTTGTGGTGACTTTCTTGCTTACGCTTGGGCGTGTTATATCAAGTTACGATAGAACACGTCGGGCTAAGTAATTATCATCTTTATTGTGTGCGGATTTCCGCCATTTTGTGCTTTTCGTGCTATCTCAACTTTGGATTTACCACGTGTGCCTTACACGTGGTAGTGACTTTTTGGATTGCTCTCAACTGACGTTATGGATTTGGACAAGGATCATCTGGAGCTTACGAGGATTACTGCAAGTGAGCTTGATGGAGATTGTGCTCGGCCTCTCAAGGATGCCATGAACTTATACAGCGACTCTCTGCCGCAGGATGGATCGTGTTTCACGTGGCCAACTGATGTGATGCAAGTCGTCAACTTCTTAGGACTGGTTATCTACACGCTGACTCTGCATATCAGGGATATGCTCAAGAATGGACTCATCGAACTGGAACAGGACCAAGTCTCCCGGATTATAGGTTCGTTCAATTTTGTGTATTCTTTTCTGTCTTACCGTGACATGACTAAATTTATGGATAGTGAAATGTACGTAATCTTTAAATCACTTGAGGATAGTAATGTATGTGTTAGTAATGTTGTAGTTAAAGCTAAACTGCTAGAAATAGGATTAATTGATGAAATTAAACTTTCTGACAAAACTGAAACGGTTGTAAATCCATGTAAAAGGCCTAGGATAGAGGAGTCTCCCACTAAGGGAACGCCTACTAAAAACCAGGATGAAAACTTAAAATCTAGTGATAGTGTTGTAAATGAAAAGGTTAGGGATAGTGTTGTAACTGAAAATGAAAATGTTAGAACTAGGACTTATGCTGAAATTGCTGCACAACCTGTGCAGTTTAAAAGTGCACCTAAACCTAAAGCGGTTGAAAATAGTAATGTTATGAATGTAGAAAAAAAAGAACCAAAAGCAGAGTGTTTCTTCATAAAGTTTAGAGACAACTACCAGGCTCTCCTTAAAAAGCTAAATGAAATTACAGAAAATAAAGTATCTGGAAAATTGACAGGAGATATGCTCAAACTGATACCCAATGACGCTGACTCCTATAGGGTTGTTCAGCGCCATTTGTCTAGCGAGAAAATCCCCTTCCATAGTTTAAACCTCAAAACTGAAAGGCCGAAAAAGGTAGTTTTGAAGGGGCTACCAACCAGCTATGACATTGAGGAGATAAAATTGACTCTAACATCCAATGGATTAGATGTAGTCCGGGTTTCTCAACTGAGAAACACCAAAACCAGATTACCCCTGCCGATCTTTTTAGTCAGCCTTAGGCCTACCGATGACTGGCAGAGGGTCTACAGACTCACAAGATTAGGGTACTTGGCTGTGAAGGTAGAGGCCTTCAGAGCTAGGGGCTTTAAAATTTGCTACCGGTGCCAGCAATTCAACCACTCATCTGAGAACTGCAGTATGCCGCCAAAGTGCCTGAAGTGTGGTGAAGGACACTTCACACGAGACTGCCAGAGACCTAGGACAGAGAAGGCGACGTGTGCAAACTGCAATGGAGACCACCCGGCGAACTTCAGGCAATGCCCGAAGAACCCCTGGAACAAGGGAAAGGCACCGGGGTATGCCCCCCCTCCCCCAAAAAATCAGATACCCCCTTGGAGGCAAAAGGCCCTCGGACCAAACCCCCAGGCACCCCCTCAGGGCTCCTCGCACATAGTGCCACAGTTAAACAGGCACCAACCTACAGCACCTACCAGATCGGTGCAAGAGCAGGCCCCCAAACCTTCGACCTCCAGAGAATTGACTCTGGAGGAAGTTAGAGCAGCTACAGCTGCAATTAAAAAGAGATCGGAGTTAGAAAAAGCCAGACAGGCAAAGGAGGCAAAGGATAGACTGGATGGGAAAGTTAAGGAATGGAAAGATACTAAACGAGTCAGGGAGGAAGAAGAGCTCGCGCAAACCCAGCTGTTAGCTAAAACGGATGGAAAAAAACAAAAAACTATCGAGTTCCAAAAGGACACTCACAAAAAAGTGCAAACCGCGGTTGAGGCTGAGGAAATGGAAGCCGAGACTGAACATGCTGATATATCTGATGCTGAAAAGATGGAGGATATCCTCAACCTCATCAGAGGATTTATCAGCATGTTTAATCTAGACGACATAAAACGTCTGTTGATGCAGTTCGCAGAACTAGTGCAAAAAAAGAGCGATCCAATGGTAATGGTCTTTGAGGCCCTTAAAATAATCGCGGATTTTAAAAGTAACAGTGAGAATCAAACCCGTCATGGCTAGGTCCCAAAAAGAATCCTTTAAAATAATATTTTGGAATGCGAACGGCATATCTCCAAGAATAAATGAACTTAGGAACTATGTGAACGAAAATGAAGTAGACGCCTTATTAATTCAGGAAACTAAAGTTAGAGAAAGTAAAAAACTAAACATAGCCAACTACTCTGGTTATCATAATCTTAGCTCAAATACTAATGCTAGAACGCCCCATGGAGGAACAGCAATATACATTAAAAGAAATATTCCTCACGAGGAACTAAAAAGCATAAATCTTCAAAGTATAGAAAATACTAGTATAAAAATTAAAATTAATAATACTAGCCCGTTTATCCTAACCTCAACATATGTCAAAAATATGAGTAGGGTAGATGTAGCTGCGCAACTGGAACTGCTTTTCGCGCAATATCCAAACACGATACTCGCAGGCGACTTCAACGCACACCATCGAGCGTGGGGCTGTAGGAGAGCCAATTCACGCGGTACACAGATACACAGACTGCTGAACACTACAAACACTAACATTATTGTACCGTCGACACCAACCTGCTTCTCAGGCGCCAACGGCTCATTCATAGACTTTGTCCTAACGCGGAACATAGATTACGCTCACACTATTAGTACCCTGGATGAATTTGACTCGGATCATCTACCGGTACTGGTGACATTCGACCTGAACACGCCTCTTCCAGCCTCTTTGGGACAAGAGAGGGTCAACTGGGAAGTATTCAAAAGAGCACTCTTCGAGCCGCACTTAGCAGTACCTAACATAATGAGCACGGCGGATATTGACTCTGCCACGCACACACTCACAACAGAAATCAAGAGAGCAATTGCCTCTGCTACAACACATCGTGAGTCTCCAAAAATGCCCACACTTTCCCACCATGTCAAACAATTAGTCAGGCAAAGGAATAGAATACGTAAGACATGGCAGGCTAACAGAGACCCCGCCCTTAAAAGGGAGCTTAACAGACTCACGTGCAAAGTCAGGGAAAAAATTGTCGCAGAAAAGCAGCAACAGTATAAAGAACTAATCGAATCCCTTAGCCCAGAAGACGTATCGCTCTGGCAATTCGCAAAAAGACTCAGGAAACCTCAAATTAAGCTCCCGCCACTAATAGATGGTGCTAAAATCGCGTACTCAGACGAGGAAAAAGCCGAGGCGCTCGCAAGCCATTATGAAAAACAATTCCAACCAAACCACGATCTAATGTGTCAGGACACCCTAAGAATGGTTAGTCAAACTTTAAATAACTTCAGGAATTCCCCAGTAACGGCTGAGATTGACCCAGCTACCCCGCAGGAGATAGTAGAAATTATTAAAAATCTCAAAAACCGTATAAGCCCAGGGCACGACAAAATCAGAAATATTGCGGTTAAAAACCTACCCTTAAACGTAATATGTTACTTGACTATCTTAATAAATAAAATATTAAAACTAAACTATTTCCCCAAAGAATGGAAGGAAGCGATAATTATAACAATCCATAAGCCTGGTGAGGATGCCACAATTCCAGCCAACTACAGACCAATTAGCTTGCTACCGACACTTAGTAAAATTACTGAGAAAATTATTCTTAAGAGACTGAACACGCACCTTAGTGAGAATGACATTATCATTCCGGAGCAGTTTGGATTTCGGCCAAAGCACTCCACCACTCATCAATTGCTGAGAGTGGTAGAGTACATATCTTCTGGTCTCAATAACAAGACACCCACAGCTGCGATTTTTCTGGACATACAAAAAGCCTTTGATAAAGTATGGCACTGTGGATTAGCGTACAAATTGATCACTTTAAAAGTCCCTGACGCTCTTGTCAAACTTTTAATCTCATACTTAAATAACAGACACTTTCAAGTCAGAGTAGGAGGTAACTTATCTACACCCAAGCTCATTAAAAGTAGTGTACCGCAAGGTTCTATCCTGGGCCCGACACTCTTTAACATATACCTGAACGACATCCCTAGGACTCGAAACACAGAGCTGGCACTCTATGCAGACGACAGTGCGATACTTGCAAAACACCCCTATGTCTCAGTAATGCACAGACAGCTACAACAACACTTAGACATACTCCAAACTTGGCTGGAAAAATGGCGAATAAAATTAAACCCCAATAAATGTCATTGGATTTATTTCTCTAGAAAACGTAAACTTCCGCCGCCTCTGTACATAAACAACCATGCCCTAAAAGCGGAAAAATCTACTAAATACCTAGGTGTAACGATAGATTCCCACCTAACCTGGAAACAGCACGTAACGAACTTAATCAAAAAAGCGTACATGGCCACAGGAGCCTTATACCCAATGATAGGAAACGGAAATCTAAGTTATCAAAATAAACTTCTAATTTATAAATCGGTCATCCGCCCGGGAATGCTGTATGCAGCACCCGTATGGGGATATGCCTGTAAAACTACAATAGACCTCCTAGAGACAAAACAAAACAAAATCCTACGGATTATCAGGAAAGCTCCCAGGTACTTAAGAAACTCGGTAATTAGGAATGACTTCAAAATAAAAACTGTTAGAGCCCAAATTAAAAAGCTAGCGCTTAAATTTTACAGAAATTTGCCATCCGTCCCAAACGAACTGTTATTCAATCTGCATGACTATGATCATCGCAAGGCCAAATCTCGTAAGAGACCCCGCGCTGTTCTAAACATCGATAATCGGAATTAAAAGATCCCACCTCAAACATCTGATTTTTAAATAAAACTCGCGACTTTTATTTTATAAAAAAAATATTCTAAACTCTAAACTGCCAAAACGCTAGGTAACCCTTAGATCTGCATCAACCCCCCAAACTGCTTAAACTCTAAATGTGCAACAAACTGCCACACTAGGAGCTAGGACAAATAATAAAAAGTAGTAAATAAAAACCTCGAACCTCCAATTAGGGTCACTGAATTAATGTCACAGTTTGACGATAAGAACCACATATTGAAACTGGAGATTAAAGGCGCTTCGCGCCTGGTGCTCTGTCTTGTACGACACTACTACAAGGATGTTGATAACATCTTGCCGCAGGGGCCCCACCCACCGCCGGAGCTGCTAAGCCTGCTACGGTTAAGCGCCACGAGGAAGGACCACGTGGAACTTCAACAACGGATATGGACACTTCTACCTCTGAGATGGATGATAATTCAAAGATGGATGAACATATTATGGACAGTGAGAGACTTTTCACCGGCATAAAAGATGCAAAGTACATGCTGAAGAAGATCACCAGCGCTGATGGACGCCAAGCCTTAATGGACTCTCTGACCAACATGGAAATGCTCCTAGACGGACTGGTGAAAAAACATAATATACCAAGATATGGTAAGCCCTGTCGGAGGCCTTCCCCCGGCAGTTATTCTCTTGCTTCTTCTTCCCAAACTTTACCTACCAACTCCTTGACCAGACCAGTAGATAGGGATGTTAATGTAAATGTAAATAGTGTAAATATGCTCAAAAATGTAAATAGTCTTGATAATGTACATAATGCAAATTGTGATAATAATGCTGTAAATAATGTTGAAAATGCCGCTAACGGCAGTCAGGCTACTAAAAAACACCCACGTGGTGCAGATGATGAGGGGTTTATGGTGCCTCCTAAGAGGCATACAGCCAGTAGAAAATCCGCCCTACTGCTTGACAACCCCCCCCCCCTGCTAAACTCGACTGGAGTGTTGAACCAGATGTCCCGGCCCCTGACGCCGAAAATGTAAATGCCAATGCTAATAATGTTGTCAGGAAAGAACGTCCCCCCCCCCTTCTTTATTGCCGTAACGACCAACTGGTCGCAGCTCATGCAAGATTTAAACAACGAAGTGGAAAACCTTAATAGTAAACTCACCAACTCTGGTGACTTCCTGAAAGTGCATGTCAGCAGTAGGGAAGATTATTTAAAGATCCAAAAATTTCTTCTGAACAACAAGGTGGAGTTCAAATCATACTTATTAGATGAGCAAAAACCTTTAAAAATAGTGATCAGAGGTCTCCCCAACTGCACTAAAACAGCGGAGATTATGAGTGAACTCGAATACCTAGGCTACAAGGCCATTAGCGCCACTCAATTAGCGAGAGGTCCCAAGACAAACAGGGTCACGATGCCGCTGTTCTATGTGCAGTTGCAAAAAACCCCCCAAAATGAAAATATTTATAAAATGTCTAATTTGTTCCATACCACTGTTAAAATTGAAAAATATCGTGGCCAGAAGCAGGTCACACAATGTTTTAGGTGTCAGTCGTTTTTCCACACGAGCAACGGCTGTCACCTGCCACCTAATTGTGTAAAATGCGCACAGGCGCACCTAACCAAAGATTGTTTAAAAGCCCCAGAGGCTCCTTGTAAATGTGTCAACTGCGGAGGAGCGCATCCCGCCTCCTACCGCAGTTGCCCACGCTTTCCCAAATATAAAGCTGCCCCCCCCCGTACTTCGAACTCCACCTTCGGAAGAAAGCTGGTCAACGACCAGCGCTCTTTTGCCAGCGTTACGGAAGGACGTAGCGAGGGTACCAAAAAGACGCCTAGCGTCACTCCTAAATTAACAGCGCCCCAGGGAGCATCCAATAATATCGCTGAAGACGATTTTCTAAATTATCTATTCCGTTTTGAAGATCGTTACGGAATAGATGTTACAAACAGGGCATTCAAGAATGCCCTACCTTCTATGCGGTCTGCTCCGACCGAAATCGATAGGATTCATGTTCTGTACGAGAGCATCTTCGCTCTCGTCAGTACAGGTTAACCCCCCCCCCCCTCGGCCATGGTTGTGCCCTTGAAAAACTTGAAGGATCTTACCATTGGCATCTGGAATGCCAATGGACTCAAAGGTAAAATCTGTGAAGCTAGGGACTTCTGTATAGCATATAACTTAGATCTGTTTTTGGTCCAAGAGACCCACTTCAGACCAGGGAACTCCTGCAAGATTGCTAACTACGAGCTTTACAATGACGACAGGCCTCTAGCTAGCAATCAATATGCCAGCGGCGGCACAGCTATCTACGTGCGTAGTTGCATTCCGCATTCTCGGGTGTCCCCCCCCCCCCTGCGGGCGGGTGAGGCCACCGTTATTCAAGTTATGTTGCCAAATAATCCGGTTTTGACCATTGCGTCAGCCTACTTCTCGCCTCTGCTGAGTGATGGGCCTGTCATTACGGACCTAAAGTCCCTCTTCAGGATTTCGCCCCATGCAATAGTTGCTGGTGACTTCAATGCTAAGCATCAAGCTTGGAACTGCCCACGTGCTAATAGCCGTGGCTTCAAGTTGAAACGCTGGGCTGACGATCACAAGCTAGACATCGTCGCTCCAGCTGAACCTACGCACATGGAAGCTGTCATCGACATTGCGGTCACCAGCAACATCCCATATACATATTGCATGGAGGCATTTAACGAACTTCCATCTGATCATCTCCCGGTTATCTACACTCTGGAGCTGAATAAATTCTGCCTGAATAGCTGTGCGAAGCTCAGAACCAACTGGGGAAAATACAAGAGCCTCTTGGCAAGTGAGTTGCCCCCCCCCCCCCCGTAGACAGTTCCATAGACCGGTTGGACGAGGAGGTTGACAAGCTAGAGCGCATGCTCCGTGATGCTTACTCCGCGTCCTCCCGGCCTAGAAGTACAAAGGTCGACTTCTATAAGCTTCCTCCAGATATCAGGGAGATGATCAGAGACAGAAATCGTCTTAGGAAGGAATGGCAGGCCAGCAGAGACCCGGACCTTAAGCGCGAGCTTAACTTCAAAAGATCGCAAGTTAAGTCGCGCATTAAGGAATTTCCACGTGCACGATGGAACACGTATGTTGAGTCCTTAACGACTGAAGACAACACAATTTGGAGGGCAACCTCCCTTATTCGTAGGCATAAAACACACATACCGACCTTGGTTGGTCCTAACTGCAGGGCCACCTCTAACACACAAAAGGCTGAACTACTGGCAGACAGTCTTAGAAGTCAGTTTGAACCTCACCACGACGTAATTGATCCTAGGACAGTTGCGATCGTGGATGCCAAGGTTGAACAGTTCATCTCCACACCTACTCAATTTTCATTGACAGATGTCACCCCTGGTGAACTAATCCCACGTATTCTAAAATTAAAAAAGAACAAGGCTCCTGGGAAAGATCTTATTTCTTCTTGCATGCTCAAGAACCTTCCTAGACTCCTTCTCATCTATATTTCTAAGCTCTTTAATCTTCTACTCCGAGCCAACTACTTTCCTCGGGCCTGGAAGGTGGCCATTGTGGCCCCCCTCCCCAAGCCCGGTCTAGACCTCTCTCTACCTGTAAACTATCGACCTATCTCCCTTCTCTCTGCTCTTTCTAAGCTCTTCGAGTTTGTGGTTATGCGGCGTCTGGATGAGTACTGCGACCTGAAGAACCTTCTGATTCCTGAACAATATGGGTTCAGGAAACGCCATTCCACGCAGCATCAGTTGCTTCGGGTCGTTGAACTCGTCCATGAGGCTCGCAGCAAACAGGAGAGCACTACTATTGTCTTTCTCGATCTACAGAAGGCGTTTGATAAGGTGTGGATAAACGGATTGTTGTTCAAACTTATCAAACGCTCCTTCCCTCCTGATATCATCAAGCTTCTTCACTCGTACCTAACGGAGCGCAGCTTCGTGGTACGAGTATCTAACCTTCTCTCTTCTCCCAGGAGCATTCTCAGCGGGGTCCCACAAGGCTCTCTTGTAGGACCCAAACTGTTCAACCTATATATTAACGACCTGCCAAACTCCCCCGGTGTCGCACTTGGCCTCTATGCTGACGACACGGCCTTCATCACACATCACAAACAGACACAAGTCGTGCACGAAACCTTACAAGAGTATTTAAACTCCTTGACGCAATGGTTAACGAAATGGAGGATTAAGGTTAACGTGGGTAAGTGTGCCGCCGTGATCTTCCCCCCCCCCTCGGCAAACCCCTTCCGCTAATTTAATTCTGAATAATCAGCCAATTCCCTGGCAAGCTAGATACAAGTACCTAGGCGTGTACTTGGATTCAAAATTAACGTGGGACTCTCACATCTCTGAAACATGCAAGAAAGTGAGAGCCTCACTTGTCCGTTTATACCCCCTTTTGGCTAGAAATAGCCGCCTGTCCATGCGTAATAAGTTATTGCTATACAAGTCCTGCATACGTCCAATTATGACGTACGGAGTCCCGATCTGGGGCACCGCAGCGGAGACTCACCTTAGGAAGCTTCAAGTTATTCAGAACAACGCTCTGCGTGCATTTGCAGATCTTCCGAGCTACGTCCAGTTAGAAGTATTGCATAAAGACCTCAATATTAGGCCTTTTTTGGAACATGTTAAAAATTTAGCTACCAAATTTCTTGGAGGTCTGAGTAGCGTTAATAATCCTACTTTAGACAGTATCCCACGCTATCATCCCCGTAACTCGAAGGCGCGCAAGCGCCCTCGGTCGTTACCGGGGAGACCGGTGAGGGATATTTACCTCCGCAGCAAGCGGAGCCGTCTAGAATAGTTTTATCTGCTCTCCTTTTTATTGGCGCATACTTTTAACCATTTCCGTCCCCTCCCTTGCTTTTGGGAACTCGCGAAGTTGACCAGCACTTATATATATTAAGTACTTGTAGATCTAATATGACTCAGGCTCAAGGCCCTGCACCCTTCGGGGCGCAACTCTATCTCCCCCCCCTTTTATCTACGCTGCAGGCAGCCCGCTGGGGCCCTGCTCTTTCACCTCTGAAGACTCGGGAGGTAGGAGGCGTGACCTCGGTCGCGCCCCCCCCCCCCGAGCACCCTTTTAGTTTTAAATTCTATGCTTCTATTCCTTACTTTCTGAACTTCTTTCCTTTTCGCCCGAGGTTTAAAGGGAGGCTATTGCCTCTCCTGGGTACCTCGCTAACCCCGTCCTTGAGTAACTTGAGTTGATAACATCTTCATCATCTTATCTTACACATTCGGGGTCCATGTGAGGAGGTGTACGGTCGTCTAGTGCTCCGCTCCTGCTTACCACGTGTTCCTGCTCACCACGTGCTACACTTGTTTGTCCATGCTTGTTCTGCTTAGGCTTGCAACATGGCAGAGGGTGTAAGTACCGTATTTTCATCGAATGCCAAGACAACGAATTCTCTCAGCTGGGCTGAGACTATGGATATCCATGACAAAAAGACTTCTGATGCTGCCAAGGCTGACTTCAAAGAATTTGTATCTGCTGCTATTTATGCTGATTCCTACGCCAAATGGGTGAAATCCAAGGGAGCAAGCCTCGCCATGCCTATGATTAAAGAAAACCTTGCCTACTTCAGAGCCTATGATTTTGTCATCCGCAAGATGGAGATAGACCTGGAAACGAGTGACATCTCCTTTGAAAGTGCCATGCAGTTAAAGAAACTTCTTACAGGTATTATTTCTGATTGTTCTGAGATGGCCAGAAGTCCCCTTACTGAAGTTCTTATTAAGCTTGATTCTTATGATAGCATCACCACCCTGCTTAAGGAATGCGATACTAAATCAGAGGAAGAAATTTTTCTAAATTTTAAACATAGCTATTTTAACAAAATTGAAGGATTTAAATATCAGGCTCCCAGTAAGAAACTTAAAAAGAATGATGAGGATCCCGCGGTTAGCACTCCTAGTGAGCCGGTCCCCGTTGTAAATAAATTTCAAGCACTTAATGCAGACTCGGTCGAAATGACTGATAGCTCCCCCCCCCCCCCTGTTAAAGAAAGGGTCTCGTCCTTTTATGTGGACTCCACAAGTGATTGGGGAGCCCTCATAGAGGACTTAAACAATAATATTCTCAGTAATAAAATACAAGGTTTTCTTTCGGGAAGGGTGATTAGGCTGACTCCTGGGTCCGTTGAGGACTTCAGGAGGCTGCAGAGTCACCTGACTCAAAGTAAAATTCCCTTCAGCTCCCTTAACTTGAAAAAAGATCGACCAAAAAAAGTTATAATTAAAGGTCTCCCTGCTAATGCTAACGTAGAAAATATTAAAACTTCCCTGTTAAATAAAGGCTTCCAAGTAGACAGGATTACCCAGCTCCGTGGTAGGAGCGATAGGGCTCTCCTCCCCATATTCTTGGTCGGTCTTGTGCCGGCTGAGAAATGGGAGAAAATCTATGATATAGATAACATATTAGGTATGCAAATCCAGATTAAAAACTTCATCTCACGCGGAATAAAAATGTGCTATAACTGCCAGGGATTTAATCATCATTCAGACCAGTGTTCTCTTCCTTCCCGCTGCCTAAAATGTGGCGAAAATCACCAAACACGCGAATGCGAAAAATCCCTTGAAACCCCGGCCAAATGTGCCAACTGCAACGGTAGTCACCCCGCTAACTTTCGTAATTGCCCTCAAAACCCCTGGAACCGTAAAAAGTTCCAGGCGCCCACTAATAACACTTCTAAACCTAAAGCTCCCCCCCCCCCCCATCAATACTGATGAGGATAACTTCCCGGCTCTGCCAACTAAAAACTCCCCCTCTGCCCAGGCTGCATGGACAAATGACAAGACGGATACAGGAAAATCCGCAGATCATTCGTCCCACGAGCAGCCTGGAAAGAATGGGCCTCAGTCCTCAAATCTGTTTATGCAATTCATAGAGTTTTATAAAGAAATGGAAAAAATATTCGACCTTAAAAATGTTCAAAACATCCTTAAACAAATCTTAAAAATTTTCAAATCCGACGAATCTCCCGTCGAACAGCTTTTTCAAATTGTCAGCATGCTTGCTGAACTAAAAAAACCTATCTCCCCCCAAAACTGAGTTTTTCTTTTTTTTTTTTTTTTTTTTTTTTTTTTTTTTTTTTTTTTTTGGCTGGTCATCTTGGTATTTCAGTTTGTTACCTGTAGCACCGGCAGTCTGCCCTTCAGTAAATCATCTTTGCAGACTCAGCAGATCATTTCCTACTGGATGCGTGGAGATCTTTTCTACTGGCTACCCGTAACCCCGCCCACTTGGGGCCGGGACTTCTTCGATCTGAACGAGAAACAGGAAAAGACATAGTTGCAGACAAGTGATCAAAGCCCGAAGATTAAAGCAAATTTATTTGCTAGGCGCTTCAAGTGTGACAATTTGACATACAGGGATGTTGATAATATCATACATAAAGACTTTAAAATTAAAACCATAAAACATGCTATCAAAAAACAGTCAATAAACTTTTTCAAAAACATCCCTAAAATTCCAAATGAATCCCTGTTTTGCTTACAAGACTACGACCCACGGGCAAACAAAAAGCGTCCCCGTGCAGTTCTATATGAACCACCCTAAGCATTGCTTCTAATTTCGTCTTCCCATTCTGCTTATTGTGCAAACTTAGTGGATTAAATATTTTAATACAACTTAAATTTTCTGCATCTAATCAATAAATTTCCCCCCCGTCATATATTCTAACGATATATGGCAGCTTGTGGTATCTCCACTCGGCACTAGATGGCAGCACCGCTGCATCTTAGTTTTCAAATTGCCCTTCCAATAAGGAAGGTATGGACAAGGCTGTCCATGTCAAAGGTTATATTCAGATCTCATAAGCTCATATGATGGCAAAATATACACAAATATTATCCACAGATTGGAGGTAAAAGCCTTCGGGCTAGGCACTCCTGCACGGCTATTACATCACCTCGGCAGGGTTGTTGATATCATTGTTAGGGGAGAATTGATTTTCATAGTTATTAGCTAAAATATTTGCGATTTCATCATTTTTATGGGTAGGTCCGTTGGGCGTATCGAAGTGGGAGGTTTTCTGGCTACGATTTTTTAACTTTTTGTAGAAAGTCCATAATGAGTTGTCCTCAGTGTTCAGAGAGCTGATGTATTGTTTCCATGTAGCCTGTTTATGTTTGTATATTTTAATTTTAATGGTTTTGTTAATAGAGTTGAGTTTGCGTTTGAGGGAGGGGTGTTTTGTAATCTGCCATGCTCTGCGTAGTTTATTACGTTCTTGTTTGATTTTTTTGATTTCAAAGGGAAGTTTAAGGTTCGAGGTGGGGGGGGGGGAGTATTTGGTAGAGGCCGCAATGGCATTATGTATTTCGTTTTTAAGTGTCAGGGCGTTTTTGTCTATGTCTTCAACTGTATGGTAATTAGCAAATATGAGTCTATTGTTGGAGAGGGTACGTTTAAAATTATTCCAATTGGTAGTTTTGATGGCGGGTGGGATAGGGACATTATGAGTGAGGAAAAATGTAAGTTTAACTGGGAGGTGGTCGGAGCTGAGGTCATTTATCGTTATAATTTCATGCGGGTAGGGGATGTTATTGGTTAGGGCGAAGTCGATTGTAGAGTCCTGTGTATTAGCATTAAGGTGGGTGTGGGTAAATGGGAAGATATGTCTGATATTGTTGTCCTGTATATAGTCGTTAATTTGTCTGCCATATTTATTTCTGTATCTACAATTCCAGTTCCCATGTCGGGCATTAAAGTCCCCCATGAGTATGGTGCTGTCTTCCAGATCAAACATTGCGGATAGATCACTGTCGATGTTATGAGATGGTTTATTTGCAGAGTAGTGCTTGGCATATACAGAGCCTATATTTATGGGTGGAGCACTGGGGAGTTAGGTTGGCTAGGGTATGTTCAATAATATTAGTATTGATATTTGGGACTGGGCTATGCTGTATGGGGTTTTTTATGTAAATGGCAGTGCCTCCCGTTTTATTTTTTATAGAATTGGGTCTGGGGGTGTGATATAGGCAGTAGTTCGGTATGTTGATTTTGTTTGTTTCAGGCGTGAATATTTCTTGTACCAGAATGATATGAGGATTATGCGTTATTGTAAAGTCCCTGAGTTCATTGATTTTGTGCCCTAGGCCGTTTGCGTTCCACGATATGATCGTGAGCGCTTTGGGAGGGGGGATAGCATTCATGGAAGTGGGTTATTTTTTTGATTTAAATATTTATCGATAAGTACCAGAATTTCTAGTCCCTTATCGATAATGGATTGGTTAGTTAGAAATATTTGCTTGATGTCAATGAAAAAATTTTTGATCAGATTCATGTTTAGGTTTAGGTTTAGATTTTGCATAATACTATTTATTTCTTTGAAGATTGCGATGATGTCTTTTATTGAGAAGTTAGTTCCATTTTCTTCATTATTATTAATGGGAGGATTGGTATTTGTGTTGTAATATAGTTGGGGTTCGTTGGATTGAGAGTTGCAAGGTTGTGAGGCGGTTTCTCTCTGCTCTGACTGTTTTCTATTGGTTGTTTCTGCTATCCACTCTGTCTGTTTTCTATTGGTTGTGCCTGCTATCAAAGTTTGGGTTGCTGGTTCTGCAATAGTAGTAGTGTCGTACAAGACAGAGCACCAGGCGCGAAGCGCCTTTAATCTCCAGTTTCAATATGTGGTTCTTATCGTCAAACTGTGACATTAATTCAGTGACCCTAATTGGAGGTTCGAGGTTTTTATTTACTACTTTTTATTATTTGTCCTAGCTCCTAGTGTGGCAGTTTGTTGCACATTTAGAGTTTAAGCAGTTTGGGGGGTTGATGCAGATCTAAGGGTTACCTAGCGTTTTGGCAGTTTAGAGTTTAGAATATTTTTTTTTATAAAATAAAAGTCGCGAGTTTTATTTAAAAATCAGATCTTTGAGGTGGGATCTTTTAATTCCGATTATCGATGTTTAGAACAGCGCGGGGTCTCTTACGAGATTTGGCCTTGCGATGATCATAGTCATGCAGATTGAATAACAGTTCGTTTGGGACGGATGGCAAATTTCTGTAAAATTTAAGCGCTAGCTTTTTAATTTGGGCTCTAACAGTTTTTATTTTGAAGTCATTCCTAATTACCGAGTTTCTTAAGTACCTGGGAGCTTTCCTGATAATCCGTAGGATTTTGTTTTGTTTTGTCTCTAGGAGGTCTATTGTAGTTTTACAGGCATATCCCCATACGGGTGCTGCATACAGCATTCCCGGGCGGATGACCGATTTATAAATTAGAAGTTTATTTTGATAACTTAGATTTCCGTTTCCTATCATTGGGTATAAGGCTCCTGTGGCCATATACGCTTTTTTGATTAAGTTCGTTACGTGCTGTTTCCAGGTTAGGTGGGAATCTATCGTTACACCTAGGTATTTAGTAGATTTTTCCGCTTTTAGGGCATGGTTGTTTATGTACAGAGGCGGCGGAGGTTTACGTTTTCTAGAGAAATAAATCCAATGACATTTATTGGGGTTTAATTTTATTCGCCATTTTTCCAGCCAAGTTTGGAGTATGTCTAAGTGTTGTTGTAGCTGTCTGTGCATTACTGAGACATAGGGGTGTTTTGCAAGTATCGCACTGTCGTCTGCATAGAGTGCCAGCTCTGTGTTTGGAGTCCTAGGGATGTCGTTCAGGTATATGTTAAAGAGTGTCGGGCCCAGGATAGAACCTTGCGGTACACTACTTTTAATGAGCTTGGGTGTAGATAAGTTACCTCCTACTCTGACTTGAAAGTGTCTGTTATTTAAGTATGAGATTAAAAGTTTGACAAGAGCGTCAGGGACTTTTAAAGTGATCAATTTGTACGCTAATCCACAGTGCCATACTTTATCAAAGGCTTTTTGTATGTCCAGAAAAATCGCAGCTGTGGGTGTCTTGTTATTGAGACCAGAAGATATGTACTCTACCACTCTCAGCAATTGATGAGTGGTGGAGTGCTTTGGCCGAAATCCAAACTGCTCCGGAATGATAATGTCATTCTCACTAAGGTGCGTGTTCAGTCTCTTAAGAATAATTTTCTCAGTAATTTTACTAAGTGTCGGTAGCAAGCTAATTGGTCTGTAGTTGGCTGGAATTGTGGCATCCTCACCAGGCTTATGGATTGTTATAATTATCGCTTCCTTCCATTCTTTGGGGAAATAGTTTAGTTTTAATATTTTATTTATTAAGATAGTCAAGTAGCATATTACGTTTAAGGGTAGGTTTTTAACCGCAATATTTCTGATTTTGTCGTGCCCTGGGCTTATACGGTTTTTGAGATTTTTAATAATTTCTACTATCTCCTGCGGGGTAGCTGGGTCAGTCTCAGCCGTTACTGGGGAATTCCTGAAGTTATTTAAAGTTTGACCAACCATTCTTAGGGTGTCCTGACACATTAGATCGTGGTTTGGTTGGAATTGTTTTTCATAATGGCTTGCGAGCGCCTCGGCTTTTTCCTCGTCTGAGTACGCGATTTTAGCACCATCTATTAGTGGCGGGAGCTTAATTTGAGGTTTCCTGAGTCTTTTTGCGAATTGCCAGAGCGATACGTCTTCTGGGCTAAGGGATTCGATTAGTTCTTTATACTGTTGCTGCTTTTCTGCGACAATTTTTTCCCTGACTTTGCACGTGAGTCTGTTAAGCTCCCTTTTAAGGGCGGGGTCTCTGTTAGCCTGCCATGTCTTACGTATTCTATTCCTTTGCCTGACTAATTGTTTGACATGGTGGGAAAGTGTGGGCATTTTTGGAGACTCACGATGTGTTGTAGCAGAGGCAATTGCTCTCTTGATTTCTGTTGTGAGTGTGTGCGTGGCAGAGTCAATATCCGCCGTGCTCATTATGTTAGGTACTGCTAAGTGCGGCTCGAAGAGTGCTCTTTTGAATACTTCCCAGTTGACCCTCTCTTGTCCCAAAGAGGCTGGAAGAGGCGTGTTCAGGTCGAATGTCACCAGTACCGGTAGATGATCCGAGTCAAATTCATCCAGGGTACTAATAGTGTGAGCGTAATCTATGTTTCGCGTTAGGACAAAGTCTATGAATGAGCCGTTGGCGCCTGAGAAGCAGGTTGGTGTCGACGGTACAATAATGTTAGTGTTTGTAGTGTTCAGCAGTCTGTGTATCTGTGTACCGCGTGAATTGGCTCTCCTACAGCCCCACGCTCGATGGTGTGCGTTGAAGTCGCCTGCGAGTATCGTGTTTGGATATTGCGCGAAAAGCAGTTCCAGTTGCGCAGCTACATCTACCCTACTCATATTTTTGGCATATGTTGAGGTTAGGATAAACGGGCTAGTATTATTAATTTTAATTTTTATACTAGTATTTTCTATACTTTGAAGATTTATGCTTTTTAGTTCCTCGTGGGGAATATTTCTTTTAATGTATATTGCTGTTCCTCCATGGGGCGTTCTAGCATTAGTATTTGAGCTAAGATTATGATAACCAGAGTAGTTGGCTATGTTTAGTTTTTTACTTTCTCTAACTTTAGTTTCCTGAATTAATAAGGCGTCTACTTCATTTTCGTTCACATAGTTCCTAAGTTCATTTATTCTTGGAGATATGCCGTTCGCATTCCAAAATATTATTTTAAAGGATTCTTTTTGGGACCTAGCCATGACGGGTTTGATTCTCACTGTTACTTTTAAAATCCGCGATTATTTTAAGGGCCTCAAAGACCATTACCATTGGATCGCTCTTTTTTTGCACTAGTTCTGCGAACTGCATCAACAGACGTTTTATGTCGTCTAGATTAAACATGCTGATAAATCCTCTGATGAGGTTGAGGATATCCTCCATCTTTTCAGCATCAGATATATCAGCATGTTCAGTCTCGGCTTCCATTTCCTCAGCCTCAACCGCGGTTTGCACTTTTTTGTGAGTGTCCTTTTGGAACTCGATAGTTTTTTGTTTTTTTCCATCCGTTTTAGCTAACAGCTGGGTTTGCGCGAGCTCTTCTTCCTCCCTTACTCGTTTAGTATCTTTCCATTCCTTAACTTTCCCATCCAGTCTATCCTTTGCCTCCTTTGCCTGTCTGGCTTTTTCTAACTCCGATCTCTTTTTAATTGCAGCTGTAGCTGCTCTAACTTCCTCCAGAGTCAATTCTCTGGAGGTCGAAGGTTTGGGGGCCTGCTCTTGCACCGATCTGTTAGGTGCTGTAGGTTGGTGCCTGTTTAACTGTGGCACTATGTGCGAGGAGCCCTGAGGGGGTGCCTGGGGGTTTGGTCCGAGGGCCTTTTGCCTCCAAGGGGGTATCTGATTTTTTGGGGGAGGGGGGGCATACCCCGGTGCCTTTCCCTTGTTCCAGGGGTTCTTCGGGCATTGCCTGAAGTTCGCCGGGTGGTCTCCATTGCAGTTTGCACACGTCGCCTTCTCTGTCCTAGGTCTTTGGCAGTCTCGTGTGAAGTGTCCTTCACCACACTTCAGGCACTTTGGCGGCATACTGCAGTTCTCAGATGAGTGGTTGAATTGCTGGCACCGGTAGCAAATTTTAAAGCCCCTAGCTCTGAAGGCCTCTACCTTCACAGCCAAGTACCCTAATCTTGTGAGTCTGTAGACCCTCTGCCAGTCATCGGTAGGCCTAAGGCTGACTAAAAAGATCGGCAGGGGTAATCTGGTTTTGGTGTTTCTCAGTTGAGAAACCCGGACTACATCTAATCCATTGGATGTTAGAGTCAATTTTATCTCCTCAATGTCATAGCTGGTTGGTAGCCCCTTCAAAACTACCTTTTTCGGCCTTTCAGTTTTGAGGTTTAAACTATGGAAGGGGATTTTCTCGCTAGACAAATGGCGCTGAACAACCCTATAGGAGTCAGCGTCATTGGGTATCAGTTTGAGCATATCTCCTGTCAATTTTCCAGATACTTTATTTTCTGTAATTTCATTTAGCTTTTTAAGGAGAGCCTGGTAGTTGTCTCTAAACTTTATGAAGAAACACTCTGCTTTTGGTTCTTTTTTTTCTACATTCATAACATTACTATTTTCAACCGCTTTAGGTTTAGGTGCACTTTTAAACTGCACAGGTTGTGCAGCAATTTCAGCATAAGTCCTAGTTCTAACATTTTCATTTTCAGTTACAACACTATCACTAACCTTTTCATTTACAACACTATCACTAGATTTTAAGTTTCCATCCTGGTTTTTAGTAGGCGTTCCCTTAGTGGGAGACTCCTCTATCCTAGGCCTTTTACATGGATTTACAACCGTTTCAGTTTTGTCAGAAAGTTTAATTTCATTAATTAATCCTATTTCTAGCAGTTTAGCTTTAACTACAACATTACTAACACATACATTACTATCCTCAAGTGATTTAAAGATTACGTACATTTCACTATCCATAAATTTAGTCATGTCACGGTAAGACAGAAAAGAATACACAAAATTGAACGAACCTATAATCCGGGAGACTTGGTCCTGTTCCAGTTCGATGAGTCCATTCTTGAGCATATCCCTGATATGCAGAGTCAGCGTGTAGATAACCAGTCCTAAGAAGTTGACGACTTGCATCACATCAGTTGGCCACGTGAAACACGATCCATCCTGCGGCAGAGAGTCGCTGTATAAGTTCATGGCATCCTTGAGAGGCCGAGCACAATCTCCATCAAGCTCACTTGCAGTAATCCTCGTAAGCTCCAGATGATCCTTGTCCAAATCCATAACGTCAGTTGAGAGCAATCCAAAAAGTCACTACCACGTGTAAGGCACACTTGGTAAATCCAAAGTTGAGATAGCACGAAAAGCACAAAATGGCGGAAATCCGCACACAATAAAGATGATAATTACTTAGCCCGACGTGTTCTATCGTAACTTGATATAACACGCCCAAGCGTAAGCAGGAAAGTCACCACAAGGTAAAAGCAGCAGCTTCGCAAAATCACAACCTCACACTTCGAAGTCTGAGCTCCGATTTGAATTCTGAATCGACTGCAATAGTGTTGTTTGGAGGGAGCGGTTTTTTGAATATGTCATCACTATTTCTGATCCCATTTCTGATCACATTTGTTCTTTGCGGTTTAGGTGAGGGGGGGGGGGCCTTAGCTTGCCCACTTGCGCAATTAGGTTTGTCATTAGTATGGGTTACGCTTGTTTGTGAAATCTCTTCTGGGTTTTTGACTGGCGGGATTTTAGGAAAAGTTGTTGTATTTTGAATTGAATTAATAAGGGTTTTTGGAGTGGTTATTTGATTAACAGGGTTAAAATGTCCGACTTCGGATTGAATTTGGTTTTTTACCGATGGTATTTCATTACAATGGGTTCTATCAGCCCATGCATTTGTGTTTGCAGCTTTGAACGTGCGGGGGGGGGGGGGGTCACTTCTGGTTGGGCTATAATAATTTCTTCTGTGATTTGAATTTCTGGGCGAGGGGGGGGGGTGTATTTTGTTGGTCTTTATTTAAATGTCTTAGGTATGGATTTTTTGGGCAATCTCTAAAATTGGCTGGATGCGGGCCACTGCAGTTTGCACATTTGGGTGGTGAGGAGAGGGGTTTTGTGCACTCGCGGGTTGGATGTCCTTGTCCACACTTCAGACATTTGTAGTCTCTAGTGCACCCTTCGCTGGAGTGTTGCCAGAGCTGGCACCGATAACATTGTTTAAACCCCTTTGGGACGAATGGAACAATGTCAACAAAGATATAATTAATGTGAGTGAGTTTATATAATTCTTGTAGGTCAGTTTTGGGCGGTAATAGGGTAAGAAAATTTGGAAGGTATTGTTTGTTAATGAAGCTTCTCATGGGAGTTATTCTGGTGGCATAAAAGCCCTTTTCCTCTAAATATGATTTTATTTCTTCTGTGGGATATGTAGGGGGAAGTCCCTTAATCACAACTTTTAAAGGTCTATCCGATCTGAGATTAATGGAGTAAAATTTTAATTTCAGTTGAATTAATAATTTTTGTACAATTCTATAATTGTCATGGGTGTCTGTGAAGATCCTGAGCATTTCACCCACAAATTTTGCTCTTGCCTTGCCATTTGTGGCTTCTGCTAGCTTTGACATTAGTTTCCTAGGGTTATCCTCGATCTCTACAAAAAAGGGTTCTGGGTGATCTGCACGACTAATAATATTTCTTTCGTTTTCATTTTCAGATTGAGAGGGAATTTCCTGCATCTCAACAGCATCCGTAAAGCAACTGTCCTGACCGGATTCCTCCGCAACAAGTTTTTTATGTAATTTGTGTTGTGGGGCTTCTAAGGTGGGGCTGGTGTTTCCACTGGAAGATCCGTGTTTACGTTTTTGCCTGTTTTTGTCATTTCCTGCTTCTGATATATTATCGGAAAAATCAGCATCTGATTCATGTGTTTGATTTCTGGTTTTTGCTTTTTTCATTTTCGATTTGGTTTTTCTACTAGCAACTACAGTGAATCCTTTATCATTCTGCTTATTTTCTGTTATCTCTGACTGCTCTGCGTCCGAGGTTTCATTATTATTTGGGTTTAATTTTAAATTTGAATTAGAATTATTTCTTTGAATTTTGTGTTTAGAGTTAATTTTATCTTTTGACTTACTTTTAGAATTATTTTCATCATTTGTTAGAGAGCCTTCAAGGCTGTTAGCATTAGAGTTAGCATTTTCCATTAGTTTAGATTTATCTAATTTGTGATAATAATCTAGCTCATTTACAATGTCATCAATGAGGGGGATAGTGGAGCAACGAATTCTAAAAAGGTCAGCACACATACCTCTTACGTCGATGAGCACTCTTGCCTTTCCATCAGAGTCCATGATTGAGCTGTTATTTCTCTCCTCCATCGCTGTCTTTGCAAGTCTCTGTATAGTCCGTGCATATTCAATTGACTTTATTTGTCCAGGCAGCAAGTCCGGTGTGATTTCGAAATTCCATGTCAAAGGGATCAATTCATTCATTCCATATTGGACTCCAAATTACTTTTCTCTGAGCATATCACAAATAAAATTGCAACTGCTAATAAAACCTTTGTAGCCCTCCTCCCACTTCTCGGTAGAAAGTCTCACTTGTCCCTTTATAATAAACTGCTCATCTACAAACAAATCATCGCACCTGCGTTTTTGTATGCTTGTCCTGTCTGGGGCTCGGCTGCAAAAACGCACATAGAGAAATTGCAAGTGTTTCAAAATAAAGTCTTGCGCTGCATTGTTAATGCGCCCTGGTTTGTCCAGAACGAGGTGATTCATCACGACCTTAAAGTCCCACACGTTGCTGGGCACATTCGGACCACTTCTCAAAAATTCTTCAGGAAGAATAGTAGCAAACCCTGCCTGAGAGGTGTCGATAGTAGCTATGACACTTCCACGACTTCCTACCTTGGGAAAAGAAGGCCTAGACACCTTCTCACCGGGCCTGCGGTGCCTCCGTGGAAGCGCCCCAGATATTCTGCGCCCCAGGCAGGCGTTTCCTAACCTTGTACGCCGGCAGACGTTGAAGTTCGCACTTTTCCACTCTGGAGCTGCCTCGGCAGACCCTGAGTGAAATGGAGCGCTCTGATTCGTCCTCCCCGGCGTACCCTCAATCCCTTTGATCTTGCATTGTCCGCGCCTTTGATGCCAGCCCGGTCACTTTGAAATTCAGAGACAGCTCTGACTTGACTTGTAAATAAATTTAAATTGTACTATATTAATGTTTATATATATATAACTGTAAATTTAATGTATTGTGTGCCTGAAAACGGCCTTCTTTTTTCACAACGAGCGACGGAATTGTAAATATTGTAAATATTGTTAATTGTAATAATCATAAACTGTACTTTTTGCAACTTAACCTCTAACTTTAAGTATTACTAAATTATAAACTTAGTTACAAATTATCTATACGGACTTCTTATATTAAGCATATCTTGAATTTAATTTCTGCACTAAATTTAAATTGTAAAAACTTACTAAACTTAGAAATCGTCAGCGAGCATTTTCTATTGGTCACCAGCCCCTGGCCCCGCCCTCCCCTTCTCTTGCAGCCACAGCAGCTCAGCACTCAGTCATTCAAGAGACAGCCACTCCAAGATGCAGGCGACTACTTGAACATCCGTCGCCACTGGACTCATCAAAGCACCCATAAACTTGAAGCGTGCATATTGCTATTTTTCTCCAACAGCACAAAAACACTAACAGTGGACATTGTTATTTTCGATGTGGGCGTGAGGGACCTTCGGTCCCATGGAAGCCCGTAACGAAGCGTCTTGGCTTGGCTTCATTCCATAGGTGGTATCTGTATCGTCGTTAGGATCTGGCAAGTCGATGATCAGGGTGTCATCGATTTCCATGTTAGCATAAGTCGCGAGAGCTCCTCTCCGGTCGAAGGTCGGGGAGGGAATGATGTTTTTGTTTTTTCGTTTTTGACTCTCTATACTATATTGTCTGTGTCACTTATATGTGCTTACTGTGCGTAGTAATACAGGAGTTAAAAGTCCATAACATGCTCTGTATTCATCCGCTACAAGTTCACTTGTTAACCACGTGACCCTATTGCCACGGTCGCTGTAACAGTTCGAGACATTCCCACCTCGAGTTCCGCCGTTGTCATGCCAACGTTCTTTTTCTCTTTTTCTCATGCTTGCTGCGGTGCAATCGGTGTCTAGGGAATTATAAAGTTTCAATCGGCATTTTCACTTGTCACTCTTTTGTACATTTTAGTGGCTGCTCTCTTGTGCTCTGCTTCTCTTGCAAACCACTTGGGCTTTGTACATGACACTTTGTCATTTGCTATCCTCTGGAATATTGGATTATCTTCTTAATCCTTTATTCTTAGATATGGCTATCAGTGTTTGCTTCATGGAGGTCTCCTTCCCGTGAGAAATTTTGCCTCTGAGAATTATCTTTCAAAAGGCTTGGTTCGCCCTTGAACCAGGTACAGAAATTGTATTCATATTTACATCCTTCACACCATCTTTTGACTTAATTTTCATACATAAATTTTAAAAAAAACACAGATATGTCTAGTGGGTAAAATCCACTACGACACTGATCAGTCACAAATCACTTACAATTTATATGGAAACTGGTTGTCAAAAAATTGGAATGACACCACTACATAAACTTATATATTTAACTTTTTAGAAAAGTTTAATAACCTAATTAGATTTGGGTTTTATACAGGACTCCAAAAAATCGTAGCAAATGCTATGAGCTAACTTAAAACCATGTTATGACTGGATTTGCTGTTACAGTTCATGGCAAAAACTAAGAAGCAATGAGTTTCAGTAATCCTCAACTAGTAAAAGTCATAAGCCAAACCCAGGAATAATAATGCAGAAAGAACTGCAGTAATTAAAAAATGCAATGCAGAAAAGCACTTAAAAATATCTGCAGCTTCTCCTTTATTTTTGAAGTTTAGTAAAGAATTTGCAACTGAAATTTAAAAATGAATGTTAAAATATTTCAAGCCATGGTTTCATGGCATAATAAATGCAAGTTGCAGATAACATAAATAGAAATAAAACGATCCATACCTTCAGATAGTCCTTTAATACAGAATGAATGGCTTCACAAGTTTCTGGTATAAATGTTGTTAAGGAACTCTTTGGAATGCGATATAAAAAATGCAGGGATGTATAGCTATCACCTAAAAACAATTAAAACATATTAAAGCACATGGATTAATAATTTACATATAGAGCATTTCTATCATGTTATATGGGTGATACATGTAATCCTACAATATAGAAATGCCAAAATTTGAATTTAGAATAAATTAAGAAAATTTGTGTTGTGAAAATTGTACTAAGGTATTATAATAACGAATGTAACAAATCAAAATGTTAACATAGAAACAATTTGTATACAAATCCACAGAATGAAATTTAATGATTTTTTAAGGAATTTTAAAGAAATATTACTAAAATTCAAAATTTTAATTAAAGTCCTGCATTGGGTCAGGTACCTATGGTTACCTGCTCAGCAGGTAAGGTTTATTTTATTATTGAAGTTGCGATTCAGGTTTCCTTTATTTTTATACCTGCTAGTCACATTTTTATAAGAGTAACTGAATAAATGTATAAACAGTGTTTACAAAGGGTCAACAACAGAAAATTGTGGATTTAAAACCTACTGAATAAAATTTTAAAATTCTATTCCAAATGCAGGTTGGGTATTTGCTGTGGGTTTGGGTTGACAATTTTCTTTGTTATGGGTCAGGAGAAATCCAACCCGTGCTTTTGTCCCCTTGTTTGGATGCACAACAGTATAGAATAACTTAATATTTTAAACTTTAAAAGTATTATTTCTAAGACTTTTGCTATGCTGCTGTGTATTTAAACAAATAAAGTTTAAAGTGTTTTTATTTTTATACAAGTTAATATGTTGTTGAGACACGCCTTCCCAGGTTAAAAATGTTTAACAAAATTTTTTATAGTTGGCGAGAATTCTATATTTTTAATGCAGGTAAAAATTGAATACTTATAAGGCCTCGAAAATATATAAGAAAATAATTGAACAGTTTTAATTATTTCAAAGGTTGGTGGGAACTAAATTCTTGGTAGTAAAAACATTTCGTGAAATGCAATTGAATGTTGTGAGGTACAGATCATAATAATTCCAAAACAAGCTTTGTACTTCTGAGAAATTAAAAAAATATATTTACAAAATAATAAAAACAAAATTATTTTAAAAATTTACATAAGTCCTAAAAAAATTACCTGAGGCTAAATATCTCAGAGTCACAGCTAGGCGTTCACCTACAGGTATGCTTTGCCGCATTACTGTATCTTGTTTTGAAATTAACGGAGAAACTTTTTCCAACAGACTATAAAAACTTGCCAAATCCATCTGTAAAAAATTTCTTAAGACCTCTGGGTTCTCCTCTTTTAATTCCTTCATCAGGCAGTGATATGCACCCAGAGTATCTCGTCTTTGAATATAGGGTGTACCCACGGTCTAGTTCTTTTTTCTTCCGCTGTAGTTACGGCAATAATTATCGCTGCACAAGCAGCTTTAATATTTGCTTGCTTAGCCATAATTAACTACAGATATTTTTGCAAAAATAAAAAAGATAATCAACAGGTTCTAATCGATCGAGTACTCTACTGACAATAAAACAAAACTAAATAATAATTATAAAACAATATATTTAAATTAATTATATATTGTAATAGTTATTGTAACGATTTGAGACACTTTCATTTCTTTCACTTTTTGATTTGAAAACAACAAACGAAATTAGTAAACAAGTACAACAGCGCCATCTACTAGATATGAAAGGAAACTAGCTCATTATCATAAAACTTCAAATATGTGTGACCGTGTGTAAAGATTTATTGTAACATCGCAGATATGCACCGTTGGTCAATTCATTGAAAGGTGGGGGAATGGGTGCATTTTCACCTTGGCCATTCCTTTCACAGTTCTGCAGTTTCAGTTGACTGTCTGATAAAATTATAATGCGCTATCTGATAAGATTGTAATCACTTTTAAGAAAAATATCTTAATATCGGCCCGGTCCAGACCGAAATGCTATGTATTCAAATGTTTTAAAAGCCCGAATTTGTGAATTTTATGTACAAAAATTAAAATTAAAGTTAACTTATTTTTAAACATTATCTTCACATAACTAAAATCAACCTGCGCTATCTGATAAGATTGTAATCACTTTTGAGAGAAATATTTTAAAATTTTGTCACATATTTTATTTGATGATAGTTTACATCGATTAAATGCTGAATACTCATGGTATGAGCAATTACAAAAAATATGCAGATTCTTAATTTTTTTAAATCATTACATACCTGAATTACTTTTACTCTTATTTAATAAAATATTTTTAATGATATATTGAAATTCCAACTTTTAGGGAAGATAAAAAATCTAGCAATTTGTAACCGAATAAGTTGCCAGATTGCATCCCCAATATCACCTGTTCTCAAGAGAGCCCCCCCCCCCCCCCCCACACACACACACACACTAGCATCTCAATCCTGCGGTCATTCCCAATGGGAAACAAAATCCGGCGCAATGCGCATGTTCACGAACTCTTCCTCTCCAGTGCTTCAATATTTCATCAAGGGGTGATATAAATAGTGTGCAGAAGTTGATGTTACGATCGAAATCGCAGCTGCAGTCTGACATGCTTCCAATTACAGTTTTACAATTAAAATCGTAAAGATGCGATCCAAAATGTACAACATTGCATCCCAATGAGAATATTTACGAATATGTACAGTGTTGCCTTGGATTTTAATGTTCGTTCTGAGATTTTACGATTTTTAGGCATTGTCAATTTGTAATGTAATGGTTGAATGGTAAACAGAACGAGAACTGCCCTCTATTTTTTAAATTCTAATCCGATTTTAAATGTATGGTAAAGGAAAGTTTTATTTTAAATAATATAATATTTTATGATTTCCTAATTTATACACTTGAAAATTACATTCGTAATTTTACACACAACCGGAAAAAAGTTTTTCGATTCTTAGAATTATGAAAGAAATATAAATATGTATTAAAATTAGAAAGATATTTTAAAGTAGTTTGGATTTTCATATCAGAAACTAGTCTCTTTTTTAAGAATGCTCTAATATATAATGTTCTAAATAATATTTTTTAAATGCATTAATAAAACTGTAAATAATCCCAGAATGTTTCGTATTTTCTATTATTTATGTCTGTTCGCTTGCTTTATTTCTTTACATTCAGCATGCGTTAAAATTTGACTTTGTTGTAGAAATAATCAAAATTTAGTGATCATATAAAATCAAAAATTTTGTAATTGCGTTTGCACAGAATTTAGATACAGAGATAATACTCAAAAATGGAGAGAGAAAAAATAGGCAAAATGTTTATGTAATTACTACAAGATTCTTTTTGTTCTGAATTGAAGGGGAATTTTGAATTGTAATTGTGGAATAATTTATCTGTCTACTAAAAGAATTATTCAAACAAGAAGAGCTTCAACAAGGTTATCTGGTAATTAATATCGATTTATACGGTAAGCCGAAAACAAAAGGGCGAAAAAGGAAAATATTTAGGACCACCATTTCTTTCAAAATGACAAGTTGCAAGTAGGCATTGTCAGTTTGGGGACAAGGTATTTAGAAAGAAGGTAGGTCAAACAGCGCAGGAGAGTGCCATTGGGTCCCGCTCCGTGACGTCATATCGGGACTGAAGGGAATTTCTTCAATAGTTTCTATGCGTTTTTGAGCTGTGGTACGCCTTTCAAATGATTGCAAATTTCAATTATTATTGAACTTTTAGAAAATGATTTTATATTATAACAGATTTATGAATAATTTTAGCCTATGTTTTAATGAATTATTACAAACTTGCATGTTTAAGATACAATAAACGCGATTTCTCTATTTGGAAATGATAGAACAAAAATAATTAATAATTAATTAAAAAAAAATTAAATAGAAATTTCTTCTCCGTAATTGGAATTGATTAAACAATAACTGTAAAATAGAGCATCACGGTATTACCGTGTATTTCTTATTTTCAATGAAGTACAGGGTTTAATACTAAAATAATGTTTTTAATATATACATTTCAGCTGTCACTTTTTGAATTTACAGGGTTCACATTCTATTAGAACATAATAATATCATCCCACTAGCTTAATGAAAAGCACTCTATACGGCTATCGACTCATTATAACTTTTGTTATACGACTAATTTTAACTCTTGTCTAATGTTAATTTTGTAACTAATCTGTCATACGAATCACTGGTGAAGCTTGAGTATTTTTATAAATTACACCTAATATGACAACAAAATTTTCTGGCATTCGATTTAATAGCAAGAAAATTTGTGATTAATTAGTAAAATGAATCCTATATATTATTATGCATTACAATAAAAGTTTTATTACTTTCCTTATATACATAGTATAATGTATAAGGAAACTATTGTGATGGTGTCGAAAATTCGAAATCGAGTTTTCGACGGGAGAGCACGTTTCAAGCATCCCTGATCACGAATCGAACATTTTTGAGGTGATGTCTGTGCGTGTGTGTGTCAGCGAGTCTGTGGAGACGATATCTCACGAATAAATGAGGCTATTCGAATGAAATTTGGTATAAATTTGCAATCCATGAATACTGGAAGCATATTGTTTTTAAACACAATCGAATGTTCAGATCCTCCTAAATTTTCGAGTGATATTTTGAAAAAATCATCAAAAAATCGAAACATTAAATAAAGTTACGCAAATATACATTTATTATATAATTTTTTCCTTAGAAAACGATTGACATAAACTTTAGAACTCTAGCATGAACCGCTCTCGCGATATTGCACATTTTTCAAATAAATTTATCACTCCCCCCCCCCCCCTAAAAAAAAATGTTAAATCTTGAGAAACTTGTTCACTTTCCATATGTAATATCATGCGATAAATTGGGTGACATCATTCTCGTGGATCTAGATCGTTCCATTCCTTATAAAAAATACTAATTGAGTAATACTTTTGTATTTGAACGCCAACAGTTATTTATCTGTTATAAGAATAACATATTTCTCCGTCCATAACGCTTGGTGCGATTTTGGAGATGAATTTGGCGGAATGTCGCCAACCTGGCGATTTTTTTAAATCTTGCCAAATTAACTAAAATCTCGCCAAATGGATAAAAACGATGCTAAATCAATGAAAATGAAGACTAATTGACGAAAATTCAATATCTTGGAAAGAATACAAGTATCTACTATGAGAATAACCTATTTTTTTTACTGTAAAAGTAGTAAATTCATTGCATTATATAAGGAAAGTCATGTGCTGCCCACATCAGATTTTTTTTGCATTTATGATTGGCTTTCTTTTTTAGGAATCTAGTTTTTAAAAGGTGACATTACTACATTTTTAACATGTATAATTTTAATTTATATCTGCAATTAATTCATTAGTCCTGCTTTGGTATTTATGTTTTGTTTTGTAAAATAAAATATATTCAACTTTTATTACTGTAACTTTTAAAGACAAGTTTTTAAAAGAGTTATGTGTTACGCGAGCGTATACTAAAATGAAAATTGTTTCGCTGGGAAAATATTTAGATATTGCTACTGTTTATGTAGATTCTAAAGCGAACTGCAATAAATTTGTATACGGTAAATTTTTATTATTCCCGTATATCATTGATTTGTATTATTCTCGTATATCATTGAACAGACGAAGTGAACAGGATTTCTTACATATAAATGACTGCTGTTGAATTGTTATACGTCAAAATGCAAAACTCTTACTCAAAGTATTTTCTCTCGCGAATGGAACAAACTAGATTCCCGAGAATGATGTTAACAAATTTATCGCATATTATTACATATGTAAATTAAACAATTTCACAATTATTTATACTTTTTAATTTTATTGGATTTTTTTGATAAATTTATTTGAAACATGTGCGATATCTTGAGAACGACTCCTGCTAGAGTTTTAAAGTTTATGTCATTCGTTTTCTAATGAAAAATTATATAGGAAATGATTCTTTGTGTAACATTATTAAAAGTTCTAATTTTTAAATGATTCTTTAAAAATTTCATTCGAAAATTTGTGGCTGTTATAAACATACAATTGCGTTTAAAATCAATGGGGTTCCAGTATTCGCTAATTTTAATATTTGCACCAAATTTCGTTCGAAACGCTCCGTTCGTTCGGGAGATGTCGCACAGACTCACGGACACACACATGCAAACATCACCTCAAAAACTTTCGATTCGGGTTCCATTCAGGAATAATTGAAACTTGCTTTTTCGTCGAAAATTCGAATTCGAATTTTCAACCCCGTCACAATATTTCCCAATGCATTGTACTATGTATATAGGGAAAGTGATGACTACATCACCGTTTTTTTTTCCTACCAGAATTTCATTTTTGAAAGCTGAATTAATCATCGAATGGAAAATGCCTTGAGCATATTGTAATACGATTAAAAGTAATGTTTTCTTTCAACTTTTAATTAGCCATTCATTTTGTAACATTGGAGCTTTAAAAACTTAGTCAAGCTTACATCCATTACTTTGTTTTTTTTCGTATAGCTATAACAGTAGTACCGCATAATTCATCATTGCTCCATCAATATTATAACTGTTATAAAAACTAATTAATTACTTGAAAATAATTGCAGCTCAATTCATTTTTCAAAGATAATAATATATATTATTGCTGTATATTCAATCAAAGCTCTTAGACTAAAGCAATACTAAAAAAGAACAGAATTATTTAACAAAATAAAGCCTACAATTTCCATAGAATCCTCATATCTTCCTCTTTGCTTGTCCCGTTGTGACGTCAAAAAAGCCAAGACTCCTCCCACCCCTAAAAGCGGCTTTCGTGCGTTTGATGTTTGACCACCCCTGGTTTGGGGATGAGGGGGGGGGGGTGATGCCGTTGCCTATCTATCAATGTTTCAGGTACAGAATATTAAAAAAAAGATAGTGTTAAATGCGACACTCAAAAATGTCGGGGGGGGGGGGGCAATATCCACGCCTGGAGGTATTCCTCCCGCAGTAGCGTATCATTATGTATTACAGCACACAGAGGTTTGTTTACTCAACGCTATTAACTCGCAAAGTAATATGTTCATGCAAATCGCCCCCCTCTCTTAAAATTCATGCTTAATCCACATCTGAGACACAAAAATTAAAGTAAACTTGCAATTGAATAACTTCACATAGACAGAATTGAATAACTTCACATTCAACCGTTACATTACAAATTGACAATGCCTAAAAATCGTAAAATCTCAGAACGAACATTAAAATCCAAAGCAACACTGACCATATTCGTAAATATTCTCATTGGGATGTAATGTTGTACATTTTGGATCGCATTTTTACGATTTTAATCGTAAAACTGTAATTAGGAAGCATGTCACACTGTCAGCTGCGATTTCGGTCCTAACATTGTATCTTCAGCTTCTACACACTATTTATATCACCCCTTGATGAAATATTGAAGCACTGGAGATGAAAGTTTGTGAGCATGCGCATTGCGCCGGATTTTGTTTCCCATAGGGAATGACCGCAGGATTGAGATGCTAGTGAGAGTGCCGACGAAATATTTTATTATTTCTATTTCAATCTGATACAACGTGGACGTGTTGATCTTTTATTGTTTCTTACGTTTCTTTTTACGTAAACTTTGGCTAACTTTGGCTTAAACATTCTTGAAACATTAGTTTAGTTCATGAAGTTCCATTATGTAGGATTTTTAAATCTCAAAAAACGAAAGTACAGTATATTATTTATTCATTCCATTTTACTGCAAATTATTTGTATCATTATCTATTTTCTAATGAGGTTCTTGAAATCTTTGAAAATCTAACAGGATTTAATCTCGCGCATTTTATATTAATTAAATTTTATTACATTCAAAAAATGGGGGGGGGGGGGCTACGATTTAAGAAATTAAACAGCTTACTCGCCTATTTTTCATCATGAATCAATATACTATAATGCATTTAATTTATTATTCTGAAAGTATATCATAGTGTGTGTATTAAACGATTAGTTTCTATATTTTTATATGTTTCCATTGAATTTCGATTTGATATAAATTTTCTTTTTGATCTAAAATACACTAATAAAATCAAGTGTTTAGCAATAATATAAGTTCTTCACCATAAAAGCATCACTTAAATCGTTTACTAGTTAGGCATAAGTACATCCCTCCCCCCCTAAAAAAAAAGACATAAAACTCTTAGTGTGAGCGTTTTAATTATTGTTTTGATTTAGTCTCGCACATTTTATATTAATCAAATTTTATTACATTTCATTTTATTAATTAAATTTCATTACATTCAAAAAATGGGGGTGGGGGACGATTTAAAAAAATAAACAGATTACTCGTCTATTTTTCATCATGAATCAATATACTATAATACATTTAATTTATTATTCTGAAAGTATATCATAGTGTGTGTGTTAAACGATTAGTTTCTATATTGTTATATGTTTACATTGAATTTCGATTTGATATAAATTCTCTTTTTGATCTAAAAAACACTAATAAAATCAAGTGTTTAGCAATAATATAAGTTCTTCACTATAAAAGCATAACTTAAATCGCTTACTAGTTAGGCATAAGTACATACCTCCCCCCCCCCCCAAAAAAAAAGACATAAAACTCTTAGTGTTAGTGTTTTAATTATTGTTTTGATTTAATCTCGCACATTTTATAATTATTAAATTTTATTACATTACATTTTATTAATTAAATTTTATTACATTCAAAAAATGGTGTGTGTGTGTGGGGGGGGGGGGGGGTACGATTCAAGAAAATAAACAGCTTGCTCGTATATTTTTCATCATGAATCAATATACTATAATACATTAATTTATTATTCTGAAAGTATATCATGGTGTGTGTGTTATACGATTAGTTTCTATATTTTTATATGTTTACATTGAATATCGATTTGATATAAATTCGTCTTTTGATCTAAAATAACTAATAAAACCATATGTTTAGCAATAATATAAGTTCTTCACGATAAAAGCATCACTCAAATCGTTCACTAGTTAGGCATCAGTACATCCCTCCCCCCCCCCCAAAAAAAAAAGACATAAAATCCTTAGTGTTAGCGTTTTAATTATTGTTTTGATTTTCAATTATTAGAGATAACATAATCAAAAATAACTTTATTTATATGCATTTAGAAAGAAATTACGCGATGTTTATTTTTGTATAATGGAAATTTTAGAATGATTGCTTGTTTAGAAAACTTTCGGAACATATTTCTGTAAATTCGTGTATTTGAAACAAAATTCATTAAAATTAACTTCGCCTCCTGTAATAGCATTGACTGGTTTCAAAAAGCGAAACGAAACTTTCAGATGATTTATATTTTTCAGAAAAGGAAATATTATGAATGTACCTTTCCAAAAAACCCTTGTACTGCATATTTAAGTTGTGTTCAAATAAAATTAATGTTATTTGAGTATTTTTTTAATATTTTAAATTAAAAAAAATGATTAAATTAATTGTGTTGGCATCCTTTAACATTGGAGTCTACCGGGCCGTTCCTGACATTTAAGTGACGTTGCGTCTTTACGTGCTCTCATTAGCTAGAGCTGAAGTGGCGCAACCTTATAGATATAATAATCTTGAAAATGGATGGCATAATGTGTTTTTCAATGAGTCACGTGATCTCTTCATATATCATGCGTGTAATTACTATTTCAATTTTTATTTAAAAAACTACCCAACATATTTTACTGAAAATTGTTTACGCATTTTATGTGATATATTAAATATTTCCTAAAATTTTCGAAGCAAATTGTGAATTTTATCTAGGCTTGAAAAATGTATGAAAAGTTAAGTCCTGCCGGGATCAATGTATTTTATTTTTTCAACCCGGGAAAAATCCGGAACTAATTGGGTGATATTACTATTATTCTGTTTCAAAACCGTCCCAACAACATACTAAAATTTGATTTTTATAAATTAATTTCAAGGCAGTTATCGCGCAAACGGACAGACAGATAGAATATCCAAAGTCATAAACACTTTTCAACTACGTGGGAAAGTGTTAAAAAGTATTGCGAACGGAAGAACCACAGCAAACTATAATATCCAATGGTATTTTTTAAAGAAACTGCAGAGTCTATTTCAACGATATGAGCGTGAAATTTGGTCCCAATAGCTCAACAGTAGAGCGTCGGCAAGCCACTTCGAATATCCAGGGTTCTATTCTCGATTAGAGCAGCAAGGTTCTTTACAAAACTTTCAAATCAATACGTTCTTATATATTTTCTCAATTCTCGAAAAAAAAAACAGAATTGTAGAATTGATCTTGGTTGGATCTTCCCTATACTCAGTGTGTTTCTGTCATTTATAGATTTGAAAAATCGTACCAAATGTTATTCGATTTGCTGCATTTGTACAAGAGAATTGTACTCTATGTGCGTAAAAATGAAAGCTCTAATGTTATTAGAACGGCTCGTAATAATTTATAAATAATTACGTCCATTCATTTCGGGATAAGTGTATTTATAAAATCTTTCATTCATGATATAAGTGGATTTATTACATTTTTCTCGTAAATTTTTTCACTGTAGTTCTAAAACATGAAATATCTCGAAACCGTTTGATAGCACCTTATCAATGTATTATTTTCATTAGAACAAAATACCGCGTATTACATACATATTTTAAAAAAAATTTTGTTTCCATAATTTTTGTTTTAAAACATTTTTCAGATTTATGAAGAAAAAAAAGTATTTGAACCATTAAAGATTTCTCTTTCTATTCACCCCGAAATTCAATAAGCTCTTGATATATACAGATGAATATAAGCATACAGAATTATATTTAATTTTAATAATTTGTTTCAGTGATATCGTGCAACAAACGAACAAACATATAATACAGTGAAATAAGATGGAGGATTCGCTCACAGGATGGTGAAAACGTGCAGGTCTATCAAAATTTGACTGTCATATTTTTGACTCCATTGGAATACTTCCCCTAATATCTTAACTATGTATTGTGGGGAAATTAAAAGTGTGATTTATGTATTAAGTGGTTTTAATATTGTAGATTTTGAGAAACCTAAAAGTGCAGTGTGTGTGTTGGGGGGGGGGGAGTAAAAAAAACGTAACAGAGCTTATTTGATACTACCAAATTTATTAATGCAAGCCATAGCAGTGCTTTCTTAATGCTGCAGCTGCCATAATTTTTGTTGTAGCCCTTAAAAATGTAAAAACCAAGAGGAAAATGTGTAAAAAAAATTATGCACTTGCATCTGATCAAAACAAAGAAGGGCCAAGGGCCTAGTGTTAATTCGGGGCTCCCATATCTTTACGGTGTATTAAACACATGCAAAACATCAAATAAATTTGTGGGCTCAATCCCATTTTCAAATGCAGAAAACTCCCAAACATTTTCATTTAAAGTAATTCATTTATAATATTTAAAAATATTAATATATTTTATAATTTAAAATTGCGATTAATATTACCAGTTTTAAATAAATTAAAACATTTCTTGTGCTTAAATTTCTTATCACATACCAAATTTAGGGACCCTTGAAATTTGAGGGCTCAAGACAGCAGCCTTGGGGGCCCGGGCGTTAATCTGGCCCGGAGCATATTATCGCTTCTTCAACAACAAAAATATTGCTAATGAGAACATCTCGGAAACACGTATCATTCTTTGTAGGTGTTTACTTCTTGATTGAAGTTCATGCAGAATAACTTTCTCGCAAACAGTAATTGCCTTTACAGCAAATGCATTAGTGTCTAAATTCAAGAATATTTTAATACCTACGGATGGCAGAATTTTTCCTTGCCAATGTGATTCCTTGGTGAGGGCTGGCATTTGTATAGTCAACCTTGTTTCCGCTTTAAATTAAACAAAATGCCAACATATCCAACAACACATTTAAAAGAACAACTTGCCCAATACAAGTTGAAATATAATCCTAATTCAAGACGCTAATGTGAAACAAACGGGTAAACACTTCTTCTTGAAAGAACACGTGATTATACTACGAACAATAAAGTACTGTCAGCACTACTTTCTAACAAGGTGGGTTACTAAATACCAAAGTACTTAGACTGTTAATCGCAGTCACAGAATAATCATAGATCGTCAGAGTCTGTGATCGATCGCAGTAATGCACCAAGGTTATTATATCTATAAATGCACAACCAAAGAATATACATATCACAGAATGTCAAGCCAAGCCAAGCCAAGACGAATGTTTTCGGGGTGCCTGTATCACCTGATACGTAACCCCACATCTACTATAGCAATATGCAGTTTGTTAGATAGAGCGATGAAATCAGTCTATTTTTGTGGCACTCTGCTACTTCGAGGGTGCTGCATTGAAGTATTCTTGCTTCTGCTGTAGATGGAGTCAAAAGATGGTCTTGGATGGCTGATCTGGTAAGTAATAGGGTAGTAAAGGGAAGGGGGTGGGGCTAAGGCAAGGCCCAATCAGATTGGGCGGGAGCCAGTACACAACAGTGTATGAAGATATAAGTAAATAAATATACTATTAGTTATAATTAAGATGTATGATTCTAATTTACAATTATTAAGTTATGATAAAGTTATAATTAAATACTCAAGCTGTAATTCTCCGTAAAAGACCGAAATGAAAGCATAATTCGCTTTCCCAACGACAAAAAAAGTACATTTTTGATTGCAAAAAATATTTGCAGGATCTGCATGATATACAAGTATAATTTAAAATACACATGAAATACTATAAGTTTATGAACGTGGATTGAAGGAATCGTGCACACTCTACGCGATTGGCAAATGCTAGCCGTACAATTGGCCTGTGGCTGGGCCGTGATGGAAGAGTCAAGTAAACGCCAAGTCCTTGAGTCGGAGTGGCGCCATCTATCTTCGATCAGGGGGTGGTGAAAGACTAGGAAACTCCTGTTTGCGGGACGAGGTACCGACGCTTTTTCCATTTAGTCTCATTAGAGCTAAATAGAATGTGTCGGGGCCTTCTCTTCCTGAGATAGGAAGGGACGATCGGATTGTATGTCTGATCGACGTCTCTCAAACAAGGTCTACTGGAGTTTTTCTTGTAGAAATTTTGAGTGTGTAGCCCAATGCACTCTGAAACGCCAGAGATTTTAAGGTCGTGGTGTATAACTTCGTTCTGGACATATCTAGGCGCATTAACAATGCAACGCAAGACTTTATTTTGGAATACCTGCAATTTCTCAATATGACTTTTTGCTGCCGACCCCCAAATTTGGCAGGCATACAAAAAGCCAGGTGCGATGATCTGTTTGTAAACAATCAACTTATTATCAAGAGAGAGGTGGGATTTCCTACCGAGAAGAGGGGCTAGTGCTCTGAATACAGTATTTGATTTCTCCAGTTTCGTTTTTATGTGCTCAAGGAAGGTCATGTGAGCATCCAGCGTAACTCCCAGATACTTTACGTAGTGAGAGAGCGGGATGACTTCATCGAAGATCTTAAGTACGTAGTTTCTGTTGTCTTCTCGGTAGTTAGGCTTAAATATACACACTGCACTTTTCGAAGCATTAATTTTAATTCTCCAGGTGGTGAGCCAGTGCTCAAGGCTATTCTTAATGTAGCTTTGGAGTGTATTGATCGCGTTGTGTGGTGAACAGCTACGTGCAATAAGCGCTGTGTCATCAGCAAAGATGGCCAGCTTAACTTGAGGTATGTGTGGTATATCGTTGATGAAGATATTATACAGTAGTGGGCTGAGGTTGCCTCCTTGAGGGACCCCTGCCCTGATTGGTCGAACAGTAGAGAGAGTTTTATCAACTCGTACTTGGAAAAATCTATTAGTGAGGTACGAGTTGATGATGGCCAAAAGTTGCGTCGAAATGCCAAGTCGCACCAGCTTGGAAATAAGCCCAGGCAGATAAGTTTTATCAAACGCCTTTGCCACGTCGAAAAATACTATGGAAGTATACTGTCTGTTGTTAGCGTTTTGATGGATAGTTTCGACAACACGCATAAGTTGGGACTGCGTTGAATGCTCGGTTCGAAAGCCGTGCTGGTCTGGAATCAAAATGCTTTTCGAACGGCAGAAACTATCCAAACGTCTAAGCAACACCAATTCATAGATTTTCGAAAAACTTGACAGTAGGCTTATTGGTCTGTAGTTCTCGGCTTGCGAGAGATTTTAGTTCGGTTTTGGAAAAAGGAGGACGACAGCGGTTTTCCAACTTTGGGGGAAAAAGCGAAAGTCCAACATATGATTCAGTAACATAGTAATCCAGCAGTAATACAAATCAGGCAGATTCTTGAGGGTGCGATTACTGATACGATCCAATCCAGGTGCTTTCTTTACTTTCAGTCCATCAACGATATGTAGAATTTCAGCCAGAGAGATTCTCTCTAAGTCGTTTGGTGCATGTGCTTGTAGTGCGTTGTGATTGGTCTGTTGTAAATCTTGTTCAGTGGTAGTGTATGTGTGGCTGAATCTGTGGTCGATGTTGGGTGTGAATTGGAGTTCCAAGCTATCTGCTAACAGATTTGCTTTTTCCTCCGCAGTCTGGGCGAGTCCATTAGGGCCGTTAATGGGCGGAATTGTTGTTTTAATGGTTCTCATGTTTTTAGCTGTTCGCCAGAGACTGTGATTTGCAGGTGTAAGTCCCTCAAGGTGTGTTTTCCAGCGTTGCTGGGTGTGTGTTTTAATCATAACCTTGATTTCACCATGGAGTTTGCGAAAGCATACGCCGTAAAAAGGAAACCTAGTGCGTTGCCAAAGCTTTCGCAACCTGTTGCGCTGCTTAATTTTGTCTCTAATATCATCTGGTAAAATGTGATAGTTAGAGCGGGCTTTTTTGGGTTTCGAGGCTGCAGCAATTGCCCCGAGCAGTACATGATTCATATCAATGACACGCTGTTCTATGTCATCGGTGCTGGTAATTTTGAAGGGGGGGGCGCTTTATGATTTTGAAGGATGAATCTAAAGTCATCCCAATTTGTATGTAGCTCCTCCGGGTGGTCTAAAGATAAAGAGTCGAAGAAAAGGTCCAATACTACAGGAAGGTGATCAGAGGTTAGATTTACATCTGTTCTGATCTCGTAATCATACGGAATGTTCCGAAAAATAGCCAAATCAATTGTAGTGGGGGATCTTCCTGTAGTAAAATGTGTGGGGGTAGGAGGAGCTATGATCCTAACATTGGCGCACTGAGCCAATCTTTTTAGTACAACGCCATTGCTGTTCGAAGCTATGTCCCAGGAGCAATGGCGGGAATTTAGGTCACCAGCTATGATCATGTTACTGCTATGCCTAATAAGTGCTTCAAAATCCTTTTCAAGGGTGCGTTTAGCCATTACTGGAGGGATATACACTGAAGCAAGTGTAATCGGGACCAAATTTGGAATAGTGACCGTAACGAGCTCGGCTTCAAGCTTCGTGAGTGCCGGGGCGCCCGTTCGGTGGTGGGGAATGTTATTTTTGATGTAAAGTGCAGTGCCGCCTGAGCGGAGAGAAAAATTCGAAGCAGGGCCAATGGGACGATGGTAGAAGTAAGCAGTATAATTGCAGATGCCAGGTGCAGCAGGCGAAACAAGATGTGTTTCGTTTACCATAAATATATCAAAGTTGTTGTTTTCCACATAATCACGCATCTCGTCTAGCTTGGAACGCACTCCATTGGCGTTCCAGAAGCCGACCTTGAGAGATTGCAAAATATGAGAACTGGGCCGAAAATGAGAAGCCAGAACACAAACGGGAGGGGGGGGGGATTACCCTAAGAGAGCGTTGTAACGCTGATAGATATGAAATATCATATCTATCTCCGTGGTGCACTTTCTAAGATCAGGTAGCGCTTGGCTAAAGGCCTGCATAATTAAATCCTTATTATGAGTATGCCTCATCGTCATGAGAGACGATAGAAATGAGGCATAGTCAATTTGCTTCGCCTCTTGAGAAGGCGAAGTCTTACTGGGTTCAGGGGGCGTGGCCAAGGTTTGGCTCGATTTTGGGTTGGCTGCCATGTAATCCTTTTTGAAGTTTGCCGAATAATCATAGTCATGGCTGGCAGAGTCTGCCTTATTATTAAAATTTCTGAATTTTACGATTTCGGGGGTATTACGGGTGTCCTGGGTATGTCCAGATGCCACTGACGCGAAAGAAAAACCTTGTTGAGTGTTGATCCTCTGGAATGGACGTCCTTGGTTCCCAGTTCTGTATACTGGGGGGTATCCTGTTTTATTAAAGTTATTCTGGTGGGGGTCCCTGCGTCTGCTGGTGACAGACGAATTGCCCGGATTTTTCGGGCAACCTCGCCAGTTCGCTGTATGTTGGCCTCCACAGTTGCAACATAGTACATATTCGGCCTTGCAGTTCTTGGCGGTATGGGGCCCTGCACAGCGCACGCATCTCAGCGGCAGTGAACAGTGCATGCTCGAGTACAGAATGTCACAGAATACTATGTTGTCTGTGATACATATAGGCACAACGTGGGAGAACCAGTTTGGACGAGTTCACTTATCAGTGAAGGTAATAGAGAAGTTTCTGGAGGGGGATTTTCGCTGGTGAATTACTGGGATGACGGTTTCTGCGATGATGTAATAGTGGTAACCGAGCTTTGGAACGTTTGATATGGTGATGGAGCATTGAAATTTATTAGTCACTATTGATAAAGTGATATTCATTTTGTGTCGGTTCATGCTAATTAACTGAATGTTACACGTCACCCTTATTTACAGAAAAGTACTTTTTTTTTAATTACCAATTTTAACAAAAATAAGTTTAAAATAATTTACTAATTATAATATATAGATTTAAACAAATATAATTTTAAAATATAAATTTTATAACTAAAACAATATTGTACTAAAAAAAAATATTATATATTGCGCTGAGTGGGAGCAAATTTTTGTTTCAAGTAAATTATATGAAGAAAGTAAATTCACTGGCGGATCAACAATTTCATAGACACTAAGTTAATCCTTTATCGATGGCCTAGTATGACGTCGTACAATTAAATACTGTCATCAATTTACCATTAATTTAAATAGGTTTTATTTTTTACTTGAAGAATCTTAATGTTTTTGCTATGCTACTGACTTCGTTTTCGGTGTCAAAGACATAATTAAATATAGAAACACCACTTGATTAAAAATTATTTCATCCAAAATTAAAAACATAATAATAATAACCTCTCAAAAGGTAGACCTTGTACTTAAAAATTCGAAAACGAGGTAACTGGGAGGGGGGGGGGGTCTATTGGCCCGGTACCAGAAACTTGATCTTCTAAATCAGCTACTGGGAAAAACTTCTTGCTTATATGGAATAAGAGGCAAATATTCTTGCATTATAGTTGTGATCAGTTAAAAGGAAAAATATATGCTCTAGGCGTTAAAATATTTATTAATACATAGGCTATTTGGTACCAACTAAATAATTAATAAATTCCACAAAAGTTTCATTATACATTTCATAAGAATTATGTTTTAAAATAAATGTATCCCCTTTAAAAGCATACAGTTTTTTTTTATACACTTGTTTTTCTTTTTACTATATTTTCTTCTTTTATGAAACGTTGCATTTCATACCCAATAAAATATTTTTAGGCAGATGTTGAATTCATTAAAATATTTCCATTGAATTGATCTCAATAGAATTTTAAAACTATTGCATCAATAGGTTTTTACATCAAAATACATTCACTGACAAGCTAACTTTTTTTCTATTCACTTTTGAACTGACTTTTGAACACTCGTAAGCAAATATTCAAAATATAGTTTTTGTAAAATGTTCTGGCAAAATAATATGCAAAACATTACAGATGCGAATTCAAGAGGGGGGGGGGGGCGACACAGGTTTTTGAAACACAGTGTTCTATGTTTTCTTTAGCAATGAAGACAGGTGTAAAAATCACATTTTTGTAAATAATCTTATATATAAAATAATGTCCGCTACAATAGGTATATATACTATTTGAAGATGTAAGCTGTGAGGGTAGGGGGGCATTTTTCAGTTCTGATAAATTGCTAATGGTGTAGAAGGAGAGACCCATTGCATCTAATTATTTACCTTATAAAAACTACCTTTAAAAGAAAACAAAGTTTAAAAAACTCACAGCTAGCTGACTCTAATGAACTTTTACATAGGTGGAAAAAAAAAAATCCTACCAGTAACAAGTTCCTGAACACTTCTCATCTCAATCATCATTATTTTCATCTCTACAAATTTAAAATGTTTTGACAATTTTTGAATTTGTGTTTAGAGATACAAGTTTTTCTTGAAATTTCGATCATTATACTACAGTTTCTACCATATTTCTATATGATTTTTGCAAAAATTCTTAATTGAATTAATAAAATTAGTCATACCTGTTTTGTCTATCACCAGTTCTTTTGTCCGATCATAGCGTCTCTGGCGTGATGGGAGTTATGAAAATACACTTGTGTGAATTCGCGAATCCGATAAAATTCCATCATTTTACCGATTTCATACTTCTGTCCTCTACACTAGTTAATATTTTTATTCTATTTTATTTATGATTTATTATATTGAATTAAACATTATACAAATTGTGTATTTTATTCTATTTTTAATTATCTTTTTTATTCAAATTATATAATTGCTCTTCTGCGTCGGGCCAAACGCATAATTTCTGTAATAATTTTTACAGCATGCAGACAGAAACGCAGCTTCAATTAGAATTTCTGCGCCAGGGTTGACCCTTGAGAACTTCTATAGTCACAGAAATACTCTTGGTATTTTCACATAGTTTTATCAAACTGTTGCATATTTCATCAGGGTTATGTTAATTCTTTCCAAATCACAATTTTCAAGAAGTTGTCATTCTATTGTTTTGCATTTACTTGCCAATTCTCACTGACCGCTCGGACAGGTGAAGGGGCTTAGTGCATGTAATTTCTCTGTCTTTTAAAATGTGGGTCACAAATCATTTTCTTTTGTGCCTTCTAATACGTTTCGTATTGCTACGTAAGTTGAACAGGAGAGGTAAATATTTAGCAACGACCTTAGAATATCATAAGTATACCTTAATATTCTATTAACCTTGAATATTTTGTCGCCAGAGGCGTAAGTATTTGGTAGTATAATATGTAATTTTATAATAACACATATATTTTAATAATATTAATTACTTGATATATTACTAAATACTTACGACTCATCCTCTATCAAATTTAAAACAATTTTGTTGATTGATGAACTTGTTAAAAGTATTATTTATTTATCAACTTAAAATGTCAATTTTCACATATATAGCTTTAATTCTCTGTCCTGCCCTTTTCGTTCCAACTTATTTAACAATACTAAACATATTAGAAGATATAAAACTAAATGATTTGTAATCGAATTTTTCAGCAAAAAGACAATTTGCAAATGCAAAGACCTTTCATTTGGCGGCATGCCTAATGAGAATTGCTAGAAAAAGGGAAATGTAGAATTCCAATTTGTTGAAAACGAAAATAGTGACTTTGAAAATCTGTAGTATTACCCTGTTGAAATAATGAAACATATGGCACAGAAATGTCGCTATTTGTGTAAATAATTGTCATTTACATTATTTATTCAGAAATATATATTACGTAATTCATAATCCTCCTATCTCGCTTTAAATGTAATTATGTTTTCTGTGTTTAGATATCTAAACCATTTATGTTGTTGTTGTTGTTGAGACCCAGACCGTCCGACCTACCAGAAAGGTGTAAGGTAACTGTTTGAACGGCCGGGAAGTGCCACCCAATTTAGACCGGAACCCAGTGGGGGAGGCATCCACAGGGACCGTACCCTCCTTCCCCAACCACCAACCTCTCGGAAGGACTTACGGACCCACATGTTTAACGTGATCGAACTCCGCGTGAACACGGCGGCAGTTTTGGCAGCGGCTGGAATCGAACCCGCGCCTACCGAGTGCAACTCCAGCGCGCTAACCAATGGGCTACCGCGCCCGAAAACCATTTATGTGGAACATTGCGTAAAAATGAAGTCACACTCGTTGCGTGTTTTGTTGATTTTATTATTAATTTGTAATAAATTTCAAAACATACATTTAATTAAAATAGATAAATATTTCAGTTATTACCCTGTAAATTAAAAGCTAGATTCTTGGTCTTGGTTACAATCTCTTACATCAAAATTTCATAATGATAAATATAATTTGTAGGATGTCAGTCAGGAGCGTCATAATAGTAACGAAAACGAAACACACTTTTATTCAACGTACTGATCGACATATGTTAACAAATCCCGTGATGCCTCTAGCACACTGTGAATTTTGAGCAGCAAAATCATCATTCTGTGCATTTTGTAGCATAAAAATTGGAATAAGAATCAATAAAATTTTTAATGTTGAACAACTTGGAGAAGGAAAATTTTAAAGTTGCATCAGTTTGGAGCAAGATAATTTGCCTATTGTATGTTACTATCCGGAAATAAAAACTTGATATAGCAATTTGCAGAATAAAAATCAGTACCTTGCAAATTTAATACAATTAAATATTAACAATTTCTTTTCCATAAAATTTTAAATCAGCTCAAAAAAATCCGTCCTGAGGGGGAAGAAGCATAAAGGGGGAGCTTTAATCATATTGTCACAGGCGCAGATGCCGGAACCAAAGACGTTGATAATAAAATTAGCGATCTATAAGATAGTTATTTTATAGATTGATTGATACATGTTTTAATAAAACATCAAATTGGCATGATCCAAAATAACCAGATAAAACTTTAGAAACCGAATAAAATATTTTTGTTGTACTTTATATGCAATTTCGGGATTTTTTTTTTTTTTTTTTTTTTTTGAAAAGCATTAAAATTAGCGATTTTTCAGAACTAGTGTTAAAAAATCGCAATATTTTGTGAAAGTGTTTAAAATTGCGATTTTATTTAAAAAATCAGGAATTTTTGAAATTTCATTTCAAAACGTTAAACGAGGTAGAACTGACTTACCGATCGAGAATTTCAGCAATATTTAAAAAAAAAATCCCAACATTGCACTTTTAAATTAAATTCACAAATTTTTGCGCTGTTTCTCAAAAATCTCGGTTTATACATAGATGTTTTGTTAAAATAATCAAAATTAAATAGAAATCACCACTTTTGCGCGTTTTGAGGAAAATCGCGAATTTAAGCGCTTTAATTTTACCATACAATAAAATTCGTCTGAGCCTGGGCCTTTGAAAAAAACGGAACGCGATAAGCTGCACGCCGTTAAGCGGCGTTATTTAAGGAAGAACACGTTGACATTACAGGGTATTCCAGAGAACGAAAATTAAAGTCACTTTAGAACGCTTTTTGCTATTTTAAAAACTTTTTTAGCTATTTTCACGCTCAGAAGAAGTTTACAACTTTATCGCAGATTGACGTTAGAAACCTGCCTTCCTCCGGCGCAGGTTTGGCAACACTGCAAATCCGATGATTCGTTACAGCAAAGACACATCCAACGGCGATGCCTACAAAGATCAATTTAACGAGATCTTATCTCGTCCGATCAACTGGTAAATAGGTAAGTATCTCATTCATCAATATATTCCACTTTCTTTTTAACTCCCATCGAACAAGATAATCGATATGTAAACCCTCTATATGCTTATTGGATTTGTCTTTAAAATCCATTACGGATTTTTCATCTGTTAAGCCCCACCTCAAAAAGTTCGAAACTCTTTGATGCATTTCTGCTACAGAATGACGTATTAATAGGTGAAGTTCAAGGACAGTCAGAGGGTCAAATATGGCACTCAAAGAGTTAGAACAGAACAAAACTTGTCTCTTAAACTTTACGGTAGCCTCTGGAGTCAGACCGAACCACTTCACAAGACTGTCAAGATCCTGTGAATTACGTGACAGGAGAACCCACGGAAGTTTCAGTCCTGAAGATATAAATAATTCTTGTCTAAATTGCTCAATAGCTTCTTTCGTTGGAAAACACCAAGTGAGAAATTGCTCGACATCCTGCAAATTTAAGCGTGCAAGGTGATATTCACAAACATACCCGGCGTATTCTCTGACAAACCATTCTTTAAATCGTGTCCTAGTATTTTCTGAAGGGAAGCCCCACGAGAGATATTGGTCAACTTCCTTCCATTTCGAGTGCTTTAGAAGATTTATACACATGTTCTTCGAATAGATTCGGACGAATCGCGATTTAAATTTGTTTCTAGCGTCAACTGATGGAGCACAAATTTTTATTACATTATCCAAGCAATGTGTTTCGATGGTCCATTCAAAATCCGAAACCTCTTTAAAATCAATTCTCTGATCTTCAAAAAATATTTTTAAAATATATTGAAAAATTTCCCGCTTTGATGGAAATCCCCAATTTAACCATGATTTCAAGCCTTCTTCGTTAACCTGCGTTAGCATCTGAAAACAGGTTTCTTTTCCTGATTTAGATATCAAAATTTTCTTTTTAAACTTTGCTATATCCTCTTCAGCCAAACATTCTCTTAACACCGAGTTAAGAATTTCCCAGTTTTCTTCTAGGGCCAAATGGCAACAAAATGATTCTCCATACTCCGATCTCAAAAATACTCGTTTTTCTTCAAGAGTAGCATGTTGCCAAATGTTTTGAAATATTCTTATATTTCTAAACTTAAGTGGCTTCTTATTGATCACAGAGAAAAATAATTCTCCTGCTTTAATGGGATTTCCATCTCCCCGAAAACTATCGCTAAATACATAACGTTTGAAATCATTTGGTGTTTCCTTCAATAGTTCTATCATCAAAACTCCATATTCAGAATCCACATATTCATTTCTTCTATTATTATAACCAATTTCATCTGAGTAATAATTTGCTATGGTTAATAATAGATCTCTATATTTCGCCATAGGCAGAATATTCCACAACTCTTTAATAAATGGAATAAAAAGATCCAGGCAAGGCCATTGTAGAAAGAATACAAGAACATTAATACCAAAATTTTGAATTGTTCTTCGATATAATTCAACGCTTTGTTCTTTAGACATTTGTGTTAACATAAAACATAAAATATCGGTGAAAAAGATCGGTAATAAGGATGAGTCAAAGTACATTATAAAATCTCTTCTAATGTCTCTTCGTCGTTTTAAATTGCGGAGTCCAACCACTGCTTTTACAGCTGCTTCTATACTGGCAACCTGCCTTAAAGCCGTACGCATTTTATCCCAACAGTGAAGCACAGTTGACCTTGATCCTTCAGTTATTCCGCGCATCAATAAAATAAACCAAAATTGATCATCTCTGGTAATCAATTCCCCTACTCTCGCCCTCAGATTCCCAATCGTCCATGATAAATTCACAACTTGAATTTCTTCTGCTCTCCCAGATAATTTGTAAGACCATATTCGAACTAATGCACACCCTTCACGACAAAAAAGATCTTGATTGGAAATTTGATTCCATAATAAATGAATATATGATTCAATACAATAAAAGCAGGCAATTTTATAACGTTCGCAAACTGGTATTCTTCTGTCTTGGACTAAACGTTGAGCAATTTTCTTTTCGTCTAATCTCATTTCTATAGTCCAATCAGAAGGAGTCAGCAGACTGTCAGCAAAACCAGGAGAAAGGTTAAACTTGGCTTGTTGTCTGTTCCAATTGAACAACTGTAGAGCTATTAATCGCATGCGTACAATCAACAACTTCTTGAAATTGGGTGTAAGAGGCAATCTCATGCAAATGGCAGTTGATCGTTTATCAACCAAAGCGTCCCATTTGATGTTAGAAGTAGTAAATTTATTATTTCGTTGTGGTTCTGATTCAAATATTATGGCATTCTTAAGTTCAACATTTTGACATAACTGAATGGCTAATTTCGTAATGGTCTGCTCTTGGAGTGAAGGCGGGGCCTTCACGTAACCTTCTATCAGTTTATCAGAAATATTTATCCTATTGACACTCATTTTCGATTCATCCACCTTCTAGTAGAACCTTAAATATTCGAATATTTTGCAGAAATTTATCAAGATTTTCTCGGTTGTGGCGACCTGAAAAAGAAATAAGGTATGTTTTACCATTTCCGTTATACAAAAAATCCTTATCATTAGTACATAATCAAAATAATATATATTACTTTACAATAGAAATATATTGTATCTAATCTATATTCGTAATTGGGATATTATATTATATCAACCTTAACATCCCCGAAATTAAACTAGCCGAAAAATAACACAGTGTTAATGCCTGTGATCAAACACTCATGTACTTGATTGAGCCATGTAAGGATCTAGCCTTGTAACAAATTACTTGTATTATTTAAATATTACTCTGTCGAATCCAGGCATTAGAGCAGGAATCAAAAACCCATGTCAAGTGAAACTGTGACTAGCATATTTGTCTATGAAAATATTTTAATAAATAAACTCAGTTACAAAAAAAAATTATATTTGAGTGAAAAAATCTGATGAGGGATGCATAGGACTTTTCCAACATAATGCTAGTACTTTACTGCTTTCACAATAAAAAAATTATGTATAAGATCCACGGCATAATAATTTTAACATCGATTTGTAAATGTGGCTCTTTCTGAAGAAATTATTACTTACGTAACAGTTTTGATGGTTTATTTTTTTTTAATGATATTTTCAAAAGTTGTCATTTCACATTTTGAATTTCCTTCCAATTCTTATTTGCATTCTGCCAGGTGAATTTTAAGAACAATAGTCGAATATTTGCATTTAAAATTAATAAATCAATAATGCTTTTAACCATTTTATAATTTATCAAACAACTTTAGAATTTGATAGGGGATGATTCTTAAGCATTTGGTAATATAACAAATATAACAAGGAATTAAAATTATTACATTGTATTGTATACATATATATGTGTGTGTGTGTATGTGAAATTGATGTAATATATTATGTGGCCATATTTAAGCTTTTATTTAGAGTGAATTAAGATTGCGACCAAGGAGGGGGCACAGCCGTAGCACGTGGCAGCGACTACGCTTTTTGAAAATTTAAACAAATGAATACAATTAATCCCTGCTTTAAATACCAGAAACTGCCGGGTACATTAGTTACTCTCGGATTAAAGCCAAAATACACCGAAATCGAAACTACACGGAGGTATTAGAGGTCAAAAATCATGAATGTCTTCGCATGAGAAGGACCAGTAAAAAAGTGAAGAAAAGGAGTACATTATGCCATTACAAATTCATGCTAATTTGATCAGCAGTGGCTGAGATAAATGAAAATTCAATTTTCGCAGCCGCAAAATAAAGAGTGGTAACAATCGTAATAATGGCAAATTTCATTCGGTTTGAACGATTTTCGACAAAACACTTCAATCGTACAGGATGTATTTGTGTGAGTATGTGTTTATATCCCTCTGTGTTCTGAAAATCGCAGTCGATAAAATCGACACAAGGGTAGTAAACCTCCCGAGGAAATGTACCCCGGCAAGTATTTAATTTATTCGAAAAAGTTATAAATCTTAAATAAGAGTAAACGTTCTATATGTATACAGAATATTCTCCATTAGCATACAGTTTGGCCTAACAGTCACTCAGCGTTCTACTATTATTCTCCGGCCACTTGACGAAGATAATAATAAAACCAATTTAAAGAAATCACTTTGTGTCGTTTTCTAAGTTAAATAATAATACTATATAAACTTTATTCTAATTTGGTATAAAAAATCAAACTTAAAGATATTTTGCATTCATTCACTTTCATATAACGTTTTCATACCACATTTATCTTATCCAGCAGAATATTCTGAGCGCAAGAGGTACGAGACAGACGATAATTCATCTGGAATGTATTCAGTTAGAAAATAATAGTGTTTTAAAATCCAACATTCTAATTTCATGAATTTGAGATTTTGTTTAGATTTTTTAACCTGCGATTAATTCATCATAAGTATTGCGCTAAAAAATCTCATAAAGCCTATGAATACTTAATTACTTCGCATTTATTTTTTTATTGCTATCTCTGCATACATAGTCTTATGTATAGGGACCGTATTATGACGGGGTCGAAAATTCGAATCTGAGTTTTCGGCAAAAGCACGTTTCAAGCATCGCCGAACTCGAATCGAATATTTTGAGGTGATGTCTGTGTGTATATGTTTTTGTGTCCGTGAGACCGTGGAAGCGATATCACACGAATGAATGGAACGTTATGAACAAAATTTGATACATATATTACAATTAGTGAATATTATAAGCCTATTGATTTCAAGTGAAATCGAATGTTAGGAAGATCCCCCCCACCCCAAATTTTCGAATGGAAATAAAAAAAAATCATTAAAAAATCAGAACCTTTAATGACGTATCATAAATGATCATTTCGTATTTAATTTTTCATTAAGAAACAAATGACATACATTATCGTTAGTATGAACCGTTCTCAAAAGATTGCAGGTTTTTCTAGATAATTTATAAAAGATCTGACACGAAATTCAAAACTATTAACTATCGGTATATATGTTCATTTCTCGTGAAAAATATTTGAATCAATGCGGCAAATTTGTTTACATCATTCTCGTGGATTTATCTCGTACCATTCTTGAGAGAAGAGATTTGTGTAATAGTTTTGTATTTTTAAGACCAACAGTTCGACAACAGTCATTTATGGGTGATTTTCAAAATGACCGACTGTTTGATGTTCCAATCGTTGAATCCATAATTCATGCTAATAAAATTATTTTTTTTATACTTTTAGGACATACATTAGTACCATTAGTTTATAATTAATAAAATGTACACATTAAAGAGTTTATGTTTTAAAAATATTAGCTATTTTCTATTATTTTTAGTTTTCAAGTACTAAATTTGCATGTCCCAACTCAAAACACCACACTTAGGAAGTCTCTTTTTATGCTTTCAAACAAGATTAGCTTTTGTATATGAACTAAAAAATATGATTTTACATTTTAAACAAAATTGCAAGTGATTCCTTTAAAATATAATTATTAATATTTTAAAATTTAAATTTGATATGTGTCCCCTATACATCTCATGAGTTTTACTGTTATTATTTAAAATAGGTTTTGATTTCTGCAGTTGGTAACAAAGCTAATGGAAGCCATATTGTTCTTTCTTATATAGTACTAGCAGCATACCCGTTCTTCGTACGGAGTATATAATATAAAGAAACTTGAAATTCACAATTATACGCAAATTCTTATAGTATACTATATGACACTTTTAATCGAAATATTCTGTTAAAATATTTAATATAATGCTCCTGAAAAGCAGTTTAAGAATATCTGTTCTCGCTATATAAAATTATCTTCATGGACGGATCTGAAGAACAAAACATCCTGGACCCCTTATGTAAGCAAATAAAAAAAAATATGGAATTGAATCAATATATGCAAAATAAAAGTGTTCAAATTGTATGGGACCCGTACTAATTATATACGCGAATATCAGAAAATATAACCTGTATTAGTAGATTAAATGTATAAATTGAAAATACCAATAAACCCGTAATCTTTAAGTCTGAAGACAGTCATTTATTCCAATATATGTCAAAATGAAAGTGCTAAAATTATATGGGAGGATATATATATACACGTACTACTTATAATGCTCGATTATTAGTAGAAGAATACCCGTATTGTAATATGAGTCTCAAATGTTTATGGCAAAATACAACAGACGACGTAATAAATTGAAAATATCATTAACCCCTTAATCTTCATACCAGAAGGCCGTATTTGATTCCAATATATATGCTAATATATGTCAAAATATATGCCAATATACCTGTACAACATATATTCTAGTAGGTTAGAAGATGTACCCGTGCATTCCTAGAAGATTACTCGTACAACGTACAATATGCGAGTGACAGCAATTTTTGTCGCAATAAAACAATGGCGTAATAACTTAAAAATATCAATAATCACTGAATCAATAATTCCGGAAAATAACAATAATAATAATGTTTAAACATGAAGAGTGTAATTGATATTATCCAGTCAAAAATGAAATGGCAATGAAATTTATTTTATATACATATCTTCATTATTCAAATCGGAAAGGATTTAATAAAAATCGTCTGCCGCATAAACACATTGGATTTAAATCCGTTGCTAAGCAACATAATATCATTTGCTTCAAATAAATTTGTAGAAAAAATATCGTCTAAATAATTATATTTCTATGGAACATTTGGCGACATTTTCTTCACATTAGCGACATTTTAAGATATCACTAAATTTATCGCCAAGTGGGACTGTAGAACTGACAGTCCCACTTGGCGACAAATTGACGAAATATCCTCACAATACACAATTAACAAACAAACACACACCCTAACAAAACACAATTAATTTCATTTATTTAGCGCAATTTTATCAATTTCAAGATATTTTTATAGATTTGAAAACAGTTTTATCAATTTGGTGACATTTTAAAAATTCGCTAAATGTATTACTAAGTAGGATGGTTGGTCTGACAGATAAATGCTAACCAAACATCCTTTCAGTACTCTCTTCTATCAAAACAAAATAAATTTCATTGATATGCGTCGTTTTCATCAATTTGGCGACATTTCCGTCAATTTGTCAAAGTTTAAGAAAAGTTGTCAAATTAGCGATATCCCGCCAAATTCGTAGCTCTGAATTTGCAGATCTGAATGAAACATCCTTATCCCGTTTCAATATACTAAATGAAAACATTACAATTGTATTAGAAGATATACCCGCTTTACTATTTTTCTGTTTCAACAATCGGCTAAATGAATTTATTGGCTAAACACAATATATGAGTTTAATAGCTAAATACGATATAAGCTTGAAAACTCTTTGCCAAAATAAATGAAATTGATGTACACAGTCAGCAATTAATATAATTAAAAGAAAAATCAAACGATCCATTCATAAGATATACTTTCATATCCAATTATCCATTTATTTATTATTCAAATCGAGAAAAAAATAATAAAAATATTAACAAACACATTTAATTTAATTGCGATGCCTAGCAACATGATATATCCTCATAAAATGTTAAAATTTATTAACCATTAACAGCATACCCGTTCTTCGTACGGAGTATATAATATAAAGAAACTTATAGTTCGCAATCATGTGCAAATTCTGTTAAAATATTAAATTTATTGCTCCCAAAGAGAAGTTTAAGAATATATGTTCTCACTTTGCAAAATTATCTTCATGGGCAGATCTGAAGAATAAAACATCCTGGCCCCTTTTGTAAGAACATTTACAGAAAAAAAAGGAATTGAATCAATATATGCAACCCCGTACTACTTATATTGTCGCAGATTAGAAAATATGCCAATGTGTTAGTAGAAGATTACCCGTATTACAATATAAGTCTAAAAAATATTTGCCGAAATAAAAGAGATGACGTAATAAATTGAAAATATCAATAATATACGTACTCTTTATACCAGAAGGTCGTGATTGATTCCAATATATGCCAATATATATCAAAGCATATACCAATATACCTGTACTACATATATTCTTGTAGATTAAAAGATATACCCGTGTATTTGTAGAAGATTACTCTTACAACATACAATATATGAGTTTAAACAATTTTTGTCATAATAAAACAATTCCATAATAACTTGAAAATATCAATAATCCCTGAATCAATAATCCCCGAAAATACCAATAATAATAATTTTTAAACCTGAAGACCGTAATTGATATTATCTAGTCAAAAATGCTATACGAAAAATCAAATCGTTTTTTTCTAAAATATATTTTTATATCCATTTATTTATTATTCAAATCGAAAAATAATTATTAAAATTAACAGACAGATTTAATTTAATTGCGTTTCTGAGTAACATGATATAAGATAGAATCTTATATCATGTTAAATATGTCATGTCTTATATCATAAACTGCGAAATTAAATAACCATTTTGATTTCTTTATACTTCTCATTGTTCCGTAAAAGCTTGTTTTAAATAAACCATGGAGATAGATTTCCCCTTTAAATCATGTTTCAAACAATTCATGTTTTCAGAAAGTGACTAATTAGCGCAAAAAATCTCCCATCAAACTCAGAGATTAAATTTTAATTCACTTTCAAACGATTTTCAAACTTTTCGTTTGGATAAACCACGGAGTTAGAGAGTAGAACTCTTACGAAAAAGTTCTGTTTTTCATTAATATCTCGACAACCCCTGGTCTTAGATACTCGAAACTTAGGCCAAATTTAAAGGAAGCTATTTTAAGGCTATCCACAAAATTTCATTAAATTCGGTTCAGCCGTTCTTCCGTGATGGGGAGACAAACGAAAATTTCGTTTTTTACCAATATCTCGAGAACCACTGATCGTAGAAACTCCAAATCAAGACTACATTTTAAGTGGGACGATTTCCAGGCTACCCAGAAAATTTCATCAAATTCGGTTCAGCCGTTCTCCCGTGATGATGGGACAAACAGACAGACAGACAGATTTTCAATTTAATATATATAGATATAAGAAGATTACAAAAAATTAATAACAAAGTATAGTTTTATTTATAATCTAAATCACAATTTTATGCGATGTAAAGTAAAAAAAGGCAATTCATTTGAAAATCTCCCTTATATATAAGAAATGCTCTTCTCTGCTGTGTTGAAGACCCAGACCGTCCGACTCATCCGAAGCCTTGAGCAACTATTTAAACTGCCGACTTCTCTGCTGTTTGTAACACTTGACGATAAATCTGTCGAACTAGGAGACTAATTTACCGAAATATCGCCAAGTTTATAATATGTCGCGGATGATTCAAATTTCGACAAAATGAAATACATGACGCTAATTAGCGAAAATGACATCAAATTCATGAATTGATTTGTAAAATATTCTAATATATGCATGGCCGTCGAAACAAGGAGGGTAGAGGGGAACTTACCCCACTAATCTACATGTGGGGGGTGAAACGCACATTTCGCCCCCCCCCAATTTATGTAAATTATATAAAGAATTAAAATCCAAACCAGAACTTTTATTTTCTTCGCTTCGAATTTTTCGTCCTTTACTTCTCTGAAGAAAGTAGATAAAGGACAATTTACATTAAATTCGAGAGATGTTTCACATTAAAGAATGCGATTCCAGCTACTGCCAAAACTGCCGCCGTGTTCATGCGGAGTACGATCACGTTAAACATGTGGGTCCGAAAGTCCTTCCGAGAGGTTGGTGGTAGGGGAAGGAGGGTACGGTCCCTGTGGATGCCTCCCCCACTGGGTTCCGGTCTAAAATGGGTGGCACTTCCCGACCGTCCAAACAGTTACCTTACACCTTTCTGGTAGGTCGGACGGTCTGGGTTTCATCAACAACAACATTAAAGAATGCGGGGCGCGGTAGCCCATTGGTTAGCGCGCTGGAGTTGCACTCGGTAGGCCCGGGTTCGATTCCAGCCACTGCCAAAACTGCCGCCGTGTTCATGCGGAGTACAATCACGTTAAACATGTGGGTCCGAAAGTCCTTCCGAGAGGTTGGTGGTAGGGGAAGGAGGGTACGATCCCTGTGGATGCCTCCCCCACTGGGTTCTGGTCTGAATTGTGTGGCACTTCCCGACCGTCCAAACTGTAACCTTACACTTTTCTGTTAGGTCGGACGGTCTGGGTCTCAACAACAACAACATTAAAGTATGCTGTTGCATTTTATTATCGTTTTTGTCTTGATTTTGGCTATTAACATGTAAATATCTTGCAAAATATTAGCCCTTTATGTTTATTAGACTTTTATTTATAGAAATTTTAAAGACCTGGTAATTTTTCATGATTCTTGACATATTCGAATGTCTATAGAGTTTTATGTAATCTACCGATTGTTATGAAATAAAACTTATTTCGTAGCGTAAGGTACCTTTCTTGGGATATGTCACATGACCCTGTGCATAATATTTTTTATTTCAAAGTCACTAGATTTGTCCTTTGACCTAAATTGCGAAAAAAGTGTATCTTCAGTGTTTTTTAAAAATATAGGTTGTTGATACGATATTTAACACTATTATACAAAAAGTTTTATTGAACTGTTTGTAATTCAAATTGCAAATATCTATTGCATTTAAAAGAATGTTTTTATTACTATTATTACTTATTCTCTAAATTGAACATTTTGATGTTCTCCTCAAGTAATAAATTTATGAAATTAAAATTAACGACTTTCCTTCTATCAAACGATGCACTAAATGTGAAATCTCTATTTAACTTAAATAAAAAATATAAAATGATAACTTATGTAACATTAATATATATTCTGATTTTTTATGATCTTTTTGCAAATTTAATTAAAAATTTAACTATTTCGAAAGTTCTATCACATGTTAACTCAATTGGATTCCAGTACTCAAGGATCGTAATCATCGTACCAAACTATGTTCGAAACGTGGCTTTCGTTCGTAAGATACGGCATCCACAGGCTAGCGGGCCGATCCTCATATGTAGACACATATTATCTTCTGAAAGACGTTGTATTCCAGGATAGGGATGGTTGGAGGGTTGAAACGTGCTGTTCTGTCGACAACTCGAATTTGAATTTTTGACAATATCACAATAATTTCCCTAAACTTTATATTATGTACATAGAAAATGTATAATGCAACCTATTCAGTTTTTCATTGACTGCTCGAAATTAATGGAAGAAATCAATCCATCTCAATCCTTAACGGAGTTTTTGTGAATCATTTTACAATGTAAAATTACATAAGAACTGATTATTTGAGTACCTTTAAGGTTTTGAATTATGCTTTTTTCCAAATTTTATTCGAAAATTTCGGGATCCGCTGAACGTTCGATTCCTTTTAAAAACTACATTCTTCCAGTATTCACTGATTGATATCATTGAGATATCGTATCCACAAACTCACGGACACACGCAAGTATAGATACTTATACACGCGGACATCACCTCAAAAACGTTCGATTCGTATTCAAGGATGCTTGAAATGTGCTTTTCCATCGAAAATTCGAATTCGAATTTTCGACCCCGTCATAATACTTTCCTTCTTATACATGTTTTGTACTACATATAGGGAAAGTAATATATAAAACAATCAACACTTATAAAACACCACAACTTCTAACACTTACATGCACTACTCTTTTCTTATAAAAAGTGAACTGATGATTATAAAAATATAGGAAGGAAAAAGATAGAAATTCGCGAAAATGTTCTTTGAGGATAGAGCACCGGCGTTTATGTGAAGTATATACCAAATTTTCCCATAATTTTAATGAAATACTGTTATTTATGGGGGGGAAAAACATAAAGAGTTAGAAGGAAAGAAAATGAAAACAATTGTGGCAGGAGACAAACACGACTGACGTGGGTGGCTGGCCCCAATATGATTATTTTGAGCATAAAAAAGACATGAAAAATTTACAAATGCAAATCAAATACAGAAATGCGGAGGGGGGGGGGGGAGTTAGCTGAGCAATTTGTTTAAGCGGCCCTGATTAGGAGAAATCTACCATCCGCGTGTGATTTTCGTAAGCACCATACCTGAAGATCTTCAAATTAATATGAACGTCTGTTATTGAGACCCAGACCGTCCGGCCGACCAGAAAGGTATAAGATTACTATTTAGACGGCAGAGAAAAGCCACAAAATTTAGACCGGAACCCAGTGGGGGAGGCATCCATAAGGACCGTACCCTTTTCCCGGCCGGGGTTTTTAAGCAGCTATAAGCCTGATTAGGCAAGCTCCCCGGCCTGGGACGACAAAAAAAGAAAAGGACCGTATCCTCCTTCCCCTACCACCAGCCTCTCGGAAGGACTTACGGACCCACATGTTTAACGTAATTGTACTCCGCGTGAACACGGCGGCAGTTTTGGCCCGGAAAAATGAACCCGGGCCTACCAAGTGCAATTCCCGCGGGCTAACCACTGAGCTACCGCACCCCATATGAACGCCTGTATCGAAATACGGCTAAAAATATCTATAAATGAGAGAAACCGTCAGAAAAGCTATTTCGGAAGTGATCTATCGGCAATTTTATTAAATGTATAAGTGTCCGTGACATTTTAGAAAATATATTAATTTTGCAATATTTTATGGAAATTGCAACAAATAATGGATATTCATCGAACTTTTTCAGAAATTATTTACAGTAATGTATCAAATGAAAAGGGGAAATATTTTAAGTATTCTCATATTTGCATTTCGTAACTCTAAATACATGAATAAATATAAAAAAAAATATTTTCATGTATAATCCACTCGTTAGAGAATACCCAGGTTGGTAAAAAAAAAAAAAACAGATAATCCGCGGGGTATCGGCCAAATTACCAGGTAAAAACAACACAGCATCACGTAAAGAATAATTCGCCATTCAAATTCAGAAAAGAAATGACGTCACCAGTCGAAAGGAAAATAAATCACCCTGCTCGCCTAATCAAAGCATTTCAATCAAATTGTTCACACCGAATTCACGATCGAAATAAAAGCAAGACAGAGTGCAAAACCAATTGCGAGTGCAAACAATTTTAAAGTTACAAGAGGAAAGTTTCACAGAGTTATCGAACATAACAAATTTAATATTTACAAGTTATTCCGCAGATATTTCCGGTTTTCACCGCAAAAAATAAACTTTCAAAATCAAACATTTTGTGTTTTGTACTCAAAAGTCAAAACATAGAGAATGCGATGAAAATCGGGATCTGCACTTCGTAAATTACGAACTTTGAAAAGCAGATAATCCTTGAATTATTTGCAAAAAAGTAAGGTTAGTCACATTAAAAAATGTTAAAGTAAAACATGTACTTACCTTGTAAATGGTACTAGATATTTTATGTGCGATTTCCTAGAACAAAGTCAGAAGCAATGGTAGAGAATGATCCTTTCCTTTGAAACTGCTATTCGTAAGTACTGAAATTCTCTGATATACTGCTCAGAATATCACATAATACTAGTATGTTCAGGACACAGAATAATAATACTGCACAGAATAGTAGTCTGTGCAGTTCAGAACACAGACTAATATAGTATTCTGTGCACAACAGGAAGAAACTTGTTGATCCTGTTATCATAGAACACCTGTTCGAGGAGCTCTTTGGTACCTCCCACGATGACTCATCCTTTTCTCTAGATAAATCCCAGCTAACGGCCGACTTGCCATTTTCTGCATTCCTGAAAGGAAAACCATGCCGTCCCTTCTTTTCTCAAGCCGTGCTCATTTCGACCCCTTAAAATTTGTTCCTTTATTTCTGAAGCGAATTTGCTCTTTTATTCTAAATTAAAAGGGTCTGTAATTTGGGACTTGCCCCAAAACACTCCCGAGAGCAATGTTCCGATTTTCTCAACTCTCACACAATAAAATCCTTCTCGTTATTAGTTCTTAGCCCTTTTATATGGAGTTTAAAAGCAGCTTTGTACTGTCGTAGGCACTCCCATAATTTGTCCTTGAGACCTTGAGACTGGAAAGGAAATCATGGAAACGTTACATACGGAGGAAATTTTCAAGGCGCGTCCCGATATCTTACTTCGTGACCTTTTTGGGACACATATTCCGTTTTCTCTATATTTTCTGGACTTTCGTGACATTTAGAGACCCAGCTGGTTAGAAATAACTTCATAAAAAGTATATCTATTGATAAGATATAGTTTCCCTCTTTCGCTAATTAAATATCAGTATAACTATAAACAAACTACGAATACTTTCAATAATAAGTATTTTTGGTATTACTTAGTACTTTTTAGCTCTCGGGAAAGATATATGCCTTACCTGCAGAAGTATTTGAATCGCCGACTTAAGTGTGCAAGTTTGCCATTTATTAAATGATTAGTCTCAGCTTTAAAAGTATCTCACATTTTCCTAATCGTAATTTGAGCAATTATCTTTTCCATCTAAAAACAGCTCTAACAATATAAATAATTTTATTTACACCATGCCTTATATACCAAAGTCATGTTTCATAGTGTCTTTCAGACGCGACTAACTTTCAGAAATTAAAGTCCAAATAATTATAATTACAGAGACGGGTCTAAATAAAATAGGGCTATTGAAACGATTAGGTGATTCAAAAATAATAATATTTAATTGGAATAGGATTACATTTTCATTTCATATTATCTTCATGAACAAATTGCAAAATGATTAGAATGGAATAATTCCATACGAAAAAGTAGCAGGGGGGGGGGGGGCAAATGATCATATTTTAAACCATGACTCAATAAAATGTTAAAATTCACCACTTTTAGCATTCATATTATTTGAATTTTTTAAATAAGACTGTAAAACTGCAAAACTTCATACAGAGAAATTTCAACAAAATAAATGTAGAAGCATCATCACAAAATTCATTTTATATAAAGGCCATTAAATTCAAATTCTGCAAATTATATAATTACAATTTCAAAATGCTTAAAATGAAATAATGATAAGCGAAAAACTAGAGATAAGGAAGGGGCGAGGCAAATGATCACATTTTAAATCATGACCCAATACATAACTATACAGTACTGTTAAAATTTATATTATTTGAATTTTTTAAAATAAGACTATCTGACTGCAAAATTTCGTTCTGAGATATTTAAAAAAAAAAAAAAAAAAGGGAGAGACGGAAGAGGGGGAGGCGGAAGTATCATCACAAAATTAGTTTTATTTAAAGTCTCTCTATAAGAACAATAATATTTAAATGTGCAGAACATTTGAATCAATTTTCCGTGTGAAAATATTCCAAAGCATCCCAATCTTATGAAACTTATACCAGTCACATTCACTCTTCCCGAATAAGAAAGAGGATTTTGGATTTATGGTATCTATGTTAATACTAGAATTATTAATTTTGAACGAATATTCTGTATAATCTACATTTTCGTTTTCTTCGTTTTAACTTTCCTCACAATACATGGTACAATTTTCGACACGATTCCAATAGTTTCCCTACACATATTGGGAGAAAAAGGAATTATTTCGAAAATCCGAACTCGAGTTTTCGACAGATCTACACGTTTTGAGACCTCTGGAAGACGAAAATACTATTTTTTGCATGACGTCTGTGTGTGCGCATGTATGTGTGTCTGTCTCTGTATGTGTATCTGAGCAATGAATGTAGCCTCTCTGTCTCAAGCAATATTCAACGTAATTTCACAAAAATTGATAGATATGTCACTTGTGAATTAACCTAATGCTGATTAGGTTTTGGTATGATTTGAACAAAAAAGAAAACCCTGCCTTTTTTGCGAAATGGCCCTCAAAAAGCAGCGCAACATAAAATAAAAGATGACATATGCTGAAAGGTGTGAATCAAATGGTGTACGTAATATCTAATGACGAAAAGAATAAGACCAAATCCATTCCGCTAGGTCTAAACGTTGAGAAACTTAATTTTTTTCGTATTTTTGCAACGCCGCTTTTGAAAGTAAGTCCAGTCGTCAAATGAAAATGGAAATTGAATTAAAACTGCAAATTCTTCATTTCAATAGTTATCCGTGCAAAGGGGAGAAAAAAAGAGAAAATCAATTTGAGTGTAAGGAAAGTCATGTACTGCCCACACCAGATTTTTTTCTTTCTCTACATGCATAGTATAATGTATGTGGAAAGTATTGTGATGGGGTCGAAAATTAGAATTCGAGTTTTCGACAAACGAACGCGCTTCAAGCGTCCCTGAACTCGAATTGAACGTCCGTATGTGTATGTGTTGGAGTAGGTATGTGTGTGAAAGTGTGGATGTGATATCTTACAAACGAATGAAGCGTTTCGAATGTAATTTTGAACGACTATTACTAATCTGTAAGACATGACCACACAAAATTTACTTAAGAGTGGCTCAACTCGACTTTCTTATACTAGAAATCGTTTTGTTTTTTTCAAATTTTACAAGAAAAAATTTGAAAACTCGGCATCGTGAGTCCAATGATTACAATTATAGTGTTATCATTCACTTTAAAGGACTTGAACATTTTTTTTCGATTGATATCACACTTCACAATGTCCCCCAGAGTGTTATCATTCACTTTAAAGGGCTTGAGCATTTGTTTCAATTGATATCATACTTGGCAATGTCCCCCGGGGAGGTAACTTGCCACCCAAAGAGGCAAGTGACGTCACGAACAAAAAACATCGTATCGCGGTTATTTTTCACAATAATGATTGAAACTATTAAGTCTCATGATAATTGAGCTACAAATAAACCCTTCTATACATGTCAAATTTTGTCCTATGTTTCCATGATAAAAATGTAAAATTTAGAAAAAAATTCAAAGTTTTCGCTCGAATTTAAAATAAATTCTATCTAGTTCTAAATTTTTTGATAACAAAGATAGATATATAGTTTGTTTCATGAAAATCCGTTAATATTTATGGTTGCTAATGTGTACACAAAAAATCGATAACAGACATCAGACAGGCGGACATCACTCCAAAAATAGTCATAACGTGTTTAGAAAGTCTTAAATATTGGCATCAAAATCTTGATATCGAAAACTTTTGGAAAAAAATAATGCTTTCTTAATACTACGTATGAGAATGTAAATATCAGTATTATTGCGATTATGATCAACTACATGCATAAGCACAAACAAAATATAACGGTTATCAATACCTCAATTGCTACATAATAGATATGGGATCCCAGCGAGTTGCATTTGTTCTGGCCCACGCGATTACTTGGAACAGATAGGAATTTTCGTGGTCACCTCTGCTTTAAATTATACAGAATGGCAACACAACAATAACATATTTGAAACACTTAAAAGAACAACTTACCCAAAAGTAGTTAATGAAATATGACGGTATCTAAGCGAATAAAAAATTATAAAGCTCTTCTAAGAATTACACGTGGTTACGCTAGGAATCCAGACTAGTAGTTTCTGAAAGTTTCAAAATTTTACAAGTCCCGTCTTCTACCGAAATATATATGGACCAAGACCAAGACGCTTGATTACGGGCTGCCATGGGACTGAGTCCCTCACGCCCACATCGAAAATAAAAGTGTCCACTTTGAATGTTTATAGCAATCTGCGTTGGTAGTAATATGCACTCTTTCATGATGCACTCTTTCATTCTCATCTTCACTTTTTTTTCATTCCCCTCCGAGACTCCGTACAGTGCGGACCGGTTTTCTGCTCTCTCCCTGTTACTGATTCTCCACGTGGAACGTACCAACAGCGTGCCTTCGCTATCCTGCTACATCGAACTTTCCAGCCTGGACATGGCGTCCAACCCAGCATTACAGACTTCCATCACTGGTATTCCACCAGATATCAGTGGTATTATTGATAAATTTCGAAACATGGCTCTCCCTTCCACTAATGAACTTGGCAATCTCTCCGACATGACGACATTCAGGCAGATAGGCGACTTCCTGTTGCAAGAATATCACAAGACTACAGACGGCCTCTTATCTCAAGAAGAATTCATGGGTAAGTGTATATCTTTGTTAAATCATTTTTAGGCTTACTGATACCTTTGACGATAGGACCCCCTTTAAGAATGAAATAGATGCATATATTCTACGCACTGGACCAACCACGTGCATGACTAATGATAATGTTAAAATTAACTCTGTGAATTTTACTGATTTACCTAACGTAACTGATAAGGACGTAAACTGTAATAGTAATAATGAACTTAAAAATAATTCAAATACAATAGGCTTAAATGTACAATCTAGACAATTTAATGTGAAAAATAATTCTGATGACTTAAGTAAACCAAATAACAGTAATAATGATAATCTTAATAGTAAAAGTAAGAATAACACTAGAATTGATGACAATGAAGCACAAGGAGATTCGGAAGACTTCAGATTCCCGAAAAGACATTGCCGAATGATGACCATCCAACCTAGTACTAACATAGAAACTGCACGGAACCCTTTTTCGCTGGCCGACATGGATACATCCCCCCCCCCTCATGGAAAATGAAACTTCTAACAATGCTAACTCAAGTACCGTAAATGATAATAATACTGAACAACCTGAAATTAATGCATATAAACCCGAACCTTTTTATGTGAATTGCCCACATAACTGGCGAGAACTAATAAAAGCTATAAACTCCAAAACCTCCTCCAATGTAAAAGCACAGCTTGCAGGTGACCTAATTAAAATTCTTCCCCTTAACTTAGACGATTTCCGATTAGTACAACGATTCTTGATTGAGCAAAATTTGGAATTCCATTCCATAAACATCAAAGCAGAGAGACCAGTTAAAATACTATTGAAAGGACTGCCCACAAACTCAGACATCAACGAAATAAAAGCCGAACTATCCCTTTGTGGATTTAGTGTACACCGTATCTCACAATTAAGGGACCTAACTAATCAAGCCCCCTTGCCAATATTTCTCGTTTACTTAAACCCCACAAAAAATTGGGAAGAAATCTGGAAAGTCAGATCCATGCTTGACATGACCATCAGGGTCACTAACTTTGAGTCTAGGGGTACAAAGATGTGCTACCGCTGTCAGCGGCACGGACACTCCAGCGAATGCTGCAGGCTACCACCCAGGTGTCTAAAATGTGGACATGATCACCATACCCGGGAATGTACCAAATCAAAGGATACCCCGGCACAATGTGCTAATTGTAAGGGACCCCACCCCGCCAACTATAGGCATTGCCCTGCAAACCCCCAAAATAAAAATCAGCCATTAAACACTGAAACCGTACTTGCCCCCCCCCCCTCCCAGAAGCAACCCTGCTAATTTACAGGCCTCAAACTTTCCCCGCCTCCAAACCACTGTAACTAAACAAACTATCCCACAAAAAGTAAATAATTCCAATGTAAGTCAAGCCCCTACCCAGGATAAACGCACCGAAAACAAAACATTTGCGGAAATTGCTACCGGCAAAGATGCCGTCCAAAATAACTCAGCTCCCCCTCCCCCCATCCCTAAACTTCTCCCCAGAAATCAGATCATTGAAAATGCCCGTAAACAAACCCTCCAGCAAATTGCGGTACATTCGTACATTACCCCTGCCCTCCCCCCCCCAAAACCACGAACCTCAGATGGAAACAAATAATAATGAAACTTCTACCTCCACTTCTCAAATCACTGATATTATACAGACCATACAAGAGATTAAAAAAATGTTTACTGAACTTGACATCAACTTCAGCAAAATAAAAAATTTTATAAATCAAATAGTATCCACCATAAACAAACCAATAAACCCACTTGACAAACTTTTGAACATCATATCGGCCCTCGGCGAGGTATTTAGCACAGTCCCCCCCCTCCCCCATCATGACGAGTAATAAAATAAATCATCTAAAAATACTGTCGTGGAACGCCAATGGGCTCCGCGGCAAAATAACCGAACTGCGCAATTTTGCGCAAAATAACAATATCGATATCATTCTTGTACAAGAAATCCGACCTGGCCCCCGTCCCCCCCCCCTTAAAATAGCAAATTATTCTAACTATACTGCACTTCGTAATTTTAACAACAACCCGCGGTCCACCCAGGCTGGTGGAGTTTCTGTGTATATTAAACGTAACCTTCCGCATCATGAGCTAAATCCTGTTAACACTACAATAATAGAAAATAAAATGATTCAGCTTTCCCTCCCAAACTACCCACCCATCATCATAGGATCAATCTATATCAAACCTGCGCAGCGTAATGACATTACCCCGGACCTCCAAAACATATGCAATATTAACCATCGTGCCATCTTACTTGGTGATTTTAATGCCCACAGCCCGCGCTGGAACTGCCGTAGAAGAAACACTTATGGAACTGCCCTCCAAAATTTTATTACTAATAGTGGAATACATCTTGCTGTCCCTGCCCTGCCCACTCATTACTCCCATTCCCCTTACCCTTCTACCATAGACTTAGGATTACTTAAAAACATCCATCTCCCGTATACAATAGAAACCCTTAATGAATTAAGCTCAGACCACCTCCCCATCCTCCTCACCATTCAGTTAAACTCCCTTCTGCCTGTCTCTAGCCTCCCTTCTTCAATTGACTGGAATAACTTCAAAGCAAATTTACGTAATACCACCCTTCTCATACCTAAAATCAACTGCCCCGCCGACATCGATGAGGCAGCCCGTAAAATCACGCATGAAATACAGAGCTCCCTTGCTAAGGCATCGTCCTCCCGCCCCCCCCCCCCCCCCGTTATAACTCCCTCCCGCATTTCATTCAAACTCAAATTGTCTATCGAAATTTTGTCCGCCGCATCTGGCAAGTAACAAGAGACCCCAGAACTAAAACCCACCTTAACACTGTCAATAGGAAAATTCGGCTTGAAATTCAAAAATACAATCAGAACAAATGGAAAAATTATATAGAGTCCCTGTCCCCTGATGATAGAAGCATATGGAAAGAGATCAAAAGAATCAAGAAACCCTATGCACAGCTCCCCCCCCTCCTCTCATCTACAGGCACCGCTTTTTCAGAACGGGACAAAGCAAATGCTATCGCAAATTGCTATGAGAAGCAATTTGCGATTGATATCCCAAATAATGCATTCCATAATCATGTACAATCCACAGTCACTAACTTTCTCTCCTCCCTCCCCCCCCCCACCCCATCCCACCCACTTCTGTTGACGAAATTTTAGAAATAATTCATAAACTTAAAAATAAAAAAGCTCCTGGCATTGATAAAATCTCCAATAGGGCCCTAAAGTCGCTCCCCCTTAATATCATTTTCTATATTGTACTTATGATAAATTCCATTTTAAAGCATTGTCACTTCCCATCCTGTTGGAAAACTGCCATTGTAATACCCTGTCTTAAACCCGGCTCTGACCCCTCTAATCCTGTGTCTTATCGCCCCATCTCCCTCCTCCCGTCACTTAGTAAAATAACCGAACGCGTAATACAAACTAGAATTTATAAAATTATTAATGAAAAAGATTTAATTATCCCAGAACAGCATGGTTTCCGCCCCTTGCATTCTACCTCCCACCAGCTTCTCCGTGTTGTTGAGTTTACAGCCAATGCCATAAAAAATAAAAATCATGTAGGTGCCCTCCTGTTAGATGTTGAGAAGGCGTTTGATAAAACTTGGATAATAGGAATAATTTATAAATTAATACAGTATAACATACCCCCCCCTATCATTAAAATTATAAACTCTTATCTCTATAATAGACAGTATCAGGTACGCACCCACAACACACTCTCTGATATCAAAAATATACAGGCAGGTGTACCCCAGGGATCCATCCTCGGGCCTCTTCTCTTCAATTTATACGTAAATGACATCCCCCGCTCCCCAAATACCACCCTCTGTTTATACGCGGATGACACATGCATCATTTCATCAAATAAAAATACTAATTATCTGCACTCCCAAATTCAAAACCATATTAATACTCTAGACAAATTTTATGAAAACTGGAAAATCAGAATAAATGCAAACAAATCACAGGCAGTATTCCTCTCCGGCGCACGCTTTCCCCCCCCCCCCCCCCATAATGTTCAAAAATCAGGCCATCCCTTTCCAGCGCACCGCCAAGTACCTCGGCGTCCACTTGGACAGCCGACTTACTTGGCGTGTGCACTTCGAATATGTAGTTAAAAAATCTAGGAAGCTCGTAGGTGCACTAAATCACCTTTTATTCTCCAAGCATTTGGACATGAACAATAAAATCCTGCTTTTCAAAAGTATCATCCAACCGATTCTTTTATATGCATGCCCAATTTGGGGGTATGCATGTAAAACGAATTTACAAAAATTACAAACTGAACAAAATCGAATCTTAAGAATAATTAGGAAAGCACCACGTTATCTCAGGAATGATATCATACATAAAGACTTTAAAATTAAAACCATAAAACATGCTATCAAAAAACAGTCAATAAACTTTTTCAAAAACATCCCTAAAATTCCAAATGAATCCCTGTTTTGCTTACAAGACTACGACCCACGGGCAAACAAAGAAAGTGAAGGCTGCACTCGCCCTGCTTCGCCCCCTTTTGGCTAGGAACAGCCGCCTGTCCGTTCGAACTAAGTTATTGCTATACAAGTCCTGTATACGTCCCATTATGACGTACGGAGTCCCAGTTTGGGGCACCGCAGCTGAGTCTAAAATTAAGGCGCTTCAAGTCTTCCAGAATAACGCACTGCGTATGTTTGCTGATTTGCCGGTCTACGTCCAGCTAGAAGTCCTGCACAAAGACCTCAATATTAGGCCTTTTTTGGAACATGTCAAAAAGCTTTCTCTTAAATTCCACGGAGGTCTGAGAAGCGTGAACAATCCTACGTTGGACAGCATCCCTCACTATCGAATAGGGCACCCGGGGTCGCATAAGCGCCCTCGGTCGTTACCTACAAGATCGGTGAGAGATGTCTTCTTCCGCCCTAAAAAGCGGTTGCGTCCATCCTAGCCTTGTGCTCTCAATGTAGATGCTGACTCTAGTATGCTGTACTCCTCCCTTGCTTTTGGGAACTCGCGTTTTTCGTTGGCAAGCTACCTTATATGTCGTCGCTACTAGGCACTGCTCAAGCTCAAGGCCCTGCGCCCCTCTGGGCGCCCCACTCTATCCCCCTCTTTTCTCTTTCTGTTGGGAACCCGCTTGGGCCCCAACGTTTCTGTTTTTCTGAAGACCTGGGGAAGGGCACGACCTAGGTCGCGCCCCCCCCCCCCAGGCATATCTTAGATATTAAATTCTATCAGTTGTTTAAAAGCCTTTTATTACTTCCTCTTTATGTCTCTTTTCTCTTCGTCTGGAGTTTAAAGGGAGGAGTCTTCCTCTCCTGGGTACTCCACTGACCCCGTCCTTGAGTCCTTGAGTCCACGGGCAAACAAAAAGCGTCCCCGTGCAGTTCTATATGAACCACCCTAAGCATTGCTTCTAATTTCGTCTTCCCATTCTGCTTATTGTGCAAACTTAGTGGATTAAATATTTTAATACAACTTAAATTTTCTGCATCTAATCAATAAATTTCCCCCCCGTCATATATTCTAATGATATATGGCAGCTTGTGGTATCTCCACTCGGCACTAGATGGCAGCACCGCTGCATCTTAGTTTTCAAATTGCCCTTCCAATAAGGAAGGTATGGACAAGGCTGTCCATGTCAAAGGTTATATTCAGATCTCATAAGCTCATATGATGGCAAAATATACACAAATATTATCCACAGATTGGAGGTAAAAGCCTTCGGGCTAGGCACTCCTGCACGGCTATTACATCACCTCGGCTTTCATGATGAGGTGCTGCTTTGGGTTTGCTGGTGTCGATGCTGGATTCACGGTGACGATGTTGTGTCACTCTCATCTTGGTTTGGTGTGAAACGACGACTGAGTACTGGGCTGTGGTAGCTGTAAGAGAAGGGGAGGGCGGAGCCAAGGGCTGGCGGCCAATAGAAACTGCAGAGTTGCAGGGCCAGTAAAAACGTTAAAGTTCAGTGAAACAATTAAAGTTAAGTTAAGATAAGTATAATATTAATACAATTTATGCAGGTGAGATTTAAGAGTTATAAAAATAATTAATCTAAGCAATTATAAATTATCTTATCGTACAAGGATTTAAGTTCCGCTCTTGTTGTGAAAAAAGAAAGGCCCTTTTCAGGCACACAAAACAATTAAGTTTACAATTAATTTACAATGTAGAAATAATTAAATAATTTATTTTATTTATACTTCAGTATAAAAGCAAAATAAGCAGGTCAAGCATAGCTTGCACAAGAGATGACCGGGCTGGCATTAGAAGTCGCGGGCAAAGCAAAGTAAACAAGTGGATTGAGGGCTCGCCGGGGAGGGCGAATCAGAACGCTCCGTTCCACTCTGGGTCTGCCGAGGCAGCTCCAGAGTGAAAAAGTGCGCCTTCAACGCCGTCCGGCGAACAAGGTTAGGAAACGCCTGCCTGGGGCGTAGAATATCTGGGGCGCTTCCACGGGGGCGCCGCTGGCCCGAAAAGAAGGTGTCTAGGCCTTCTTTTTCCAAGGTAGGAGGTTGTGGAAGTGTCGTAGCTACTATCGACACCTCTAAGGCAGGGTTTGCTAGTGTTCTTCCTAAAGAAATTTCATGAGGTTTTCCTAATATGCCCAGTAATGTGTGGGACTTTGAGGTCGTGATGTATCACTTCGTTCTGAATGTACCAGGGCGCATTGACAATACAGCGCAGAACCTTGTTTTGAAACACTTGCAGTTTCTCAATGTGCTTTTTTGCAGCCGAGCCCCAGACAGGGCTGGCATACAAAAACGCAGGTGCGATGATTTGTTTATAGATGAGCAGTTTATTGTAGAGGGACAAGTGAGACTTTCTACCGAGAAGTGGGAGGAGGGCTACAAAAATTTTATTAGCAGATTCAATTTTCTTAGAGATGTGCTCAGCGAAAAGTAACTTGGAGTCCAATATGACTCCCAAGTACTTTGCAGACTGTGGAAAGGGGATCGGATCATTGAAAATTTTAAGGGGGAAATTACTAAGTCTAAGTTCTCGGTAGTTCGGTCGAAAAATGACGACTGCACTCTTGGTCGGATTGATTTTGATTCTCCAGGTCGCGAGCCAGTGCTCAAGACTATTCTTTATGTAGCTTTGGAGTGTGTTAATAGCGTAGTTTGGTGTTGAGCTTCTAGAAATCAGAGCTGTGTCATCAGCAAAGATGGCCAGCTTAACGTAAGGGTTCTTAGGAATATCGTTAATATATAGATTAAATAGAAGTGGGCTTAAATTTCCGCCCTGAGGGACCCCGGCTCTGATTGGCCGAAGAGAAGAGTATGAATGTTCAACTCGTACGCGGAAAGAACGTTTAGCAAGATACGAGTTGATGAGAGCCAAAAGTTGTGTCGAAATACCAAGTCGGACCAGCTTGGTTAGCAGACCCGGGATAAAGGCTTTATCAAAAGCTTTACTGATATCAAAAAACACTATGCTGGTATACTGCTTGTTGGTAGAGTTTTTGTGAATAGTTTCTACTACACGCATGAGTTGGGAATGCGTGGAAAAATCAGGTCGAAAGCCGTGCTGTTCAGGAATTAAAATATATTTCGATCTGCAGAAACTAGTCAAACGTCTAAGCAACACTAACTCAAAAATTTTGGAAAGGCTAGATAGAAGGCTGATTGGTCTGTAACTATCAGCAGAATTAGGATTTTGACCATTTTTGAAGAGAGGGACAACATCAGCAGTTTTCCAACTCTGGGGAAAGTATCGAAGTTCCAACATATGGTTAAGGAGCACGGTGAACCAGCACTCATAATGAAGAGGAAGGTTTTTCAGCATTCTATTGCTGATCTTATCAGAGCCAGGTGATTTCTTTGCTTTGAAGCTACGTATAATGTTGTGAACTTCAGCCAGGTGTATAGTTTCGAGGTCGTTTGGTACTTGTACATTTAGAGCATTCTGATTGGTCTGTTGGAAATCGTGTAAAGTGCTTGTATGAAGTTGGCTGAAGTTTGGGTCTTCGTGTGGAGGGAATTGGAGTTCCAAGCTATCTGCGATTGCATTAGCATTTTCCTCCGCAGTCTGGGCGAGAGCATGTAAGCCATTAATGGGCGGAATTGTTGTTTTCGTGGTTCTCATGTTTTTAGCTGTTCGCCAGAGAGTGTGATTCGTGGGTGAGAGTCCCTCAAGGTGAGTACGCCAGCGTTGCTGGGTGTGAGTTTGAATCATAGACTTGACCTCGCTATGAAGTTGACGGAGTTGCGCTTGGAATGGAGGATACCTACTGCGCTGCCAATTTCTCCGTAATCTGTTACGCTGCTTAATTTTGGCTTTGATATCACTAGGTAGAGAGTGATGATTAACACGTGAGAGATTTGGTTTCGAGGCAGCAGCGTAAGCCTCTAGCAGTAAGTGATTAAAATCTTGGACGCCATTATCAATGTCGTCCGTGCTGGTAATTTTGAGAGGGGGGGCAGAACTAGAGTTATTAAGGTGGTGACGAAAGTCGTCCCCATTTTTGTGTAGCTCCACCGGGTGGTCTAAAGAGATTTTATCAATATTAAGGGTTAATATTACAGGAAGGTGATCAGACGTCAATTTATTATCGACTCTGATCGAGTGACTGAAAGGAATATTTCTGAAGAGAGCCAGATCAAGAACTGAAGGGTTTCTTCCTGTAAAGTAGTAAGTGGGGGTGGGCGGAGCTACGATCCTGAAGTTGGCGCACTGAGCCAATCGTTTTAGATCTCTGCCTTTTCCATTCGAAGCTATGTCCCAGGAAACATGGCGAGAATTTAGGTCACCAGCGATGATAATATTACTGCTCAGTCGTAAAAGTGCTTCAAGCTCCGAAGAAGGTAGTCTAGAACCGTTATCAGGAGGGATATACACTGAAGCAAGTGCAATCGGGACCAAATTTGGAATAGTGACTTTAATAGCTGTGGCCTCAAGCTTCGTGAAGGCCGGGACACTTAACCTATGATGAGGAATGTTGTTTTTAACATAGAGTGCAGTGCCGCCCTTAACGTACCTCCTCGCCGCCCCAGGTCTCGTTCTATACGAGAAGTAACCTGTATAATTACAGATTCCTGGGGAGGCGGGGGGTTCAGTTGGGTCTCATTCACCATGAAAATATCGAAGTTTTCATCTATAACATAATCACGCATCTCGGCGAGCTTCGGACGGACTCCATTGGCGTTCCAGAAGCCGACTTTGAGAGACTGCAAGGTATGGGATGCCGAAAGAGAGAACACGGCAAAGCCGGTAAGGAAAGTCAGGGGAGGGCGGTTTATCTAGCCAGAGCATTATAGCTCCGGTAGATAACCCATATCATATCAATTTGCGTTGTCGCCAAACGCAGTTCAGGAAGAGAACGCTCAAAAGCGGCAAGGAGTAAATCCTTGTCGTGAGTGTTGCGCATTGCCAGAAGGGAAAGTAAAATGTCGGTGTAGTTGATGACACTAGTGCCATCAACTTGGGAATTGGAATTTTGGGTGGCGACGGCTGGGACCGACGGCTCAACAATTTGTCCGGTGTTTTTGACGGGGGGGGGGGAGGTTGTTCCTGTGGTACTCCAGAAACATGAGAAGCAAAATTAACATTAGGTATAATGCCAGCGGCACGGGTAGGACGACCTTGGTTCCCCGGGTTTAATCCGGGGGGGGGGGCGAGTAGTAGTTAGATTTGGAAGGGGGAGCCCTATTGCTCTTATTCACGGACGAGTTGCCCGGGTTTTTCGGGCAACCGCGCCAGTTGGCTGCGTGCTGACCGCTACAATTGCAACATTGAAGGTAGTCTGCTTTGCAGTCCTTGGCGGCATGGGGTCCGGCACACTTGACGCAGCGCTTTGGTAGATTACATGCTACACTGCTGTGAAAAAATCCATTGTAGCATTGGCTAGCAAAGCCTCTGCGTCCGGCGTACGGCTCCAATTTCACTTCCGTGCCTAAGAGCTTGCTTATTGCGTATAAACTTTCCGGGTTAGTCCCGGGTGCTAGCTGGAGGTAGTATAGAGGGAGGGGTTGCCTATTCCCTCTTTTAGTAAGACGGTAATTATTAATAACAGTATATCCTTTAGCTTCCATAGCTTTAGTAATTAAGGGTATATCTGTGACCACAGGGAGGCCTCTAATAACAATCCTGACTGGCTGGTCCTCATATAACGTGTACGTTTTAAATTGCACGCCAGTTTTCTTCAAGTAGTTGGTACACTCTCTGAACTCAATGTCGGTTTGAACTTGGACTTTAAAGAATTGCCGGTCGAGGACCGAAGCAATTTTGGGAGCAATTCTTTTAAGATTATATAGGATTGAAGGCCAGTCAGGTTGCGCAGCACTGATAAGAAGCGGCGGCGTGGTCGCACGCGTGGAATTAGGCACGTGTGCCTGGGGGTCGTCTTTCCCGTTGCCGGTCGAATTCTGATTGGTCGGCTCAAGATCCTTATATTTCTCCATATTGGCTGCAGTTCTGGAGGTATGCCCACACTTTCCCACCATGTCAAAGGTTTTTCGGAGCCTAGACTCCGAGGTGGTAGGACGCACAGTATGAGCGCTCCCGCGACAAACAGTGAAGCCCAGGTAGCGCCTGGGCATGCTATGGAGAGTGATGTGAGCGAAGTAGAAATGGCTGAGTGTTACGTAAAGAACATTACGGAGACAACAGTACTGGATAACATTACTAGTATTATTGACCTTAAAAAGAAAATTACGGAAACGGAACTTTATATTGTGATGAAAGATGAAGAGGACCTGGTAACTGAAGACAGAGCCACCATAATAGCGATGAAAGAACGACTGACGGAAATGAATGACCAACTGGACAAGTGGGCTGCAGCGCTGGGCTGTGGTAAGTATAGTTTGACTATACCCCCCCCCCCCCCCGCTGTAGATACTTCGGCTGAGGCCGCCACTAGAACTAATTCTATTGCCAATAGGGCACCTAATGCTAATGCTAACTTATCTGACCAAACTACTCTAATTAATAATGTTTTAGAAAACTCTACTAGCTCTCCCGCTAACGCAGGAGAACAGTCTGATATTGATGCCCATGAGGCTGCCAGGAAAATCGCGCTGCTCAATTTAAACAATCCAACTAATTATACTAATAACTCTGCTAATCAAAGCAACATCAAGCAATCAAAAAAGCGTACCCTCAGCGGTACTTATACTGCTCGAACCTACACGGATGAGGAAGGATTCGTCCATAAGGTCACTAGGGCCACGAGGAATGAAAATAACCAGGAGAACACGCTGGATTCTGAGCCAGCCAATAAGAAACCGACCGGCAACGAAAAGGACGGCCCATCGACACAAGAGTCGAACTCCACGCGGCCAGCTATACCTCCCATGCTTATCAGTGCCAACCAACCTGACTGGCCCTCTATCCTCTATAATTTAAAAAGAATTTCACCTAAAATTGCTCCGGTCCTAGACCGAAAATTTTTCAAAGTTTTTGTTCATACTGAAAACGAATTCAGGGACTGTACGAATTATCTAAAAAAGACAGGCGTGCAGTTTAAATCTTACACTCTGATGGAGGACCAACCAGTCAGGGTTGTTATTAGAGGCCTTCCTGTGGCCACGGATATAGCTATAATTTCCCAAGCTATGCAAGCTAAGGGCTATACCGTACTAAACAATTTTCGGCTATCTAGAAAAGGGAGCAGACAGCCCCTCCCTCTCTACTACCTCCAGTTAGCACCCGGGACTAACCCGGAGAGTTTATATGCCATTAGCAAGCTCCTAGGTGCGGTAGTGAAATTGGAGCCGTACACCGGACGTAAGGGCTTCGCAAGCCAATGCTATTCGTGTAATGGATATTTCCATAGTAGTCTAGCATGCAACTTGCCGAAGCGCTGCGTTAAGTGTGCCGGTCCCCATGCCGCCAAAGACTGCAAAGCTGACTATCTCCAATGCTGTAACTGCAGCGGACAGCACGCAGCCAACTGGCGCGGTTGCCCGAAAAACCCGGGCAACTCGACCGCAAATAGGAGCAATAGGGCCCCCCCTCCTAAATCTAACTTCTACTCGCGCCCCCCCCCCCAGGATTAAACCCTGGGAATCAAGGCCGTCCTATTCGTGCCGCTGGCATTGTACCGAACTTAAACTTCTCTAATGTAGTTTCTGGTGTACCACAGAACCAACCTACCCCCCCCCCCCCAAAACTCCGGACAAATTGTTACTCAGTCGGTCCCAGTAGTCGCCACCCAAAATTCCAAATCTCAAGTTGATAGCACTGGTGCTATCAACTACACCGACTTTCTCCTCTCACTTTTGGCCATGCGAAGCACACACGACAAGGACCTGCTCCTTGCCGCTTTTGAGCGTGCTTTACCTGAACTGCGTTTGGCGACAACGCAAATTGATATGATTTGGGCTGTCTACCGGAGCTATAATGCTCTGGCTAGATAAGCCGAAAACCCCATCTTCCTTCTTGGCTGTCGCCATGTTCTCTCTTTCGGCATCCCATACCTTGCAGTCTCTCAAGGTCGGCTTCTGGAATGCCAATGGAGTGCGTCCAAAGCTGCCTGAGTTGCGTGATTATGTTATAGATGAAAACTATGATATTTTTATGGTGAATGAGACCCACCTGACCCCCCCCCCCGCCTCCCCAGCAATCTGTAATTATACAGGTTACTTCTCGTATAGAACGAGAGCTGGGGCGGCGCGGAGGAATGTCAAAGGCGGCACTGCACTCTATGTTAAAAACAACATTCCTCACCATAGGTTAAGTGTCCCGGCCTTCACGAAGCTTGAGGCCACAGCTATCAAAGTCACTATTCCAAATTTAGTCCCGATTGCACTTGCTTCAGTGTATATCCCTCCTGATAATGGTTCTAGATTATGTACTTCGGAGCTTGAAGCACTTTTAGGACTGAGCAGTAACATTATCATCGCTGGTGACCTAAATTCTCGCCATGTTTCCTGGGACATAGCTTCGAATGGAAAAGGCAGAGATCTAAAACGATTGGCTCAGTGCGCCAACTTCAGGATCGTAGCTCCGCCCACTCCCACTCACTTCGGTACTGGAAGGATCCCCTCAGTTCTTGATCTGGCTCTCTTCAGGAATATTCCTTTTAATCACACGATCAGAGTCGATAATAAATTGACGTCTGATCACCTTCCAGTATTACTTACCCTTAACTTTGATAAAATCTCTTTAGAACATCCGGTGGAGCTACATACAAATTGGGACGATTTTCGTCACCACCTTAATAATTCTAGTACTGCCCCCCCCCTCAAAATTACCAGCACGGACGATATTGATAATAGCGTCCAAGATCTTAATCACTTACTGCTAGAGGCTTATGCTGCTGCCTCGAAACCAAATCTTTCACGTATTAACTATCACTCGCTACCGAGTGATATCAAAGCCAAAATTAAGCAGCGTAACAGGTTGCGGAGACTTTGGCAGCGCAGTAGATACCCACCATTCCAAGCGCAACTCCGCCAACTTCATAACGAGGTCAAGACTATGATTCAAACCCACACCCAGCAACGCTGGCGTACTCACCTTGAGGGACTCTCACCCAAAAATCACAGTCTCTGGCGAACAGCTAAAAACATGAGAACCACGAAAACAACAATTCCGCCCATTAACGGCTTACATGCTCTCGCCCAGACTGCGGAGGAAAAAGCTAATGCCATTGCAGATAGCTTGGAACTCCAATTCACACCACACGAAGACCCAAACTTCAGCCAACTTCATACAAGCACCTTACATGACTTCCAACAGACCAATCAAAACGCTCTAAATGTACAAGTACCAAACGACCTCGAAACTATACACCTGGCTGAAGTTCACAACATTATACGGAGCTTCAAAGCAAAGAAATCACCCGGCTCTGATAAGATCAGCAATAGAATGCTGAAAAACCTTCCTCTTCATTTTGAGTGCTGGCTCACCGTGCTACTCAACCACATGTTGGAACTTCGCTACTTTCCCCAGAGTTGGAAAACTGCTGACGTAGTCCCTCTCTTCAAAAATGGTCAAAATCCTAATTCTGCTGATAGTTACAGACCAATCAGCCTTCTATCTAGCCTTTCTAAAATTTTCGAGTTAGTGTTGCTTAGACGTTTGACTAGTTTCTGCAGATCGAAAAATATTTTAATTCCTGAACAGCACGGCTTTCGATCTGATTATTCCACGCATTCCCAACTCATGCGTGTAGTAGAAACTATTCACAAAAACTCTACCAACAAGCAGTATACCAGCATAGTGTTTTTCGATATCAGTAAAGCTTTTGATAAAGCATTCATTCCGGGTCTGCTTACCAAGCTGGTCCGACTTGGTATTTCGACACAACTTTTGGCTCTCATCAACTCGTATCTTACTAATCGTTCTTTCCGCGTACGAGTTGAACATTCATACTCTTCTCTTCGGCCAATCAGAGCCGGGGTCCCTCAGGGCGGAAATTTAAGCCCACTTCTATTTAATATATATATCAACGATATACCAAAGAACCCTTACATTAAGCTGGCCATCTTTGCAGATGACACAGCCCTGATGTCTAGAAGCTCCAAACCACACCACACTATTAACACACTCCAAAAATACATAAAGAATAGTCTTGAGCACTGGCTCGCGACCTGGAGAATCAAAATCAATCCGACCAAGAGTGCAGTCGTCATTTTTCGTCCAAACTACCGAGAACTTAGACTTAGTAATTTCTCCCTTAAAATTTTTAATGATCCGATCCCCTTCTCACAGTCTGCAAAGTATTTGGGAGTCATTTTGGACTCCAAATTACTTTTCGCTGAGCACATCTCTAAGAAAATTGTATCTGCTAACAAGACATTTGTAGCCCTCCTCCCACTTCTCGGTAGAAAGTCTCACTTGTCCCTTTACAACAAACTACTCATCTATAAACAAATCATCGCACCTGCTTTTTTGTATGCCAGCTCTGTCTGGGGTTCGGCTGCAAAAACGCACATTGAGAAACTGCAAGTGTTCCAAAACAAGGTGTTGCGCTGCATTGTCAATGCGCCCTGGTACATCCAGAACGAGGTGATCCATCATGACCTCAAAGTCCCACACGTTACTGGGCAAATTAGGAAAACTGCTCAAAATTTTTTCAGGAAGAATACTAGAAAACCCTGTCTGAGAGGTGTCGATAACAGCTACGACACTTCCACAACCTCCTACCTTGGAAAAAGAAGGCCTAGACACCTTCTTTCCGGGCCTACGGCGCCCCCGTGGAAGCGCCCCAGATATTCTACACCCCAGACAGGTGTTTCCTAACCCTGTTCGCCGGACGGCGCTGAGGGCGCACTTTTTCACTCTGGAGCTGCCCCGGCAGACACAGAGTGGAGCGGAGCGCTCTGATTCGTCCTCCCCGGCGAGCCCTCAATCCACATTTTCTACTTTGCCTTGCTCGCGAATTCAATGCCAGCCCGGTCCTTTCACATGCAAGCCAGTGCTTGCATCGCATAGCACATAAACTACTCTGAAAGCATTGTATCTTAATTTATAAATTTACTTGTATAAATTTACTTGTATAAATCGTCTTTAAATATTTTGAATTGTAAATTTAAACTTAGTGTGTCCCTGAAAAGGGCCTTTCTTTTTCACAACTGTGACGGAACATCGTTGATAAGAAATTTTACTGCTTTATTATTCATTACTTAATACCTGCCTTTAATTCTTACTCGTATAATCTCTAACTTATAAACATTTAGAATAACTTATAAATTATTATATAAATTATAAAAATTTTTATATAAATTATTACCTAGCTTTAAAATATAAACTCACTGCATCTCAGCCCCCTTTTAACTGGCCCTGCACTCTGCAGTTTTCTATTGGCCGCCTGCGTAGGCCCCGCCCTCCCCTTCTCTTACAGCTACCACAGCTCAGTACTCAGTCTAGTCTTTCATCACCTACCAAGACGAGGATGGCACAACATCGCCATCAATGAACCACATCGACAATATAACCAGAGAACTCTTATACAGCACCTCACCCAGTGAAAGAGTGCACTAATGAACCATCGTATATTGCTAAACTACTAACAGTGGACACTTACAAATTCTGATGTGGGCGTAAGGGACTTCGTCCCAAGGAAGCCCGTAAGCAAGCGTCTTGGTCTTGGTCACCATGTCAAACAATTAGTTAGGCAAAGGAACAGAATGCGTAAGACATGGCAGGCTAATAGAGACCCTACCCTCAAAAGGGAGCTTAACAGACTCACGTGGAAAGTCAGGGATAAAATTGTCGCAGAAAAGCAGCAACAGTATAAAGAGTTAATTGAATCCCTCAGCCCAGAAGACGTATCGCTCTGGCAATTCGCTAAAAGACTCAGAAAACCTCAAATTAAACTCCCGCCACTAATAGATGGCGTTAAAATCGCGTACTCAGACGAAGAAAAAGCAGAGGCGCTTGCTAGGCATTACGAATCGGTGCAAGAGCAGGCCCCCAAACCTTCGACCTCCAGAGAATTGACTCTGGAGGAAGTTAGAGCAGCTACAGCTGCAATTAAAAAGAGATCGGAGTTAGAAAAAGCCAGACAGGCAAAGGAGGCAAAGGATAGACTGGATGGGAAAGTTAAGGAATGGAAAGATACTAAACGAGTAAGGGAGGAAGAAGAGCTCGCGCAAACCCAGCTGTTAGCTAAAACGGATGGAAAAAAACAAAAAACTATCGAGTTCCAAAAGGACACTCACAAAAAAGTGCAAACCGCGGTTGAGGCTGAGGAAATGGAAGCCGAGACTGAACATGCTGATATATCTGATGCTGAAAAGATGGAGGATATCCTCAACCTCATCAGAGGATTTATCAGCATGTTTAATCTAGACGACATAAAACGTCTGTTGATGCAGTTCGCAGAACTAGTGCAAAAAAAGAGCGATCCAATGGTAATGGTCTTTGAGGCCCTTAAAATAATCGCGGATTTTAAAAGTAACAGTGAGAATCAAACCCGTCATGGCTAGGTCCCAAAAAGAATCCTTTAAAATAATATTTTGGAATGCGAACGGCATATCTCCAAGAATAAATGAACTTAGGAACTATGTGAACGAAAATGAAGTAGACGCCTTATTAATTCAGGAAACTAAAGTTAGAGAAAGTAAAAAACTAAACATAGCCAACTACTCTGGTTATCATAATCTTAGCTCAAATACTAATGCTAGAACGCCCCATGGAGGAACAGCAATATACATTAAAAGAAATATTCCCCACGAGGAACTAAAAAGCATAAATCTTCAAAGTATAGAAAATACTAGTATAAAAATTAAAATTAATAATACTAGCCCGTTTATCCTAACCTCAACATATGCCAAAAATATGAGTAGGGTAGATGTAGCTGCGCAACTGGAACTGCTTTTCGCGCAATATCCAAACACGATACTCGCAGGCGACTTCAACGCACACCATCGAGCGTGGGGCTGTAGGAGAGCCAATTCACGCGGTACACAGATACACAGACTGCTGAACACTACAAACACTAACATTATTGTACCGTCGACACCAACCTGCTTCTCAGGCGCCAACGGCTCATTCATAGACTTTGTCCTAACGCGAAACATAGATTACGCTCACACTATTAGTACCCTGGATGAATTTGACTCGGATCATCTACCGGTACTGGTGACATTCGACCTGAACACGCCTCTTCCAGCCTCTTTGGGACAAGAGAGGGTCAACTGGGAAGTATTCAAAAGAGCACTCTTCGAGCCGCACTTAGCAGTACCTAACATAATGAGCACGGCGGATATTGACTCTGCCACGCACACACTCACAACAGAAATCAAGAGAGCAATTGCCTCTGCTACAACACATCGTGAGTCTCCAAAAATGCCCACACTTTCCCACCATGTCAAACAATTAGTCAGGCAAAGGAATAGAATACGTAAGACATGGCAGGCTAACAGAGACCCCGCCCTTAAAAGGGAGCTTAACAGACTCACGTGCAAAGTCAGGGAAAAAATTGTCGCAGAAAAGCAGCAACAGTATAAAGAACTAATCGAATCCCTTAGCCCAGAAGACGTATCGCTCTGGCAATTCGCAAAAAGACTCAGGAAACCTCAAATTAAGCTCCCGCCACTAATAGATGGTGCTAAAATCGCGTACTCAGACGAGGAAAAAGCCGAGGCGCTCGCAAGCCATTATGAAAAACAATTCCAACCAAACCACGATCTAATGTGTCAGGACACCCTAAGAATGGTTGGTCAAACTTTAAATAACTTCAGGAATTCCCCAGTAACGGCTGAGACTGACCCAGCTACCCCGCAGGAGATAGTAGAAATTATTAAAAATCTCAAAAACCGTATAAGCCCAGGGCACGACAAAATCAGAAATATTGCGGTTAAAAACCTACCCTTAAACGTAATATGCTACTTGACTATCTTAATAAATAAAATATTAAAACTAAACTATTTCCCCAAAGAATGGAAGGAAGCGATAATTATAACAATCCATAAGCCTGGTGAGGATGCCACAATTCCAGCCAACTACAGACCAATTAGCTTGCTACCGACACTTAGTAAAATTACTGAGAAAATTATTCTTAAGAGACTGAACACGCACCTTAGTGAGAATGACATTATCATTCCGGAGCAGTTTGGATTTCGGCCAAAGCACTCCACCACTCATCAATTGCTGAGAGTGGTAGAGTACATATCTTCTGGTCTCAATAACAAGACACCCACAGCTGCGATTTTTCTGGACATACAAAAAGCCTTTGATAAAGTATGGCACTGTGGATTAGCGTACAAATTGATCACTTTAAAAGTCCCTGACGCTCTTGTCAAACTTTTAATCTCATACTTAAATAACAGACACTTTCAAGTCAGAGTAGGAGGTAACTTATCTACACCCAAGCTCATTAAAAGTAGTGTACCGCAAGGTTCTATCCTGGGCCCGACACTCTTTAACATATACCTGAACGACATCCCTAGGACTCCAAACACAGAGCTGGCACTCTATGCAGACGACAGTGCGATACTTGCAAAACACCCCTATGTCTCAGTAATGCACAGACAGCTACAACAACACTTAGACATACTCCAAACTTGGCTGGAAAAATGGCGAATAAAATTAAACCCCAATAAATGTCATTGGATTTATTTCTCTAGAAAACGTAAACCTCCGCCGCCTCTGTACATAAACAACCATGCCCTAAAAGCGGAAAAATCTACTAAATACCTAGGTGTAACGATAGATTCCCACCTAACCTGGAAACAGCACGTAACGAACTTAATCAAAAAAGCGTATATGGCCACAGGAGCCTTATACCCAATGATAGGAAACGGAAATCTAAGTTATCAAAATAAACTTCTAATTTATAAATCGGTCATCCGCCCGGGAATGCTGTATGCAGCACCCGTATGGGGATATGCCTGTAAAACTACAATAGACCTCCTAGAGACAAAACAAAACAAAATCCTACGGATTATCAGGAAAGCTCCCAGGTACTTAAGAAACTCGGTAATTAGGAATGACTTCAAAATAAAAACTGTTAGAGCCCAAATTAAAAAGCTAGCGCTTAAATTTTACAGAAATTTGCCATCCGTCCCAAACGAACTGTTATTCAATCTGCATGACTATGATCATCGCAAGGCCAAATCTCGTAAGAGACCCCGCGCTGTTCTAAACATCGATAATCGGAATTAAAAGATCCCACCTCAAAGATCTGATTTTTAAATAAAACTCGCGACTTTTATTTTATAAAAAAAAATATTCTAAACTCTAAACTGCCAAAACGCTAGGTAACCCTTAGATCTGCATCAACCCCCCAAACTGCTTAAACTCTAAATGTGCAACAAACTGCCACACTAGGAGCTAGGACAAATAATAAAAAGTAGTAAATAAAAACCTCGAACCTCCAATTAGGGTCACTGAATTAATGTCACAGTTTGACGATAAGAACCACATATTGAAACTGGAGATTAAAGGCGCTTCGCGCCTGGTGCTCTGTCTTGTACGACACTACTACATTTGGCAGGCATTACGAAAAGCAATTTGAACCAAACCACGATCTAATGTGTCAGGACACCCTAAGAATGGTTAGGCAAACTCTAAACAACTTCAGGAACTCCCCGGTCACGGCTGAGATTAACCCAGCCACCCCGCAAGAGATAATTGATATCATCAAAAACCGTAAAAGCCCAGGGCACGACAAAATCAGGAATATTGCGGTCAAAAACCTACCCTTAAATATAATATTTTACTTGACCACCCTAATAAACAAAATACTAAAACTAAATTATTTCCCCAAAGAATGGAAGGAAGCGATAATTATAGCGATCCATAAGCCTGGTGAGGATGCCACAATTCCAACCAACTACAGACCAATCAGCTTACTACCGACACTTAGTAAAATTACTGAGAAAATAATTCTTAATAGACTGAACACGCACCTTAGTGAGAATGATATTATCATTCCGGAGCAGTTTGGATTTCGGCCAAAACACTCCACCACTCATCAATTGCTGAGAGTGGTAGAGTACATATCTTCTGGACTTAATAGTAAGACACCCACAGCTGCGATTTTTCTTGACATACAAAAAGCATTTGATAAAGTGTGGCACAGCATACAAATTAGCATACAAATTAGCATACAAATTGATCACTCTAAAAGTCCCTGACGCACTTGTCAAACTTTTAATCTCATACCTAAATAACAGACACTTCCAAGTTAGAGTAAAAGATAACTTGTCTACACCCAAGCTCATTAAAAGTAGTGTACCGCAAGGATCCATCCTGGGCCCGACACTCTTTAACATATATCTAAATGACATCCCCAGGACCCTAGACACGGAGCTGGCACTCTATGCAGACGACAGTCCGATACTTGCAAAACATCCTTACGTCTCAGTAATGCACAGACAGCTACAACAACATTTAGACATACTCCAAACATGGCTGGAAAAATGGCGAATAAAATTAAACCCCAATAAATGTAATTGGATTTATTTCTCTAGAAAACGTAAACCTCCGCCGCCTCTGTACATAAACAACCATGCCCTAAAAGCGGAAAAATCTACTAAATACCTAGGTGTAACGATAGATTCCCACCTAACCTGGAAACAGCACGTAACGAACTTAATCAAAAAAGCGTATATGGCCACAGGAGCCTTATACCCAATGATAGGAAACGGAAATCTAAGTTATCAAAATAAACTCCTAATTTATAAATCGGTGATCCGCCCGGGAATGCTGTATGCAGCACCCGTATGGGGATATGCCTGTAAAACTACTATAGACTTACTAGAGACAAAACAAAACAAAACCCTAAGGATTATAAGGAAAGCTCCTAGATACTTAAGAAACTCGGTAATTAGGAAAGACTTCAAAATAAAAACTGTTAGAGCCCAAATTAAAAAGCTAGCGCTTAAATTCTATAAAAATCTGCCATCTGTTCCAAATGAACTACTATTCAATCTGCATGACTATGATCATCGCAAAGCCAAATCACGTAAGAGACCCCGCGCGGTACTTAATATTGAAAATCGGAATTAGGTAAGTCCTAACTTAAATAGTTGATATTAAATTAAAACTCGATCAATGTTTTCTAAAAAATGTTCTTAAACCTTAAACTGCCAAATTGATAGGAAATCCTTAGAACTGCATCAACTCCCCAAAATTACTCAAACTCTAAATGTGCAACAAACTGCCACACTAGGAGCTAAGTCAAATAATAAAATCAGTAAATCAAAAACCTCGAACCTCCAACTATGGGCAAATGAAATAATGTCACAGTATGAAGATAAGAACCACACCTAGAGATTGGAGATTAAAGGCGCTTCGCGCCTGGTGCTCTTTTCTGGACGAAACCCATACCTAGTTCTGGAGGTCTTAGAGACTTTGTGGGTAAATTCATCCTCATCTACGAAAGTACGAGCAGTATATGCTCCACTAAGGTTTCTCTTTTTGGATAGCTTATTGCTATCACTATTAGAAGAATTATTTTCAAAATTAGTAGGATTATTAATATTCAGTAAGGCTATTTTCCTAGCTGCCTCGTGGGCATCCTGATCAGTTTTATCTGCAGTATTAGTAATAGTTGAATTTGAGTTTACAGGGCCTGTAGCATTAGGTGCTATGGCAGGCTGGTTAGAAGTGCTATCAATAACATTAGCATTAGAATTCCTATCCAAAATAACATTAGTTTCAGCTTTAGCTGAGATATCTACAGTGGGGGGGGGGGGAATATATATGGAAGCCGTTCTGTCCAAATTCTAGGGGGGGGGGGGGAATCATACTGCCAAAAGTCGTTCTGTCTCGAAAAATCCTTATATTTCCCTTAAAGAGTTTAAAAAATTCCCTATCTTCAATGGTCAAAAAAATTTCTATGTTTTAATATTAGGAGCCTTCCTGTTCGGAGCTACTGATCTAGTAGTGGGGTATGGGGAGTAAAATAAATTTCATTGTTCATTATGAATGATCATTTTGGTTCAATCACTGAAAGTGAAAGTTAAAAACGTTACATTCACTGAAAGTTATTATTGAAAGAGATGGTTGAAAAGAAGTTGGCCACGGCCAACTGTCAATCACCTTGGATGAATCATCCAAATTGAAACATGTAAACGCGTTTTCATCTTATCTTCATTTTCAAAGTTAAATTCAGTACAGATAAAATCATTTGTCTATTTAAACAATGTTGATAAACATAAAGATAAAAAGACTTTACAACAAATAATTAAAGAATTGATATACTGCTTTTGTGATGGTATGGATTTTCCTTTCTTTTATCATTTATTTATATTTTAATATTTGTTACAACAGTTGAAAAAAAAAAATTATTATTATTATTTAATTTGTAAATTATATTATAGCTGATAATATTTTAATGCAAATAGTTTATTCTACAAAATCTCTAAGATGAGTTCTAAAAAATATTAAATTAATTTAATAATTCTTGCTTTTGGCATTTTTAGTTGTGCATTTTTACTGTACCAAAAGCAAAACCAAATTTTTAGAACAAAAAAAAAATATGTATATATGAAGTAAAATGTTTTATAATGAAACGGGTGCGTCAAAAAGTAGCATTTCAATAATGATTCTTCACACATTTTAATATATTGTGTTGTAAAATTTTATACTTCAAATATTGGTACGCAGAAAAAGTGGTTTTTTTTTGTTTTGTTTTAATTCAATGTAATAAGAATTTTCAATCCATGCGTAATATAATTTGTAAAATATTTTGCAATGCATTCAACAACAAATGCTAAAATCAACAAAAGCTTAGGTAAACAATAATGTCATTGAGAATTTGGAGATATAGATTTTATTTGATATTGTGTGAAGAGAATAATATTGCATGAAAATGCATTCAATTTCTATCACTTCTGGTACTTTTTGTTTGTGCGCCTCTTTACTGCACATAAGTAAGCAAAACCAAATTTTTTAAATGTCAAAAAATATGGTTTTAACATTTTGAAATATGTTATGTGTTGCAAAATTTTACACTTCAAATGTCGTTACATGAAAAAGAATTTTTTTTTTAAATTTCAATATAATATGAATATTTAAAGCATACTGAATATTGTGAATCATGCAAAATAGGCATGGATTCAACATCAAATGATAAAATCAACAAACACTTAGGTAAACAATAATTTCATTGAGAATTTGGAGATATAGATTTTATATTGTATTGAGTGAAAAAATACTTAATTTTGCCTGAAAATTTATAAAATTCTTCATCTTCTAAAACAAGCAAACATACTGCGTCGTTGACTTTTACGAACTAGTTTAATTCTTTGAATTTTAAACTATTGTGTTCTCACCCAGTTTGCTGATCCTTTGTTGATGAGATAGAGTGCAAGGCATTTTCTTTATAAGCTAAGAGCCCCCGTTTTTGTTTTTTTTTTCTTTTCACTTTTTTGCAAAAAATGTGAGATTACAAAAATAGAACAAATTCCCTAACGTATCACATGTTTAATTTCTACAGTTCTCTGGTTTTTTTTTATTGTTTTATAAAACTTGAGTTTGCTTTCTATCTATTCTATACTTGTAATTTTATAATTGCACAAAATATGCGATATTGTATCATATAAGAAATTTTACTATAAATTCATATGCACGAACATTATTTTTTTTTTCTCCCGGCACCTTCACGGGTCCCTATCATTCGCCGGGAACCAGTACCATGGTCCCAACTTACCGCCCCCCCCCCCTTTGTGGAGGCCCTGCTTACCGGGGTTGTCCGTTCTAGTTCTGTCATAGAGGTGTACTCTTGTTTCCTTCTTAGAATAACTAGAGAATCGAAGGAGATGAAAGACCTAAACTTTGCATACCGTTGACTTCTGACGTATATTTTAATTCTTTGAATTTTGAGCCTTATCGGGTTAGCCCGTCCTAGACATTTCCATGGGAATGTACTTGTTTCGAAGGAACTCGTTCGTATAACTCGAAAACTGGAGTAGTTTTGGAAAGACTAAATTTAGTATGTTATCGTCTCTTGTAGTATATCTTTAAATTTTGAACTTTATTTTTCTAAAGTAGGTATGTCTTTTAATGTGGATTTTCTATGGAAAAATTTGTATTTATATCGCACATGAGTATTTTCAAACTTGCATTCTTGAACAAGAAAAATTGTTTAAAGGGCCTTAATAGACCAAATTTCACAAAATTTGGTAGATAAGTCACTTGTGGGATATCCTGATGTTGATTAGATTTTGGTACTATTCGGAAAAAAGGAATTTTTTTTTTCTTTGCGAAACGGCCCGCATACATCGACAAAATCAATAAAATATTACGTATGCTCAAATATATCAATTAAATGCTTGTTTCATACGTAATTCTTGGCGATAAAAGAAAATACATATGCCCAAACCCATTACTAGGACTAGCCGTTCTCGAGATATTTTAGTTTTTTCGCATTTCCACTACTCCGCCTTTGAAAATAAGTCCAGTTAACAAATGCAAACGAAAATTCAATTAAAAGTTCAAATTCAGCGTCATGTAAAATAAATTTGGATGTTATTTTGTGCAAGCGAACTCAATTTAATGAAGAGAAAGTGAATATGAGTCTACATGAATTAAAGTCATGTGCTACCCACATCAAATTTTTTGTGTTTACAATCTCAGGCGCGGTAGGCATTGCTACGACATGATGCAAAGGAAAACGGTTCAGTTCATGGAGTTGGAGATGAGACCACCTCCATGCTTCGTCTGAATAAGAAAGTTCATATTGAGAGGTCATCCCAATTTAAAAGTCCAGAATATGAATATTTAAACCATGGCGTCAGAGAGCCTAAATGCATACTTTATCTTCAAATTCACGTTTTTAACAATGCAAAATTTGTTCATAGGTTGCAGCTCACTTGTATGATCCATAAAACCATAAAGTTAGAGAGTGAGTCCGTTTTCTTCCGTAGTACGTTCAAAAATTGAAAGCTTGAGTTAAAATGCTTAAGGTACTAAGCTTGAAAAATTGGTTTGTTACAAGGTCTAGGGGAGCGTAAATTAATTGCGTTATAGTGCGGGTTGACAGAGCATGCATGTTTTAATAGGAAGTCGTATAAGAAATAGCAATATTTAATGTAGGGGGTTATGGTTTGCTAGTATCTGTGGATATTAGAAACGGATGGGAGGATTGGCGGGCGATGATGCCCGCCGGTTCCTATTTTCCATGCATTGTCATGACCACAGAATACTATATTCAGAAGGTTAACTCCCATAGGAACCTATGGCAACATGGTAAACATAGGATTTCGCATAGACACTAGCGTTCGCGGAATCAACCATCACAGCTAGAGCTCCTTTACTATAGGCTGACTTATCAAGCATATTGAAGCCCATAAGATTCCATACTACAGTTACAGAAATTATAAAATAATTGTTTAAAATAAATACTTTATATAAAAAAATAAGTTTCAATTAGAATACTGTAGAACTTAGCTCGCACAATTATGCTCCAGTACCAGGTATCCAATTATTTATTGGACATTGCTTTCTTCTCTCTTCGTTTCTAGGAAAGCAAAATAACCTAAAACCATTTCTAGAATGATTAGAGTAGTTCAGTGCAGAACAACCACCCATAATTATTTCAATTATACTTCCAAAAGTGAAAATGCGAATAGAGCTAATGCTAATGGATTGCGCTTCCAGCTATGGTGGGCTTCAATATGCTTGATGAGTCAGCTCGTATATAGAGGAGCCTTAATCGCAGCTATGACGTAAAAAAGCTCGACTGCTAGATATGGCGATTATCACTCAATTGGCTTTTTTATGTTAATGTGGCCAAAAAACAAAAATAAGGAACTGTACTTTTATAATTTTTAAACTATAAACATGATCAGCATTTAAAAATACTTTTATCTGTAATATGCGTAAATTTAAATAAATAAACATAGATATATATTTAATTCATGTAATCAGAAACTAAATAAAAATTGACGCATTGCATCACTGTAAATCATTATACACCAAAAATTACAAGCTAACATTCCCAAAAGACTGAAATATTATATTATATTTTCATCCTAAAACGTATACTAGCGTGTTGATTGTTAAATTTCTTAGTTCATAATTTATTCTGGGATGCTGTTAATATATACATATATATATATATATATATATATATATATATATATATATATATATATATATATATATATATATATATATATATATATATATATATATATATATATATATATATATATTTAAATACACAAATATTCTTATAATACATAACAAATTTACATAAATGCATTATCAAAGGTGTCGAAATCAGTCGTTAATTACAAAAAGAAGGCGGATTATTTTCCACATTACGTCAGTTAGTAAAAAGCATGTAAAATATATACACATTCAATATCATATTCAATTTACTCTGGAAAAATGTATCCAAATATCAAATTTTATACATTTTATATAAATGCGGAAAAGGTTTTTTAACTAATAATGTCACTGCTTCTTGGAATTTTGCCTAGTCGGCAGTGATAATACTGCACCAATTTCTTATGATGAACACGTGCATAGGATGAAATATGGGATGGATAACAAATAACATTCTTATTTAAATAAAAATAAATTACATAATTTATAAACGTAATCCCTTTTCTTTTTGTAATCCATAAAAAATATAATAATGGATTATAAAATCCAAAAGAGCAGCGAAAGTATGTTTTTCACTTGTAAAGTTTTCCAATTGTTTCGTTCAGTGCCAAATTGGGTTATATTAACAGAACGTCTTAGCGAAAACCGTCACAGACTATCGGCAAGCATGCCAACCTTGATATTGGATATAATTTTGGTTTGCGGTTGAGGGCGCTGCGATCGAGGGAAACGTCTGTATATATTAGTCTGTGGCCATGACGTACTTGGATGGACGTAGCTCGCGGACTTTGCAAATATATAAATGCCAGTTTTCCGGGTGTATGTAGGGTGGAGCGAAAAAATGAAAGTTGAAATCCTGTTTTGGAATACCAGCCAAAAGTTGCGTATTTGTAAGTACAATACACGTGTAAAATATTATCAAGTGTAAACAACCCATTGGGCTTTATTATTGTAACTTTATTTACTTTAATTGCACCTTTTGAATCAAACACAAAATTAATAATGTATTCTTTATTTCATTGCATGTTAATATTTTATTGCATGCTAATGATTTTTATTATCAATGCATGCTAGTATTTTAATTAGTCATTAATTAATTAATGTATATTCATTGTATTCATTATTCAAAAATTAAAGTATTAGCATGCACTGTAGCATTAAGTAAATAGGTTACGATTGATTTCTTTTCCAAAACGGTGAATGTCCCATTTTCAGTGCCTCCATCACAACTTAAAAATACAGTTTTGCCAATTATTGAAAATACTAGAAAAGGTTATTTGCATGTTAGGCATGAATTAAAACGTGAAAGATCCGGCCAAGAATCAAGCATTTCAGAAATATCCAAAAAGGTCGGACAGCAAATAGAAGAAATTTGGCAACGAGTTTCGATTCGCACAGTCTCACAGAAAAGCATCCGTCAAACGATTTGTAAGCTTTATAATTTATATCTCAGCCTCATCCGATATCCCAAAATCCAAAGAAATGAAAACTACAACGTAAGAGTGGAAACTTTTAAAAATGAATCAACGAAGCTGCTTGATATCGCAGCTTGTAAATGCCAAGTATTCACTGTCTGCTTTTGCCATAAGTCGCATAAGGTTCCAACTGAAGGACAGCCTTTCCTTCTGGATCAGAGATCAACCTGAAGAATGGTTATTGGAATTAAATCTGAGTAGCCGTAATCCAGGAAAACTGTCGCACTCGAAATGGATTACAGCCGCAAACAGAATGCTGATGCTTTACATTGCAAGCGAGAGTCCATCTTCAAATTTGAAAATTCTGGCCGAGTACATAGTAAACGTTTATGCTCCAGTTTGATTCCAGATAAAGAAACAACCCTCTTGCTCGAATGGAGCAAGGCACGTATTTAAATCAATAACATCATCCCGTTATCTAAGTGACGATCTCAAAAAAATTATTGATCTTGTCATTCAACGGAATGCATATTTTTGCCACACGGAAAACATTCTGTTAGCAATGCTAACTGATGAACGAAGGCACATCAAAGAACTCGCTTTACCGAGAATTTTGAAGACTAGAGAAGTGGCCTCTAGTCTTCAAATTCGTTCCCACAGAGGTAAGACAATTTCGTATTCCAAAGCTGAACTTCAGTGCCTCAGACATTGATGTTATCAACTGGCATGCGTGTTGTTGTTGAGACCTAGACCGTCCGACCTAACAGAAAGGTGTAAGGTAACCGTTTGGACAGCCGGGAAGTGCAACCCAATTTAGACCGGAACCCAGTGGGGGAGCCATCCACATTGACCGTACCCTCCTTCCCCTACCACCAACCTCTCGGAAGGACTTACGGACCCACATGTTTAACGTGATCGTACCCCGCATGAACACGTCGGCAGTTGAAGCAGCGTGCAAATCCAGCGGGCTACCGCGCGTGAAATGTACCAACAGCACACGGTATTCCCAGGTGCTCACCCACATAAGTACTAACAGCGCCTAATGCTGCTTGACTCCGGTGATCTAACGAGAACCGGAGTTTTCAGCACGGTAGGGCCGTTGGCCTAAGTGGCATGCGTGTTGAAGACCCAGACCGTCCGACTCGTCCAGAGGACTAAGAGCAGCTATTTGGACGGCCGGAAGTGGCATGCGTGTGAAGTAACTGCACCCCCCATTCCAGCTGGCGTATCGAATGAAAGTCTCCGGCAGTCGATCAAAAGTACCGAAGCGGAGTTGGAGATCATTCAGGCGGTGGAACGCGGTGTTAAGATGGTGACAGAGGCTTCTTTGTCAGTGATTTGCCAATCGGCTAGGAATGGCGTCATACAAGCAAAAATTAACTCTCAAAGCATCATGTCATTGTCCGAATCGAAAAAAGGTTAGCAAGTGGTTTAAGGGTGAGCGTCAGTAAATTTTCTGCCCTATCCGCGCTTTGTTAACTTTCGCGGCACACATATTTCGCCGAAATTCTGCTCAAACAGGTGCGAAATATTTTCTTATAGATAAAATGCTATGCTTAGATTATATTAAAACAAAATTTAATACCCAATAAAACATAGAATATATGTTATATTTTAATTTAAAATATTTTTGGTGCTGCCATCTGTTGTCGTAATTTAATTCATACCGATTATTTTTATTTTTTAATGAACATTTTTAAATGTCTATTCCTTCTAATACGCTATTAAATACAACAACAGATCATATATAATGCCATAATCATGGAAACGTAATTGAACTTAGACTGGAAGACAAAGGAACTTGAAGACAAAACTGCAGTCCTCAGTGATGTACATTCAGATCCCTTATCAAATTTATAGAATGAGAAATTACCTTTCCGTGATTGTGGCATTATTATATATGATCTGTTGTTGTATTTAACACTGTATTAGAAGGAATAGATATTTCAAAATGTTCATTAAAAAATAAAAATAATCGGTATGAATTAAATTACGACAACAGATGGCAGCACCAAAAATATTTTGGATTAAAATAAAAAATATATTCTATGTTTTTTGGGGCATTAAATTTAGTTTTAATATAATCTAAGCTCTGCGGTACATTGCATTTTATCTTTCAGAAAATATTTCGCAACTGTTTGAGCAGAATTTCGGCGTTTATTATTTCGGCGTTAAAATATGTTTGGTAGTTTTTTAAATAAAAATTAAAATATTAATTACACCCATAATATGAAGAGATCACGTGCCCCACTTCAAAATAAAATATGATATACATCTTTTTTTTTCCCCAAATTAAAAATTGTGATGTTTAAAGTTTTTTAAATTTATATTTAGGGTTGCATCCGTCCTAAAACCGTTTTATTTTTACATATTTTCTGTGCTTCTTTATTATGCGCCAACGCAATTACAAAAATTTTTAGATTAAATGATCATCAAACTTTGATTATCTCTACAACGAAGCATAATTTTAATGGATGCAGAATGTAAATAAGTGATTGTAAGATGAGTTCTATAAGAATTGCTGAATTTTTTCACGCAAAATTATTTCACTCTGGAGTCTGGATTAAAAGTGTATGAATTAAATATTCACTGCTTTTACATAGAGAGTCAGAAGATTTATATTTCGATGACGTCATTTGAATGCAGCTTAATTTTTTTCGATGAAGTTTTAAGTTTTCAAGTAGAATAAATTATTACGTTCTGTGATAATTAAAAAAATATCACAGTTGAATGTATCACATTTTAAAGTTGTTTAAATAAAATTTCATTTCAATTGGAAAGTGTTTCATAATCAATGTTTTATGCATGATTGATCATTCTTGTTTTTCGATCCCCCTCCTCGCACCCCCCCCCCACTCCTCATACCACCAATCCAGATATTTCAAATTTGCAAAATTGTACAATTTTCCAGTAATTGTGTCACTAATCTTAGTGTCCCTACCAAATAAGAAGATCCTCAGATGAACCGGTAAAGTTTGGAATGAATGGGATGGGGTGAGGGTATTAATAGACTTAATCACTGCATTAATAGGGTTCTGGTTAATGATGAAATCCTATCAATAACATTAAAATGCCTTGTTTTGATTCCTTGATTATTTTATTTTTTTCAAAATCGCTAAAAAATTTAAAATCAGATTTTAAAAGAATTTTATTTATATAGAAATTTAACAATCCTTTACAGTTTTTAATTTTTTAATCTATTCAATTTTTTAAAGCAATTGGAGGTAAAACAAATATTTAAATCTATATAAATGTAATTGTTTTAATAGTGCTTATTAATAACATTCTATTTCCAAAATAGTTTTGAGACTGCTTTGAATAAGTTTTTCATAAATAATTACTCTTCTAAAATATATATTCAATTAACAATAGTGGCAAAACTTACATGTTGGAAGGTCTTATTCGAGAAATCCTGGGCAGGCACATTTTTAAATAATAAAATTTCATGTAACAAGTGGGAAACAGGAAGATGGCAAAAAAGGTTGATTACCAGAGGGTTGAAGACCCAAACCGCCCGACTCATCCTGAGGAATAGAGCAGCTATTTGGACGGCCGGGGATTACCAGAGGGTGTATCGGCTGTGAATTTACTGGCCTCTAATTTCGAAATGTAGGTTCCTATGTGCAAAATGTTCAGAAATTACATAATCACTTTTCCCAGAAATGCTGACTCTCTCTTTTATTTAGCACAGCTGTCGTCTGTATGTCATCTGATAACTATCACAAAGCGTGTTGGTGTCAAGAGTGTAGAATTAACAGCATGGTTCTGATTCGGATACATCGGCTAACCAGCCAAGGTTATTACTTTATGAGACTGGCATGCAGTCCGCACATGGGGCAGATTGATCCTATCTGATTTACTACAATTCATCCTTTCTCTTTGGACATTTTTGTTTATCCAGTTGTCAACATTCTCCACGATTTCAACCGTATGAATTCAAAGGTGGTTCTATCTTTATTATTCTGTCCATAGTAAGGGGATTAAAGTGGGGATCGGGAAGAAAAGTGCCAACCCACAAAAAGAAGGTTTGTCACTTTTCTTTCACTGAGAGACTGGTGTTTAAATAAATCAAACTTTCCGTATACCATGCAAATATTTTGCAGAAAGGCGAGAACCAATGACAATATAGTTTTTTGACAAAATGATTGCACGGGTTGAGAAATACACACCTGCAATTTGACCTGCTATGGTATTCTGAAGTAGCTAGCTGAAAGCATCTTTGGTTAATAAGAGTTAAAGTTACTTACTTTCATTGAAATAGGAACTAAATTAAGAATTTACTGAAGTGATATAATTTCTTTTTGGTAGCAGGAACTAGGCTACATTTTAATAAATCGCAACGAATGTTAGAGATATTTTTCTGCAGTCACAAATCAAAAAAGCTTTCCCAGAGCTTATGGACAATGCCCTCTGCCTTCCCCCCCTCCAAAAAAATTAACGGCTGTATGTTCCTGAAAATGGCCATATCTATCCATAAAATGGCTTAATTGGCAACCAAGATGTCGATGTCAGAGTCACTACATATTATTACTATAGCTATCAAGTTTGCACTAGTTTATTTTCGACACGGCTATTTATGAACCATAAGTATATATAAATTTTGATCTCCTAATGTCAATATAGTTTTCGAAACTTTTATTCATATCATCCAAAATATTTTTTCATCACACTGATGACTTCCGAAAGAGTTGGTGTTAAACGACTAACAACGAATCAACGTATTTCTTTTATTTCGATTTCAGTTCTCGTATGCAATATGAATTATGAAATTGATATTCGAAAAAAGTATGATGTGGGCAGCACATGTCTTTCTCCACAGACCCAAGCCTGTTTTCTCTTTATTTATTTAATAGCTTATTGAGTCCAATAGCACGAAATAATACGCATAATAATTTGAAATTACATTGAATTTGCACTTCTATATCAATTTTAGTTTTCTTTTGGTAACTGGGCGTATTCTCAAAACCGTCGTAGCAAATTATGAGAAAAAACTAAAATATCTAGAGAACGGCAAGCCCTAGAGTAATGAGGTTGGTTTTATTCTTTTTATAGTTAAACATTACGTGTAAATCAAGCATTTAATTGATACATTTGAACATATGCAGTCTTTTATTTTAGTTTCTGACGTTTTTTGCAAGACATTTCGCAAAAAAAAAGCAAATTCTTTCCCGAATCATAAAAGAATCCAATCAGCACCAGGGTTACCCACAAGTGACATACCTACCAAGTTTTGTGAAATTGCATCGAATATTGTTTGAGTTAGAGTGGCTACCATACATTGCGAAAACACACACACACACACACACAAACACAGAGAGAGGGAGACGTCAAGCAAAAAATGGTACTTTCGTCTTCTAGATGAAGTCCCAAAATGTGTATGGATCTGTCGAAAACTCGTGTTCCGATTTTCGACACAATTCCTTGTGTATGGAGAATGTGTATAGGGAATTCCAATGTGTATAGGGAAAGTATTGGAATCATGTCGGAAAATGTACCATGCATTGAAGGGAAGTAAAAACGAAAAGAAAATGTAGATTATCCAGAATATTCGTTCAAATATAATAATTCTAGTATTCACATAGATACCAGAAATACAAAATCCTCTTTCATATTTGGTAAGAGTAAAAGTGGCTACCACAAGTTTCATAAGATTAAGATGCTTTGGAATAATTTCTCGCGGAAAATTTATTAAAATGTTCTGTGCATTTAAATATTATTGTTCTTATAGAGGGCCTTCAAATAAAGTTAATTTTCAGATGATACACCCCCCCCCCTCCCACACACACACACACTGAATTTCTTTTTTCTTAAATATCTCAGAATGAAGTTTTGCAGTCTGACAGTCTTATTTAAAAAAATTCAAATAATATAAACTTTAACAGTATACTCTATAGTTTTGTATTGAGTCATTATTTAAAATATGATCATCTGCCCCCCCCCCCCCCACCTTCTTTTTTCTAGTTTTCCGTGTGGCATTATTTCATTTTAAGCATTTTGACATTGTAATTATAATTTGCAGAATTTGAATTTAATGGCCTTTATATAAAATAAATTTTGTGATGATGCTTTTACATTTATTTTGTTGCAATTTCTCTGTATGAAGTTTTGTATTTTTAAATTTCAAAAAATTCAAATAATAAGGATTCTAATAGTAGTGAATTTCAACAGTATTGAGTTATGGATTAAAATTTTATTTATTTTATTTTATTTTCTTCAATTTACGTGGCACAATAAATGAAAGCCAGTTACAGTAGTTTAGGAAAATGTAATAATTTGCCCCCCCCCCCCTGCTCATTTTTCGTATGGCATTATTTCATTTTATTCCTTTTGTAATTTGTTGATGAAGGTAATATGAAATGAAGATGTAATCCTATTTCAATTTAAGATTATTACTTTTGAATCACATACGCGCCTCAAAAGCCTTATTTTATTTAGACCCGTCTCAGTAATTATAACAAGAAAGATCAATCATGCTTAAAGCATTGATTATGAAACACTTTCCAACTTCAATGCAATTTTATTGCATGACATGCAAACATGTCTAAATTGCAATACATTCCTCTGTAATATTTTAAAACTTATCACAATTCTACATTAATTTATTATATTTAAAAACCTTCATCGAAAAAAATGAACTTCATTCAAATGACGGCATTGAAATATAAATTGCCTGGTTTAAACATCCCTAAAATGTGATACATTCCTCGGTAATAATTTTAGAATTATCATAATACTGCGATAATTTATTATATTTGAAAACTTCAGCGAAAACTACTGAAATACATTCAAATGACGTCATAGAAAAAATAACACGCCTGGCTCTCTATATAAAAGCAGCATTTCATTCATAAATAATTTCCCATTCATGTCATTCATCAAAATACTACAATAATTTATTTTATTTAAAAATTAAGACCATGGAGCTACAAGTAATTAAACTCTATGCGTAAAACTTCATCGAAAAAAATCGTCCTTCTCTTTATAAAATCAATTAACATTTCATTCATATCAGCCATGCAGACTCCATGGGCTAAATTATTTTGTGTTAAAGAAATACAGCAGTTCTAATACAACTCATTCTACATATTTTGCTGTTTACATTTTACATAAGTGAAAAATAGGCTTCGTTGTAGAAATAATCAAATTTGGATGAGCATTTAAACTCAAATATATTGTAATTGCGCTGTTTCAGTATGTAGATGCACTGAATTTAAGCAAAAATAGAGTGGTTTTAGGACGGATACAACACTCAATATGAATTAAAAATAACTTTAAAAATCACGATTTTGAGATAAGATGGATGCCATATATCAATTGGATAATAGAATTCTAATTTGATGCCATTTGTCGTTTATCTACCATAAGAATAAACTGTTTCTTCGTCCACAATGCTTGGCGAAACTTTGGCGACGAATTTGACGGAATATCGCCAACTTGTCGAGTTTTTTAAATGTTGCTAAATTGACGGAAATATAGCCAAATTGATGAAAATGACGCTAAATCAATGAAAATGAAGACTAATTAATGAAAATTAAATATCTTGGAAAGAATATAAGAATCTACTATAAGAGAAGATTCTTGGGGTCATAGTTTCGCATTTGGACACCATTAGTCATTTATCTACTTTAAGAACAACTTGTTTCTCCAACCATAATACATGACGTAATTTTGGCGGCGAAATTGGTCGAATATAGCCGACTTGGCGAGATTATAGCATTATTATAAGTCGAGATATGATCAAATTAGTGAAAGATTCGTAACTAACTGATAAGACGTGTATTCAATTGAGAGTTTTATAAAGAAATAGTAGCATATGCATTGAAAATTATGTTTATAACCATTTTAAAACAGAAATCAGGGAAATAAGCTGAAAAATACCTCATTCTGGTTATCCGATACCAGTTTGCTAATTAAACATTCTTCAAAAAAGGACAAAATACGTTACTTTACTATGAAAAGTAAAAATAAAATTATAAAAAATTATAATTTTAAAAAATTACGCCTTTTTCTGAACCCCTGATGTTTCTGCAGATGTCTGAGGTTATATTATTATCTTCTGCTGAAAATAACGCTTAAAATGTTCATAATTTTAATTAATTTAAGTTAAAATAATAAACAAACAAAAAAATTATAAGCAAATAATAATAATAATAATAATAATAAATACTCGGAGAGTTGTACCATCTCGAAACCTGATTTACTTTATTATAGAACTTCGAAATTGCTGATAACTTCGATTTATCATTACAAACAACACGACACATGTGATGGGACCTATAAATAATGAGAAACATCAAACAGCTTGGAATTTTGTTGTAAAATTTATAAATCGCTGAGTTTTTTCTATATAAAGTGAGACTGATTAAGAGACACTTCAAAAGCTACTGCAGGTAGAGATTTTCAATTTTGCGTAGAGGTGAGACTTAAACATCATAAATCACGGAATTTTAGTTCTAACATTTTTTTAGGTATAACCGAAGAACGACAAAACACACAAAATTAGTTTTTAAACCATCTTGCGTAGAAAAAAAATATATTCTAAATTTTCTTAATTAACTCTTGATGCACAATCTACCTTTCTTGAGATATTTTAATTCATAGTTACAACAAACTATTTTTTAATTCTGTTTTATGAACGAATTATTTATAATTAGTGATCCCATTGTGGTAAGTATGGTAACCGAGATATGCTTGAGAAACGGAAATCATTCTTCTGTTTGTTATTTATCAAATCAAATTATTGAAAAATAATGATATAATTAATCGATTTTTAGATTAAAATATCATAAAACATTGAAAATACGGCAACTTACAATATTCGAAGATGAAATATTGTTTTACGTCAAATTCCAAATTATGTCGAAAAATCTGATGTGGGCAGCACATGATTTTCCCTGCAGATTCACGTTCTCTTCAGATTTCTGATCATGTTCGCGTTTTCTTTATTTCTTCAATAAGTCATTATATTGAGTTTAATTGCACAAAAAACACTCAGAATTCTTTAAAATTTCACTGAATTTGCATTTTTAATTCAATTTTCGTTCTCATTTGGTAACTGGACTTATTTTCAAAAGTGGCGTAGCGAAAATGCGAAAAACTGAAATTTTTCGCGTACTGCTAGCCCTAGTGCAATGGGGTAGGTCTTATTTTTTTATCGTTAAAAATTACGAACAAAACAATCATTTGATTGATATATTTGAGCATACGAATTTTTTAATTTCAGATTTTGACGATATTTGCGGGCCATTTCGCAAAAATAGGCAGGTTATCTTTTCCCGAATCGTGCCAAAATCTAATCAGCACCACGGTAACCCACATGTAACTTTTCTACCAAATTTTATAAAATTTGGTTTATTAGTTTTTGAGCTAGAGTAGATGCAGATAATTTTTGCGGGCCAAGTCTCAATAACGGCAGGTTCTTTTATCCCGAATCGCAATAAAAACTAATCAGCACCGGGGCCACACACAATTGACTTACCTACCAAATTTTATGAAATTTGGTCCAATAGTTTTTGAGTTAGAGTAGATACATACATTGCACAGACAGACAGACACACACACACAGGCATCACATTAAAAATAGTGATTTCGTGTTCTAGAGGTTCTAAATGATGCAGATCCGTCGAAAACTCCAGCTGCGATTTTCGAGATGCTTCCATTACTTTCCCTATACAATGCCATGTATTGCAGGGAAAGTAATAAATTATTTTTATCTTCATAGTAAGCAACAAATGAAACATTTTATTAAGAAGATGAAAAATGTATGTTTTATAGTGTCTGATTACAAAAGTCACACTGTACTATAGGTTTATTCTGTAGATTGTCACATTAAGTAGAAAATCAGACAGGTTATAACTGTTATATTCCAGCAATAATGAGCATATATGTGTAAGTTTTTCTTCTCGTCATAATTATTCATGCAGCGAGTGTTAAGAGCACTTATCATGGTCCAGCTATATACAGGTTTACCTATAAAAAAAATATTTTACACCTGTTTCAGAAGAATAACTCTATTTTTATGAAAGAATTGTTACATAGATGTCGAATAGAAGATCCTTTGATTACTAAGAATGCAAGAATTTTTAGTGATCATTTTCCGAGCATCGATTAAGAAGATGATATGAAAAACCGTCTGCTCGGACTGCCAAAAAGAAATATATAAAAATCTATTATGCTTCCCAAATTTAATACACCATCTATGGGGGCGCGGTAGCCCTGTGGTTAGCGCGCGGAGGTTGCACTCGGTAGTCCCGGGTTCGATTCCCGCCGCTGTCCAAACTGCCGCCGTGTTCACGCGGAGTACGATCACGTTAAACATGTGGGTTCATAAGTCCTTCCGAGAGGTTGGTGGTAGGGGAAGGAGGGTACGGTCCCTGTGGATGCCTCCCCCACTGGGTTACGGTCTAAATTATGTGGCACTTCCCGGCCGTCCAAACAGACACCTTACACCTTTCTGGTAGGTCGGACGGTCTGGGTCGAAGAAGAAGAATACACCATCTATACACTCGGAAGAAATTTCAGAGTGACAAGAAAAGGAAAATTATCCGAAGTGAAACTGAAAGATTAAATGAATTTAATTCTAAAATTCTGATGTGGACAGCACATGACTTTCGCTGCAGACTCATATCCACGTTCTCTTTATTTTAATTAAATTAAATTCACTTTTAATTCAATTTTCGTTTTCATTTGGTAATTGGACTTATTTTCAAAGGTGGAGTAGAGAAAATACAATAAAAGAAAAAAAAAATCTCGAAAGCGGCTAGTCCTAGTGTCATGGTGTTGGTCTTATTCTTTTATTCGTTAAGCATTAGGTATGGTATAAAATAATCATTTAATGGATATATTTGAGCATACGTAGTTTTATTATTTTAGATTTTGACGATTTTTGAGGGCCATTTTCCAAAAAAAAAAAAAGAATTACTTTTTTCCGAATCGTACCAACATCTAATCAATACCAGGGTAACCCACAAGCGACTTTTCTACCAAATTTTGTGAAATTCGGCCCATTAGTTTTTCAGCTAGAGTGGATACAGGAAATTTTTGCGAGCCATTTCGCAAAGAAAGGCGGTTTGTGTCTTTACGAATCCTGCCAAAATCTAATCAGCACCAGGGTCTCACCCAGGTGACTTACCTACAAAATTTTATGAAATTCGGTGCAGTAGTGCTTTAGTTAGAGTGGATACTTACATTGCACAGACAGACACATACACAGACGTCACGCTAAAAATAGGTTTTTCGTATTCTAGAGGTCTCGAAACGTGTAGATCCGTGATCCATCGAAAACTCGAGTTGTGATTTTCGGTATGATTCCAATACTTTCCCTTTACATTACCATGTATTCCAGAGAAAGTAAAAATAAAACTTATTCCAATTGCGTAGGCACAGAATTTAGTTACACATATGATTATATCATTATATGCAAACATGATGTGGTTTTCTGACGGATGCAACACTAAATATAAATTTAAACATAACGATTATGATTTTTACCCAGATTTTTACCCAGGGTAAAAATAATGGTTGCCACATTTCATTTAGAAATGAGTTAGGTGTTCATTGCATATAAAATAGGTGTACTTAATATTTCAAATTTTATTTAAACAACTAGATAACATATTTTGCTGAAATTCTTTTTGCATAATATTTTATGAGATAATTTGAAATATTCCTAAAATTTTTAAGGAATTTGTGAATTTTAACTCCGTTTAAAAATGTATGAAAAATTATTTACCATAGTTTTCAACGTATTTCATTTATTCAACACGGTTTAAATTCGAAACTAATTGGGAATTTTAACTCCGCTTAAAAATGTATGAAAAATTATTTACCATAGTTTTCAACGTATTTCATTTATTCAACACGGTTTAAATTCGAAACTAATTGGGAATTATGTGATATAGTTCATTTTCATTCCCATATATCCCACAGACCGTCTCAACAATATACTAAAATTTCATTTTGATAAAGTCATTTTTACGGCAGTTATCGTGTGAACGGGGAGAAAGACAGAATGAACAAAGTCATTCGGGATAAAAATAATCTGGCTTTATTTGCGAATTGGTCTTTAAAAATTGTCTGTATCCAATCATGCTGAAAAACTATAACACAAAATTTGGTAGATAAATCACTTGTAGTTTATCCTGGTGCTGATAAGACTTTGGTACGCTTCAGGGGAAAAGAACCTGCATATTTTTTTGCGAAATGGCCCGCAAAAATCGTTAAATCTAAAAATAAAAAACTAAGCGAGTTCAAATATGTCTATTAAATGCTTATTTTATACATAATTTTTGACGACAAAATGTATAAGACCCACCCAATTACTGTTCACGATATATTTTAGTTTTTTAGCATTTTCGTTACGACAACTTTGAAGATAAGTCCAGTTACCAAACCAAACGAAAACAAAAATTGAACTAAAGGTGCAAATTCAGTGCAATTTAAAATAATTATGGCTGTTATTTTGTGCAATTAAACTCAATTTAATGAATTATTGAAGAAATAAAGAAAACGTGAGTATGAGTCTGCAGCAAAAGTCATGTGCTGTCCATATTAGATTTTTTAATTCAGTCTGAAGACTGAAATAATGGAGATCAAAGGTTACCATTTAAAGTCGATGTGGGAGAGTATTTTTGAAACTGTCGACCCACACTGAATAGAATGGGTTTTTTTTGTTTACCCACTACATGTAAATTAATATTACTCCGATAACTTTATATATATATATATATATATATATATATATAAATATATATATATATATATATATATATATATAAATATATATATATATATATATATATATATATATATATATATATATATTATGAGTTACTACATACATTCTGCTTAATCTGAAACAGGCATTTGTCTGGGTTAATTAGAATTAAATACTCAGACCTGAAGAGGAATTTAATTCTGATTAATCATCGAATTTGGGAAGTTTCTGTTCTTTTCTCTTATCGGCATTATGGCCGTGAATTTGCTTCTATGGTGATGTTAATATTACTTGAATTGTATTTTTATTATTTTTTATTTTTACATAATTCTTATTATTACATTTCAAATATATATATATATATATATATATATATATATATATATATATATATATATATATATTTATATATTTTCCCACAAAGAGAAAGAGATTAAGTAAAAGGTAAAACTTCATTTTTAGAGATATTAAATTTTTGCAAATTTAGCTACATTTTCTTCTATTTGGCTACATTTCTTTCTTTCATAGGCGATAAATTTTCATTATCCCTTTATTGCACACAAGCCTTGAGACAATGCAATATCTGATTTAATTTTTCTTTTAACCCTGCTTTAAATATTAATCAATCAACGAATATTATCCAAAATCGAAATTTACATTAGTTGACCCAGTCTAGTAAATTTTTATTGCATATAATGTTCTTCTTACCCAAAACTGAAAATATATTAATTTATTGTTTATTCATCATTATTTTTAAATTAAAAATAAACACAACTGACTTTAAATTCTGTTTAAAATTTCATGTGCAAATACATTTATATACATTGTGTTATACATTTATATACATGTGTTATACATTTTTTATGAGTAACATTACGCTGTCCCTCTTAAGAACTTCACTTTCAGTTTATAGAAAAATGTTTGTTGCAAATAAAGATATAATTTTCTTCTTTTTATAGGAACTCAAATTCTTAAAACCAGTCCACTGAACTAAGTTACTTGGTTGCAAAAGTTGTTACATAAGTCAACAAAAAAGTACGAATCAACAACAGCACCCACTAATAAACATTCATTTTCAATATGCGAGAAAATTTCAGCATTTATATTAAATATTCCAGTATATATATTTATATATATATATATATATCATACCAGAAAAGTAGACAAGTAAAAGGAAGCAATATACCAAAGAATGGCCGGGGGGGGGGGGGGTTGTGAAACCCACTCCCCGGTTAAGCAAGCTTTTCGTCTACTAGACAATACTTCCGGTAGCCGATAAATGAATACCGAAGTATCAAAATTTTAAAAAATGTAAAAAGAGGTACAAAACATGAAAACGTGGAATAACCCACTTGACATGTAATCCAAAATTTGCATTAAAGTGTTTAAATTCCACAGTTTAAAAGGCAAAAAGAATCAAAAAGCATAGATTATAAACACATAAACAGATACTGTACCATGACCACAATACTACATTCAGCAAGACGATTACGCACCAATCTATCCACACGTCTATATTTATCATATAGGAAAGTATACTCGGTATTAACCTGTGCAATAGGCACGGACACCCAGACGTGATCAACTCTTTATCGGTTCGGTATCTAAATATATATGGTAGCTTTCAGTTACGGTTAAACCATAAAATCTGCATATGATGTTGCTCAGAAACCGCTTCGGAAATCCTTGTGTAATTGAACCATGGAGGAAGCCAATATCGCTTTTATAATGATCATTAACGTTACTGTTTATTCTTTTGCTTCGTATAAATTGGTTCAATATTATGTTTCTGCACACATTCCGATGTAAACATGAATTCCAAGAAACAATGTAATTTATTTCGAATTTAAAATCTCTACGTTTATCGTAGAGTCGAAATCCAGTGGAACCATCAGGTAGTTTGTACAGAGACAAATCTAGAAAATTAAGACTATTATCTTGGTTATACGGAGTTTCTGTTAATGTTAAACATTTTGGATAAAATCCAAAAACCGATGAAAAATGTGGTCATTGCAAGCAAAAAGGATGTCGTCAACGTAACGGATGTATAACAATTCGTTCAAAAGGTGTGTGCCTTCTTCATATTTGTTGAAGTAAATGTCGGCTAGTATAGAGGAACATCCTCCTCCCATAGGAATACCATGGAGCTGTTTATGGAAATTTGTACCATCGTACAAGACTGTTTCAAACAGTATACCGAGTATACTTTCCTATATGATAAATAGACGTGTGGATAGATTGGTGCGTAATCGTCTTGCTGAATGTAGTATTGTGGTCATGGTACAGTATCTGTTTATGTGTTTATAATCTATGCTTTTTGATTCTTTTTGCCTTTTAAACTGTGCCATTTAAATTGTGGAATTTAAACACTGCAGATTTTGGATTACATGCCAAGTGGGTTATTCCACGTATTCATGTTTTGTACCCCTTTCTACATCTTTTTAAATTTTGATATTTCGGTATTCATTTATTGTGCAATATATCGGCTACAGGGAGTGTTGTCTAGACGAAAAGCTTGCTTAACCGAGGAGTGGGGATCACATCCTCCCCGGCCATTCTTTGGTATATTGCTTCCTTTTACTTGTCTACTTTTCTGGTATGATATTTCAATCCACTCTGTAGTGCAGCATTGCGCCTTATTCGTGTGATTTCTGGTATTTTATAATTTGCACATTTATATTATATATATATATATATATATATATATATATATATATATATATATATATATATATATATATATATATACAAGATTCAACATAATTAGGCCAAAATTTAGAGACAAATTACGAACATATAAAATCAGCTTATAATTATCATAAGGCACATTGCAGCACTTACAAACTAAGCATCAATGCTGGATTCAAAAGAATAACACAAGAAATAAAAGAGGGAATACTTACAGGGAAGTATAAATGGCCAAAGGGAATTGTTACCCCTTGTTCCCGGTTAAATCCTGCTTTGATTCCCAGGAAACACTACCGGAACCAATACCCGCTTGAAGCAATCCTCCATCTGTCACCATAAGAAAAGCAAAATCCAATGCAGGGATATTATACCACAAAGCGAAGTTCAATACGATGAAAATAAAAGAAAAGGAAGCGAATGGAGGAAACATTAAAGTCCATCCACCATATACTTTCATATACAACATTGACCGCACATATTCCATGAGTGTTAAGTTACATCACTCTTACTTTTTGTGGGGATTATACCAGTTAGATGGAATTTGCATAAGAGTGGATATTATAGTTTTTGTAAAATGTCTCATAATAATGCCTTAGGAATAGCCTAGGATATTGTTGTTTTACTGCTTCACGTACTAAATTCCGCTCGCAAATAATGCGTTCCTGTTCGGTTGTATTTAGTCTTTTATACCTTTTTAGGTGATTGAGTATTAAGTTGCTGAATACTCCCATACTCAAATTGGTATTCCAGTTAATTATGTAGTTGATGTAATTGTCAAAATATTTCTTTTTATCATACATTTTAATACATATCTTGTTTTTTTCATCGTAATATATGCTTAAATCCAAAAAAATCCACCATCTCCTCCCTTTCTTAAAAAGTCTCGATTAGATCCAAATTTGCAGGATAAAAACGGAAATTAAATTGATATTTATTTTCTATATGTCCAATCTGAACATCGTCTACAAATCTGAAAAACGGGACTTCATTTAGAAAGTGTGTTCCAATTTCATATTTATTTAAATATATGTCGACCAACATGGAAGAGCATCCATCTCCCATGGGGATTCCTTTTATTTGTTGGTAGAAGGAAATTCCGCTATAAAGTAAATTTTCATACAAAACAAATTTGATTAAGCTTTTGTACTTATTGATTTTGATTATTAAATGAAAATCATAATTATCGAAGGTTTCAATCAAAATTTCATATAGATCCTTTAAATTTATATTTTTAAACAAGTTTTTAAAGTCATAACTTTTTAGATATAGACGTTCAGGTATCTTGTTCAATGTATCGATAACTTCATAACTGCTGGATACCATTACTGTTCCACTGGATTTTATTTTCACCACAGTAGGCTTTAAAATATTCAGTAAGATTGCATTTGCCTTAGTTAAATATGTTCCACAACCCACTGCTACAGGTCTAAATTTGAGAGGTGACTTGTGCATTTTTGGTATCAACACCAAGTAAGGAAATTTAACAATATCAATTTCAATACCGATTCGTTTATATAATGCCGTAAAAGTTATGACTTTAAAGACTTGTTTCATAACATAAATTTAAAGGATCTATATGAAATTATGATTGAAACCTTCGATAATTACGATTTGCATTTAATATTCAACATCAATAAGTACATAAACTTAATCAAATTTGTTTTGTATGAAAATTTACTTTATAACAAAATTTTCATCTACCAACAAAAACAAGGAATCCCCATGGGAGGTGGATGCTCTTCCATGTTGGCCGACATATATTTAAATAAGTATGAAATTGGAACACACTTTCTAAATGAAGTCCCGTTTTTTAGATTTGCAAACGATGTCTTGATTGGACATATAGAAAGTAAATATCAATTTAATTTCAGTTTTAATCCTGTAAATTTGGATCTAATCGAGACTTTCAAGAAAGGGAGGAGATGGTGGATTTTTCGGATTTAAACATATATTACGATGAAAAAGACATGGACTTTAATGTTTCTTCCATTCGTTTCCTTTTCTTTAATTTTTATCGTATTGAACTTCGTTTTATGGTATAATATCTCTGGGTTGGATATATATATAACAGGTCAAAAATTGCAAGAACGTGAATACTAACCGGGAATTAGGGGTCGCCATCCCTCTAGGGCCTAGGCCTTTTATATATGCCCTGTTGGTCTTTTTGACTTTATTCAAGTATTCACGTTCTTGCAATTTTTGGCTAGTTATTTTTCTCGACATTAACTAGCTGCATTACACTGTTATGTCTTGAATTTGATTTAGTACTATTTGTACATTGATAATTACTGTTTTTTGACATTCTTATATATATATATATATATATATATATATATATATATATATATATAATTGTAAATCCAATGTTAGAATGTAAATAGTAACTCATAATACACTCTCCCAAAATTTTCTACAAAATACAAAGAAATAAAAGAAATTCAACCATAAAGAGGAAATTATAAAGCGTAATGCAGGTCATAAAGACAAAGACAATCAACAAATTTCAAAGGAGAGGAATGAAAATAGGAAAATAAAAAAATCAAGCAAAAAAGCTTGCACGTGGAAGAGCTTTAGGCTTAAGATAAGTTCATTTCGAAAAAATTCTTGTCAAGTCCATATATCCCTTCGAATTGAACACAAAAATGCTTGTTTCTGAAACACAAGATAGATTTTATCAATAAACTTGTGTTAAATGGACGACAAGCATATAGATTGGAAAAATAAAATAAAACATAAATACCTTAAAATACACTTCATTAGTACAACCATAACGAGCAAAATATGACTAGACCGATGTTGCCATATGCAGAAATGAAAAGATGTGATTTGCTGTTGCCAAAGAGATTAATAAAAACCGTACTGCGTAAAAGCAATAAAATGAGATATTCTACAGTTAAAGCTGCAAGATAAAAAGATGAAAATATAATAAATTCAAGAGAATGTAGAAGTACGGCTAAAATAAGATACTAAGGAGATATTATGAGAATTTTAGGCTAATCGAAACTTATTAACTATACCATTTACTAAATATGCTGAATATTTATAAAATTTACTGGTAATTTTGAGGTTATTAATGTGCGAAGCATGAAATTTTTTATCTGATTATCTATAAATTCTAAAATGTTGATTTAGTATAATATTTCTAAACAATTGAATCGAGTTGCAGGAATTATAAGGTAATAATTTATTAATATTAAATTTAAAAAAATCTTTTTTATCATATAAATTAGTAACTACCCCATTAGTAGGTTCTATAATTAGATTTAAATCCAACTAATAAATATTATTACTAATAGTAATTTATATATATATATATATATATATATATATATATATATATATATATATATTAGGCTTAGAGCCTCGTCCACGTGTTTAGCGTTTGTGCTTGATTTCGTTTGTTATTCTTTTTTTGATTCAACACCTTTGTATTTTGATACTTTTCATTGACTTGTTGATTCGATATTTATTTTATTTATTTATTTTTTCCATTTGCTTGAGGATTTGTTGATTTTTACTTTTGTTTTGTAAGCCTGTTAGATAGTTGAATTTTTGTGTTACAGCTTCTCACTTTTCTTTCATTGGATCTTCAAACGCTTTTTTTCTTATACATATATATATATATATATATATATATATATAATAATAGTTTGAACGTCCACTGAAAGAAAAGTGAAAAGCTGTAACTCGAAAAACCTAACTTTCTAACAAGCCTACAAAATAAAAGTAGAAATCAGCAAATATTCCATCATATGGATAAAAATGCAAAATTCGAATCATCAGGTTAAAGAAAATCTACAAAAATCGATGTTATGGAATCTATAAAGGAAAAACAAATGAAATCCAAGCATAAATGCAATACATGTGGACAAGCACTAGGCCTAAATAACTGAATTGTTCACTTCACAAAACTCTTCCTCGGGTCCAAGCATTATGTCGAAGCAAACACAAAATATGTATGTTTCTGAAGAAATATGTTTTTCTTTTATCGATTCCATAACATCGATTTTTGTAGGTTTTCTTTAACTTGATTCGAATTTTGTGTTTTTATCCATGTGATTGAATATTTGCTGATTTATACTTTTATTTCGTAGGCTTGTTAGAAAGTTAGGTTTTTCGAGTTACAGCTTCTCACTTTTCTTTCATTGGACTTTCAAACTATTATTATGATTATTGAAATCATTTTATTTGTAAGTTGCTTTGAGCAATAAATTAAATGTATTTAGCATTGTCATTCCTATTTACTCAATCTTTATTTTTTACTTATGCATATTTGCAACGTATCCTCAATTTTTTAGTATGCTACGGTACTTTATATATATATATATCTATCTATATATATATGTGTGTGTGTGTTAAATTAAAATTAGTAAAATATTATCCAAATTTAGAAGTAAAAAAAAATCTGTAATTTTATTGAATTTTAAAAATGTTCAAGATCTTTAATATTGTGGAATAAACTCATTTTAATTTTTCTTTTCAAGGTCAAGGAAGGCAGTTTTAATCAATATTGCAAAATAGTCCAAAATACAATATTTTTTCTGAAAGATAGATGAACTGAAAATGATTGTAAGCAGGCTGAATATCTTTGAGAAATTGATAGAAGGTTACACAAAGGCCCCGCCTTCACTCAAAGTCCAGACCATTGCAAAATTAGCCATTCATTTTTGTCAAAATGATGAACTGAAGAAAGACTTCATACTTAAAGCGAAACAACTACAATTGCTGAACTTTTGTACGAAAAGGCCTTTTGAAAGATGGTACACTTTCATTGAAAACCGATTGGCTGACATATACGAGCGTCTTCCTCTCCCTACTGCATTAAAGAATCCATTGATTATTCGCTGTCGGACAGCAGCTATGCAATTATTCCATTGGATCATGCAACAAGGCATGTTTAATATTTCTCCAATTTTTGCATACAACCTGTTGACTCCTTCCGATTGGACAATAGAAATGAGACTGGACGAAAAGAAGATTGCAGAACGATTAGTCAAAGACGATAGGATCCTTGTATATGATCGCTATAGAATGGCGTGTTTTCACTGCTTGGAGCCCTTTATGCATTCCTTATGGAATCAATGTTCGCCTGAACGTCGTAAAGATTTCTTTGTTCCTGACCAATCTGAATTAGTTAGGTTTTGGTCTTACCATTTAGCTGGAAGATTAGAGGAATTTATTGGCAATAATTTATTTTGGGAAACTTTATTGGATTATGGAATAAGAGAAGGATCAACGTCAACTGTGATTCAATGCTGGGGCGAATTGCATACACATATAAGACAAGAAATATTTATAAATGCTGCTATTAAGGCAGTATTTCAGATTTTTTTAAGAATTAATACGAATTATTTTATTAATTTAGATCAAATGTCACCGGCACCTTACACAGATATTTTATGCTTTTTGTTAATGCAGATGTCTGCAGGGCAAAGGGCTGCATTTTTCCAAGAAGCTCTTCGATTACCCTATCGTAATGTACTTGTTGTTGATTGTTGAAACCCAGACCGTCCGACCTACCAGAAAGGTGTAAGGTAACCGTTTGGACGGTCGGGAAGTGCCACCCACTTTAGACCGGAACCCAGTGGGGGAGGCATCCACAGGGACCGTACCCTCCTTCCCCTACCACCAACCTCTCGGAAGGACTTTCGGACCCACATGTTTAACGTGATCGTACTCCGCATGAACACGGCGGCAGTTTTGGCAGTGGCTGGAATCGAACCCGGGCCTACCGAGTGCAACTCCAGCGCGCTAACCAATGGGCTACCGCGCCCCGTAATGTACTTGTGTACTTCCTAAAGTGGCCTTACATGGATCTTTTGATTCCAATTATTAATGAGATATGGGACGTTTTACCTGAAGAAAAATACGCAGAACTTTTATCGACCATAGTGTGCCGATTATTATCTTTGTTGATTAAAATTAATATTGTCAAAAATGCATTTTACATTAAAATTAATTATTTATTAGTATATTAATTATACATGTAATCTGTTCTAAAACTTACTGCTGTGTACATTGCGTTGGTGGCCGCAAAACCCACCTATTTCTGTGCTTAACGGGATACTAAGTTAACAAACTAAAAATTAAGGTTAATAGTAAAGGAACAAACATTTATTTATCACATACTCAATTTACACTCTTTAGTTTTACAAATTAAATAAATATCACAATAGTGGAATACATCTCACTGGTAGTTCGGGGGGTGTAATGCCAGATGAATTGATATTTGGTTGGAGCACGTGGTGGGATGCATTAATTAGCTTTTCCTTAAAACCACAAATTTAGACACAGAGGTTATCCTCATATAGTTTAATTGTACGGTACCTGATCTTCTTTCATATAACTTGGGTAACACCGATGCTTTGTCACACTTTACACTTGCAATACCAGATGAACATGAGCTCTCCTTCGAATTCCTATATCAGAGACGCACACACAACTCTTAACTCTGCTACCGTCGCTTCTTCTTGACTAGTCTAACTCCAACAGCCTGCCTTGACCAATTCTGACTCCCACTTCGAGCAACTCTCACTTATATCCCTTTTTCGGTCGGCGGTCCACGTGCTGAAATGTAGAGCTGAGAGCTAATCCGTAGACATGGCGTCGCCGTCTCGGTTGCCGCCAAACGGCTTAGTGTGGTATGTAAACATGGGCGTGGTATGTAAGATATGGGGCCACCTGTATATTATCGCCCATCTGCTTAGCGTGGGGATAATCCGCCCGCATTCCTGGTTCCATTATTTTTTAATCCTTCCAAATATTTATTACTTTACATTTCTGGCATTACATTCTCACCCCCCCGCGAAAAAAAAGTCCAAAAGTTACTCTCCCACAGTTTCACCCCAGTGGTAAGAAATTAAGTTCACAATGGTTCCTCGCAAACACATAACTTCATCCATCGTGAGAAAGGCTGAGTTCCACTTTTTAGCCTCGTACAACTCATAGCTTTGATAGTTCTTTGTAGTTTCTTGATAGTTCCCTGTCAAGTTAGTCCATTATTCATAATTGACATAATGTACCATAAATTACATGAGGATTACCAACATTCACATTATTATTAAATTGTAAATTTTGATATATATTATTTGCAATGCATAATTTTCATTTCTCCTTTTACATAATTATTTACATACGACATATCATTACATAACAGCATTCATTACTTTATTATTATTATACATTTTCTTGTTATCATTTCATTTTGTAACATATTGTAGTAGTGCAACTATCAACTTCCGATTCTTGGTTATGGTTGAATTCCATACCACCATATTATTTATAAATTACTTTGTTATTTCACTTTTTTTTTTTTTTTTTTTTTTTGAACTTGCCATATATGTAATGTCAGAAATACATAACATACTTTTTGAAATATACTTATATCCACAATTTAAAACATAAAAACATATACATATACACTCAATTATCACTTTCTATTTATGACATTAATTACAAACTTTTTACATATTTTTCATATTCTTTGTTTTATGAAATTACTATTTACAACAATTCGAGGGCGAAAATTATACCCTCTGGCATTATAACAAACCTCATCATCATTTCTATTATTTTCACAGTTTAATTGCTTTTCTTTAGTGACCTTCCCTTCCTTAATTTGACTTTGATCATTATTTCTAATCACTTTCTCATTTTGATTTTTTTCTTTGTCCTGTGTGTGTGTGTGGTTTGATTCGCTTTCGTCACTATCTTTCAAATATTGTTTTCGCTCCGCTGCCATGTATAGTTTATTTATGTGCACTTTATAAGTTTTATTTTCATCACTTTTAAGACATATTATAACATTATTATTTCGGACTAATTTCGTAATTCTAAATGATCCATCATATCGATCCTCTAATACCCTTGGTTTTAGGAACTTTTTTAGGTACACTGTCGCTCCTATAAATATATCGTTTTTTCTCACTATTTTATATTTCTTTATTTGTTTGTCATTTATCAGCTTTTGTTGTTCCGATGCGTCTTTCACGACTTTATCTATATTTTTTAAATGCTGTGCCACATAATTTTTATAATTATTTACATCACTATACATTATATCTATTTCTTCCTTACTTGGTATGTTTGTTTAATATTTTCAAATGGCAATGATAAATCTCTAAGATAGAACAGGAATGAAGGCTCAAATCCTGTATTACTGTTAATAGTGTTATTCACATAAAACTTAAACCATTTTAAAGATTCATCCCATTCAAACGTAGTCTTTGACAAACACATTATACATTGTTTCATGTCTCTGTGTATTCTTTCACAACGACCTAAAGAACTTGGGAAATAAACCGAACTGTATCGCCTTTCAATATTTAATGCATTTGTAAAATCTATGTATTCTTTACTTTTAAAAATTTGAGCATTATCGCTTTGAATAATAATTGGAACTCCATAAGTTGTCACGAAGTTTGTTAGCTTATTCACTATTGTTTTAGCAGTAATGTCTCTGACTGCATAGGCCTCAAAGTATCGTGAAAACATGTCTACAATTGTAATTACAAAATTATTTCCTCCATTACTGCGCGGTAGTTTTCCTACGCAATCCAGTTGTAAATATATTCCTGGTTTTAATATTTCTGGCATAGCCTGAAGTCTGGCTGGTGGTATATTTTTGTGTTTTACTAATAAGCATTGATTACAAGACTTACAAAAATTTTCCACGTCTTGGAAAGCCCCTATCCAAAAATATTTTCTTGAAAGTAATTGGTATGTCTTTTTTACTCCGAAATGAGGGAAATGTGCTATCTCTATTATCTTTCCCTTTAGCGAGTGCGGTATTACAATCTTATTCTCATTTATTTTCCTATACGTTTGTCTTTTATTTTCCTTCTTTACCATTAACAGTTTATTTTGGCTATCAATATAGTATACCTTGTTATTGTGATATCGGTTTCTTCCTTTTTGTAATTCCTCTCTAATTTTACTTAATTTTTCATCTACCATTTGTTGCTCTAATATTTTCTCCACATTTATCTTATCATTTTTAATTAAAGTATTTACATATTTGATTTGGTTATCATTGTCAAATACATATCTCGAGCAATAATCACTTGCGTTATTTTCACCTTTTTGATATTTGAATTTAAAATCATACTGACTTATGTCAATTAGCCACCTCGATATGATATTTGGCATTTTATCTAATTTTATGTGGTACATAAGGGATTTTGCGTCACTCAGCAAGGTGAAACTCCTTCCGAACAGATATTCTCTGAAGTGTTGTAAGGATGCGTGTATAGCTAGCAATTCTAGCTTTATTGCAGGATAACGCTTCTCTGCCGGGTTCACAGGTCTTGAATAAAATTCGATAACATGATCGACTCCATTTACCCTTTGCATCAAAATACTACTAATTCCCTTACCTGAGCCATCCGTAGTTAAGACAAACGGGTTTACTTCATCAGGCTGTCTTACAACTGGTTCTTTAAAAATTGCATTTTTTAATTTTTCAAAAGCTTTTCTACATTCATTATTCCACTCGAACCTAACATTCTTTTTTGTCAAATTTACCAACGGTTCTGCAATTTGTGCATAATTTTTTATCAGACCTCTAAAATAGTTTGTTGTCCCAAGAAAGCTTTTTACTTGTTTAACCGTTTGGGGTTGTTTGAAATTTTGCACTTTTGCACAGTTTTTTATTGATGGGCTTATACCATTCGCATTTACTTTATATCCTAAAAATTCAATTTGCGATTTGCATATCTGTAACTTCGCCGGGTCGAGTGTTAAATTATTTTCTTTCAATCTTTGGAAAACAATTTTGATTTTCTCTAACATTTCGTCGTTATTTTGTGCGCATATGACTAAGTCATCTAAGTAAAAGTATATTTTTAACTCTGATAGATCTCCTAACACTTTGTTCATTAAAAGTTGAAAATATGCTCCTGAGTTTTTAAGACCAAACGGAATTCTTTTAGGATTAAAATTTCCCATAAAAGTTGTGAACGTTAAGGCCTTTCTATCTTGTTTTCTTAGTTCGATCTGAAAAAACGCCGCCTTCAAATCCATAACTGTATAAATTTTACTACCAGCGATATTTTGTAATATATCCTTCACCTTTGGTAAGTTTATTGGCAAAAGTGGTAAATACGCGTTTATGGCCCTATAATCAATAGCAAGTCTATATTTAGGTTCTTCATTTGGTTTACTTGGTTTCTTTACAAGAATAATGGGACTAGCGTACGTGCTTTGTGAACTTTCAATAATGTCATTTTCCAATAATTCCCTAATTTCTTTTTGCGCAATTTCTCGTACTGCTCTCGGAATTGGGTATGGTCGACTCTGAATAGGATAATTGTGCATAAGTTCGATTTTCGGTACTATTGCTGATGTTTTACCTAGGGTAGCATATGACTTTGAAAAAACCTCTGTATTGGTCATCATTAATGCAATAACTTTATTTCTATCTTCCTTATTTAAGTGCTGTACTTGAAAATCGTCTGGAGATATTTCTTTCTTTCTTAATTCCCGAATTTGTTGATAATCTGTTTTATTTAAATTTTGAATATTATTAATTTCCAACGTGGGTTTACTGCTTTTATTTTTTGTATCAACAATTTCGATTTGTTCTGTTATTATACCCACGTTCATGTTTTTATTAAGTGTAATTTGGCAATTTTTTTCATTGTATAACAACATTCTAATCTTATTTTTATTTTCTATACTTTGGATCGCTTCCTCCGTGATTAATGTTCTTGCCATTTTTATTGGAGAAAATAAAACATCCTGTCCCTCATTTAATTCCTGTGACAAAATCAATTGGACTATTTCTGACTCCCCTGGCTTTAATGTTATTTTTCTTTTCAATTTAGCGAAAATCTGCTTTTCCTCTTTCTTTTTAACATTCTTATTCTTATTACTTTCATTAGAACTTGGTAACCATTTTTCATCATTTACATTATCGCGAGTGCTACAATTTTGCATATTAGCGTTTTTTCTATCGTTATCGCTTTCATTATCCTCGCTTATTCTACCTTCATTCTCATTATTGAATTCATTACAACAATTATTTATTTCCTCATATTCGTCGTCATCATTATCATCGCTTATTCTATCTTCATTCTCATTATTGGATTCATTATAACAACTATTTATTTCCTCATATTCGTCGTCATCAGTATTATAATTTTCATAATTACTATTATATCTATTTTCATCGCGAATTCCCTGGCTTTGTGGTTTTTGTTTTGAATTCTGTATTGGGTTTGTATTTTCACTTTTATACAATTTAATCGCAGTATTCCCAAATTGTACTTCGTTATCTTTTGTATTTAAAATTGCTTTATGTGAGGATAAAAAGTCGTAGCCTAAAAGCATTTTATATTGCCCCTGAAAGTTCTGTTTTGTCACGAAAAAATAATTTTTGCATGCCTTTTCCCCAATTCTAAATGAAAATTGAATGCAATTTAAAAATTCTATATTTTCTTTAGTAAACGTCTGAAGTATTACTCTTCTGGTTATGTATTTTATTTTTACATTTCTATTCTGTTTTAGTTTTTGAAATGTTTCCAAATCTATAATACTAACTTGAGCCCCACTATCAATTACACTTATTATTTTTATTCCTTTGCAATCTATTTCTACCATCGGTAATTGTGGGCTAGATACGTTCTCACATTCGCTTGAAAGGATACTTTTGGTATCATATTTTGCTTTATCATTATTTTCATAATATTGTCCTCTCTCCAAATTTGTATAGTTTTGCCAGTCATCTCCATTTTTGTTATTTCTATATGTTTGTGAACCGAATTTATTTATTTCTCTGGAATTTGTACGATTCGTTCCTTGGTCCCAAATTCCAGCTCTTAGTTTAAATTACTATTATTATTGTTTCTCTCATATGTGTTTGATCTTATATTTCTTCCGTTGCGCCCCCTAAAATTTCCTCTTATACTTTGCCTCTCTCTATTTTCTACGTTGGTTTCTAATTGATCGTAATAATTTCTTTGATCATTATTATTTCCTTGATATTCCCTATTATTTCTATTATATCCTCCTCGTTCAAAATTTCTGAGATTTTCGTTTCTGTTTCCTCTGATATAATTTGTTTGCTCCAACCCATATTGCTGATAATTCATTCGTTTGGGATTCCTTGCAAATGCAGTATTACACTCATTGTACCAGCAATCTGAGAAATAATGTCCATTTTTTCCGCACCCTATGCAAAAAACAGCTCGTTCCATGGATTGATTTGGTATATTTTGCAATTTTAATTTATTAATTTCTAAAGTCAAATCTTGAACCTGTGTTGTAAGTAACATTTCTTTCAGTTCGTTATGTGATTCTTCTGGAGTCCTATCATTAAGAATTATTTCAAACAGTTCGGCATCTTTTATGGCATCTTCAAACCGCTGCGGATCTTTTTTCTTCACTTCAATTGCCAAATCAGGACGTAATGCGCTAATGAATTTTCCCAACATTATTTTATTGGTTATTTTCTCTACCTCTCCATCTGTTGTATCCTTAAGGTTCAAAAATTTACGCGCTGCGTTTTTTATTTTTAGCACAAGCTCGTCCACTGACATATCAGGCGTTTGTTTTATTTTATTGAAAGCGTCCTGTTCTTGCGTTATCGTTATTCTGTTTGAAAATTTTTTTATTAGTAATATTTTTATTTTATCAAAATCCTTTTCGTTTTGTAATTCAGGGTTTTGAATTAAAAACTGCATAGCCTTATCTTTTAATCTGGTTTTAATGATAGCCACTTTATGCTCTTCCTTCCAACTTGCTAACTCCGCTAATTCATCAAATTGTTTTATAAAGAAATTTATATCTTCCTCCTTACTCCCACTAAATAATGGCAGGATCTGCATTACTGGAATATCCATATTTTTATTATTTCTATCCAATTTACTATAATTTTTATTTGATATTTTTGAATCTTCTTTCGAACTTGAACTCCTTGTTATAATTGAACTTTTCACCACTTTTTTAACTGGTCCCATTCCTATATCCCATTTTTCTAATTATACCTTCGATCTCATTTAGAAGAACCATTTTTTCCATTTCATTGATAAAACTTTACATAATCATACATATAACATAAGGAGAAATGAGAATTGTGCACAATATTTTCACAATCATCTATGTCGCCACCAGTTGTCCAACCTTATCAATATTTATTTTTTATTATTATTATTCCTTTTATTTTTATTAATTTCATAAATCCTTATTTTATTCCCGTTACTGCTAAAGTCACGAGCACCAAATGTGCCGATTATTATCTTTGTTGATTAAAATTAATATTGTCAAAAATGCATTTTACATTAAAATTAATTATTTATTAGTATATTAATTATACATGTAATCTGTTCTAAAACTTACTGCTGTGTACATTGCGTTGGTGGCCGCAAAACCCACCTATTTCTGTGCTTAACGGGATACTAAGTTAACAAACTAAAAATTAAGGTTAATAGTAAAGGAACAAACATTTATTTATCACATACTCAATTTACACTCTTTAGTTTTACAAATTAAATAAATATCACAATAGTGGAATACATCTCACTGGTAGTTCGGGGGGTGTAATGCCAGATGAATTGATATTTGGTTGGAGCACGTGGTGGGATGCATTAATTAGCTTTTCCTTAAAACCACAAATTTAGACACAGAGGTTATCCTCATATAGTTTAATTGTACGGTACCTGATCTTCTTTCATATAACTTGGGTAACACCGATGCTTTGTCACACTTTACACTTGCAATACCAGATGAACATGAGCTCTCCTTCGAATTCCTATATCAGAGACGCACACACAACTCTTAACTCTGCTACCGTCGCTTCTTCTTGACTAGTCTAACTCCAACAGCCTGCCTTGACCAATTCTGACTCCCACTTCGAGCAACTCTCATTTATATCCCTTTTCCGGTCGGCGGTCCACGTGCTGAAATGTAGAGCTGAGAGCTAATCCGTAGACATGGCGTCGCCGTCTCGGTTGCCGCCAAACGGCTTAGTGTGGTATGTAAACATGGGCGTGGTATGTAAGATATGGGGCCACCTGTATATTATCGCCCATCTGCTTAGCGTGGGGATAATCCGCCCGCATTCCTGGTTCCATTATTTTTTAATCCTTCCAAATATTTATTACTTTACATTTCTGGCATTACACATAGCATATAAATATTCGGAAAATTATGATAATATAAGAATGAATGATTACGTTGATAATGATTATGGAAGCTTAATTATACAGCTTTTGGAAGAAGCTCCAGATCATTTCAAGCGCTATACATTTAGTGATAATATTTACGCAGATACAGATATTTTTAATGCAGGAGAGATACAATTCGCTGCGATCCATCAGCTGCCACTTAAGATTCGAAATATAAAAACATTTCAACATATTTGGCATCATGTCACCCTTGAAGAGAAACGATCTTTTCTAAGATCGAAGTATGGAGAATCATTTTGTCACTATTTGATCTTAGAAGAATATTGGGAATTTCTTAACGCGACGTTAAGGGAATGTTTACTTGAAGATCATATAGCAGAGTTTAAAAAGGACTTTTTGAGATCTGAATCAGGGAAATACCTATGTTTTGAAATGCTATCACAGGTTAATGAAGTGCATATAAATTCACTGTTGAACTGGGGATTCCCATCAAAGGAGGACATTTATCCATATCTTTTAACAATATTTTTTGACGATCACAACACTGATTTGGAAGAGATCCAGGATTGCAACATTGAAATAGAATGCTTGGATAACGTAATAAAAACTTATAGCCCATCGGAAAACGCTGGAAGAGAATTTAAAACACGGTTTGTCCAAATATATTCTAAGGATATATGTTTTCATTTCTTAACTGAATCGAAATGGCAGAAAGTTAACCGATTTCTCACTTGGGGCTTTCCATCAAGGAAATCTAGAAAACGATATAATAATTGGTTTGTCAAAAAATATGCCGTGGAGGTATGTGAACATCATATGCTTGAGTGGAATCTTCAGGGTGTTGATCATTTTCTCACTTGGTGTTTTCCAAAGGAAAATGCTGGCGAGCAGTTTAGACGACATGTTTTCTCCTCTTTGAGAGAAAATTTGTTTCTGTATTTCATAGAAGATATTTTGGAGTATCTTGATTCTCTTATAAAGTTGTTCAGACTGAGTTCAGAGACCACTCTAGAGGTTAAAAAGGAAGTTTTGCTTCATCCTTGGTCTTTGGATACCATATGTAAATATATGTCAAATCTTGAAAAATGTAGAAGAAATACAGTATTTTCAAGCGATGATCTCCAAAGAATTCCGAATATTTTAAGATGGGGATTATGAGATGAAGAAACCCTGATGAAATTTAAACGCGAATCCGAATTACATTTAAAAAAATTTCTTTTTTGTAATATCGAATCTCGACAACGGGTACAGGGGAATTTAGAAAAATTGATAAGTGAGAGACTCCGAGATCTATCGTAAGCACCGAGAGGAGAGTACAAACTCTTTTATTTGTGGTCTTAATTATCTTTATTATACGTGTCTTCACAGTAAAGATATTTTTTAATGATATAATTTTTTGATAGATATCATTAATGCCGACTAAAACTGATAAAAACTGTCATTATTTTTTTCATGTAATAACGTTTCAGGGTAATATGTTATGAATGATATTTATGTTAAATTTTTTAATGCGTAATTCACCAGTCAGAAATATAAAATATTTGACTTCGATTTTGCTAGTTCTCTAGCACTGAGAGAGATTCAACGTATCATCGATAAAGCTGTATTATGTATTTTTATTTTATTTAGGCTTGAATGGGTTGCTGAAGGTTTTGTTATCATTACAATAAGTTATTTTTACTTATTGATCAAGATTAAGCATGTAACTTTCAAGATGTAAGGCAATTATTAAAATATTTAACTACTCAGTTGCATTTATTTTATGTTACACACCATTATTTTTCTCACATCCAATTAGCTAGAATGCTTAGTTTTGATCAGTATTATTGTTCAATAAATTTTTCTAATATTCTCTTACAATGTAAACACAGAAACATAATTTTTATTTACAGATAAGGATTTAGTAACACATCTAGCCGAATACAATTTGAAAAAAATCTGATGTGGGCAACACATGTATTTCCTTATATAATGCAATGAATGTACAACTTTTACAGTTAAAAAAAGTTATTCTTATAGTAGATACTTATATTCTTTCCAAGATATTGAGTTTTCTTCAATTAGTCGTCATGTTCATTGATTTAGCGTCATTTTTATCAATTTGGCGAGATTTTTGTTAATTTGGCAACAATTAAAATTCTCGCCAAGTTGACGACATTCCGCCAAATTCGTCGCCAAAACCTCGCCAAACGTTATGGACGGAGAAATAAGTTATTCTTACAGAAGATAAATGAGTATTGGCGTTCAAATACAAAAGTGTTACTCAAAGTATCTTTTTTCATGAATGGAACGAGCTAGATCCACGAGAATGATGTCAGCAAATTTATCGCATGGTATTACATATGAAAAGTAAACATGTTTCTCAATAGGAAATACTTTTTTATTTTATATATCTTTTTGATAATTTTTTGAAAAATGTGCAATATATCGAGAAAGGTTCATGTTAGCGTTCTAAAATTTATGTCAATCGTTTTCTAAGGAAAAATTACATAAGAAATATCGATTTGCGTAGCTTTATTGGCGGTTTTGATTTTTTAACGATTTTTTCAAAATTTCACTCGAAAATTTAGGGGGGTTCTGAACATTCGATTGCATATAAAAACAATAAGCTTCTAGTGCTGACGGATTGTGATTTTTGTACCAAATTTCGATCGAATCGGTCTATTTGTTCGTCAGTTATCGTCTCCACAGGCTCACTGACACACACACACACACACACACACACACATACTTTCACACACACACAGACAACACTTCAAAAGTGCTTCATTCGTGATCAAGGATGCTTGAAACGTGCTCTCCCGTCGAAAACTCGAATTCGAATTTTCGACCCCGTCACAATACTTTCCTTATACATTATGTATATATGGAAAGTAATAAACAGTCTGGTCATAAATAAACGCCATGTGTAATATTGTTTTAGGGAGAAATATTAATATTCACAATAATTCGATATGTCCAGTAGGCTTCACGTAATTCTTCACTCATGCACCAAATTTCAATACGCTATTTGACTTAATATATGGTATTTCTCTTTAATTTGGTCAAGCGAACAAATCGTTGTGCTTCATTCTGAAAATAACCAAATACATTCCGTTGCAGAAAATATATGCATAGAAGAAAATTTGAGCAAGAGCCACGAAACACGGCTTGCAAATGTCACTTTAAGAATTATGCAAATGAGCAAACTGTTAACACCAATGATGATAAGGACACATGCAATGCACATGAGAACGACGCATAATGCAGCAATTATAACGATCGCTGCTCTCACTCACGGGCGATTGGAACTGGAATTTCTGCTTTGATACTGCAAGTTGTGTACAAAGATGCCTTTGAGATGTACTCGACGGCGCTACGAATAATTAATTCTTGGATTCAGAGAGAGGTCACATCATAGGTCTAAAGAAATCTGGTTGGTCCAACCATCGAACTCGAGCTATATCGAACTCTAACAATATCCCACTCTAACGGCATAGTCAGAGTTCGAAAAAAGAAGAGCTCGATTCTAAATTAAATTACATACAGTTGTAGGGCTTTCAAAGAGCTGCAAATTCTTGCTTATTGTTTAAAGCTATGTCTTTTAGTTTTGGAAATGCAAGTAATACAAACTTGAAAAGCAGAAAATTTTCGGTTTTCTTCAACTTGAAAAGACGATTACTCGAAAATTATAAATTATTACAGCTTTTTTTTAATAATGAATACATATTTTAATATTTAATTTTCTAGTACATAATTTTGCCGTTTACTATTTATATCTGCATTTTATAGTTTACTATACAGTTTGAGTAAAAGTTAGAAAAACGAAAAAAAAAACTCTCGCTTTCGGGGAGCTAGTTTTTTAAAGGTTCTTCGAAAGAAAAATTTTCAAAGTATTAAAGTTACTTTTACATATTCATCATCTGGGCCCTCTTTCCAACAATACAATAAGATATCTACACTTCAGATACAGTAGAACCTCGATTATCCGACGTAATTGGGACCGAACCTACATCGTATAATCGAAATTTCCGAATAATAGAGAATTTTCCAATAGTCGTCTAGTTTAATATGTAACATCGTCATCGAACTGCTATTATGACTATTTAAACTGCTAAATAAAGCAGGGACAAGGGAATTCTAAGAAAGAGGAACTAAATTATTTAAAGTACATAGTACTGTAATTTAATATTTTAAGTAAAAAAAATGGATTGTTGAAAGTGCCTTTTAAAAGAGTTTCGGATAATAGACGCTGAAAAAAAAAAGAGTCAGGAAACCAAAACGACGTCGGTTAACGGAGCGTTCCGGTTAAACGAGGGTGGATAATCGAGGTTCTACTGTATTAGTTTTGGAGGTATATGTGTCCAATGAGTTTAAATGATTCATAACGCTCCGTTATCCATTAGAGAAACTCCAACCATAGATGTTATTCACATTAAAAAATTTGATGTGTGTAGCACATGACTTCCCTTATGAAAGGAAAATATATCTACGTAATACAATGACATCATGTGGTTCACAGCAAAATAATAATATACAGCCGCGCAGGTATGGTTAACATCCCACCCCTTGTTACTCAAACATCGTTCATCGTAGCGTTTATTTAAAGATACCATTCAATTAAAAATAATGTCAGCTACAAATTCATGGGAAAAGAATTTGCACGAGGGTCCGTCTTCATATCTAAAACTGGACAAATTTCAAAATTTTTAAATGGCAAAACCTAATTTTGACGAAATAAACAAATTCAGGATCTCCAAATTAGACCACATACAAAATTTCGTCCAAATATTAAATTTACACATTTTCGGTGTCATTTGTAATTACACGCTCTGTTGTACTCCAAGACACCTTCTGTTGGCAAAAGAATACTACATTTTATGTGTAAATTGACACATTTATTTTATAAAGTGTACCCTTATATCCGAAATTTACATCACATCTACATACGATCATCTTGAACTGAAATACATCTTAAGGAAACTACACCTTGAATAATTCTTGATCTGAAATCGATATAAATCTATTTTAACTTCAATATTCAACTTCATTTATTTAAGGCTAACTTCACTGGGAAAAAAAATATGATGCGTGCAGTACATGACTTTCCCTGCAGACTCATATTCACGTTCTCTTTATTTGATTAATATTTCATTAAATTTGGTTTATTTGCACACGCACGCACACACAAAATAAATGAATTGGCACTTTTACTTCAATTTTTGTTTTTATTTGGTAACTAGACATTTTTTTGAAGGCGCTGTAACAAAAATGAGGAAAAAAAACTAAAATATCCCAAGAACGGTTACACCTGGTGTAATGGGGTTGTTCCTATTATTTTCCTCGTCAGAAACTACATATAAAACAAGCATTTAATTTCTACATTTGAGATTAAGCATCAATGGTAATAGTCTTATTTTAGATTTTGGCGAATTTTGCGGGCAATTTCGCAAAAAAAAAAAAAAGGGCAGGTTCTTCTTTTCCAAATCGTACCAAAATCTAATCAGCACCAGGGTATCCAGCAAGTGACATTCCTACCAAATTTTGTGAAATTTGGCTAAATTTTTTTATATTTTAGCTAGATTGGATACATGAGATTTCTGAAAGCTATGTCTCTAAAAAACGCAGGTTCTTTTACCCCTAATCTTATCTAATCAGTAAGAGGATCACACACAAATGACTTATCTATAAAAATTAATGAAATTTTGTCCATTAATTCTTGAGTTAGAGTGGGTACCTACTTTGCACATTCCAATGCAATCCCTACACATTACCACGGGCTGCAGGGAAGGTCAAAGAATAGATGCACGATGTAACATGCAATTATATATAAACTGAGTGGCCCAATTATGACCAACAGGTCATTTAATTTCGAAGATTCTAGCATCAACACTTACATCGGGTTACTGAATAGGTATAGAAATGAAAATCTGAAGGTTTGTGAAGACAAACAACTTGCCTTTCTCAAGAGATAATGGGTGAAATACGCAGTCTGATGGACTTTAAAGGTGGAACTTTCGTAGATACTCGATATATGTATAAGAAGACTAACAAGAAAGATCAATCATGCATAAACCATTGATAATGAAACACTTTCCAACTGAAATGCAATTATTTAAACATCTCTAAAATGCGATACATTCATAGGCGATTTTTTTAAATTATCACAGAACTACAATAATTTATTTTACTTGTCTATGTAAAATCAGTGAATATTTCATTCTTACGCTTTTATTGCAGTCTCCAAAGTTAAATAATATTGCTTGAGAAAAATTCAGCATTTCATAAACAACTCGTTTTACAATCAAAAATTAGGCCTCGTTGTAGAAATAATAGTTTGATGATCATTTAAGCTCAAAAATATCGTAGTTGGCCTGGCGCAGAATATAGATGCACAGAAAATACTCATAAAGGAAGCTGTGTTAGAACAGATGAAACACTAAATATAAATTTAAAAAAGCTTTAAACATCTCGAAGCTTTTCTCTAGGGTAAGAGATGAATGCCATATTTTATTTTAAAATGGATCACGTGATCTATACTTATTACAAGTGTGTAATTATTATTTTAAATTTTATTTAAAGAAATATTGAATATAATTTGCTGAAATTCTTTTTATATATTTCATGGAATAATTTAAGTATTTCCTAGAATCTTTGAAGCAATTTGCGAATTTTAACTTTACTTATGAAATGTTTGAAAGGTCCCATAGTGCTAAATGTATTAATTTTTTCAATCTGAGTTCAATCCAAAACTATTTAGATGATATTATTCACTTGCATTCCCATATGTCCTACAGACCACCTCAACAACCTGCTAAAATTTCATTTTGATAAAGTTGTTTTCACGGCAGTTATCGTGCGAGCGGTCAGACAGACAGAATGACCAAAGTCATAAACACTTTGTGTGTTAATAAAACAGCTGAACTTATGAAGGGTTCGATTTCAGCAGTTATTAAAATTCACAAAGGGTGTACCTCCAGACGATTTAATTGTCTGCACAGTAGACTTCGACAACGTCCATTGTATGCTAGAAGCGATTCAGCATCAAATCCTTGGGGACAATTCCATGTATCAAATTAAATATTTTCAAAGGAGACACGCCAAGAACTTTTACTCCCAGTTCTAAGAAGAAGAGATGTCACTTCAAATTCAGACAATTACATTTTCCTTGCATCACCTATTTCTCAGAATTGGTTAGGGATAGATCTTTGGTGATGGAACATGGATTCAGTCGCAATTTGCTAAGATTCACTAAGAGAGATTCATTAAGTATTTTCATTTCCGGTTCTATAAATGTCACTTTCGGTCTTTCCGATAATTTGTTCGACCATATAAAATGAGTGTTCCAAAAATTATAAGGGCTATTCTGAAATTAATTGGAAATTTTTGTGTCTCTGGCAATTTCTTCAAAACTTTATTTATATAAATATTCAAATATTAATTTAGATGATTTAGGAGCATCGAATTGTTTTATTTCAAATGAATTTTAAAATTATGTGGTTTTACAGTTTAAAATTGTTTTATAACGAACTGGGTCTCCATGGTATATCCCTACAATTGTTTTTTGTATGATATTGTGGCTATTTCTTCTGAAATATAAGAAAAGACACTAAATAAAGAGATTAGAGTTAATGAAGAAACAGCATTTTCTTCATTTTTTGATGAAAGAGTTGAAAAAAATAAAAACTTTTTATTTTTTTATGGACTCATAAAAATTAGTCCCTAGATTTATACTTCCCTCTATGGAAATTTCTTATAATTCAACAAAAATGCCATAGAATGTATCAAAGTCATGAAGCTTTACAGTGACATGAAGCTACCATTAGCCATTTTGCTGACTAGTTATATATTTTAAAGAGTAATCTATAATTTCCTTAAGTTTTTATTGAAAGTACTTTTTAAAAATAGAGAGTACTTTTATCTAATGTCACATCTATGACTTCATTAATTATGCCAGTTTGCATAATAACAGATTATCTCTATAATTTTTTCTGAATTGTTTCCAAGCAGCCTATCAATGCTGTGTGCAGTTAAGTTAAACCAATAATTTGTCACTTCCATCTCGATATTGTGACATGGAAGTCACACAAATCCTTATTGATATAAGTTGATATAAAATACCTTCTTGAGCTCTGTTCGAGGTTTGCACAACTTCATTGCCTTAACTGGAACACAAAAAATAAAATAAATAATAAAACTTTTTTTTTTTTTTCAAAACATTTTGGTTGTCAAATTTCCACTTAATTTCAGAATGACCCATAAACATCTTTAGGTATTTCGTCGAAAATGAATTGCAAAAACCACTTATCACCACATGCAGGCTTCCACATATATTTAGTGTATTTTAATTCAAACAGGATACAAAATTAAACAAACGTTTAATTTCCTTTTTGCGTAATGTTAACACAGCGTGCTCATATCATCCATGATATGTTGGTCTTTGATTTTTTCAAATCTATTCTGAAACGCTATACACACAATATTAATATAAAACCACACTGGCCAACGACTGAGATTTTTTATAAAGAGAAACTCGTCATTTAAAACTTCCGAAATAATGTTTTCTTTGCACAACTTTCTGAATACGAACTTTCCTTGCATAACCTTGAATAACTTATTCCAATTAGTTTTCTGTGTGATCTGACACTTAATCTAGTTCCGTAGGTAAATGATTTCCAAACAAAAAAAATAGAATTAAATTTACCATTTCAATGCTCGGTATTTTGATACTAGACAGTTCACTAGCTTTTAATAAAGAGGTCTTAGTGAGGGAGTGATATTAGAAGCGGGACAATGCTGAAAATTTTATTTCTCTAAATTCTAAAGACAAATGCCTCATGTGCATATAATACGAGTTTAGCAGCGTGCGCCTTTAAGTTGGAAATGAAGTTGGCAGTAAATAATAACTATAATAACTTTCTATAAGAAAAAAAATATTCGCATTTCAATGAAATATAACAAAGGATTCAATACAGCAATATATATATATATATATTTGAAGAATTTTAATTTGCTTGTATTATACTCGCATATACCTGAGATTAATCATTTATTGAAAAGTTCTATATACATATATATCTATATATATATCTAATTTGGGCCGGTGCTGATCGTTTCTATTATCTGCATTATGGCAGTGGTTTTGCTTCTATGGTGATGTTAATATTTCACGATTACTTGAATTAATTACTTTTTTATTATTGCTTCTTTCTAATATATATGTATATATATATATATATATATATATATATATATATATATATATATAATTATATATATATATATATAGTTATATATAAATATAATTATATATATATAGTCATATATATATATATGAAGATTTTCTCATTTATTCTTTTATTTTGTAAGCTTGTTAGAAAGTTAGGTTTTTCGAGTTACAGCTTATCACTTTTCTTTCATTGGACTTTCAAACTTTTTTTATTATATATATATATATATATATATATATATATATATTCTTAAGAATATATATATATATATATATATATATATATATATATATATAAATATAAATTATTAAATCCAAAGTTAGAATGTATGTAGTAACTCATAATACACTATTCCAAAATTTTCTACAAATACAAAGTAATTAAGACAAAAAGAGGAAATAATAAAGCATAATGCAAGTCATAAGGACAAAGACAATCAACAAATTTCAAAAATGAGGAATGCAAATAAGAAAACAAAAAAATCAAGCAAAAAAGCTTGCACATGGAGGAGAGGCTTACGAGATTAGGCTTACGAAAAGTTCATTTCGAAAAAATTCTCGTCGGGTCCATATATCCTTTCGAAATGAACACAAAAATGCTTGTTTCTGAAGCACAAGATAGATTTTATCTATAAACTTGTGTTATATGGACGACAAGCATATAGATTGGAACAATAAAGGAAACATAAATACCTCAAAACACACCTCTTCAGCGCAACCATGACGAGCAAAATATGACTGAATTAATGTTGCCATATGCCAAAATGAAAAGATGTGATTTGCTGTTGCCAAAGAGAGTAATAAAAACTGTACTGCGCAAAAGCAATAAAATGAAATAAAATGAGTTATTCAACTGTTAAAGCTTCGAGATAAAAAGATGAAAATATAATTGCAGGAGAATGAAGAAGTACGGCTAAAATAAGATAATAAGGGGAGAATATGAGAATTTTAGGCTAATCGAAACTTATTAACTATACTATTGACTAAATATGCAGGATATTGATACATTTTACTGGTAATTTTGAGGTTATTAATGTGCAAAGCATGAAATTTTTTATCTGATAATCTATAAATTCTAAAAAGTTGATTAAGTATAATATTTCTAAACAAATGAATCGAGTTGCAGGAATTAAAAGGTAATAATTTATTAATATTAAATTTAAAAAAATCTTTTTTATCATATAATTTAGTAACTATCCCATGAGCAGGTTCTATAATTAGATTTAAATCCAAATAATAAACATTATTACTAATAGAAGTTTCATTAGGTATTAATTCCAAATTATCCGGATAGAAATCTATATCTATGACATAGTTATCATTAAATACAAGACAAATCAGATCATCTACATATCTATAAATTTTATAATCAGTTGAAGTAAAGAATTTTTCATAATGATATAGGTATAAATTAGCTAACATACTGCTACTACAGCCACCTTGTGGAACACCTAAGACTTGTAAGTATAATTTATTACCTTGAAAGATATAATTATTGAAAAGAACAAAATGGAGAAGCTTAGGAAAATTGGTAAATTTTGTAAGATTAGAATGTTTAGTAATATAAGCATTATATAAAGCTAAAATGACATCATATAGATCAGTGATCTTAATATTATTAAATAGATCTTTAAAATCAAAAGTTTGAAATCCTATTATTTTACCAAGCGTTTTTAATTTATTTTTTAATTCCTTACTGTTATTTAGAATAATGTAGCTATCACCAGAATCTCGTAAATTGCTATTTAGTACATTTAAATAATTTAGTAATAATTTACTAGCAGTATATATATATATATTCTTAAGAATATAAAAAATCCCGCATTTTTCATTCCTGCAAATTTGAACTTTATGCAATAGCATCTTCATTTGAAAATAAGATATTTCCTTCCTAATCAAAGGTTTAAATCAAAAGTAGAATATACTTTACAGAAAAAAAGATCTTGAATTTTCCGATTTTTATTGCAACTCTAATAAGTGTTCAATATTTGCTTTTCTCTTTTTTTTACTTTACATTTCAGACTTCTCTTGCATTATCAACACCATTTTTAGTGTGTATATATCAAATTGTATTCCCAGGCTTCTATGAATTAAAAAAATGAACGGATGAGATTTGTTAAAATTTGCGTAGAATATTAAATGAAATGATTCGAAGCCGTTTTCTGTTCTTTCCGATTCCGCTCTGGGAAAAGACCACACAATTGGTAGAAACTTTGCTTCTTCGGCAATGTAATTGTCTTTTAAATTATCTCCTTCACTGTTTGGCTGTTGAGGCATTAAGAATTTCATAAATGAATCCGATACTTCACATTCATATAGATACTGCTATCCGAAAATCCAATGAAGCCATTGACAAATTTCGGAATTCCCGTTTTTATAATCTCCAGCCTCCCCGTGCAAAAAGACCGACTAATCAGCTTGTTATCGCCGGAAATTGAGCAATTGACCATCTTGATAAGATGATTAGACAATCTTTGTGTTTGCCCCCCCCCCCCAAGAAAAAATTGTGGAATGCGCTATAATTTTCTCAGCACACAAACAGAATTAAGTGTATATAGGTGTACAATGCAGATGAAAGGTCTTCCCACCGAAATAATATTTAACTTTCTTAGTAAAAATAACTTCTAGTCTTAACTATTGCTAATTACAACAAATAACTAAGCGTTGCTTCCACTAACATTGTGGACGAATTTTAAATAAGCTATTTAAAGAACTTTTCTCATAATTTTCACAATTTTTTTTACTTAACTTCCAGAAACTTTTATCAAAATTTATTTCAAAATGAAAAATCATTAATTATCAAACAAAATATTAAAATTAGAAAAACGAAAAAGACATTGATTGGTTGAAACACTATTATAGCGGCCGGTTATTTTACAAAATGTTGTTTTCGAAAAATAACAAGCTTAAATATTTTAAAGTATATTCTAGATTTTGATGGGTGTTTTATTAATTAAAATTCTCCTTTGGACACGTCCTCTACGACAATATATTTTAACAATATATTAAAATATCTGTCCAGTAAACGTATATCAGCCATTTTCTTATGTTTTTCATGGTGTCACCTTATTTCGATGATAAACCCATATGCTGTGTATTTTATGAAAATTAACAAAACTGGACCTATGTCGCTCATAGAGTTTTTTGTAGAAAAATTCATTATTCATCAACAAAAAAATTAATTTAAAAGAAAAATCAAAATCATTAATTACGGAACAAAATATTAAAATCAGAAATACGAAAAGGAGACAGATTGAAACATTATTACAATGGCCGGTCATTTTACAAAATGTTGTTTTCGAAATATCACAAGCTTAAATATCACGTCCACTATGACAATATATTGAAATATCTGTCCAGCAAACGTATATTAGCCATTTTCTTATGCTTTTCATGGTTTCACCCTATTTCAATGATAAACCCATATGCTGTGTATTTTATGAAAATTAGCAAAACTGGACCTATGTTGCTCATAGAGTTTTTTGCGACTACTATATTTCATAATTCAATTTGGTCATAAACGAAATTCTGCACAAAATATATTCTTTACTCAAAGTAGCGCTTCCAAACCGGGAGTACAGTGCCTAGAAGAAGCCCACTTCTTCTAACCACACTATTTCTAGGCACTTTACCGATAGAATGCACACCCCTTGAGTACAGTGCCTAGAATACCTAAAAAGTGATGTGTAGCCCTTTGAAAATTCTAAATGGATATATAACTAGACTGTACATAGAGTTCTTAATTAAAGAACTATAGTGATTCTAATTTCGATAGTATATTATTTTGAACTGTTTTGAAAACAGGGGCGGCATTTCAGCATTTCATTTGGGGGTGCGAGATTTGTATGAAAATCCACAATATGAAATAAATAAAATGTTTGTTAACAGGGAGGGGGGAGAGGGAAGAGGGATCACAAAATTGAATTGATGTTGAGAAAGATAATTGTTGTTAATATAATTTTTGTACATAATTGTGTTAACATAATTGAATTGATGTTGAGAAAAATAATTGTTGTTAACATAATTTTTGTACATAATTGTGTAAACATAATTGTTGTTAACATAATTTTCTAAATACAAATATCTATATTTATTTACTTGTTATTGAAGTTTTAAACGCCGGTTCTTAGAGTCTGGATGAAGAAAACATTTTTTTACAATATCATCATAATCCAGTGGTATATCTTGTTCTATAGCTAAAATAGCTAAAGATTAAACTCTTTTGTACCATTGTACTACGAAAATCATTTTTCAACCTCCTGAGACACGAAAAAGACCTTTCACAACTAGTTGAGCTGATTGGCACAGTCAAAACAATTTAACTAATAATGTTATGACAGGAAACCCATTTTTTAAATTTCACACTTTAAAATAATCCAGGCAACTTTTAAAATTGGAATGGTCTATGTTTACATTTTTCACCATTGAATAAAACACTCGCAATTCACATAGCAATTCCTCTTTCTGGAAGTTATATACATAGTTATATACATCTGGAAGTTATATGCATATGGATGAAACTTTTTCTTTTTCTTTTCCGACATCCGATCCGGATAATACTGAACTAAGGGCAAACAAAACGGATATATTGTTCTCATTAAATCTTGTCTCAATTTCATTAGATACTGAATCTATAATTTCATATTGAATATTGATTCTGTGATATGATTTAACATCATCGTGGGGATTTTTTTCACCTTGGGGATATTTTTCACCGAATTCACTTGGAATTTTTTTTCGCCTTTTCAGTTTTGGTCCAGAATAAGAAAAATTTGGGGGCGCGACCGCGCCCCCTATTTGACGCCCCTGTTTGAAAATGTTTAAAGAAAACAAACCACACACAAAGAAAGATGTTGCTCACGCGAAATTTTCGGCTCCATTGCAATGGAGCTACTGTCGATTTTTTTTAATAAAGTTGTGTATTTCAATAGCTACTGAAAATAATCAATTACAAAATTATTATTAATTGCATGAAATAAATTGACATTTGGTTGAATATTTAAGATTTTTAATGCTAAAAGGATTTGCTGCATATATCATGTTGGTAAACATGCCCATAGTTGTAAACATGCATATTATTCATGGTACTACAAAACAATTAGAAGTATTCATTTCATAAGGATATCTGATAAGATAGAATTTACTCTATCTAAATTATTTAAATATATTTAAATAACGCCAAACAATATATTTACAAGTATGTAATATTTTTAATTTTTTCTCAACACTAATATTACGACTGGTGAATGCCGTTTGGATTTGCTCCCTATGAGGCACCCGCAATCACAGCTCGCGGATTTTCGATTTATCAAAAACTCTGTAGCACTCAGTTTTGCTTTTTACGCATGCGCGTGAACTTCGCGATGATGTGGATTTCGCGGGACTCGATGTTTATTCTTGCAGTTTCTCTTTCTACGCCGGTTTATAAAGTAAATTTCTCGATTTAAAGGAATAAATTACATGATCTAGGATTTCATGTAGGAATGGGGGCTCGATTGACAAATATCGTAGATAAACTTTTTTATCAGTTTGTAACGAAAGTAGCTTTAATTCATTTTTTTTAAATTAAAATTAAATTTAACCACATGTTATAGAATTGATGATGAAATTTATTTTTAACTTTGCAACATGTTTAAAAATCAAATATCTGTTATTTTCATTTTACTCATAATTCTAATGTAAAATAATATTTTTTAATATTTTTGTATCAGCACATATATTTTAATATACTAGAGAGAGCGAGAGCTCTCCCCTCCCCCCCCCCCCCCACACACACACACCACGAATCAAAATGGAAATGTGTAGCTTTACTATTAATATGTGTACACAGATCAGTTCGAATAAAAAATAACAGTTGTAGATGTAACTTAAATATAAAATAAAATTTAAATCATCAGTTCAGAAAAAAATATATTGTTTCTCAACAAAAGGAAAGTGAAGATTTTATCTGAATGCTGATGTAACACAATGCAGAATGTGATTTTTTAGAATTTTCTTTTGTAAATATAAAACATATTCATTTTAACCCAGGGCACCTCTTCTTGAAAAATCATGGTTCAAACCAACAAGCTCTGTTTTTAACTGCATTAATATACTATTCTCAGCCTGAACTCACTTATAGTTAAACTATTAAAAGCAAAATATTTGCAAATTACTTAAAATTTTGACTGTACAATACTCACAAGATAAGTATCTTTATCACATTTGTGACCATTCATGCAAGTGATGTTATGGATCAATACAGACCCTTTGGTTATGGTTTGAATTCCTTTACTCTATAAAAATAACTCTTGGTGACATTTTTATACGTATGTATATATATACACACACACATTGAAGGGGGCATATTTTAAACAGACGAGGGAAGAGTTTTGCGGGGGAAATTTATCTAAAATTAATTAAAATGCAGGTTTACAATATCATCATGGAGAGATTTGCCAAAAATGTTTCAGTGGTTGGTGTGAACCCCCCCAATCCCTTATATATATATATATATATATATATATATTGATGAGATAATGTTAGTTTGACTGTGAAACAAAAATTTGGTTTTATAACAGTTTAGATGTAACTTCGCAAGTGTTTCATATCTATTTGCAACCAAAAGTGCTCTCGAAAAAACAAATTGCTTATATAAGACATATTGCAAAATAAAATCATTTCGAAGAAGAGCATGGCCCTGAAAAGGGCCGTTTGTTTCTATAATTTTTATTTAAATCAGTATCAGACATGTTAGAGAGAAGCAAACAGTCAAATATCAATTGAGATATGTGATCAAAGCAAACAAGATGGCGTTCGCGCAGGAATCCGAAACTTGCTGCTGCAGCGTTTTTGATAAATCGAGAATCCGCGAGCTGTAGACTCTAGTCGCAATCACGAGACAAATTTTCGAAGTGATCGGAGCTCATCCGCACTCATCCCCCATAGACTAATATAGTATTCTGTGTTATCCTCTAAGAGGAGTCATTTGCACCCCTCTCAGTTGGGAGGAAATTTCGAGAACAGGTGTACTTTTGATAAGGGATGAATTGCTACTATTTTAAAAAGGGGTAGCGTAAGGGATGAAATGGGACAGGATGAAACGGGCATAAACCCTCAGTTGGGACAGTTTTGTGACAGTACCTTGAGTTGGGAGGAAAATTGGGGAGCAGGAGTACTTTGAATAAGGAGTGAAATACTACTATTTTAAAATAGGGTAGCGTAAGGGAAGAAATGGGACAGGCTGAAACGGGTATAAACCCCCGAAATAGGATACAAAGGGCTGCTTACCTTTTCGGGCGGAAACCATTTCGATGATGGATAGCTAAATTGGTAGAAGACACTGTGGAAAAAGGGCAAAAGGTTGAATTCTTGCAACCATACCATTTTTACAAGTGCCATCCAGGGAAAATATTATCGCGGATCTGAATGCCATTGAAAGGTAAGCGGATACCGGCTGCTACCTCGATGAGCCCAATAGTATAGGAGCCTTACAGGTGTAATAACCTTGTGAGCCTTAGTTGTGATAAGTAAGCATATCGTGGAGATTCGTAGCGTTGCCACGTGTAATTCCTAGAAGAGGTCAACAATTCTTTATTCGCTTGGATACCGTCATATTTCATCAACTACTTTTGGGTAAATTTTTCTTTTTAAGTGTTTCAAATATGTTACTAATGTGTTGGCATTTTGTAAAATTTAAAGTAGAGGTGACCACGAAAATTCCTATCTGTTCCAAGTAATCACGTGGGCCAGGACAAATGCAACTCCCTGGGGTCCCATATCTATTATGTAGTAATTGAGGTATTGATAATCCATTAGGACATTTTGTTTGTGCATCTGTATTTAGTTGATCATGATCGCAATAATACTGATTTTCACTTTCTCATACGTAGTATTAAGAAAGTATTATTTTTTTCCAAAAATTTTCGATGTCGAGATTTCGATACCAATATTTAAAACTTTCTGAACACGTTTTGACTATTTTTGGAGTGATGTCCGCCTGTTTGTGTATTTCTTGTGCACACAATAGCAGCCATAAATATTAACGGATTTTTCACGAAACTATATATATATCTTTGTTATCAAAAAAATTTAGAATTAGATAGAATTTATTTTACATTTGAGCGAAAATTTTGAATTTTATTCTACATTTTACATTTTTATCATGGAAACACAGGACAAAATTTGGCATGGATAAAAGGGTTTATTTGTAGCTCAATGATCTTAATAGTTGAATGAGACTTAATAGTTTCATCATTGTTGTGAAAAGTAACCGTGATACAATTTTTTTTTGTTTGAGACCTCATTTACCACATTGGGGGGGGGGGGGGCAATTTACCGCCCTGTGGGACATCGCCAAGGATGATATCAATCGAAAAAAATTCTCAAGCCTTTTAAAGTGAATGATAACACTTGCTGTAATTGTAATCATTGGGAAAACGATACCGATTTTTCAAATTTTTTTCTTGTAAAATTTGAAAAAAGAAACGAATTCTAGTATGAGAAAGTCGAGTTGAGCCACACTTGAGTAAATTTTGATTGGTCATGTCTTACAAATTAGTAATAGTCGTTCCAAATTACATTCGAAACGCTTCATTTTTTGTAAGATATCACATCCACACTTTCACACACACACATACCTACTCCAACACTTACTGACGTTCAATTCGAGTTCAGGGACGCTTGAAGCGTGTTCGTTTGTCAAAAACTCGAATTCTAATTTTTAACCCCGTCACAATACTTTTCACATACATCATACTATGCATGTAGAGAAAGAAAAAAAATCTGATGTGGGGAGCACATGACTTCCTCTACACTCAAATTAATTTTCTCTTTCTTTCTCCCCTTTGCACGCATAATTATTGAAATGACGAATTTGAAGTTTTAATTCAATTTTTATTTTCATTTGACGACTGGGCATACTTTCAGAAGCGGCGTTGCAGAAATACGAGGAAAATTAAGTATCTCAACGGTTAGACCTAGAGCAATATCGGTCTTATTTTTTACCGTCGTTAAATATTTCGTATAAAATAAAAGTATTTAATTCATACTTTTCAGCATATGCAATCTTTCATTTTATGTTGTACTGATTTTTGAAGGCCATTTCGCAAACAAAAGGCAAGATTTTTTGTTCTGTTCAAATCATACTAAAAGCTAATCAGCACCAGGGTAATTCACAGGTGACTTACCCATCAATTTTTGTGAAATTACATCGAATATTGTTTGAATCAGAGTGGCTACATGCATTGCTCAGATACACACACAGAGACAGACACACACACATACGCATACACAGATGTCACGTAGAAAATAATGTTTTCGTCTTCCAGCGGTTTCAAAACGTGTAGATCTGTCGAAAACTCGAGTTCCGATTTTCGGCACAATTCCTTTTTCTCCCTATATGTATAGGGAAACTATTGAAATCGTGTCAAAAATTGTACCATGTATTGTGGGGAAAGTGAAAACGAAAATGTAGGTTATTCAGAATATCCGTTCAAAATTAATAAATCTAGTATTCACTTAGATACCATAAATCCAAAATCCTCTTTCTTATTTGGGAAGAGTCAACGTGGCAATCATTGGTTTCATAAGATTATGATGCTTTGGAATAATTTCAAAGTTAATTTTGTGATTATATTTCCCCCCCCCCCCTCCCCATTTTTTTTAAATATCTCAGAGCGATGTTTTGCAGTCTCACAGTCTTATTTTAAAAAACTAAAATAATATAAATTTTAACAGTACTATATAATTTTGTATTGAGTATTATATACAATATAATCATTCCCCCCCCCCCTCCTTCTTCTTTTCCAGTTTTTCGCGTGGCATTATTTCATTTTAATCATTTTGATATTAGAATTAGTATTTGTAGAATTTAGAATTTAGTGGTCTTTAAAATTAATTTTGTGATGATGTTTTACATTTATTTTGTTGAAATTTCTTAGTATGAAATTTTGCAGTTTGACAGTCTTATCTTAATAAATTCAAATAATATGAATTCTAACAGTAGTGGATTTTAACAGTATTGAGTCATGGTTAAAAATAAGATCATTTACTCCTCCCCTCCCCCTCCCTTTGCTAGCTTTTTGTATGGCATTATTTCATTTTAATCATTTTGTAAGTTATTGATAATGATAATATGAAATGAAAATGTAATCCTATTTCAATCAAAGATTATTATTTTTTAATCACCTAAGCGCCTCAATAGCCCTATTTTATTTAGACCCGTCTCTGTAATTATAATATTTTGGACTTTAAATTATGAAAGTTAATCGCGTCTGAATGGCACTATGAAACATGACTTTGGTAAATTTAACATGGTGAAATAAAAGTATTTATATTGTTAGAGCTGTTTTTAGATGGAGAAGTTAATTGCTCAAATTACGATTAGGAGAATCTGAGATTCTTTTAAAGCTGAGATTTCTCATTTAATAGATGGCAAACGCACACTCAAGTCGGTGATTCAAATACTTCTCCAGCTAAGGCATATATCTTTCCCGAGAGCTAAAAATTACTAAGTAATACCAAAAGTACTTATTATTGAAAGTATTCGTAGTTTGATTATAGTTATAGTTATACTGATATTTAATTAGCGAAAGAGGGAAAAGATATCTTACTAATAGAGATGCTTTTTATGAAATTATTTCTAACCAGCAGGGTGTTTATATGTCACGAAAGTCCGGAAAGTGTAGCGATAACAGAAAATGTGTCCCAAAATGTCACGAAATAAGAAATCGGGTCGCGCCTCGAAAATTTCCTCCGTATGTCAAGGTTCATAGAATATCTTATATATGATTCTATTAACCTTGGGTAGTGCCCACGCAGACAATATTCCAGAGAAATTAGTGGAGCTGTTCAATAATTCCCTCTAATGGGAATTAATATCAGTGTTTTAACTGACGAAGGTTCAAATAAGATTGAAATGGAAATGATAACGCGTAGAAAAATACGCAATATGAGAATGCAATTTCAGAACTCCTCCTCTAAGTACTGGAGGGCCTACTGGGAAGAGAGTAGATTATACGAGTATAACCACAAGTAGGTTATACTCGTATAATCTACTTGTGGTATATGCACCAGGTTGAGACTAGGGGTGCCAAACTGAATAGGGAGAAACGTGTAGTTTGTTAATTCTTGTTTAAATTACCTTGGAACGAGACAGCCTGTTAAAATTCTATTAACCTTGTCAGTATGTAACGTTTCCATGTTTTCCTTTCCGGAATGCAGAAAATGTCAAGGCCGCCGTTAGTAGTGATTTAGCCAGAGAAAGGGGTGAGCCATCGTGGGAGGTACCAAAGAGCTCCTCGAAGGAGGGTTCTATGATAACACGGTCAACCTAGTTTCTTCCTGTTGTGCGCAGTATACTATATTATTCTCTGTTCTGAACAGACCATTAGGACTGTGATAGTATCCTGTGATATTACAGGCGCCCCGAAACGTTTCGTTTTGGCTTGGCTTCAGTAATATTCTGGACAGTATATCCTAGTTATACTTCAGTACTTACGAATAGCAGTTTCAAAGGATCTTTCTCTACCATTGCTTCTGATTTTGTTCAAGGAAATAGACACCAAGGAAATCGCATATAATATCTAGCACCATTTACAAGGTAAGTACATGTTTTAATTTATTATTTTTTAATGTGACTGACCTTAATTTTTTGCAAATAATCCAAGGATTATCTGGTGTTCAAAGTTCGTAATTTAAGAAGAGCAGAATCAAATCCCGATTTTCATCGTATTCTCTATATTTTGAGTAAAGAACACAAAATGTTTTGTTTGAAAGTTTATTTTTGGCGGTGAAAACTGGAAATATCTGCGGAATAAGTTGTAACAATTAAATTTGTTATGCTTGATAACTCTGCGACACTTTAAAATTGTCTGCACAAGTGATTTTTGATCTGTCTTTCTTTTATTTCGATCGAAAATTCGGTGTGAACAATTGATTGAAATGCTTTGATTAAGCGTGCCGGATGATTTATTTTCCTTTCGAGTGGTGATGTCATTTCTTTTCTGAATTTGAATGGGTACAGATTGGATATAAAGAATTTGGATTTTTCAACTTTTTTTCACGAGCCAATTTTGGCGCCAAATGGCCAAATGTGGCGCGCCTGCTTTGCGCAACATTTTGCTTTTTCTGGAAATTCTGGCAACCCCACCCCTTTTAGCTTTCTGATATAGTCGGCTGCGGCCATTTTATTTTTGTTTTGTTGTTGGTGTGTGTGTAAAAACGTGTTTGAGTGTGTTAAAAACGTAAATATCATACAGAAATTAAAGATAGCACATGTTATTAAATAAAGAATGTAGAAGCAGAAAATTTACATAGAAATAATGAGAGTTTTTTTATGACCGCAGTGTGGAAACAATTATTTGTGCAATTTGGATATTTACACGTGTTTTTCTTTGAAAAGTTTTGGATTTCATTAAACCAGGTACTTTGTTTTGATTTTGTTGTCCACGTAAAGTATCGTTTCTTTTAAATTTCTTTAAAGTACAAACTTTTTTCTAAGTATTGTTTTTTCCTAAATTTAGTTAAAGTACAAACTTTTTTCTAAGTATCGTTTTCTCTTAAATTTAGTTAAAGTACAAACTTTTTTCTAAGTATCGTTTTCTCTTAAATTTAGTTAAAGTACAAACTTTTTTCTAAGTATTGTATTTTCCTAAATTTAGTTAAAGTACAAACTTTTTTCTAAGTATCGTTTTTTCTTAAATTTAGTTAAAGTACAAACTTTTTTCTAAGTATTGTATTTTCCTAAATTTAGTTAAAGTACAAACTTTTTTCTAAGTATTGTTTCTCGTAAATTTAGTAATTTCGTATTTCTTAGTATTGTTAATTATCGGCATTTGTATGCATTTTTTCTAAGTATTGTTTCTCGTAAATTTAGTAATTTCGTATTTTTAATAAGTATTGTTAATTATCGGTATTTTTATGCATTTTTAATGAGATATGTTTAGATTTCTTACGCGCAAAGTTCAAGATGGCGTCCGTTAAGAATTTATAAACACCGTACGCGTTGGCGCCAGTCTTGGCGACAAAAAAAATGGCGGATTTAGCCAAATTCTTTATATCCAATCTGTTCCTTTGAATGGCGAATCGTTCGTTACGTGTTGCAATGTTGCTTTTTTTATATGGCAAATTGACCGATACCCCGCTGATTATATGTCATTCTTTTTAACCAACCTGCGTATTCCCTAATGAGTGGATTATACATGAAAATATTTTATTACTTTCCTTATATACATAATGTATAAGGAAAGTATTGTGAAGGATTCGAAAATGCGATTTCGAGTCCTCGAAGGGAGGGCACGTTTCAAGCATCCCTGATCACGAATCAAACATTTTTGAAGTGATGTCTGTGTGTGTGTGTGTGTGTGTGAAAGTATATGTGTATGTGTGTGTGTGTCAGTGAGACTTTTGAGACGATAACTGACGAAAGAATGGTCCGATTCGAACGAAATTTGGTTCAAAAATCACAATCCGTAAACACTGGAAGCCTGTTGTTTTTATACACAATCGAACGTTCAGAACCCCCTTAAATTTTCCAGTGAAATATTGAAAAAATCGTCAAAAAATCAAAACCGCTAATAAAGTTACGCAAATAGACATTTCTTATGCAGTTTTTCATTAGAAAACGATTGACATAAATTTTAGAACACTAACATGAACCGTTCTTGTGATATTGCACACTTTTCAAAAAAATTATCAAAAAGTTATATAAAATAAAAAAAAATAATATTTCCTATTGAGAAACATGTTCACTTGTCATATGTAATACAATGCGATAAATTTGGTGACATCATTTTCGTGGATCTAGCTCGTTCCATTCATGAAAAAAGATACGTTCAGTAATACTTTTGTATTTGAACGCCAATAGTCATTTATCTGCTGTAAGAATAACTTATTTCTCTTGGAACGCTTGGCCAGATGTTGGCGACGAATTTGTTGAATGTTGTCAACTTGGCGACATTTTTAAATGTTGCCAAATTAACAAAAGTCTCGCCAAATTGATAAAAATGACGCTAAATCAATGAAAATGACGACAAATTGAAGAAAATTCAATATATTGGAAAGAATATAAGTATCTACTATAAGAAAAACATTTTTTTTAACTGTAAAAGTAGTAAATTCATTGCATTATATAAGTAAAGTCATGTGTTGCCCACATCAGTTTTTTTTGTTTGTGACGTCATTTACCTTCTTGGGGGGGGGGGGGGGGCAAGTTACCGCCCTGTGGGACATCGTCAAGTATGATATCAATTGAGAAAAAATTCCAAACCTTTTAAAGCGAATGATAACACTTGCTGTAATTGTAATCATTGGTCCCACGATACCGATTTTTTAAATTTTTTTTCTTGTAAAATTTGAAAAAAAGAAAATACGAATTCTAGTATGAGAAAGTCGAGTTGAGCCACACTTAAGCAAATTTTGATTGGTTATGTCTTACAGATTAGTAATAGTCGTACCAAATTACATTCGAAACGCTTCATTTGTTTGTAAGATATCACATCCACACTGTCACACACACACATACCTACTCCAACACATACGGACGTTCAATTCGAGTTCAGGGACGCTTGAAGCGCGTTCGTTTGCCAAAAACTCGAATTCTTATTTTCGACCCCGTCATAATAATATTTTCCACATACATTATATTAGGCATGTAGAGAAAGAAAAAATATTTGATGTGGGCAGCACATGACACTCCCTACACTCAATTTAATTTTCTCTTTCTTTCTCCCCTTTGCACGAATAATTATAGAAATGACGAATTTGCAGTTTTAATTCAATTTTCATTTTCATTTGACGACTCGGCAAACTTTCAGAAGCGGCGTTGCAGAAATACGAAGAAAATTAAGTATCTCGACGGTTAGACCTAGAGCAATGCTTCAGTCTTATTTTTTCCTGTCGTTAAATATTACGTATAAAATAAAAGTATTTAATTCATACTTTTCAGCATATGTAATCTTTTATTTTATGATGTACCTGATTTTTGAAGGCCATTTCGCAAACAAAAGGCAAGATTTTCTGTTTTGTTCAAATCATACCAAAAGCTAATCAGCACCAGGGTAATTCACAGGTGGCTTACCTATCAATTTTTGTGAAATTAAGTCGAATATATATATATTGAACACTGAAAAGGTACAAGGTAAAGATTTAATCATGTATAGTATCAAAAACAATATTCAACCTCGCCCCCCCTCCCTCCCCCCGAAATCAAATTTCGGCTACGGGTTTGTCCGTTACCTTAAAATTGTTTTATGTTCTCAAAAATAGGTAAGTTTCAATATGAGGAATTTAAATCGATTAAAGTGTAATATTTGATCTAATTTAGAACGATCCCCTCTTTTACTCTACAAACATCAATTGATCAGTTCTTTCCCCGAAGGAAAATAAATTCAATGTATACTACTGTACGTTTTTTGCCTATGAATGTTGTGAATTTAATTGTTTTTATGAAACAAATGTGCACGATCGTCACCAAGATCGCAGCTGGGGGGGGGGGGGGGGAATTAAACCCCGATGAAAGAAAAATTTAACACTGAAAAGGTACAAAATAAAGATCTAATCATGTATAGTATCAAAAACAATATTCAACCTCGCCCCCCCCCCCCCCCCTCCGAAATCAAATTTCGGCTACGGGTTTGTCCGTAACCTTAAAATTGTTTTATGTTCTCAAAAATAGGTATGTTTCAATATAAGGAATTTAAATCGATTAAAGTGTAATATTTGATCTAATTTAGAACGATCCCCTCTTTTACGGTCACCCCTCGTTTACGGACAAATTTTTCTGTCCGGAAAGTGACCTTAAATGAGAGGTTCGACTACATAAAGTATAAGGAAAATATTGTGACGGGGACGAAAATTCGATTTCCAGTGGGAGAGCACGTTTCAAGCATCCCTGATCACGAATCAAACATTTTTGAAGTGATGTCTGTGTGTGTGTGTGTTTGTGTGTGTTTGTGTGTGTTAGTGAGACTGTGGAGACGATAACTGACGAACGAATGGACAGATTCGAACGAAATTTGGAACAAAATCACAATCCGTAAACACTGGAAGCCTATTGTTTTTATACACAATCGAATGTTCAGAACCCACCTAAATTTTCTAGTGAAATTTTGAAAAAATCGTTAAAAAATCAAATCCGCTAATAAAGTTACGCAAATAGACATTTCTTATGCAATTTTTTATTAGAAAACGATTGACATACATTTTAGAACGCTAACATGAACCGTTCTCGAGATATTGCACATTTTTGAAAAAAATTTCAAAAAGTCATATAAAATAAAAAAAAATATATTTCCCGTTGAAAAACATGTTCACTTTTCATATATAATACCATGCGAAAAATTTGGTGACATCATTCTCGTGGATCTAGCTCGTTCCATTCATCAAAAAAGATACTTTGAGTAATACTTTTGTATTTGATCGCCAATAGTCATTTATCTGTTTTAAGAATAACTTATTACTTCGTCCATAATGCTTGGTGAGATTTTGGCCGAATGTCGCCAACTTGGCAACTTTTTGAAATGTTGCCAAATTAACGTAAATCTCGCCAAATGGATAAAAATGACGCTAAATCAATGAAAATGACGACTAATTGTCGAAAATTCAATATCTCAGAAAGAATATAAGTATTTTTTGAAAAACCTATTTTTTTTACTGTAAAAGTAGTAAATTCATTACATTATATAAGGAAAGTCATGTGTTGCCCACATCAGATTTTTTTTATATTTATTCATTTATTTAGAGTTACAAAATGCAAACATGAACTTAAAATATCCCCCTTTTCATTTGATTACTCTAAATGAATTCTGAAAGTGTTCCGTGGATATCCATTATTTGTTGCAATTTCCATAAAATATTGCAAAATTAAAATATTTTCTAAAATGTCACGGGCACTTATACATTTGATAAAATTGAAGATAGATCAGACGAGAACATCCGAAATAGTTTTTGAGAAGGTTTCTCTCATTTGTAGACGTTTCAGCCGTGTTTCAACACAGGCGTTCATATTCCGGCCATATAGACAGCTACTGAAAGCCTTCGAGTCAGTCGTGTGGTCTGGGTCTTCAACAGGCTTTCATATGGGGCGCGGTAGCCCAGTAGTTAGAGCGTTATAATTGCACTCGGTTGGCCCGGGTTTGAATCCCTCTGCTGCCAAAACCGCCGCCGTGTTCACACGGAGTACGATCACGTTAAACATGAGGAGTCCGTAAATCGTTCCGAGAGGTTGGTGGTAAGAGAAGGACTGTGCGGTCCCTGTGGATGTTTTACCCCACTAGGGCCGCCTAAACAAATTGCGCAGCTCACCTCCTTCCGTATTTGATTTGCCTTTGCAAATTTTTCAAGTCTTTTTTTATGCTAAAAATAATCATATTGTGGAGTCAATCACCCACGCAAGTCGTGTTCGTCCCCTATCACAATTTTTGTCATTTTCTTTTCTTCTTACTCTGTATGGTTCTTTTTTTTTTTCATTAATAACAGTATTTCATTATGGGAAAACTTGGTAGATATGTTATCGCTAAAGCTCGAAAGCCGTTAATGTGCACATTACCTAGCTAATATGCAGATTAACGAATTTGCTCCGTTAACGTGCGGAATCAAGAGTTTTCCCCCCTCATTTTACCTAGGTAATGTGCACATTAACGGCTTCCGTATCGTTAAAATTCAAAAGTTTGCAATGCAAAGCACCCAAATGTCGATGAAGGTGTCACTGTGAGAATTAAAGTAACCGAAGTAGACAGAGCAAAAACTGAAGCCTGCTCGATTTTAGCTGTGATTCTTAGTAAAACAGAGAATGGCTTTTATAAACTTGGTACTAAAACGGGGATTTTAAAACAATTGTAAGCAAAATCTGAATTCAGTGTTTGCAAAGAGAGATTTTTAATGAAAGAAGATATCCCTGCTGTAGAAATATCTTTATGTCAAACAGCAATATAACAATCCCTTGGTAATGGGCTATGTTTCAGAAAATGTAACTGCAAATCTAAATGTACCACAAATAGGTGTGCTTGTCGCAAAAACCAATTGCTATGTAATTCAAAGTGTCACCAATCTTTAGATTGCACTAATAAGTAAGCGTAATTTTATCATGTTTTGCAAATTCATTTCCTGAATTGTAATAATATTTTAAACCGTTTGATTCTTTGTATCACAGTTTTTTAATTGATTGATGGTTGATTCTATCAACTAATTTGTTGATTGTTTGATTGTATTAACTTGATTCTTTAGAAACGTTAGTAGTCAAAACAGGGGCTTCACCGGCAGTTGCTCAGCAATGCTCGCGCTCAGCAAAATGGCCGCCATCATGGATTCCGCAATCCTGGGAGGGGGGGGGGGGGGGTAAAAAAGAGAAATGGAAAAATTTTAGGGTTTTGATTTTTCAGAAACTTTTTTCGAGTGGCAACGATTTTGTAGTCTTGAACGAGGGGGAAATGAAAATAATGAATGAGTGAGGGTGTAATAGAAACATTTTTGAGGGTGGCAACACCTGGGGCTCTACGACAGTTGCTCAGCGATGTTCAGTTCCCCCTCCCCCCCCCCCCCCCGAGTGGCGGAAACTGAAGAGTTGGAACTTAGAAATATTTTGTTTAACATGGGGGTTACTGGAATAACACTGGGGAAAGAAACTTTTTTTGGGGTGGCAACACCTGGGGTTCTCCGACAGTTGCTTAGCGACGTTCAGCGCTCCCTAGCCGCAGAAACATAAAGCTGGAACTTAGAAATAGTTTGTTTAACATGGGGTTTGCTGGGATAACACTGGGGATAGAAACTTTTTGGTCGGTGGCAACACCTGGGGTTCTCCGACAGTTGCTCAGCGACGTTCAGCGCTCCCTAGTGGCAGAAACTTAAATGTAGAACTTAGAATTTTTTGTTTAGGTTGCCATAGCATAACCAGGGGATAGATTCTAAGTTCATTAAATTTGTAATATTAAATATTGAAAGGCAATACTTTGAGTGGGGGTTATTACGGTAACTCCTGGAAGTTCTGAGCCGGAATCTGTGTTAACAAGTACCTGTTTTAAACTTTCTAAAATGTGGTAAATGCATCGCCACGTCGTGGTTTAAACTTAAAGCTGGAGCTTAGAAATATTTCTGTTTGGGTTGCCATGGCAACACCTGGGGATAGATTCTAAGTTAATTAAATTAGAATTCCAATACTATCGAGATGGGGAGGGTTTTTTAAGTTAACTATGACTTTAACTGTGTATATCTAACATGGGGTATTTCGTAAACCACTTGAATTTACAAAAAACGTATTTTGAAATGTTTGAATTTCACAAACAGTGAGATAGAGGTATTTTAAACTTACAAAATTAAAAAAAAACGGGTTTTGAAGTGGTTGAATTTCACAAACAGTGGGATAGAGGTGTTTTGAATTTAGCAAATGGGACATTTCGTTTTGATATGTAAAAAGCTTAGAATACAAAACTGAAATCATCAAAGTTGAAATATAATGCATAAAAATTTTATGTACAATAAAACTAAAAGCCAGCGGGACATTTTCCAGAAGAAATAAAAAAGTGGGAGGATGCTTTCTTAGAAATGCATGGCGCATATATGTCAAAAGAGAAATGCGTCATTAAGAACTTGTAGTCAAAGTTAGCAAACATTTCACTTTCTATATCACTAAAAGCCATAACATTCACGAACCAGAACATTCATTCGCATTAAACACTTATATAAGACTTTCATGCAACAATTAGTAGTGAGAAAAAAGCAAGGAAAAGCCTCTAAATGGTGTAAAAGCAGTATCATGGCATAAAAATGGTATGTATTGATTTATTATTTATGATCTATGTGAACATTGCTTTAAAATTTTAAAACTGTACAGAGTTCATATATTTAAAACTCTATAAAGTTTCATAACATCAATTTTGCGTGCTTAAAATATCTTTGTGAAAATTGACATATCCAGTGGCTTATCCAAGAGTCATAATATTCTATTAGCTCACAAAATGCATCGTCTTTTTGTTGGGTAAATAAAATAAATCTACTGCCATTGACCATACATTTGACCGTCAACTCCCCCCTTTCCCAAGATCCGATCTACATTTTTTAATGAAATATATAATTATGTAACTGCTAGATTGATGATATTTCATAGTCATCAATATATGTTACATGTATGCGGGATTTTTTACGCAATTAGATATTTTTGAAATACATATTTATATTACATGTAGAAAGTATTATCAATGTTCAAGATAATGGATATTATATTTTTAAAAATCCGATTATTAGATATTTATTCATATCTGTATACACTTGAAATGCAATTTTTATATTTATTACACTTTTCACGATATATTTCAGCTTTTATTATAAATAATATATGTATTATAATATTTTAATGATAGCCCTATGCATGTATGAGTAGAATCATTTAATTCCATTCTTCTAAAATTTTATTACGAATGATCTTATCTCCTTTTCGAATAATAAATGCGAACTTTCTAAACTATATACACGCATATGTGATACACACAACCAGCACAAAGCAATAGAAATGACTGTTAGGCTAGTTTTTAAAGACGAGACTTTGAAATTCTGTTGATAAATAGAGTGTTTAGGATTATTTAACGTATGGATGATCAGTACGTAACAATAATATAGGTAACTAGGATAGGTTTTTAAGAATGAGACTTTGAAGTTTTTAGCTAAATGTAATATGTACTTATATTTTATAAGGCGATATCACACCTCCAGAGGAAGTATGAAGCGAATCCATTGCCAGCACCTAGTTGTGAAGTGTCGAACTAGATGAATGTTTTTACGATGGGAAATTTAAATTCCTTAACTAAATGTAATGCTTTGAAGCTTTTAAAGGGTTGAAAACGCTTATTGAGGCGGCATGCGTGATACTTATAACCGATACATAGCCGTGAAATAGAGAAATACTTAGTGAGGAGGTTTATACAATGCATATAACCAGCACCCACCGGTGAAATGCATATCTAAGGTAGTATCTCTAGGAGAAGACTGGGAATGATTAAGTAAATAGAGTATTTAGGAGCATTTAAGGAGATATAAACATATGATAAGGTAGCATCCATGATACACACAGCTAATATAGGACTGCGAAAGGGGATCTTCAGTATTTTTTAAAGACCGAACTTCAAATTTCTAAGTAAATGTAATGTGTTTGGAAACTTCTAATGGGTTATATGCTATACACATGCCTGATCACAGTGATGGAAAAGTGATAGAGCAGTTTTTAAAGATAGGACTTTAAAGTTTTTTCAGTTAAGTGGGAAATCTAGCAAATCTTAAAGAGTGCTAGAGTTTACCGGGGGGTATGTATAATACACTTAACCAGCACATAACATTAGAAAGGGGATATTAAGATAATTTTCAAAGATAGCACTTTAGATTTTAGAAATATATGAGATATCAAGAAACATTTAAAAGGATGAAAACACCTTATAAGGTGGATTGGGGACTCACCCAAGGCACCTAGCGGTAAAATTATGAACTAAGGTAGATTTTTAAAGTCGGGAATTTAGAAATTTTAGATAAATAACAATTTGTACTAACTTTTAAAGAAGTGTAAATGCCTAGTAAGATGGTTTGGAATGAATGCAACACCGATACATAGCAGCGAAAGGATAACTTCGTATTTTTTAAAGACTGAACTTCAAATTTTAAAGTAAATGTAGGTGTTTGGAAACATTTAATGGGCTATGTGAGATACACATACCCGATATATTGCAATAAAATGGTGAACTCCGACTAATTTTTAAAGGAATAGAAACGCATACTGAAGGGCATATAGTAAATTTTTAGGGGGGGGGGACTTTAAGAATTGTTTACCTAAATAGGCAGTTCTACTAACTTTTAAGGGGAAAAGAAACGCATACTGAAGGACATACAGCAAATTTTTAAGGGAACTTTGAGATATTTTTTAGCTAAATAGGGATTCCTACTAACTTTTAATTGATTTAATGATATTTAATTGATACATTTGAACATACGTTGTCTTTTTTTAGATATTAGCGATTTTTGCTGGCCATTTTATAAATAAGGGCAGGTTGTTCTTTTCCGAATCGTACCAAAATCTAATCAGCACCAGAGTATTCCACAAGTGATTTATCTACAAATTTTTGTGAAATTTGGTCAATTAGTTTTGCAGCTAGACTGAGTGGATACATGAGATTTCTGAGGGCCATTTCGCAAAAAAGGGCGTTTTTTTTAATTCCGAATTGTACCAAAAACTTATCAGCACCAGGGTCATGCCCAAGAGTTTTATCTACCAAATTTTATAAAATTCGGTCCATTAGTTTTTGAGTTAGAGGGGATACATACATTGCACAGACACACAGACAGACACACATACATACAGGCTGACACACACACAGACGTCACGCTAAAAATGGTTTTTCCGTATTCTAGAGGTCTCGAAATGTGTAGATCCGCCGAGAACTCGAGTAGCGATTTTCGGCATGATTCCAATACTTTCCCTATATATTACAATGTATTGCAGGGAAAGTAATAAGGCGGAGACCACGAATTCTGGAAGTTTATATACTAATGGACACAGAGGAAGTCTTGTCGAAAGCCCAGGCCAACCGACTCAACCGAAAACTTAGGGTAACAAGATGGATGGCCGGAGAGGAAGTCTTGTGCACCGTCCCGGTTGAATGGGATTAGTGAGTATTAGCAAACAGGAAGATACCTCAACAGGCGGTATTAGCATCCCTACGTAGCAGGGGAAACGAAGCTCTCAAAGCTAACGCTAACGAGTGTGTGGTGAAACCTCCCGAATAGCGAAAAAAGTTACGGAGGTTGACGAGCGTAACAAGCAGTAGGTGGAGCCCCTAGCATTTCAAAATAATATATTATAAAACATCTTTTTAAGTTAAACTCTTTAAGAAAATGTACTAAAGGTAAAAAATAATTTTTAGGTATTACAACATTCTTGGTCATAAGAGACTAAAAATTAAACCGTGGGGGCGGCCTTAAAAGAGTTCTATTTTAGCATTCACAGAATTTTGTGGATCAAGTATTGACATAACATGAATAACAATGATAACTTTCAATTCATTTAAAATTTTCTCTGACAATTTTGATTTAACAATCCATTATTCTTATATATGTATCTTATTTATATTAAGTTGCATATAACCAATAATGTGATACCTGAAATAACTTTTTTTACATTTTCATGCATTTTGCTAGAACAGTGAATCTTCAAAATATTTTTTATAATTGTTTTTATACTTTGTCAGTTTGTTGCTATTTTGTAATTAATTTTTCATCAGATGCCCCCCCAATTACACATTTTAAAAATATTTTATTGAATTCGTCATGACAAATTGTTGACGGTATGGATGTCCATCTCAAGTCCTTTAATGGCATATTTGACTTACTTTAATACCTCCTGAAAACCTACACTTTAGTACACAGATTAGTCCAGTGGAACATTTTAATCTATTAATATTTGTAAAATTTTAGTCGTAATCCAGTATACCAGAGTTTGATCCACGTTTTTGGTCATGTGTTATTTTTCGGAAGTTTACCTTTGTGAATGCTAATACAAAATTAAAAGATTATTGAAATTGTGCTTTGATAGTATAGAGGTCACCTTTCATGTGGCTGTAAGGTTGACAATTCAATGCTTGGTTGTGCTTGACTGCTTTTTCGAAAAGATATAGATGTAGGTCTAGGTGATCTCATATTTTCAAAGCGCCTGACTTATAATAAATGCTGCTAAGAATTGAGATGTATTCATATGATACCTTGACTACCATGAATTGATTGGGTCACTGCACCCTAAAAGTAAAATGCTTATGTAGGGCATACAATTTATTCGCAGAATTACACTGCTCTCTGAAACAGAACCAAGTATGCCACGTTTGGAAATGGCAAACATGCTTACAACATGTATTTGTATAGCTTTGACACAAGCAAAGTACCCCGAGTTGGGAAACAAATAAAAATAGTACGTCCTTGAAAGATGGAAGAGTGTCATGTCGAAGCAAGAGCAACTGCAGAGCACCTAAGAAAATTAGTTCCTTTTTTGATTTGTTGTTCAAAGTTTCGTGCATTGCAGCTTTTCACATTTTAGTGCACTTGCACGGTGCAACTTTACCGCGGCGTTGTCAGAATAGTGTACCTTTATCTTAAAATAAAATTAATTTAATTTTAAATAAATGTTAAGTATTTTTCGTATTACTGAAATAGCTAATTCCGCTTTTTTTTTTTTCTTTTCTTTAGGTCGCCAAACCCAAGACCGATTTTTCGAAATATTTAAATATTTAATGATCTGCTAGAAGGTAAACTAATAATGAATGTAAGCAATCAGTTTATTCTTGAAAAATTGATAAAAGGTTACGTAAAGATCCCACCATCCCTCAAAGAGCAGGCAATTTCGAAACTAGCCATTCAGTTATGTCAGAATGCTGAATTAAAGAAAGACATCATATTCGAATCAGAACCATTATGACAAAATAAATATACAATTTCTAATAGTAAATGGGACACTTTAATTGAAAAACGATCGACTGATATGTGCGAAAAACTCTCTCTTCCTCCTGCATTAAAAAATATTTTGATTGTTCGTATTAGGACAGCAGCTCTTCAGTTGTTCAGTTGGAACAGGCAACAAGTCATGCTTAATCTTTCTCCTCTTTTCGCAGACAGTCTGTTGATTTCCTCCGATTGGACAGTAGAAATGAGATTGGATGAAAGTAAGATTGCAGAACGTTTAGTCCAAGACGAAAGAATTCCAATTAGCCAACGTTTTAAAATAGCGTGTTTTTATTGCGTAGAATCGTTTATACATTCCCTATGGAGTCAAATTTCAGATGAACAACGGGCCAATTTGGATCATGAAGGATGCAAACTACTTAGAGCTTGGCTGAAATACAAACTATGTCCTTTGAGCAGTATACACAGTCTTAAATGGTTTTCTATATGTGATTGTGGGGTACTTGAAGGATCACTGCCAACTGTGTTTCATTTCTGGAATGCATGTAAACTGAGTTTCAGGCAGAGTATCATTATAAATACGGCTATTGACATAATCAAAGATATCCACATTTTAAAGCTTCGGAAAGAAATTTCGGGGGATTATTTAATGTATTTCAACCCATTCTCATCCCCAATGCCATACATGGATATTTTATGCTTTTTCTTAATGCAGATGTCTGAAGAACAAAGAATTGCTTTTTTCCAGAAAGCTCTGCGGGACACCGTTCACAATGTGCTTGTATGTTTCTTACAATGGCCTTACTTGGATCTTTTGATTCCACTTATTAAAGAGTTATGGAACATTTTACCTGAAAGAAAATACGAAGATCTTTTATTAACACTAGCATACCATTATTCCAATCAAAATGGTTATAATTCTTCTAGAAGTGGTTATGTGGATTACAATTACGCTGGTGTAATGATTGAGCTGTTAAAAGAAACGCCAGATCATTTCAAGCGTTATGTATTTAGTGATAATTATCACAGAGTTACAAATCCCATTAAAATAGGTGAATTATTATTCTCTGTGATAAATAAGAAGTCACTTAAGTTTCAAAATGTAAAAATATTTCAAAATATTTGGCAACATATAACACTTGAAGAGAAACAAGTATTTTTGGAATCGGAGTATGGAGAATCATTTTGTTGCCATTTGGCACTAGAAAAAAACTGGGAAATACTTAACTCGGTGTTAAGAGAATGTTTGCCTGAAGACGATATAGCAAAGTTTAAAAACAAAATTTTGAAATCCAGATCAGGAATAGAAGCATGCTTTCAGATGCTAACGCAGGTTAACGACGATTGTTTAAATTCCTGGTTAAGTTGGGGATTTCCGTTAGAGCGGGACATTTTTCCATTTATTTCTAAAATATTTTTTGGAGATCACAGACTTAAATCGGTTCCATTTTTCAAATGGATCATAGAAACACATTGCTTAGATAACGTTATAGAAAGATATGCTCCATCAATAGACGCTAGGAGAAAATTTAAATCGCGATTTATCGAAACATATTCTACGGATATGTGTATAAATTTTATAATCCACTCGAAATTGCATGAAATCGACGGGTTCCTCACTTGGGGCTTTCCTCTTGAAAAATTTAGAAAACGATTCAAAGAACAATTTGTAAAAAATCATGCTATGCACTTATGTGAGCATCACTTAACTTGCTTGAATTTCCAGAATGCTGAGCAATTTCTCACTTGGTGCTTTTCAGCGGAGAAAGATATCGATCAGTTTAGACAAAAATTGTTTTTTTCTTCGGGCTTGAAGATACAGTGGGTTCTCCTGTCACAGACTTCGCAAGATCTTGACAGACATATGAAGTGGTTCAAACTGACTCCAGAGGGCATAGTAATGTTCAAAAGGGAAGTCTTGTTTTGTCCTAACTCTTTGGGTATCATATTCGATCCTTTTTCATACTTGGAAAACAAATTCACGCAAAGGAAAGAATTTGTAGGCGAAATGCTTCAAAGGGTAGCAAATTTTCTAAGATGGGGATTAACAGATGAAGCAATCTGGATGACTTTTAAAGACGTGTCCAACAAATATATAGTGGATTTATCTCTCACTAATAAACACGTTCGACATTGGGTACAGCAGAAGTGGGATGAATTGATGAACGAGGCACTTTCAAATATATCGATAGAGTAGACATATATCGATAGAGAAGAAATTCTTGAATCGATCCTTTTAGAAGTATCGTCGTTGTAAATATCCCCGCTGTATATGATTTATTAACATATTAATGTCAGCCAAACCAATAAAAAATAGTTTGTTCTGTATTTTGTTACTGTTATTAACATGTCTGACTGACGTCTTGCAAATGATTTTTATGAATAAATTAACTCGAATGTGGTTCAACTCCACTTTTTTTTAATATAGAAGCCTACATTTTGTTGAAATTGATCATCCAATGCGTACCGTGGATGCTCTATCCGTAAATTTGTATTCCTATGGTATACATATTTTCAAAATTATAATTGAAAGAAAAAAATTATTTTCAGGGCCCTTATTTCATTCTTCTCATCTGATCATTTTTTAGAATATGTCAAAGTTATTAACTTATATCTTACATTATTTATCTACAGCGCATTATTTATCTATAAGAAGCAGAAAACACTAAAAAAGATCTGATAATTGATTAAAAATTTAAAAAAAAAAATCTGATGTGAGCACCACATGATTTTTCTTATATAATGCAATGAATTTACTCTTTTACAGTAAAAAAGGTATAGGTTATTCTTACAGCACATAACAAAATTATTTCCAAGATATTGAATTTTAGACAATTAGTCGTCATTTTCATTGATTTAACGTCATTTTTATGCATTTGGTGAGATTTTCGTTAATTTAGCAACATTCAAAAAGTAGCCAAGTTGGCTAAATTCCGCCAAATTCGTCTCCAAAATCTCACTATGTGTTATGGATAGAGAAATAAGTTATATTCTTATAGCAGAAAAATGACTATTGGCTTTCAAATACAAAAATATTACTCAAAATATCTCTTCTCATGAATGAAACGAGCTAGATCCACGAGTATGATGTCGCATAATTTATCCAACTTGATGTCGCCAAATTTATCCAATTTGATGCCGACATTTTTTTTTAATCTTTTTATACATCTATTTGAAAAATGTACAACATCTTGAGAACGGTTCATGCTAAAATTCTAAAGTTTATGTCAATCGTTTTCTAAGGAAAATTTACATAAGAAATGTTTATTTGCATAACTTTATTAAAGGTTTTGAGTTTTTGACGATTTTTTCAAAATTTCCCTCGGAAAATTTAGGGAGGTTCTGAACATTCGATTGTATTTAAAAACAATAATCTTCCAGTATTCACGAATTGCAATTTTTGTACTAAATTTCATTGAAATCGCTCCATTCGTTTGTGAGATATCGTCTCCACAGACTCACTGACACACACACACAGATACTTTCACACAGACATTACCTCAAAAATGTTCGATTCGTGATAAGGGATGCTTGAAACGTGCTCTCTCGTCAGAAACTCGAATCCAGATTTTCGACCCCGTCACAATGCTTTCTTTATACATTATACTATGTACATAAGAAAAGTAAAAATATGACGTAAATACCTTTCCCCCTCCACACACACACAAAGAAAGAAGTCTGATGTGGGCAACACATGACTTTCCTAATATAACGCTATGAATTTAATACTTTTACAGTTAAAAAAATGTTATTGTTATAGTAGATACTTATATTCTTGCCAAGATATTGAATTTTCTTCGATTAATCGTCATTTTCAGTGATTTAGCGTCATATTTATCCATTTGGCGAGATTTTCGTTAATTTGGCAACATTTAAAAAAAAATCGCTGAGTTGGGGACATTCCGCCAAATTCGTCGAAAAAATCTCGCCAAGCGTTATGGATGGAGAAATAAGTTATTCTTACAGCAGATTAATAACTACTGGCGCTCAAATACAAAAGTATTACTCAAAGTATCTTTTCTGGTGAATGGAACGAGTTAGATCCACGAGAATGATGTCACCTAATTTATCGCATGGTATTACATATGAAAAGTGAACGTGCTTCCTAACAGTTAATATTTTTCTTTAATTTATGGTATTTTTTGAAGAATTTATTTTTAAAATGTGCAATATCTCGAGAACGGTTCACGCTAGCGTTCTAAAGTTTATGTCAATCGTTTTCTAAGAAAAAATTACCTAAGAAATGTCTATTTGCGTAACTTCATTAAAGGTTTTGATTTTTTGATGATTTTTTCAAAATTCACTAAAAAATTTAGGGAGTTCTGAACATTCGATTATGTTGTAAAATGATAGGCTTCCAGTATTCACAAATTGTCATTTTTGTACCTAATTTCATTCAAATCGCTCCATTCGTTCGTGAGATATCGTCTCCACAGACTCATTGACACTGACATACACACACACTTAATTTCACACATACACACACACAAACGTAACCACAAAAATGTTCAATTCGTGATCAGGGTGCTTGGAACGTGCTCTCCCATCGAAAATTCGAATTCGAATTTTCGACCCCGTCACAATAGTTTCCTTATACATTATGTATATAAGGAAAGTAAAAAGCGGAAATAAAGTTGCTGTCATTTTGAATTTATATAATGTGTGTGTGTGAGAGGGGGAGGGGGGGGGACTAATTAAACCCATTTAATTAGTTCAATGTTTTCATTGCTTCTCCATACATCTACCATTACCTAAACTTTTAATGTAATTGTGTCCCTCGGGCCACCCATAAAGGGAGACGGACACCATTAGTGTATAGGAAAGCTGGCTCCACACTCTAAATTTGAAAGAGTGAGAATTCACTCAAAAAGAGTGAATAGTCACTCTAAGAAAGACTTGAAATTGAGCCAACCTCTAAAGAGTGAGTATTCACTCTAACAAAAAGTGGGTTTTCTACTCAAGGGAAAGAGTGAATAGTCACTCCTTTGGAGTGAATGCCCACTCTGAATGAGTGATTTATTGACTCCACCTTGGAGTGAATAATCCATGTCAAGGAGTGACTATATACACTCTTAGTAAAAGTGGTTTTTCCACTCATTAGAAAGAGTGACTATATGCACTCTTGGCAAAAGTGGTTTTTCACCCATTAGAAAGAGTGAAGAATTAGTGTTTTTGGAGTGATTAATAGACTCTATTTAGGAGTGAATAATCACTCTTCTAGGAGCTAATAAATATGCACTCTTAAATAGTGTTATCTCAGTGGAGGTAATCCTGTTTTTAGTTTTAAAATAAGCATTAAAATATATTTTAGCTGAGCTAAAATCAAGATTTTATCTGTATTCTATGTATTTAAAATTCTAGTGTTTACATTATCAAAATACAGAGATTAGGCTTTAAGCAAGCATAAAAGTGAAGTTTTACAATTTCAATGATTAAAATAACTTATTTTAGAATAATTTCACAGGCACTTTTATTTAATTTAGCTACTTAATTAGATCCATTTTCCATTAAATGAGTACATTAAAATTATTAAAAATTAATAATTGTACTTTAAAATTACTTTAAAGTACATTTTATTACTGTCTCCTCATTAAAAAATGTTTTCAATCCTTGCTTCTTTTTGAATGAAAATAACAATTTCTGAGTATTTCTAACTTTGCAGCTATCAAGATTATTTTTATTAGTATTCATAAAGCAATTTAATTTAACATTTAGACATTAATGCATTTAATTTTTAACGACAGATTGCACAAATTTTTAAATTAAATTGAATACACATTTCATCAGGTGATTACCTTAACGCATAACAAGCTCAAAGATTTAAAGTAGGGCTAAATCTTTCTTGTGAAATTCAATGTGCAATGACAAAACTTCATACAAATTTAATTCTTTTTATTCCATAAACCCAATTTGTTTATATATTTCATTTTAGTCAATTATTTGAAAATATCTGCTTAAATTTGCATCCGAGAATCTTCATTAAATATAATTTCTTTCAGAGCATTATCTGATTATATATATATATGTCTTTAAATACAGCTTATAAAAAGCAAATGAAACCAGTGGCGGCTTGTGAAGTGAAGCAGGTGACACAGTATTGCTTCAATGTTATTGGCTGAATGGGTTATTATTATTGTTATTTGGCAAATTTTTCAGACTCGTTTGGCTACTTTTAGATAATTTAACAACATTTGTGCCAGTAGCGTGATGTGTTTTGATGATGCATGCTTTGTCAAGCTGGAGGAGGAATCCTACCGCTGAAATCTGCTTAACCCATTCCTGAAATCACAAACAACCACTGAATGAAACAGCTTCATCTGTTAGTTTTATTAGATACACACAATTCCACATGTAGGCTAAATTAACCAGTAAGAAACAAAAATTCAATTTTTTTTAGTCTTAAAATATAACGCAGAGCTAGGTAGGTAGGAAAGGCTTGATTATACCCTCTCCCCCCCAAAGTTTCAAAAACACCCTAGTGATTTTTCAATTGTATATTGACATTGCAAATAAAATGCAAAAATGTGGTATTGTTTTCAATTGTATATTGACAACATACATTGCAAAAAATTTTGTTCGACATCATACATTGCAAAAAATTTGTTCAGGTGTACAAAAGTATTTTTTTGTGTTGTTGTTACTTATTCCCACATGGTGAAGGAGCGTCTATGCACCACATCAACTAGACAACCTGATCCCATAGCGAAGGGGAGAAATTTGCAGCTTCACTTTATATTGAGGCACCCCAAGGGCGGAAGTCTGACTTTGCCTCGACAATACAGCATCCATGCCCGCTGGCGGGATTCGAACCACAACCCGGCAATCCAGCAATCAGACGGAAACACTTGCCCCTGACCGCTCGACCACTGGATCGGAGCTAAAGTATTTTAGCACTCCCGAACAAAAAAAATTCTAAATCTGTGTATGCCTAAAAATATCCTTACCAAAGATGTTCAAACCGGTAGTATTATAGAGTATCAATATGTGAATCTATCCTAATTGCATATCTTCTTTCCACTACAATTATAGAATTTTTTTAATATACCAGATAGAAAATCTTATAAGCATAGCCTATACAGGTATTCAAATGTTTACGGTTTCTCAAAACAGTAACACAATATACAGGTCAATCTCTGGGACCTAAGGATCAAACATAGCTTCAGAGCCACAATATGTATATAAAAGAAGAAAACCTAAATAACTCTTGAAATAATAATTCATAGAAAACAGTCTTAAAGCTGTATATATATATATAATTTATTAAAAGTTGACTAAATTCCTTTATTAGAAAATCATGTTATCTTATTTTTATTGTTGTGAAAAGGAAAAATAATATACCTGTAAGAATTTTGTTCAAATTATTAGCTATTTGATAATTATAAAAAATTTATCGCAAAATCAACTAATGCAAGAAACAAAATAATTTCGGTTTTAAAACCAGTTCTTTTACTGCAAACATGACAGCATTAATGTCTTGGTCAGACAGAAGAAATGAAAATTAATGATAGGTTTGACTTCGAATTCATTAAATGTTTTACAGGAGGATACCATGTTCTTTATACACTTCTGTTATGACTGACAATTCACCAAGAGACACTTAATGTGTATCATATTTACCATGTTATGCAGCATTTTTTTTTTCTACTACCATATTCAAATCTTTGTATATTAATGAGGACGTAGCATGCATCAAAGCAGGGAAAATCTTGATACAGACAACAGAAAATTTTTCTTCACTGTTGAGTTGGTTTTTGCCTTTGCATAAGGGGCAAAAACACTAGACAATGTTATTTATGGTTCAATATTAATTCAAATTAGTATTGTTTTAATGTAGATTAGTGTTCAATAAAATTGTTTATAAATATTGGTTGGAGGATATGCCTTTGCATCAGTTGTGACCAGTAACCCATTCTGTTCTATGTTCCATAAAAAGTTCGTTGTATATTATGTTTCATTATGGCACTTCTTTTTCTCTCCACTATGAAGCTACTGTTCATCCTTTTAACAAATATTTTTGAACTATTCCATCTTAATTACAGGATTTTAGTCTGTTCTATTTCCTAGACTACGTTGTATAGTCTGTTTTGTTCTGCTCCCTTTATGACTTAATCTGCTTGTTCCCTTATTTTGTTACTCCTTCCTTCCTGCTTAGACAATTTCGTAGTAGTTTCATTGCATTCTATTGCCTTGTTTTTAAAATTAGATTATTCCATGGTCCATTATGCTCTCTCATCACAATTTTGGTTCCATACTATTCCACATCATGTTCTCACAAATTTATATGCACTATAATTGGTGCTCCATTATCACCTTGTTGTTCCGTTTCCTTAAATCGTTCCATTCTATTTGATTTCGTGATGGTCAATTGCATTCCATTGGTTGTCCTATTTTAATGTGCTCCAATTATTCTGGAACTGGACTGTTGTTTCGATTACTTGTTTTTTAAAATTTTGCACTGTGCAAGGAAGCATTACCTTAGCACTATGTAGCGAATTCTTACCTTAGCACTATTTAGCGAATAGTTTTGTTTTTTCTACCAAGACCATCTGACCCACCCAAAAATGTAAAGTAACTGTTTGGAAAGCAAGTATTTATTACTATAGTAATTTAAAACTCTTCTTGAATTTTCTTTCTACCTACAGCTCTGGTTCAAAATCAGCTTTATTTTGAAGGTAAGTCTATATTAAATTTACCCTAGTGTACAAAAGATGACAGGCACTAAATTATAAAGAAAATAGAGAATAATGCTTGCCGATCAAACATAACAAGACTTAGGACTACTTCAGTAGGGTGTAAATACTAGAATTTTACATCTAAAGCTTCCCGGTTTTAGTTAGTAGCCACTAACCTGTAGGTTTGTGAAGTTTAGTGGCCAGTTGACAGCTGTTAAATGTGCGATATTTTTCAACTTACTTAAAATTATGATAAATTGTGTATAAACATATTTAAATGTTATGTAATAATTTAGAAAATTACAGTTATATTACATTTATTTATTTATAGATTTATTATACAGTAGACAAAAATCGAACAACCAGTCCTTCTCCATGTCTTGACCTGGCGAGTACTTTGTTCAGGTGCCTGGTATCGCTATATGTCTGGCGTCAACTATCCTTGGCCGCGAGAAAGTTGAAAATAGAACTGATTTAACCTTGAATTGATAATTGTTAATAGTTAGTACTTCTGAAAACATAACTAATCTCTTAGCATTTTAGGAATCCATTTTTAGTGTTTAACATTGTCAGTGACAGATAACTAAAATAAGTTACAATACATTAAATTAAAGGATTTCTGAAATTTTTCTGAACGAAAAACTTCCATGCAACAAGACTTACGATCTAGTTTAAAGCATTCCCCCAACCCCAAGATTGATGCCCATTATTCGCACCGGGTGCCCAAATATGGGTTAGCTCGTGCCAGTCCCGGGCCGCAGCATATTATCGAAACTCTTTCATATAGATTATTTTAATTTTCATGGTGTAAAATATGTTATAATGAATATTTACTAATAAATAGATTTACAAGCTGTAAATAGCAAGGGGCATGACAGCCTCATGGTTTGCATGCGGGAAATGAACTTAGACGGCCCGGGTTCGATTCCCGCCACTGTCAAAACTGTCACCGTGTTCATGCGGAGTACGATCAAATTAAGCATCTGAGTCCGTAAGTCCTTCCGGTCTGATCTGAGTCCGGTAGTGGAAGAAGGGTACTGTCCCTGTGGATGCCTCCCCTACTGGGTTCCAGTCTAAATTGAAAAAAAGTGGTGCTTCCCAGCCATTCAAACAAATACTTTATACGCTTTTGGTAGGTCGGATGGTCTGGGTCGAAGAAGAAGCCGAAAATAGCGGGAGCGAATTTCATGCACCATTTTTATTTTTGCGAGTGATTTTATTTCCATTTGTGCATCTGCTTTCAGGAACCGTTTAAAATTTAATGTAGATGTAAAAATTATGAAACCTTATTGTATAGCATATAAAAGTGGGGAGTGGCATTCTAGGTCAATGGATAGAGCAGGGCAGAGATGCTATTCCTGGACATGGCTCAAAACACATGGTGATTACGGGGAGGGAGAGGATAGGAATGTGGATTACACTCATTCTAGGCTGTAAATATAAATTACGATCGCAGTATCATAGCAATTGTTGCCAGATTTTCCCACTCCACGGGAGGGATTGTTTAAGGAAAAGAATCATTTTAGACTATCATAAAATTTGGGGGGGCAGTCAGGATTTCGTTAATCGCCATGTGGCTACTGGGAATTTTAAGCTTTATTTACACCATAGCAACAAAACTCTTCATTTATATATATTTGCAGAATTGTTTTTATTCAAAACAATTCAATAAATACCAGCTTTTGTCAAATTAATATGAATTAATTTGGCTTGGATCAGAGCAAGAAATAAGATTTTAAAACTGGCATCATATACAGTTGTGACCTTTTATAAGTTGGAGTCCAAAACTATTAAGCTCACAGCAATCTTAACTATCAAAAATGATTTCTAATTTGTTATAAATTTTTCACTAAACGTTAAAGAAAATTGAATGTATATAATGAAAAGAAAACCACTTACTTTGGAAACTGTTTACAAATTTAAATACGAAACACTAAAGTACACCTCAGATAAAAAGCATTTAAATATAAATATATTGTAGATGTAGTTACACACATTTATTTTTTTATTATTATCAAATTTATTAATGCATAGATAAAATTGCATTTTACTTTTATAGCTAAAAGTAAGGTATGGGATCACTTGCAAAACATTTTTTAACTGTTCAATCAGCCTTAAAATCTGAAAGTGAAGGACCATCTGTACTTATTCTTTGGGGGATTATGGTTTTTTAATATACTTCAGGTACATAATTTTTTTTTTCTTTCTGGGATTGATTTGTGCTCCTAAAAAACTGATGTAGAGCACATTTAAGATGGATCATTCTTTAGACTTGGCAATAAACATCGTAAATGTTTTGCAATCCCTGTGGTTAACATTAAATTTCTCCCATACAATGCTATACCTCTTTTCCAACTTTATTTGAGCAGGTAAAAGGCTAATTAGAAGTTCTTCTTTTGCAAGAAAGTGGCTTATGTCAAAAAGCTTTACAACTTTACACTTCATTTCGGTTCCTCAATGAAACCGCATCCACAGTTAGACTAAAGTTGTTCTCGCATGCACTGCATTATATTTTCCCATTACTTTTATATGTCAGTCATTTGTATTTGGAATGGTTTTCAGCATTGCATTTTTTAATTGATGAAGCTCCATCAAAGTAATTAACACAGTTATTACTCCCCCCCCCCTTTGGCATATGCTTTTTCCAGTTCAGGTTAACTGCAACAAAACTTGTATTTTAGTTTCTTCACAAAGACATATTGATTTGTCACAGCATCCATATAATCCAATTTCCATTCTACCATAGCCTTCACTAGCTTCAATGCTGGTTCATCAGTCAATTTCATCAGTTGATTTCGTTTCTTAGCTTGCAGATTAGCTTTAGCTTCCACTTCAGAAAATTTACCATTTTTGTCGCACAGAGGTAGCCAAAAGCTCAGATCACAGGTCAGTAAAAGAAAAGCAGGTAATTTTGTATGGATATTTGAATCCTAGATCGAAGAAAGATTTGATGTGGATGTTGGAAAAAATCTTTAATTAGAAATTGTGGTACTTCCTTATTATAGTGGCCCCCACAATTACGATTTCGCCAAGGTCTGTAGAGCGAATGTGTAATAGAAAAATAAAAATAAAGGCAGATCGAAAGAATACCCCCTCCTCCATTCGGTGCGCCAAAAGTGAGCCAAGTTGACATGTTTCTCTGTGTTTTAAAATTGACTCCTCCCCACTAAAGTGACGTATATTCCCATATTTTAAAATAGGCTCTTCATACCAAAGTGACGTATTCTACAGTTTTATGAACTGGAATTTTGAATGTAATTATAATGGAATTCAATTTGAATAAAACTGAATAACACTCATAAAAAGATTACAAGATTTTTGTGCATTCTAAAAATATTGCATAACTTGCAAGTCGAAAGCCCAGACCATCCGTCTCGTCCGAGGACTTAGAGAAACCATTTGGATGGCCGGGGCATAACTTGCAAGTTGAAGGCCCAGACCACACGACCAACCCAGGGGGTTTATGGTATCAAGTTGTGTGGCCGGGAAAACATAACTTGCAAGTGTAATTGCAGAATAAAAAACTTTTTAAATTTTAGAAAACATATTGAAACACACGATACTTAAAATATTTTGTGATTTTAAAAATCAATTTCAAAAACTTATAACTCGAAACTTCAAAAATTTTAAAAGGATTTTAATGAAATTTATTAAAAGGACAATCGGACTTTAACGAAAGTTAAGAACAACGATACTTAGAACAAATTTAAAAGAAAAAAAAATTAGACTTTAACGAAATTTAAAGAGAAACGATACTTTTAGAGAAATAATTGGACTTAACGAAATTTAAGAAAAAACGATACTTAGAAAAATGATTGTACTTTGAACCATTTTACAAACACAGAAAAATACAAAAGACAATTTTAAAACACAGGATGAATAAATAAAAGAACTAACCTTTATGTAAATGCACTTATATCCACATTTTCACTTACATCCACACAAACACGTTTTTTTGAACATACACGTACATTCCCCTAAGACATCACATTTTTTAAACATTCCTCACCGGAACACATTTTCTAAAACATTCGCACAAATCCATTTGCCGCGTACCAGATGTCATTGAAAACTTATCTGCAATCCAATTAAATCTACAGAAATATTAAATAAAAAATAGATACGAAAATTACGTGTGAAATGTTTAATGAAAATGCAAGATAGATGTACAGCAAAAATACTCAACAAATCCGATGAAATACCTATTTCCTATTCAAATGAAGAATCCAAAAAAGCCGCATGTTGATTTGATGTCAGAAAGTCGCAGGCTACCAGACTAGTGATGAAAACAGAATAGAATTGTAACTCGGTGCTTCGCGAAAACCAGACGTTTCGCGCCAAAGAAGCTGTGGGGAGAAATTCAACCGATCACCCAAAAATAAATAATATAATACTTACATGTTTTATAAGAAGAGTTTTAATAATCCTTATGACATTATGCTGTACATTACAAGCCATATTTCTGAAATTGTTTTCAATAATTCATCAAAAGCATTTTTTTCCCCTTTGTATTTTCTCCACATAAATTCTGAAAGATATGATTCAAGGTGATCCCGAGCCGTGCCTTGATCTTTTTTATTATACCACTTGACAGAACACCACATTCTTTCTACATTTTGTGTGTGAACAAACCTGCTTCAAGATCCGCCGTTTTGTATCCCTTCCAACAGTCTGAACTGATTGTTGATTCATCTTGTACATGTTCAATAATTTTTTCCATGAGTGTACTAGCATATTCTATTCGCAACTTGAATGAGAAAGCACTCGTCATTTTCCCAGCATATTCCTCCGAAATTCCATTGTTGGAGTACCATACCACTGTTGTTTTTACACCAGATGAACAAACTTTCATCGAACTCAACAATTTTATTGACACCACTTATTCGTCCATTAAATCTTTGCATTAGATGTAGGGAACACACTTCTCTCATGTAATTGTTCCAATCAATTGTTGCATTTTCACACATATTAAGATGTTTGTCACACCATTTGAAAGTCGACAACTCCTCTGCCCAACAGCACATAAATCTAAAAGCAGTTACGAACAGTATTCTGGAACCGCTGAACCAATTTCCAACATGGAGGCCCTTCTTTTTACATTGCACCTCCAAATGGTTTCGTCGTTAACATACAGCTTCATGTCTTGGCCATTATTATCATATATTCGTTTGTCAGGTAAAAGACATTATTCTTGGAATAATGATATGAAATCTGTTTGGTAACAAGATCTGTCTGGTAAGATTGTTAACAAGATGATTTTTAAAAAAAGCAAGCAATTTAAAAAAACTAGTACGAAATCGGAAACGTTAACGAAAAATCAATATGACGATAATATAAATAGATGCTGTTTCTTTAGGACTGCAAACACTTGGCGAGATTTTACAACCTACCTTGGCAATTCATCTTCAGGGGCCACTATAATAAGGAAGTACCGAAATTGTTTTAAGTTCTAGGGAAAACAAGAAATACATAAATAAAAAAGAAATAGAAGTAAACATAACATCTCATTCGCATGAAAGAATATGTTGAAAAAATTGGCAAAGAACAGTTGGTTTACAGTGAACGAAGAATAGCAATTTACTGCTGTTTGTAAAATATTTTCTGTTAAGCGTACAACTTTTATTGAAGGATAGTGATTGGGAAAATGTATTTTCAAGGGTCCAAAAACATGAAAATTCAACAGAGCATAGAAATTGTATCAAAATATATGTATAATTGTTTTGTAACTCTTTTAACTAAACATTCATTTTTTGAAAATTTAAACACGTTTCGATGCCAGAGTAATCAAAAAAGAAGTTCTAATATTTTTGAGACGATAGAAAATACTCTCAAAATATCATTAATTCGAAGATAAATTTTTCGCGCACCTCTTAAATAATAAAAACATTTTAAATCCGACCTGCTAGAAATTAAACGTTCGCTTACTACACATAAAAGTTAAAGCAACAGTTTTGAAACATTAAATATTCATAAGAAAATAGCTATTGAAACTAAAATTTAAGCAAAAGCAGCTCTAAATATCCTAAAAATATGCATTTACTATATATATATATATATTTTTTTTAAATCCAAAAGAAAAAATTAATATCACAACTGTTAGGCCTAGAACGTTCGGGGCAGCTGATACATTACGGTATCGCTTATCGAATTATTAACGATCGAAGATTATTAACGATCAGTATTAGAATACAAACTATGCTATTCTAATAATGATTAAACACATGAAAAAAATAATAAATTAAACTTGTGTAATAGAGAGTTTCGTATAAAACGAGCTGATACACCAATGCTACTAGTTCTGTGCAATGTGCACGATGTAAACAACAGCGCTGTTGCCATTTTTGAAATACTTTCACTCGGAAAAGGAGTGGTATGAAATTCACTTGTTCTAAAGAGTGAGAAATGACTCTTGAAAAAAGAGTGAAATATTTCACTCTTTTTTTTCAGGTGAAATATGCATCCCTTTTACGAGTGAAATGACCAAAAAAATCACTCTAAAAGAGTGATTATCAGTTTTTAGGCTTGTCACTCCTCCCAAAAGTGACTTTCTCACTCCTTCCGAATTTAGAGTGCAGAAGGATACGGACAGACAATATTTTCTTTTGAGGGCTGGAGAACACATGACGCCCTTTATAAACGTTTGTAGCGGCAAACAATATATATGGGCATACCCCCCCCACACACACACACACACACAGCTGAGATTCTGATTATACCTTTGATTTGATATTTAACATGATCAAAATTGCGATTAATGTACTTCAATGGCGCTAAGTTAAAGACAAATTTCATTGATTGAGAAAATATTTCTTATTTTTTTAAATGCATTAGATTATTCGTATATATTCAGTTAGAGCTTGGAATAGGATTTAGGAAATTATTTTTAGGAAGTTGGTGCAAAATGTCTATCAGTGGGTGCATAATATTTTTGTTTCAAGTGTTTAATGTTCTATTACCTGTAATCTAATAATACATTTTGAAGAGTACAATTGCATCAGGAAAAATCATTGTGTCTCTACGCATCTACCATTGCCTAAGCCATAAATATCGCTATGCCCCCCCCCCCTCTCCACAGCTTAAATTCCTATAAGACCTATGATTTAATATTTAACATGATCTAATTCGCGAATTATATATTTCAGTAGCGCGCAATCGACGATAAAGTTCAGTGGTTGTGCATTTCTCATTACTTTCCCCGCACTTCCTTTTACTAACGCGTAGTAATGTATAGGAAAAGTATTAGAATCATGCCAAAAATTGAACTCGAGTTTTCGATGGATCTATACGTTTTGGGGAGAAAAGAATAAGACTAATCTAAATACTCTAGGACTAACCGTTCTCGATATATATATATATATATATATATATATATATATATATATATATATATATATATATATATATATATATATATATATATATATATATATATAAATAAAAATTGAAAGATTTTAATCGAAAATTATGCATAAACTACTGTATGTACAAAAAAACCCATCTCTAGCATATCTGTTACAAATGAGTAACTATAGACCAAGACTAAGGATAAAGATAGAAGGTAACATATCACTACGAAGACATACCAAAATCAATCAATTGAAGGAATGAAAGGGTTAGATAAATAAAAACAATATCCATAGAGGGCCATATTAAGAGATAGATGGGCTTGTAGTTAAAGTGTAGAAATGCGTTAGCGATAATAATAATAATAAACAAAATAAAATTAAATTAAAATTAAAAAGAGAATAAACTCTGTAATAAGCGCAAATGCAGCTTTACAACAGGTTTTACCTTTTTTAAAAAAGTTTTTTGCAAGTATGAAAATCAAAAGATAGATGGTTGAATTCAGAAGTAAATAATAAATATAAATTTACAATTAAAAGATGCAATAGAAGTCAGTATGTAGAAAACAGAATATAAAACACAAAATATTACAGAATATAAAACTTTCATCATGATATTGCGCAAAGCAGCTAATAACATAATGGATTTATAAATAAAAATTGAAAGATTTTAATCGAAAATTATGCATAAACTACTGTATGTACAAAAAAACTCATCTCTAGCATATCTGTTACAAATGAGTAACTATAGACCAAGACTAAGGATAAAGATAGAAGGTAACATATCACTACGAAGACATACCAAAACCAATCAATTGAAGTAATGAAAGGGTTAGATAAGGGTTAAAAACAATATCCATAGAGGGCCATATTAATATATATATATATATATATATATATATATATATATATATATATATATATATATATAACGTGTATAGCGTTTGTGCTTGATTTCGTTCGTTATACTTTTTTCGATTCCATACCTTTGTATTATGATATTTTTCATTGACTTGTTGATTCGATATTTATTTTATTTATTTATTTTTTTCCATTTGCTTGAGGATTAGTTGATTTTTACTTTTGTTTTGTAAGCCAGTTAGATGGTTGAATTTAGTTTAAGTTTTTTTTTTGTTCCCATACCTTTGAATTTTGTTGATTTTCTGTAAATTGATAGCTTGTGTTTTGTATTTTTTATCCATTTGATTGATGATTTGCTGTATTATATTTTATTCTGCAGGATTTTTAAAAAGTTAGGTTTATCGTGTTACATCTTCTTACTTTTCGTTCATTGGATTTTCAAACTACTATTATTACATATATATATATATATATATATATATATATGTAAATCGAAAAATGTGCAAATTCAGTGTTATTTTGTGCAATTAAACTCAATTTAATGAATTAATAAAAGTACCTCTTATTTTTATAAATACGTTCAATTATGTGTATATATTTAGTTATTAAAGCTTAAAAAGTGATATGAGAAATTCCTTAAGGAAGGTTAATGGTAAATGTCAAGCATTGGATTTTTGTTTCAAAAGTTTAATTTTCCAGTAAATGTAATTAATTATAATATATTTTGATCAATCTACAGTTATATCAGGAAACATTTTACTGCCGTTTTAACCTAATAATAGATTCATTTTATTCTTTCTAAATAAAAGCGAACAATTTCAACAAGCCCTATATTATATATCCGAGAAAATAGCAGGTACTTCTGTAGAGGATATCTATTTACAGGCAGGGCTGTTTTCTTCTACAGCCCTGAGCTACACCTGCATTTGGGGGCCACGTATCAAGGTTACTATATCTAAAAGTTTGCGCCACTTCAGCTCTAGCCAATGAGAGCACGTAAAGACGCAACGTCACTTGGAGTTAAATGTCAGGAACGGCCCGGTAGACTCCAATGTTAAAGGATGCTAACAAGATTAATTTAATCATTTTATTAAATTTAAAATATGAAATAAATACTCAAATATCATTAATTTTACTTGATGACAACTTAAATATACAGTACAGGTTTTTTTTGGAAGCGTATATATATAATAAAACTGTATTTCCCTTTCTGAAAAACATAAATCATCTGAAAGTTTCGTTTCGCTTTTTGAAACCAGTCAATGTTATTACAGGAGGCGATGTTATTTTTAATGAATTTTGTTTCAAATACACGAATTTACAGAAATATGTTCGGAAAGTTTGCTAAACAAGCAATCATTCTAAAATTTTCATTATACACAAATAAACATCGCGTAATTTCTTTCTAAATGCATATAAATAAAGTTATTTTCAATTATGTTATCTCCAATAATTGAAAATCAAAACAATAATTAAAACGCTAACACTAAAAATTTTATGTCTTTTTAGGGGGGGAGGGGGGAGAGGGATGCAATTATGCCTAACTAGTAAACGATTTAAGTGATGCTTTTATAGTGAAGAACTTATTGCTAAACACTTGATTTTATCAGTTTTTTTTAGATCAAAAGATAATTTATATCAAATCGAAATTCAATGTAAACATATAAAAATATAGAAAATAATCGTTTAACACACACACTATGATATACTTTCAGAATAATATAAATTAATTGTATTATAGTATATTGATTCATGATGAAAAATATACGGGCAAGCTGTTTAATTTTTTAAATCGTACCCCCCTCCCTCCATTTTTTGAATGTAATAAAATTTAAATAATAAAATGTAATGTAATAAAATTTAATTAATAAAATGTAATGTAATAAAATTTAATTAATATAAAATATGCGAGATTAAATCAAAACAATAATTAAAACGCTAACACTAAGAGTTTTATGTCTTTTTAGGGGGGGGGGGGAGGGATGTACTTATGCCTAACTAGTAAACGATTTAAGTGATGCTTCTATAATTTATATGAATTTTGTTCACAATTTTGTACACAATTTGCATGCACATACATGTTCACAACTTGCAATCTGATTTAAAACAGCGGTTCCCAACCTTTATCCCCTTGAAAACCCGCGCCCTTATTTTGTTCAATCGTACTCTCCCCTCCCCCCATTTTTTGAATGTAATAAAATTTAATTAATAAAATGTAGTGTAATAAAATTTAACTAATAAAATGTAATGTAATAAAATTTAATTAATATAAAATGTGCGAGATTTTTCAAAAAAACAAGAACATCATTAGAAAATATATAAAGATACAAATAACTTGCTGTAAAATGAAATGAATAAAAAGTATACTGTACTTTCGTCTTTTAAGATTTAAAAATCCTACATAATGGAACTTCATGAACTAAACTAATGTTTCAAGAAAGAAGCGCATTTTCCCAAATTAATATAAATTTTACAATGTTGACTACTTTAAAAGAAATTTTTTGATTAAAATTTGCATTATTCAACCTTAAAAAAAGGAATATAAATATCTTTTGAAAATATAAATGTACTTTTAGTCATTAATTTCTTAATAAAAAATATCTTTGGTTTAATAAAAGAATTTAAATGAGTCCTATTCTTCAATACTGAAATTTTTGCATGTATCTGAGGTTGGGAAACACGACTCTAAAATATACATTATATTACGAAAAGAGCACTTAATTATTCACATAAAAAAAGCTAGCATTGCCTGGAATTTAAGATGCATATCTTTGATTAAAATTCTAGTTGAACTTGTAAGAAGTCATTGAAACCAATAAACACTTTAAAAATACACTTGTTTCAAACAAAAAATAAAAAGCGCGCCATATTGTGCCGCGCGCTGCAAGTAAACTCCAACTCCAACTGACGTCACAGATGGTGTTCGTGGCAGAAGAGTGGCGCTCCCCTGGCCACGTATTGAGGATTACCCCCTTTCAATTTCAGTGACGAAATCCGTCACTGGCAACAGGTTATGTTCAGTCCAGTTGTTTGAAGTATATTGTTCAGTTAGTTCGTAGTGTAACCACGTGTTGTTTCAAGAAGAATTATACCTTTCTCTTCAAATTAGCGCCTTGAATTAGTATTATATTTCAACTTATCTTGGGTAAGTTGTTCTTTTACATGTGTTATTGGATATGTTGGCATTTTGTTTAATTTAGAACGAAAACAAGCTTGACTATACAAATTCCAGCCCTTACCAAGAAATCAAGTGGGAAAGAAAAAATTCTGTCATCCGTTGGCACTAAAATATTCCTTATTTAGGTACAAATGCATTTACTATAAGGCCAATTATTGTTTGCGAGACAGTTATACTGCGTGAACTTCATTCAAGAAGTAATATTCTCATTAGCAATTTCTTTGTTGCTGAAGAAGATATGTATATAGGGCCTGATTAACGCACGGGACTCCGAGGCCGCGGCCTGGGGCCTCCACATTTTAACGGCTTCTAAATTTTGTAAGTGATAAAAAAATTTCAGTACAAATAATGTTTTAATTAATATGAAGCTGGTAATATTAGATGCTATTTTTAATTACAAAATATGTTAATAGTTTTAATTTTTGTACATGCATTACTTTATATTACTTCTTGTAGTAGCAATGTTATGGTTTGCATTAATTAGTTTGGTAGCATTAAGTAAGTTCTGCTAAGGATATTTTTGTAAACCCCTACCCCACACACCGCACTTTTGGGTTTCTCAAAATCTACAATATTAAAACCATTTGAAAGAAAAAACACACTTTCAATTTTCTCTACAATACATATTTAGGATAATTTGAGGAAATATAGCGATGGAGTCAAAGTCTGATAGTCAGATTTTGTTAGACCTCCACGTTTTCACCATTCCTGTTAGCGAATCATCCATTTTCTTCACTATATATGTCTGTTACACGATACCACTGAAACAAGTTGTTAAAATTGAATGGAATTCGGTATGCTTATTTTGATCTGAGCGGGTCAGAGGCTTTATTGATTTTTGTGGTGAAGAAAAAAAAATCGATTATGTTTTAAACAAATTTTTTTTCCCTTCGTAAATCTGGGAAAAGTTTCAAAACAAAAATGTATATATAATTTACAAAAATATTGTCAACAAAAATGTTATTAAAATATGTATTTAATATGTGATTATATGTAATTTAATATGCGATTATATGTGATTTAATATGTGTATTTTATTCAAAAGAAAATAATACATTTATAAGGCGCTATCAAATGTTCTCGAGCTATTTCATGTTTTTGAACTACAGTGAAAAAATTCACGAGAAAAATGTAATAAATCCATTTATATAATGAATGAAGGACTTATAAATGCACTTAACCCGAAATGAATGGACATTATTATTTATAAATTATTGGAGCCGTTCTAATAATATTAGAGCTTTTATTTTTATACACATAAAGTACAATTCTCTTGTACAAATGCAGCAAATGGAATATAATTCACGAAAAAAATTAAATAAAATCACCTTATATTATAAATGAAATATTTTATAAATGCACTTTACCAGAAATAAATGGACACCATTCATTATAAATCATTACGAACCGTTCTAAAGATATTAGAGATTTAATTTTTTCCAAATAGAGCGATATATCTCGTATAAATTGAGCAAATCGAATAATATTTGGTACTATTTTTCAAATCAATAAATGGTAGACTCCTGCTGAGTATAAGGAAGGCCCACTTAAGATAATACTTTCAATTTTATAAATACTTTTTCTCGAGAATCAAGAAACAGTTAAACACACAATGATATTAAAATTTGTTCCAAAAATAGCCATTGTATTATAGCCTGCTTGTGTCCTTCCTTTCGTAATGCATTTTTGACATTGAAGAAGTTTTATAATAATCAATTCATCTCCATTTATTTTGCAATATATTTGATTTAGCTATAGCATTCAGAAATACTCATTGCAGAAAGGTTCGGACCTGACAGGATCAAATTACTTTAGAAAGCCAATGGAATAATTGAAAAGGGTGTGACTTGAGTCTCCCTCAAGATATTAAGATTTATATTTAGGTTGTCAAGAGACAAAATCACCTTTATCGCCAAAATATATTTCATCTTCGCCAAGAGACGTTCTTAAATGAAACGTGATTAAATACTAATACGATAGTATTATTGCAAATGGTTTTCATAATGATTTGTCAAACTTCTGATACAGACATATTACTTTCCTTATATACATAATGTATAAGGAAAGTATTGTGACGGAGTCGAAAATTTGAAATCGAGTTTTCGACGGGAGAGCACGTTTCAAGCATTCCTGATCACAAATCAAACATTTTTGAAGTGATGTCTGTGTGCGTGTGTGTGAAAGTATGTGTGTGTGTGTGTGTGTCAGTGAGACTGTGGAGACGATAACTGAGGAACGAATGGACCGATTCGAACCAAATTTGGTACAAAAATCACAATCCGTAAACACTGGAAGCCTATTGTTTTTATATGTAATCGAATGTTCAGAACCCCCCTAAATTTTCGAATAAAATTTTGAAAAAATCGTCAAAAAATCAAAACCACTAATAAAGTTACGCAAATAGACATTTCTCATGTAATTTTTCATTAGAAAACGATTGACATGAATTTTAGAACGCTAACATGAACCGTTCTTGAGATATTGAACATTTTTCAAACAAATTATTAAAAAGTCATATAAAATGAAAAAACAATATTTCCTATTGAGAAACATGTTCACTTTTCATATGTAATACCAGGCGATAAATTGGGTGACATCATTCTCGTGGATCTAGCTCGTTCCATTCATGAAAAAAGATACTTTGAGTAATACTTTTGTATTTGAACGCCAATAGTCATTTATCTGCTGTAAGAGCAACTTATTTCTTCGTCCATAACGCTTTTCGAGATTTTGGCGACCAATTTGGCGGAATGTCGCCAACTTGGCGACTTTTTGAACTGTTGCCAAATTAATGAAAATCTCGCCAAATGGATAAAAATGACGCCAAATCAATGAAAATCACGACTAATTGTCGAAAATTCAATATTTTGGAAATAATATTAGTATCTACTATAAGAAAAACCTATTTTTTTACTGTAAAAGTAGTAAATTCATTACATTATATAAAGAAAGTCAAGTGTTGCCCACATCAGATTTTTTAAAATGGCTTAAGATTGATTCCGTTAAGAATTGAAATGGATTGATTTCGTCCATCCATTTCGAGCAGTCAATGAGAAACTGAATTGGTTGCTCAAACATGTATACTGTTTCTATGTACATAATCCAGGGAAATTATTGTGATATTGTCAAAAATTCAAATTCGTCTTGCCGACAGAACAGCGTGTTTCAACCATCCCTATCTTCGAATGCAACTTTTTTGAGAAGATAATATATGTCTACATGCGAGGGTCGGTCCGCTCACAGAATACTATATAGTAGTCTGTGGGTCCACTAGTCTGTGGATGCCACATCTCACGAACGAAAGGCGCGTTTCGAACATAGTTTGGTACGATTATTACAATCCTTGAGTACTGGTATCCAATTGAGTTAACACGCGATAGTACGCTTGGAACAGTAAAATTTTTAATTAAATTTGCGAAAAGATCATAAAAAATCAGAATATTCAATAATGTCACACAAGTAATTATGTTATACGTGATATAAAACGAATGTCACACATTTTAGAACAAAATCTGAAGTGGGCAACACATGACTTTCCTTATATAATGTAATGAATTTACTACTTTTACAGTAAAAAAATAGATTTTTCTTATAGTAGATAGTAATATTCTTTCCAAGATATTGAATTTTCGACAAATAGTCGTCATTTTCATTGATTTAGAGTTATTTTTATCCATTTGGGGAGATTTTCGTTAATTTGGCAACATTTCAAAAAGGGGCCAAGTTGGCGACATTCCGCCAAAATTTCGCCAAGCGTTATGGACGAAGAAATAAGTTGTTCTTACAACAGAAAAATGACTATTGGCGTTCAAATACAAAAGTATTACTCAAAGTATCTTTTTTCATGAATGGAACGAGCTAGATCTACGAGAATGATGTCACCCAATTTATCGCATGGTATTACATATGAAAAGTGAACATGTTTCTCAATAGGAATTTTTTTTTTAATTTAATATGACTTTTTAATATTTTTTTTTAAAAATCTGCAATATCTCGAGAACGATTCATGTTAGCGTTCTAAAATTTATGTCAATCGTTTTCTAATGAAAAATTACATAAGAAATGTCTATTTGCGTAACTTTACTAGAGGTTTTGATTTTTTGACGATTTTTTCAAAATTTTATTCGAAAATTTAGGGGGGTTTTTAACATTCGATTGCATTTAAAAACAATAGACTTCCAGTGTTTACGGATTGTGATTTTTGTACCAAATTTGGTTCGAATCGGTCCATTCGTTCGTCAGTTATTGTCTCCATAGGCTCACTGACACACACACACACACACACACATACTTTCACACAAACACAGACATCACTTCAAAAATGTTTGATTCGTGATCAGGGATGCTTGAAACGTGATCTCCTGTCGAAAACTCGATTTTGAATTTTCGACCCCGTCACAATACTTTCCTTATACATTATGTATATAAGGAAAGTAAAAATAGGTTTTCTTATAGCAGATACTAATATTCTTTCCAAGATATTGAATTTTCGACAATTAGTCGTCATTTTCATTGATTTAGCGTCATTTTTATCCATTTAGCGAGATTTTGGTTAATTTGGCGACATTCCGCCAAATTCGTCGCCAAACGTTGTGGACGAAGAATTAAGTTATTCTTACAGCAGGTAAATAAATATTGGAGTTCAAATACAAAAGTATTACTCAAAGTATCTTTTTTCATGAATGGAACGAGCTAAATCCACGAGAATGATGTCAGCCAATTTATCGCATGGTATTACATATGAAAAGTGAACTTGTTTCACAATAGGAAATATTTTTTTTCTATTTTATATGACTTTTTGATAATTTTTTTTAAAATGTGCAATATCTCGAGAACGGTTCATGTTAGCGTTCTAAAATTTATGCCAATCGTTTGCTAATGAAAAATTACATAAGAAATGTCTATTTGCGAAACTTTATTAGTGGTTTTGATTTTTTGACGATTTTTTCAAAATTTCAGTCGAAAATTTAGGGGGGTTCTCAACGTTCGATTGTGTACAAAAACAATAGGCTTCCAGTATTTACGGATTGTGATTTTTGTACCAAATTTGGTTCGAATCGGTCCATTCGTTCGTCAGTTATCGTCTCACTGACACACACACACACATACTTTCACACACACACACAGACATCACTTCAAAAATGTTTGATTCGTGATCAGGGATGCTTGAAACGTGCTTCTCCCGTCGAAAACTCGAATTCGAATTTTCGACCCCGTCACAATACTTTCCTTATACATTATGTATATAAGGAAAGTAACAAGCTTGAACATTTCTTGAAATATTGCACGCTTTCCAAACAAATGTATCTAATAAATTTACGTAAATTTGAACAGTAGTAATAACTATCACCAAATTTATGTAACACTTGTGATTAATATGTAACACATAGTGATTAATGCGGTGACTATTCTGGCGAAATATTACCAACTTGGTAATTTATTAAATATGGTGCCAAATTTACAAATATGTCTCCAAAATTGGCAAAAGTGATGCTAAAGTTACGAAAATGGCGTCAAATTGATAATAGTTCTTAACACTTTTTAAAGCACTATAAATATATTGCTTAGCAGATGTTACTTATCATTGAATCTTTTACGTCATTGAATTGTACAATGTTTTGAAGGAAAGCTTTTGAAAGTGCGGGAGCGAAAAAGTGCCATTAGAAAGCGGGGAGGTGGATTTCACCCCTTAAAACTGTCATTAAGTTTGATATAAGAATTGCCATTTTAGAAGTGCCATCAAAAATACTCACCCGCTAATTTTATCAATGGGTATAAGGGGTTCGTCTACCGAAATGTTCGATTGGTCAAATAAATAAGAAATGCTCTTTTCTAAGTGATACAGAGAATTGAAATTCAGAACACAGGGAAACAGTTTAATAAGATCCGCAAGAAAACACAAATGCTATAAAAATTCACAATATTAGGAGTTGCCTTATTATAAGACTTCTGATTTAGAACGGGAATTCATGTAGTATGCGTATGCTAATTTGCAAGTGTTCGTCTGTCTTTAAGTTTGTCCGCCACACTTGTTTTAGACATTTGTATAGATAGAAACTCCAATCGTTCAATGAAACGGCCGCAAAAAGAAAAAAAAAATCTGATGTAGGCAGCACATGACTTTCCTTATACAATGCAATGAATTTATTACTTTTACAGCAGAAAAATATAGGTTATTCTTGTAGTACGTACTTATATTCTTACCAAAATAATGAATTTTCGTCAATTTGTCGTCATTTTCATTGATTTAGCGTCATTTTTATCTATTTGGCGAGATTTTCGTTAATTTGTCAAAATTTAAAAAAGTCACCAAGTTCGCGAAATTCCGCCAAAATCTCGCCAAGCGTTATGGACGGAGAAGTGAGTTATTCTTAAAGCAGATATATGACTATTGGCATTCAAATACAAAAGTATTACTCAAAATATCTTTTCTCATGAATGAAACGAGGTAGATCCACGAGAATGATGTCACCCAATTTATCGCATGATATTACATATGAAAAGTGAACACGTTTCTCAACAGTTAATATGTAATTTTTTAATTTATGGGATTTTTTGATAAATTTATTTGAAAAATGTGCAATATCTCGAGAACGGTTAATGCTAGCGTTCTAAAGTTTATGTCAATCGTTTTCTAAGGAAAAATTACATAAGAAATGTCTATTTGCGCAACTTTATTAAAGATTTTGATTTTTGATGATTTTTTCAAAATTTCACTCCGAAATTTAGGGAATTCTGGACATTCGATTGCGTTTGAAAACAATAGGCTTCCGGTATTCACGGATTGTGATTTTTGTACCAAATTTCATTCGAATCGCTCCATTCGTTCATGAGATATCGTCTCCACAGACTCGCTGACACACACAGACATTACTTTAAAAATGTTTGATTCGTGATCAGGGATGCTTGAAACGTGCTCTCCCATCGAATACTCGAATTCGAATTCTCGACCCCGTCACAACACTTTCCTTATACATTATGTATATAAGGAGAGCAAAAAGAAAATTCGATATTTTTTTATTTAGTCAAAACGATCGAAATGAAAATTAATAGGAAAATGTACTTCAAGGGGAAGTAGAGACTTCCACTATGCATGATGTTCAAGGTTCAAAAATGTACAATGTCAGTTTTTCAATCTTTGTTAGTTTAGGAGTGCAGTACACCAAATGTTCAATTTACCAAATAAATAAGAAAACCGTATTAATTTCCTTATATACATAATGTATAAGGAAATTATTGTGACGGTTTCGAAAATTCGAATTCGAGTTTTCGACGGGAGAGCACGTTTCAAGCATCCCTGATCACGAATCAAACATTTTTGAAGTGATGTCTGTGTGTGTGTGTGTCAGTGAGTCTGTGGAGGCGATAACTGATGAACGAATGAACCGATTCGAACTAAATTTGGTACAAAAATCACAATCCGTAAACACTGGAACCCTATTGTTTTTATACGCAATCGAATGTTCAGAACCCCCCTAAATTTTCGAAAGAAATTTTGAAAAAATCGTCAAAAAATCAAAACACCTAATAAAATTACGCAAATAGACATTTCTCATGTAATTTTTCATTTGAAAACGATTGACATAAATTTTAGAACGCTAACTTGAACCGTTCTAGAGATATTGCACATTTTTCAAAAAAATTACCAAAAAGTCACATAAAAAAGAAAAAAATATTTCCTATTGTGAAACAAGTTCACTTTTCATATGTAATACCATGCGATAAATTGGCTGACATCATTCTCGTGGATTTAGCTCGTTCCATTCATGAAAAAAGATACTTTGAGTAATACTTTTGTATTTGAACTCCAATATTTATTTACCTGCTGTAAGAATAACTTAATTCTTCGTCCATAACGTTTGGCGACGAATTTGGCGGAATGTCGCCAACTTGACGACTTTTTGAAATGTTACCAATTTAACGAAAATCTCGCTAAATGGATAAAAATGACGCTGAATCAATGAAAATGACGACTAATATTCGAAAATTCAATATCTTGGAAAGAATATTAGTATCTACTATAAGAAAAACCTTTTTTTTTTTTTTGTAAAAGTAGCAAATTCATTACATTATATAAGGAAAGTCATGCGTTGCCCACATCAGATTTTTTTAAGTTAAATTGAGATTTCACAATTTCACATTTAGTGCATCGTTTGATAGAAGGAAAGTGGTTAATTTTAATTTCATAAATTTATTATTTGAGGAGATCATGCAAATGCTCAATTTGCAGAATAAATAATAATTATAAAAACTTTCTTTTAGTGCAATAGATAATTTCAATTTGAATTACAAACAGTTTACTGAAACCTTTTGTATAATAAATTTAAATAGCGTAGCAGCACCATATATTTTTAAAAACATTGAAGATTCACTTTTTTTCGCAATTTAAGGTGAAAGGACAAATCAAGTGACTTTGAAATAAAAAATATTATATACACGGTCATGTGACATATCCCAAGAAAGGTACCTTACGCTACGAAATAAGTTTTATTTCATAACAATCGGTAGATTACATAAAACTCTATAGACATTCGAATATGTCAAGAATCATGAAAAATAACCAGATCTTTCAAATTTCTATAAATAAAAATCTAATAAACGTAAAGGGCTAATATTTTGCCAGAGACTTATATGTTAATAGCCAAAATCAAAGCAAAAACGATGATAAAGTGCAACAGCAGAGTTTAATGTGAAACGTTTCTTGAATTTAATGTAAATTGTCCTTTATCTGCATTCTTCAGAAAAGTAAACTGCGAAAAATTCGAAGCGAAGAAAATGAAAGTTCTTGTTTGGATTTTAATTCTTTATATAATTTATGCTTTAAATATTGGAGGGGGGGGGGCCGAAATGTGCGTCTCACTCCCCACATGTAGATTAGTGGGTGTAAGTTCTTCTCTACCCCCCCCCCCTCCTATTTCAACGTCCATGCATATATTAATATTTTAATAATCAATTCATGAATTTGATGTCATTTTCGTTCATTAGCGTCATTTATGTAGTTTTGTCGAAATTTGAATCATGCTTGAGCTTGACATATTACCAAGTTGGCGATATTTCGATAAATTAGTTCCCAAATTCGCCCGATTTATCGTCAAGTGTTACACACAGCAGAGAAGAGCATTTCTTATATATAAGGGTGATTCTCAAATGAATTGCATTTATCTTTACATCACTTAAAAATGTGATTTAGATTATAAATAAAATTATACTCTGTTATTAATTTATTGTACTCTTTTTTTATACTAAATAAGAAGAAATGATATGTCTTCCATTAGCTTTGTTAGCAACTGCAGAAAACAAAACCTATTTTAAATAATAGTAATAACACTCCTGAGGTAACTCTCATGAGATGTATAGGGGACACATATTAAATTTAAATTTTACAGTAGTAATAATTATATTTTAAATGAATCACTTGCAATTTTGTTTAAAATATAAAACCATATTTTTTCATTCATATACAAAAGCTAATTTAGTTTGAAAGCATAAAAAGAGACTTCCATAAGTGTGGTGTTTTGAGTTGGGACATGCAAATTTATTACTTGAAAACTAAAAATATTAGGAAATAGCTAATATTTTAAAAACATAAACTCTTTAATGAGTACATTTTATTAATTACAAACTAATGGTACCAATGTATGTTCTAAAAGTATAAAAAAATAATGTTATTAGCATGTATTATGGGTTAAAGATTGGGACATCAAGCAGGCGGCCATTTTGAAAATCACCCATAAATGACTGTTGTCGAACTGTTAGTCATAAAAATGCAAAACTATTACACAAGTATCTTTTCTCAAGAATGGGACGAGATAGATTCACGAGAATGATGTAAACAAATTTGTCGCAGTGATTTTAATATATTTCACGAGAAATGAACATATTTACGGAAAGTTTATACTCTTAAAATTTATGTCAGATCTTTTATTAGCTAGAAAAACGTGCAATAGTTTGAGAACGGTTCATGCTAACGATAATGTATGTCATTTGTTTCTTAATGGAAAGAAATTATCATTTATGATACATCATTATAATTAAATTAATAATTAATTAATAAAAAATTAAATGCGAAGAAATTGAGTTTTCATCGGCTTTATGAGATTTTTTTAGCCGAACACTTATGATGAATTAATAGTAGGTTCTGATTTTCTAGGGATTTTTTTTTTTCCATTCGGAATTTTTTTTTCGGGGTGGGTGGGAGGTGGGGGTGGGGGTCTTTCTAACATTCCATTATTCTTGAAATCAATAGGCTCATAATATTCACTAATTGTAATATATGTACCAAATTTTGTTCATAGTATTCCACTCATTCGTGTGATATCTCTTCCGCGGTCTCACGGACACACACACGCATATACACACAGACATCACCTCAAAACTTTCGATTCGAGTTCGACGATGCTTGAAACGTGCTTTTGCCGAAAACTCAGTTTCAAATTTTCGAACCCGTCGTAATACGGTCTCTATACATAAGACTATGTATACAGAGATAGCAATAAGATTTAAATGCGAAGAAATTAAGTTTCCATCGGCTTTATGAGATTTTTTAGCGGAACACTTATGATGAATTAATGGTAGGTTAGAAAATCTAATCGAATTCAAGAAATTAGAATGCTGTGTTTTAAAAATTTTCTAGCTGCAGACATTCCAGTTGAATTATCGTCTGTCTCCTATCTCTTGCATTCGGAATCTCCTGCTGGATAAGATAAATGTCGTATGGAAACTTTATATGAAAGTGAATAAATGTAAAATATCTTTAAATTTGATTTTTCTATGTCAAATTAGAATAAAGTTTATATTGTATTATTATTTAACTTAGTAAAACGACTCAAAGTTTTTTCTTTAAATTGGTTTTATTATTATCTTCGTCAAGTGGCTGGAGAATAATAGTAGAACGCTGAGTGACTGTTAGTCCAAATTGTATGCTAACGGAGAATATTCTGTGTACATATGGAACGTTTACTCATATTTAAGATTTATAACTTTTTCTAATAAATAAAATACTTGCCGGGGTATATCCCATCGGGAGTCTTACTACCCTTGTGTCGATTTTAACAACTGCAATTTTCAGAACAGAGATGGATGGAAACACATGCTCACTCAAACACATCCTGTGAGATTAAAGTGTTTTGTCGAAAATCGTTCAAATCGGATGAAATTTGCCGTGCTTAAGATTGTTACCACTCTTTATTTTGTTTTGCGGAGGTGAATTTTCATTTATCTCAGCCACTGCTGACCCAATTAACATGCAATTTGAATAATATACCCCTTTACTTCACTTTTTTACTGGTCCTTATCATGCGAAGACATTCATGATTTTTGACCTCTAATACCTCCGTGTAGTTTCGATTTAGGTGTGTTTTGGCTTTGATCCGAGAGAAACTAATGTACCCTGCAGTTCCCGGTATTTAAAACAAGGATTAATTGTATTCATTTGCTTACTTTTTCAAAAAAAGGCTAGTCGCTGCCGTCGCTGCTACATGATCGTGCGTGCGGCTATGCCCCCTCCTTGATGACAGGCTTAAATCACTCTAAATAAGAGCTTAAACACGCTTAAGTTCACTAATATTGCTACATAATATATTACTTCAATTTCACACACAAACACACACACACACACACATATATATATATATATATATATATATGTGTGTGTGTGTATATAATTGAAGATTTTTTATAATTACTTGTAATATATACCCGAGAAATACCAAAGTAAATAGCTTGTAAACTGAAAGTAAAGGTGAAAATTTGCAAATTGGAATTCAAGTGTAGCACGATGAGCTAAGACTTTTCTAGCTCCCATGAAGTTTGGAAATTGAATAAAGTGAATATAAAAGGATTATGATGAATATGAAAAGCATTTCTGAAATCATGTACGTTATAAAGGGCCATACGTGTTTCATTAATGCTGATTCTACGTTTCTGTGTACACAACTGTAAAATGTATTACAGAAAAAATATTCAAAGTTGTTTGATAAATTATAAAGTGGTTAAAAGCATTATTGATTTATTAATTTTAAATGCAAATTTTCAAATATTGTCCTGAAAATTCACCTGGCAGAACGCAAATGAGAATTGGAAGGAAATTCAAAATGTGAAATGACAACTTTTGAAAATATTATTAAAAAATTAAAACCTTCAATACCTAAGTAATAATTTCTTCGGAAAGAGCCACATGTACAATTTGATGTTAAAAATATTATGACGTGGACCTTATACATAATTTTTTCATTGTGAAAGAAGTAAAGTACTTGCATTATGTTGGGAAAGTCTTATGCATCCCACATCAGATTTTTTTACTCAAATATAGTTTTCTTTTTTTCGTAACTGAGTTTACTTATTAAAATATTTTCATAGACAAATATACTAGTTACAACTTCACTTGACTAAAGACATAGATTTGGATTCCTGCTCTAATGCCTGGGTTCGACAGAGTAATATTTAAATAATACAAGTAATTCGTTACAAAGCCAGATTCCTAAATGGCACTCAAGTAGATCAATTTGTGATTACAGGCATTAACACTATGCTATTTTACGACTAATTTAATTTTAGAGATGTTAAGATTAATATAATATAATATCAAAATTACGAATATAGGTTTGATACCGTATATTTCTATTGTAAAGTAATATATATTATTTTGCTTATGTACAAATGTTTAGGATTTTTTGTATAACGGAAATAGTTAATTTTTAATTATTTCTTTTTCAGGTCACCACAACCGAGGAAAGCTTGATAAATTTCTGCAAAATATTCGAATATTTAAGGTTTTACTAGAAGGTGGATGAACCGAGAATGAGTATGAATAGGATAAATCTTTCTGATAAACTGATAGAAGGTTACGTGAAGGCCCCGCCTTCACTCAAAGAGCAGTCCATTACGAAATTAGCCATTCAGTTGTGTCAAAACGTTGAACTTAAGAATGACATAATATTTGAATCAGAACCACTACGAAGTAATAAATATACTACTTCTAACATCAAATGGGACGCTTTGGTTGATAAACGATCAACTGACATTTGCATGGGATTGCCTCTTACACCCATTTTCAAGAATTTGTTGATTGTACGCATGCGATTAATAGCTCTACAGTTGTTCGATTGGAACAGACAACAAACCATGTTTAATCTTTCTCCTCGTTTTGCTGACAGTCTGCTGACTCCTTCTGATTGGACAGTTGAAATGAGATTAGACGAAAAGAAAATTGCTGAGCGTTTAGTCCAAGACAGGAGAATACCAGTTTGCGAACGTTATAAAATTGCCTGCTTTTATTGTATTGAAGCATTTATTTATTTATTGTGGAATCAAATTTTCGATCAAGATCTTTTCTGTCGTAAAAGGAATCCATTAGCTCAAAAGTGGTCTTACCAATTATCTGGGAAAGAATTTCAAATGTTAAATTTGAATTTCTTTTGGGTGATTGAGAATCCGTTTGTGAGAATAAGGCACTGCGATACCACAGAGGATCTACATTTGTTTTTTTCTTTTTTGCGCGGAATAACTGAAGGATCAAGGGCAACTGTGCTTCACTGTTGGGATAAAATGCATACGGCTTTAAAGCAGTTTGCCAGTATAGAAGGAGCTGTACAAGCAGTGATTGGGCTCCGCACTTTAAAACGACTGAGAAACATTACAGGGGATTTTATAATGTACTTCGACGAATCCTTATCACCGAACTTTCTCACCGATATTTTATGTTTCATGTTAAAACAAATGTCTAAAGAACAAAGCGTTGAATTATACAGTAGAACTATGCGACATTTTGACATTAATGGAATTGTATTCTTTCTGCAATGGCCTTGCCTGGATCTTTTGATTCCATTTATTAAAGAGTTGTGGAACATTCTGACTATGGCGGAATATAGAGATCTATTATTAACCATAGCAAATCATTACTCAGATGAAATTGGTTATAATAATGGAAGAAATGAATATGTGGATTCTGAATATGGAGTTTTGATGATAGAACTATTGAAGGAAACACCGGATGATTTCAAACGTTATGTATTTAGCGATAGTTATCGGAGAGATGAAAATTCCATTAAAGGAGAATTATTTTTCTCTGTGATCAATAAGAAGCCACTTAGGTTTATAAATATAAGAATATTTCAAAATATTTGGCAACACGCTACTCTTGAAGAAAAACGAGTATTTTTTAGATCAGAGTATGGAGAATCATTTTGTTGCCATTTGGCCTTAGAAGAAAACTGGGAAATTCTTAACTCGGTGTTAAGAGAATATTTGCCTGAAGAGGATATAGCAGATTTTAAAAAGAAAATTTTGATATCTAAATCAGGAAAAGAAACCTGTTTTCAGATGCTAACGCAGGTTAACGAACATGGCTTGATATCATGGTCAAATTGGGGATTTCCTTCAGAGCGGGAAATTTTTCAATATATATTAAAAATATTTTTTAACGATCAGGGAAGTGATTTTAAAGAGGTTTCGGATTTTGAATGGACCATCGAAATAGATTGCTTGGAAAATATTATAAAGATTTGTACCCCATCAATTTACGCTAGAAACAAATTTAAATCGCGATTCGTCCGAATGTATTCGAAGAACATGTGTATTAATCTTGTAAAAGACTCGAAATGGAAGGAAGTTGACCAGTATCTCTCGTGGGGCTTCCCTTTAAAAAATACTAGGACACGATTTAAAGAATTGTTTGTCAGAGAATACGCCTAGTATGTTTGTGAATATCACCTCGCACGCTTAAATTTGCAGGATGTCGAGCAATTTCTGACTTGGTGTTTTCAAACGAAAGAAGCTATGGAGCAATTTAGACAAGAATTATTTATCTCTTCAGGATTGAAGCTTCCGTGGGTTCTCCTGTCACGTAATTCACAGGATCTTGACAGTCTTGTGAAGTGGTTCGGTCTGACTTCAGAGGCTACCGTAAAGTTTAAGAGACAAGTTTTGTTCTGTTCTAACTCTTTGAGTGCCATATTTGACCCTTTGACTGTCCTTGAATTTCACCGAAAAATACATCATTCTGTAGCAGAAATGCTTTAAAGAGTTTCGAACTTTTTGAGGTGGGGCTTAACAGATGAAAAATCCGTAATGGATTTTAAAGACAAATCCAATAAGCATATAGAGGGTTTACATTTCGATGGTCTTGTTCGATGGGAGTTAAAAAGAAAGTGGAAGATATTGATAAATGAGATACTTACCAATTTACCAGTTGATCGGACGATATAAGATTTCGGTAAATTGATCTTCGTAGGCATCGCCGATGGATGTGTCTTTGCTGTAACGAATCATCGGATTTGCAATGTTGCTAAACCTGCGCCGAAAGAAGGCAGGCTTCTAACGTCAATTTGCGATAAAGTTGTAAACTCCTTCTGAGTGTGAAATAGCTAAAAAAGTTTTTAAAATAGCAAAAAGCGTTCTAAAGTGACTTTAATTTTCGTTCTCTCTAATACCCTGTAATGCCCACATGTTCTTCCTTGAATAAGGCCGTTTAACAGTGTGCAGCTTATCGAGATCCGTTTTCTTCCCATGCTGAGGCTCAGACGAATTTTAGAGAATGGTAAAATTAAAGTGCTTAAATTCGCGATTTTCCTCAATATGCGCAAAAATGGTGATTTCTGTTTAATTTTAATTATTTTAACAAAACATCTACAAAACCGAGATTCTTGAGAAACATTGCAAAAATTTGTTATTAATTTAAAAGTGCAACGTTGAGATTTTTTTTTTAAAATATTGCTGAAATTCTCGATCGGTAAGACAGTTCTAACGCTTTTAACGTTTTTTAATGAAATTTCGAAAATTCCAAACAAAATCGCAATTCTTATCACTTTTACAAAAAATTGCGATTTTTTAACACTAGTTCTGAAAAACCACTAATTTTAATGCTTTTAAAAAATCAAACAAAAAAAACCCCGAAATTCTATATAAAGTACAACTGAAATGTATTATTCGATTTTTGAAGTTTTATCTGGTTATTTTGCATCATGCCAAATTGATGTTTTATTAAAACATTTATCAATTAATCTATAAAATAACTATCTTTTTGATCGCTAATTTTAGTATCAGTGTCTTTGTTTCCGGCATCTGCGTATGTGGCAATATTGTTAAAGTTCCCCTTTTATACTTCTTCCCCCTCAGGACGGATTTTTTTGAGCTGATTTAAAATTTTATGTAAAAGAAATTGTTAATATTTAATTGTATTAAATTTTCAAGGTACTGATTTTTATTCTGCAAATTGCTACATCAAGTTTTTATTTCCGGATAGTAGCATACATTAGGCAAATTTTCTTGCTCCAAACTGATGCAACTTAAAACTTTTCCTTCTGCAAGTTATTTAACATTAAAAATTTTATTCATCCCTATTCTAAATTTTAAGCTACAAAATGCACAGAATGAAGTTTCTGCTGCTCAAAATTCACAGTGTGCTTGAAGCATTATGGGATTTGTTAACATATGTCGATCAGTACGTTAAATAAAAGTGTGTTTTTTTTTCGTTACTATTATAACGACGCTCCTGACAGACATCCTACAAATTATTCTTATCATTATGAAATTTTGATGTAAGAGATTGTGAAACCCAAGACCCAGAATCTAGCTTTTTATTTACTGGGCAATAATTGAAATATCTATCTATTTTAATTAAATGTATATTTTGCAATTTATTACAAATTCAAAATAAAATCAACAAAACAAGCAACGAGTGTGAAATAATTTTTATGCAATGTTCCACATAAATGGTTTAGTTATCTAAACATGGAAAACATAATAACATTTAATGCGAGATTGAATGATTATGAATTATTTAATATATATTTCTGAATAAGTAATGGAAATGACAATCATTTGCACAAATATCAACATTTTTGCAAAAAATATCACACAAGTTGGAATTCCACTTTTCGCTTTTTCTTGCAATTCTCATGGGGCATTCTGCCAAATGAAAGGTCTTTGCATTTGTAAATTGCCTTTTTACTGAAAATTTCTATTACAAATCACGGCTAAATCCCAAAGACCGGAACGGTTGTTTTTTTCTATCGCGCCAAATCGGCGATAAGCGGAGGGCTATGTTGCGACCTTTGTAACTCTTTAACTCATCGTACTTCGTAACCATGGTAACCTTGCGAGTTGATAACTCTGGCAACTGTCTTAATTTGTGTTATTTTATGCTCATGAATTATTGTACTGATATTTTAAAATTAGATGTTTGGGAACAAGACTTAAATACAAGTATTGGTAAATTTTCTTTGATTTCATTTGAGTGTAGTAGTAAATGGCTGCGAAGAGTGAAAGATTTAGTATTGTTCTTTTTGATCGTTTGATTGATAGTGGTAAATTAATGTGATTAAATGGTGTGTGAATCAGGGGTTCATTGCAAGTGGGTAATGCGATTGTGTGAGAGGAATGATAGTACGGAAGAGTTTGATGATTATACGTGGGCTTGCCGTGTTTTTGGAGCGAATGCGCATTACGTATAAGGAATCGTACGTGGTTTATTCTAGATTGAGTTTGATTGCGATTTTGAAGCGCGGAAGTAACATGAAAATCACTTTATGTGCTATGGAACACTTTTTGCACAGATAGATATTGCTATGTGCGATCTCTGACAGCCAGGGGAACAGGATACTGTGAGGTTTGTTTAGCTGGCGACCGTATCGAGGTTAGCCCGCAAAGCGGTCATAGATCCATGTTCTAATTGCTACATTACTCTATAAGCCACAGAACACCCGTTGCACAAGCAGCTGTTGCTACGTGCGATCTTCGACAGCCAGCGGGACCGGATTCTGTGATGTTTTTTAGCAGGGGAGAGTAGCGAGGTTTGCTCGCGAAGCGGGTGTAGATCCATGTTTTAATTGCTAAATCACTCTATGAGCTACAGAACACTTGTTGCACAAACTACTGTTTCTACGTGCGACCTCCGACAGCCAGCGGATCCGGATTCTATGATGTGTTTTTAGCGGGCGAGCGTAGCAAGGTTAGCTCGCGAAGCGGGCGTAGATCCATGTTCTAATTGCTACATCACTCTATGAGCCACAGAACACCCGGTGCACAAGCAGCTGTTGCTACGTGCGACCTCCGACAGCCAGCGGGACCGGATTCTGTGATGTTTTTTTAGCGGGCGAGCGTAGCGAGGTTAGCTCGCGAAGCGGGCGTAGATCCATGCTTTAATTACTACATCACTCTATGAGCCACAGAACACTTGTTGCACAAACAGCTGTTGCTACGTGCGACCTTCGACAGCCAGCGGGACCGGATTCTATGATGTTTTTTTAGCGGGCGAGCGTAGCGAGGTTAGCTCGCGAAGCGGGCGTAGATCCATGCTTTAATTACTACATCACTCTATGAGCCACAGAACACTTGTTGCACAAACAGCTGTTGCTACGTGCGACCTCCGACAGCCAGCGGAACCGGATTCTATGATGTTTTTTTAGCGGGCGAGCGTAGCAAGGTTAGCTCGCGAAGCGGGCGTAGATCCATGTTCTAATTGCTACATCACTCTATGAGCCACAGAACACCCGGTGCACAAGCAGCTGTTGCTACGTGCGACCTCCGACAGCCAGCGGGACCGGATTCTGTGATGTTTTTTTAGCGGGCGAGCGTAGCGAGGTTAGCTCGCGAAGCGGGCATAGATCCATGCTTTAATTACTACATCACTCTATGAGCCACAGAACACTTGTTGCACAAACAGCTGTTGCTACGTGCGACCTTCGACAGCCAGCGGGACCGGATTCTATGATGTTTTTTTAGCGGGCGAGCGTAGTGAGGTTAGCTCGCGAAGCTGGCGTAGATCCATGTTCTAATTGCTGCATCACTCTATGAGTCACAGAACACCTGTTGTACAAACAGCTGTTGATACGTGCGACCTTCGACAAATACATTGAATTACGATATATACATACGTATATATATACATATACATACGTATATATATACATATACATTACTTTAGAAACTTACATTCGTTTAAACTTTAATTTTTGTAGGATATATCTAAATTTATCTTCTTTGATGGATATTTTTAATTAACCGGAAAATAAAATATAAACTTTCATTAAAATATATGCACGAGTTTTTTTGCGAAAAATCGTTACATATCTTCCTCTCACTCGCATATACATTGCAGACTTTGCTAGTAAATGTATACATCTTTAGAACGTTACTTAGAGACTATAATAAAAATGATTGGTAGTGTATATTCACTTAAAATGCAATTTAGCAAATAAAATATTTAAATATATATTGCTATTAATGTATTCTAAATAACTAATGTTCATTACAAATATAAATTCGATGTTTAATGGGATTAATTTCAATTTTTATTTGGCATCATCGTCAGTTTACCGTTACGAGCTATGATAAAAATGTCCCTTTGCACTTACGTTTCTGCGCATTTTACTACGCAGTTTGTTTATTTACATTCGTGCTCACATAATCATGGTAACCTTGCGACTTGGTTGGATATTATGGCAACTGTCTCATCATGGGGCGCCAGAAAAGTCGCCAAATTCAAGACCGTACCGGTCTTTGGGATAATGCCCAAATCACTTAGTTTTATGTCTTCTAAAGTGTTTCGTATTGTTAAGTAAGTTGGAATGAAAAAGGCAGGACAGAGAATTAAAGCTATATATGTGAAAATTAACAAAATTGTTTTGAATTTGATAGAAGATGAGTCGTAAGTATTCATTAATATAGCAAGTAATTAATATTATTACAATATATGTATTATAATAAAATTACAATTATATTACCAAATACTTACGCCTCACGCGACAAAATACTCAAGGTTAATAGAATATTAAGTTATACTTAAGATATTCTACGGTCGTTGCTAAATATTTAACTTTCCTGTTCAACTTTCATAACAATACGAAACATATTAGAAGGCATAGAACAAAGTGATATTTAATACAAAATTTAAAAAACAGAGAAATTACATGTACAAGCCCCTTCACCTGGTCGAACGACAAGTGATAATTGGCAAGTAAATGCAAAAGAATAGAATGACACCTTATTGAAAGTTGTGATATGGAAAGAATTAACATTACCTTGATGAAATGTGCAATAGTTTGAAATAACAATGTGAAAATCCCAAGAGTATTTCTGTGATCATAGAAGTTCTCAAGGGTCAACCCTGGCGCAGAAATTCTAATTGAAGCTGCATTTCTGTCTGCATGCTGTAAAAATTATTACAGAAATTATGCGGTAGGCCCGACGCAGAATAGCAATTATATAATTTGAATTAAAAAGATACTTAAAAATTGAATTAAATACACAATTTGTATAATGTTTAATTCAATATAATAAATTATAAAGAAAATAGAATGAAAGTATAAACTAGAGTTGAACACAGAAGTATAAAATCGGTAAAATGAGGAAATTTTTTCGGTTTCGCGATTTCACACAAGTGTATTAATAACTCCCTTCACTCCACTATGATATGACAAAAGAACTGGTGATAGGCAAAAAAGGTGTCATTGAGTTTTATTAATTTAATTAAGGACTTTTGCAAAAATCATATAGAAATATGGTAGAACTTGTAATATAATGATCGAAAGGTCAAGAAAAATGTGTATCTCTAAATACGAATTCAAAAATTGTCAAAACATTTTTAATTTGTAGAGATTAAAGTAATAATGATAGAGATGAGGAGTGTTCAGGAATTTGTTACTGGTTGAATTTTTCCCCCTTATATTGAAATTATTAGACTCAGCTAGTTATGAGTTTTTAAACTTTGTTTTCTATTAAATGTAGTTTTTATAACTGAAATAATTAGATGTAATGGATGTTTATTCCTTAAAGTTGTTTTAGTTATATTTTAAAAATATTCTTCTTAATAACAAGGAGAGCTTAACATTTCATTTCGTATTTATTGAATATTAATAATATTTCTAAATACCAATTTTAAATGTTTGATGAATATGCTTGGAGTTTGTTTATATTAAAAGTTTATGCAGCTGTTTTGACATATATTTTATAAACTACCGTATATTCAAGTTTATAAACAAGATTATATATACAGTTGGAAAATATCGTCAAGTTCGTTTATCTAAGGTGAAGAAAAACATTTTCAATCATTTGTCAATTATGAGGATAAAACTGATGTGAACATTGTTATATCTATGGAAGTTTTATATCAAAGTTTAAATTTCGGGATTTACATATATGTGTTGAATCTGCTAATAATATTGTTTTTAATTTAGATGATAAAAAAAGTAATGTTAATTTTATTATCAATCACATCTTACTTCTTGTAATTCGGTTCAAATTTTTTGTAACATCATTAAAAATCAATTGTTTCGAATTTATAGATGATCAGATAAAAAGTTTCATCAATTACGTATCAGAAACCTTATTCAAACTAGTAAATCATACTTTAATTTATTATATTTGGTTAACAGTATAGTAAAAAGTTTTGTATAACACAGCGTTGTTAATGCACTTTATTATATCTAAATCAGAATAGAATTTTAATCATTTCCCATTGCTTCCCTATCACATATCTGATATTTATGGTTATATTTTCTATTAATACGCATTTCGTTATACTTGCATCATTTAACAAAGCATTTTGCCAGGAGGTAGTTGCAAGGAATCGGTTTAAGGCCATGTCGAATTTCTATGATCGATTTATATTAGATTGTCTATTCAATACATATTCTATAAATTCTTTAAAAAGTTTATAGGGTTAATATTGATAACACAGAGCTACACGATTTTTGCTGACTTGCAGTTGAGAGTTTATTTTAAGGTATTTTGATGTGCTGAAATAAAAAACCATATTGTTTTTCTGAAATAAAAAAATCACGTTTTTCTTTTAAAGTACTTTGAGTCTCCAAAAATGGGCAAAAAGTGGATACTTTGCGTGAATGGTTTAAGGTAAACAAATGGTATTCAGAATTGCATGATAAATAAGTTTATAAAATGTAACAATGACTAACAGACACATATAGTAATTACATTAATGTAGTACATTTCTTTTTCTAAATAACGGACAAGTTTTCGTTTCGCATGAGTGTCTGATATTGTGTCTGAGAAGTTTCACTATAACCTCCAGTGCGGAAACTACGCACGGTTTCATTTAAGAAATTTTCGCTTTTAAGATTTCTTTGCATGCACGATACTTTGCCAGTCCCTCTCAATACTCCAAAAATAATCTGCCACTGCATGAGTGTCCCACCTTCCTTGGTATCGCTCTTCCATTATTTTGATGTCTTGGTAGAACCTTTCACCATGTTCATCACTAACATCACCTAGATTCGTAGGAAATACATCAAGATGGTTGCGGAAAAAATGAAGTTTTATGCTCATGTTGCAGCCAAGACGGTGAAGATGTTTTAAATATGATTCGAGAAGATCTTTGTAATTTTCAGCTCTTTTGTTTCATAGGAAAATATTAACAATATCAACAAACTAACAATTCTCCTAACATAAGGATCATGCCGAGCATTATTAATATTTTCAGATTTTTATCAGCAAATCCTGCATGAATTGCGAGATCAAAAGTTTGATTTATATAACATTATAGCAATAATCACGGAATTCGATATTTCGAGAACTTGACGAGATACAAAAAAAACAATAAAAGAGAGTATCATATTAGAAATCAGAATACCAAAATTATTTAAAAACTACTGTCACATCCAAGTCAGCAGCGATTTTTTTTTCTTTTTGTCTGTGTGTGTTATCAATTTTTATCATTATTTGTACATCGAATTAAATTCTTCTATCGCCAATACCCTTGCTGCAATTAAAAAACGAGCAAATTTTACAGATTTTAGTGTTATGAAGACCGCAAACAAAAATTAAAAATACACTGATGTGTTTTATTTTAACACGTTCAGACTATATTTCGATAACATTAAATACACACTACATATCTGGAGCTGGAGCAACATATTTATATCCAATTTGTCTCAATATATAAAAATATATAGAAAAAGGGCAAAACTATTAGGGATACAAATTATTGTGTAAAATATGTTAATCAGTAAAATAAATAGGCTACTTAAATTTACACATTGAAAAAATCATTTGAAACTTCTTATAAATCGCTTAATATGTTCGCGAGATGTCGTGTATACAGGGAGACATCGCTGAAAAAACGGTTGATTCGTATTAAAATTTGTTCAAAATATAAAAATTCATCCAAATCGGAGAGTCGAACGTTTGTTACGCACACCTTTATACATATTCTATGAAATAGCGTAAGCATGATTTTGATTTGGGGCAGAAACACGATTATGAGGGAGTGGGGCTATCTTAGAAGATGTATACGTAAACGTCAATTTAAGTAAGGATTTCTTATGTTTTATGTACACATTTGACCAATAATCCGATACAAGGTTTTTAATACCTCATTGATGAGCCAGATGTCATCAAAATCCGAACATTTTTCAGGAAAAAGAAAGAGAAATTCACCTCTCTCTCCTTCTACAGCATTAGCAGCTTATCAGAATTGAAAAGTGCTCTCCTCCCCTCCTTCACGCTTACATCTTCAAATCGTATATATTGTAGCGGACATTATTTTTTGTATAAGATTATTTACAAAAATGTGATTTTTACACCTGCCTCCATTGCTAAAGAAAACATAGAACACTGTGTTTCAGAAACCTGTGTCTGACATCTTGAACCCCCCCCCCCCCCACCCAACCCCTTGAATTAGCATCTGTAATGTTTTGCATATTATTTTGCCAGAACATTTTACAAAAACTATATTTAGAATATTTTCTTTCGAGTGTTCAAAAGTCAGTTTCAATTGAATAGAATAAAAAGAAAAATTAGATTTTCGGTGAATACTTCTTGATGTAAAAACCTATTGATATAATAGTTTTAAAATTCTATTGAGATCAATTCAATAGAAATATTTTATTGAATCAACATCTGCCTAAAAATATTTTATTAGATATGCAATGCAATGTTAAAAAAACATAGTAAAAAAGAAGAATGGTCTGTAATAAACTGTATGCTTTTAAAGAGGGATGCATTTATTTTAAAACATATTTCTTAGGAAATGTATAATGAAACTTTTGCGGAATGCATTTATAATTTAATTGGTAACAAATAAGCCTATGTATTAATAAATATTGTAACGCCTAGAGCATATATTTTCTTTTTAACTGATCACAACTATAATGCAAGAATGTTGGTCTCTTATACCATATAAGCAAAACGTTTTTTCCAGTAGGCGATTTAGAAGATCAAATTTCAGGTTCCGATCAAATAGACAGCCCTCCCCCCCCCCCCCCCCAATTACCTCGTTTTCGAAATTTTATGTAAAATATCTACATTTTGAGAATTTATTATTATTTTTTTTAATTTGGGATGAAATAATTTTTAATCAAGTGGTGTTTCTATATTTAATTATGTCTTTGACACCGAAAACGAAATCAGTAGCATAGCAAAAATATAAAGATTCTTCAAGTAAAAAATAAATCCTACTTAAATTAATGGTAAATTGATGGAAGTATTTAATTGTACGAAGTCGTGCTAGGCCATAGATTAACTTAGAAAGAAACTTAAAAACATAAAAGATTAACTTAGTGCCTATGAAATTGTTGATCCGCCAGTGAATTTACTTTCTTCATATAATTTACTTGAAACAAACATTTTCTCACACTCAGCGTACTATATAATATTTTTTTTTAGTACAATATTGTTTTAGTTAAAAAACTTATATTTTAAAATTATTTTTGTTTAAATTATTAAATATTGTAACTAGTAAATTATTTTAAACTTATTTACGTTAAAAATGGTAATTTAAAAAAAGGGACCTTTCTGTAAATAAGGGTGACGCATAACACTCAGTTAATTAGAATGAACTGACACAAAATGAATATCACTTTATCAATAGTTACTAATAAATTTCAATGATCCATCACCATATCAAACGTTCCAAAGCTCGGTTGTCGCTATTACATCATCGCAGAGACCGTCATCCCAGTAATGCACCTGCGAAAATCCCCCTCCAGAAAGTTATCTATAACCTTCTCTGATAAGTGAACTCGTCCTCAGACTAGTCCTCCAACGTTGTGCATTACTGCGATCGATCACAGACTCATATAGTCACAGAATACTATATAATAGTCTGTGCATATAGTATTCCACTGACTAATATTATATTATATTAATATAGTATTCTGTGACTGCGATAACAGTCCAGTAGAAGCCACTTGCTGTTAGTACTTTATTGCAAAGAATATACATATTGCTTTATTGTTCGTAGTATAATCACGTGTTCTTTCAAGAAGAGTTGTTTATCCGTTCTTTTCACATTAGCGTCTTGAATTAGGATTATATGTTAACTTCTATTGGGTAAGTTGTTCTTTAAAATCTGTTGTTGGATATGTTGGCATTCTGTTTAATTTGAAACGAAAACAAGGTTGACTATACAAATGCCAGCCCTCACCAAGGAATCACATGGGAATGGAAATATTCTGCCATTCGTAGGCACTAAAATATTCTGAATTTAGACACATACATTTACTGTAAAGGCAATTATTGTTAGCGAGAAAGTTATCCTGCGTGATCTTCATTCAAGAAGTAAACAACTATAAAGAATAATACGTGTTTCCAAGATGTTCTTATTAGCAATATTTTTGTTGTTGAAAAAGCGATATTCTCATGGCCAGATTAACGCACGGGCCCCCACTGCCTTGGGGGCCACTGCCTTGGGCCCCAAATTTCAAGGGTCCCTAAATTTTGGTATGTGATAAGAAATATAAGCACAAACAATGTTTTAATTAATTTAAAACTGGAAATATTAATTGCAATTTTAAATTATAAATTATGTTAATATTTTTAAATATTATACATGAATGACTTTAAACTAAGATGTTTGGGAGTTTTCTGCATGTGAAAATAGGAGTGAGCCCACAAATTTATTTGATGCCTTACATCTCTTTAATATCCCGTAACGATATGGCGGCTCCTAATTAACACCAGGCCCTTGGCCCCACTTTGGTTAGATCAGATGCATGTGAAAAAAAAATTTCACATTTTCCTTTATTGGTTCTCACATTTTTAAGGGATACAAGCTACAACAAAAATTATGGCAGCTGCAGCATTAAGAAAATACTGTTATAGCTCGCATTAATTAGTTTGGTTTTATTAAATAAGCTCTGTTACGTATTTTTTGGAACCTCCCCCCTCCCCCCCCCCCACACAGCGATTTTAGATGTCTCAATATCTACAATATTAAAAACACTTCATATATATACAGGGGCGGCATTCCATTTGGGGGTGCGAGATTTGTATGTATGAAAATCCACAATATGGAATAAAAAACATTTTTGTTAACGGGGGGGGGGGGGGGGAGGGATCACAATTTTGAATTGATGTTGAGAAAAATAATGTAATTAACATAATTTTTGTACCATAAGTATGTTAACATAATTATTGTTAACATAATTTTCTAAATACAAATATCTATATTTATTTACTTTTTATCGAAGTTTTAAATACCGGTTCTTAGAATCTGGAATAGGAGAAAATTTTGTTACAATATGATCATAATCCAGTCGTATATCTTGTTCTATAGCTAAAGAAGCTAAATATGAAAGTCTTTCTTGTCCCATTGCACTGCGAAAATAATTTTTCAGCCTCCTAAGACACTAGAAAGACCTTTCACAACTGGCTGAACTGATTGGCACAGTCAAAAACAATTTAACTAATAATGTTTTGACAGGAAACACATTTTTTTTAAAGTCCGCTCTTTAAAATAATCCGGACGACCTTTGAAATTGAGATAGTCTATGTTTTCTTTTGTACCATTGAATAAAACAGTCGCATTTGACACAGCAATTCTTCTTTCTGAAAGTCATATTCTTAACATATGGTTGAAACATTTTCTTTTTCTTTTTCGACATCTGACCCGGATAATACTGAACTAAGGGCAAACAAAAGAGATATATTGTTCTCATTAAATCTTGTCTCAATTTCATTAGATACTGAATCTATAATTTCATATTGAATACTGATTCTGGGATATGATTTTACATCATTTTGAATTGATGTTGAGAAAAATAATGTAATTAACATAATTTTTGTACCATAAGTATGTTAACATAATTATTGTTAACATAATTTTCTAAATACAAATATCTATATTTATTTACTTTTTATCGAAGTTTTAAATACCGGTTCTTAGAATCTGGAATAGGAGAAAATTTTGTTACAATATGATCATAATCCAGTCGTATATCTTGTTCTATAGCTAAAGAAGCTAAATATGAAAGTCTTTCTTGTCCCATTGCACTGCGAAAATAATTTTTCAGCCTCCTAAGACACTAGAAAGACCTTTCACAACTGGCTGAACTGATTGGCACAGTCAAAAACAATTTAACTAATAATGTTTTGACAGGAAACACATTTTTTTTAAAGTCCGCTCTTTAAAATAATCCGGACGACCTTTGAAATTGAGATAGTCTATGTTTTCTTTTGTACCATTGAATAAAACAGTCGCATTTGACACAGCAATTCTTCTTTCTGAAAGTCATATTCTTAACATATGGTTGAAACATTTTCTTTTTCTTTTTCGACATCTGACCCGGATAATACTGAACTAAGGGCAAACAAAAGAGATATATTGTTCTCATTAAATCTTGTCTCAATTTCATTAGATACTGAATCTATAATTTCATATTGAATACTGATTCTGGGATATGATTTTACATCATTGGGATATTTTTCACTGCCTCAGAATTCGCTTGGAATTTTTTTGCGACTTTTCAGTTTTGGTCCAGAATAAAAAAAAAAATTCGCAGATTTATGTCACAAAACTCCACACTTGTAGAAAAATGTATCAGTACGAAATGAACTAACCGTTTCAATATTAGCTTTAGCCAAAGCTTGTACAGCCTGAAAATTAAGATCAGATGACTGAAGATGCTTTGAGAGAGTATTGCATTGATCAAAAACACTGTTCAATACAAACGAAATGAACAAAAATCCGAACGATGTCATGCATATTAAAAGAGCTTCGGCTCTTCCATCATTGAGAGAATCGTTTTCAGATAACTCTGTCAGTGTTAAAATCACCACTTCAAAATTAGCAAGTAGTGCTTTTATCGCTTTAACTCTGGAAGACCATCTCGTATAACTTAGTGATTGTAGAGTTGAAGAGCCCCCAGAAAAAGTATTTGTTGATGAGCGAATCTTTTCTAAATTAGCATGTATTTTATAGGATGTTTCTATGAAAGGATATAATGCGTTGAGCTGCTGAAATGCATTTCTAGCTGAAGGAAGGGATCAGCATGCGTTAACTACACATAAATTTAAGGGGACACTTTAAATTTTTTAGTGAAAAGGATAACATCACCCCAATCTTTTCAAGTTGAAAAGGATTCGTTCCAGCCGGAAGTGGGAACTTTGTGAAGGTTGGCGCTTTTGAAGCTCCATAGCGTGAGAAAACTGACCAGTGGATAGTCGATAAAAAAAAGAGAGAAGCCGATAGACGACGAGAAAAAATTTGGGAGCCCCCTCGCGCCTCCTATTTGCCACCCCTGTATATATATATCACACTTTTAACTTCACTACAATACATAGTTAGGATATTAGGGGAAGTCTTGCGATGGAGTCAAAAATTTGACAGTCAAATTTTGATAGATCTGCACGTTTTCACCATTCCTGTGAGCAAATCATCCATTTTTTTCTTCACTGTATCTGTTTGTTGCACGATATCACTGAAACAAATTGTTAATATTGAATAGAACTCGGCATGCTTATATTCATCTGTGTATGTCAAGAGCTTATTGAATTTTGGGGAGAATAGAAAAAAAAATCGTTAATGTTTCAACTACTTTTTTTTCTTCATAAATCTGAAAAATGTTTTAAACCAAAAATTATGGAATCAAAAATTTTATTAAAATATGTATGTAATACGTGATATTTTATTCTAATGAAAAAAATATATTTATAAGGTGCTATCAAACGTTTTCGTTATATTTCATGTTTTAGAACTACAGTGAAATAATTCACGAAAAAAATGTAATAAATCCATTTATATCATGAACGAAGGACTTTATTAATACACTTAAGCCGAAGTGAATGGGTATTGTTATTTATAAATTATTACGAGAAGGTCTAATAATATCAGAACTTTATTTTTACCAACATAGAGTACAATTCTCTTATACAAATGCAGCAAACCGAATAACATTTTTACAAGATCAATTTTACAAATATTTTCTTTCGAAAATATGTAAGAACGTATTGATTTCAAAATTTTATAAAGAACTTTGCTGCTCCAACGAACCCTGGATATTCGAATCGAACCCTGGAATCGAACCCTGGATATTCGAACTGGCCACCAGACGTTTCATCGTTGAGCTATTGAAACGAAATTTCACGCTCTTATCGTTTCTCTATGTAAAATCGTCGAACTCTGCATTCCCCTTTCTCTAATGTCATATGAGCGGGCAACTGACCATATGGCTGACCACCTCCTGTTATTTTTACCCCAGGATAGTGGCTATCTTCTCAATTTGAAATTAGCGCAGACTCCACTGAATCCGTACTAGGGTCACTTTCAAACCTCCGATATCTTTGCCCTAGCCTACAAACAAGGTTGATTTGTTTGGACGCCATTGTAAAGAAACTTGCTACCCCAACCGGGAATCGAACCTAGGATCTCATAACTAGAAAGTCGACGCTCTACCATTGAGCTATTAAGCCGAAATTTCAAGCTCTTATCGTTTCTCTATGTAAAATCGTCGAACTCTGCATTCTCCTTTCTCTAATGTCATATGAGCGGGCAACTGACCATATGGCTGACCACCTCCTGTTATTTTTACCCCAGGATAGTGGCTATCTTCTCAATTTGAAATTAGCGCAGACTCCACTGAATCCGTACTAGGGTCACTTTCAAACCTCCGATATCTTTGCCCTAGCCTACAAACAAGGTTGATTTGTTTGGACGCCATTGTAAAGAAACTTGCTACCCCAACCGGGAATCGAACCTAGGATCTCATAACTAGAAAGTCGACGCTCTACCATTGAGCTATTAAGCCGAAATTTCAAGCTCTTATCGTTTCTCTATGTAAAATCGTCGAACTCTGCATTCTCCTTTCTCTAATGTCATATGAGCGGGCAACTGACCATATGGCTGACCACCTCCTGTTATTTTTACCCCAGGATAGTGGTTATCTTCTCATTTTGAAATTGGCGCAGGCTCCACTGAATCCGTACTAGGGTCACTTTCAAACCTCCGATATCTTTGCCCTAGCCTACAAGGTTCATTTGTTTGAACGCCATTGTAAAGAAACTTGCTGCCCCAGCCGGGAATCGAACCTAGGATATCAGAATTGGCCAGTCGACGCTCTACCATTGAGCTATTGAGACGAAATTTCAAGCTCTTATCGTTTCTCTATGTAAAATCGTCGAACTCTGCATTCTCCTTTCTCTAATGTCATATGAGCGGGCAACTGACCATATGGCTGACCACCTCCTGTTATTTTTACCCCAGGATAGTGGTTATCGTCTCAATTTGAAATTGGCGCAGGCTCCACTGAATCCGTACTAGGGTCACTTTCAAACCTCCGATATCTTTGCCCTAGCCTACAAGGTTCATTTGTTTGGACGCCATTGTAAAGAAACTTGCTACAAATTTTGTGGGTAGCCTTGAAATTTCATCAGTTCTTTGGCCAATTTTTATGTATTCCAAGCGAGGAATCTGGCTGTGCAGAGTTTGGGCGGTCTTGATTTGACACCCTGTATATCAAATAAAATCTATTGCATGAATATTTTATTATTTAATTTTTATATGGTTTATACGCTTTACTTCATTTCAAAAATTAAAAAAATTGATTTGAATAAAAAAAATCTGATATCGTCAGCACATGACTTTTTCTGCTGAATCATATTCACGCGCGTTCTCTTTATTTCTTCAATAATTCATTAAATAGAGTTCAATTGCCCAAAATAACAGCCGTAATTATTTTACATTTCACTGAATAAGCACTTCAATTCATTCATTCAAAATTCAATTTTCGTTTTTATTTGGTAACTGGAATCATACTGAAAATCGTAAAACAAATTTTCGACGAATCTGCACTTTTTGAGTCTTTGGAATACAAAAATCTATTTTTAACCTGACGTCTGTGTGTATGTGTGTGTGTGGATAATATGTATCCGCTCTTAACTCAACTAATGGACCGAATTTCATAAAATTTAAGAAGTAAGTCATTTGATGAGTGTGATACTGGTGCTGATTATTTTTTGGTACGATTTGATAAAAAAGAACCCACTTGTTTTTGCGAAATGGCCTGCATAAATTATAATTGACCAAATTTCACGAAATTTGATAAATTCGTTACTGGTGGGGAACTGCTGCTGATTAGATTTTGGTACGGTTCGGAAAAGCACAACCTGCATTTTTCTTACGAAATGACATGTAAAAATCGTCAAAATCTAAAAAAAATAGACTACTTATGCTCAAATGTATCAACGACATACATGCTTGTTTTATATGTAATTCTTGACAAAGTATAAGACTTACTCCATTACTCGAAGATTAAGAGTTTTCGAGATATTTAAATTCTTTAGCATTTTTTTTAAATGTCCTACTATCAAATAAAAAAAAATTCAATTAAAAATGCAAATTAAGTGTTATTTTGTGAAAATAAATTCAACGAATGAATTCTTAAAAGAATTAGAAAGAAATGAATTTGAGTCTGCAGGGAAAGTTATGTGCTGCCGACATCAGATTTCCTGCAAAGGCAGGGAAGTAAAAATGGGATAAACTATAACATATCAAGAACAGCTTGTCCTACAGCAATGAGGTTGGTTTTATTCGTCGTCAAAAATTAAGTATAAAATAAGCATTTAATCAATGTATTTGAGTATACATTGTATTTAATACTTAGATTTAACGATTTTTGCGGGCCATTTCGCAAAAAAAGCATGTTCTTTTTTTTTCGAATCGAACCAAAATCTATTCAGCACCAGTTTAATGTACAAGTGATTTATCCACAGAATTTTCTATAATTTAGTAAATAATTTATTCAGCCAGAGTGGATAAAGAAAATTTTTGTACGTTATTTCACCAAAAAAGGCAGGTTTTTTTTTTATCCCGAATCGTACCAAAATCAAATCAGTACCAGGGTCACCTACGATGGATTTATCTACGGAATTTTATGAAATTCTCTCAATTAGTTTCTCAGTTATAGTGAATAATGCATCTGCACAGATAGACCGACACACACACAGGAGTCACACTAGGAATATTTTTTTATGTTCTAGAGGTCCAGAAACGTGTAGCTACCTCTAAAACTTGAGTTGTGTTTTTCGTCATGATATCAATACTCTCCCAATACATTACTATGTATTGCAGCGAAAGTAAAACTTATTCCTAATTTTTGTAAGACATGTTTCATACAGTATTTCTTAGAACTGAAACCCAGAGTATAATAATTTCTATCATACTCTTTTCCAATTTAAAAAATCGGAGGTGGGCAGCACATGAGTTTCCTTGCAGACTTATATCCACGTTCGCTTTATTTTACTTAAATTTAATTCACTTTAATTCAATTTTCTTTCTCATTTGGTAACTGGACTTATTATCAAAGGTGGCGTAGAGAAAATACAAAAAAACTAAAATATCTCGAGAACGGCTAGTCCTAGCATAATGGGGTTAGCCTTATTCCAATCTGCGTTAAATATTACGTATAAAACAATTATTTAATGGATGTATTTGAGCAAAAGTAGCTTTTTATTTTAGATTTTGACGATTTTTGAAAGCCATTTTGGAAAAAATGTGAGGTTATTACTTTCCTTATATACATAATGTATAAGGAAAGTATTGTGACGGGATCGAAAATTCGAATTCGAGTTTTCGAAGGGAGAGCACATTTCGAGCATCCCTGATCACGAATCAAACATTTTTGAAGTGATGTCTGTGTGTGTGTGCGTGTGTGAAAGTATGTGTGTGTGTGTGCGTGTGTGAAAGTATGTGTGTGTGTGTGCGTGTGTCTGTGTGTCAGTTAGCCTGTGGAGACGATAACTGACGAACGAATGGACCGATTCGAACCAAATTTGGTACAAAAATCACAATCCGTAAACACTGGAAGCCTATTGTTTTTATACGCAATCGAATGTTCAGAACCCCCCCCCTAAATTTTCGAATGAAATTTTGAAAAAATCGTCAAAAAATCAAAACCACTAATAAAGTTACGCAAATAGACATTTCTTATGTAATTTCTCATTAGAAAACGATTGACATAAATTTTAGAACGCAAACATGAACCGTTCTCGAGATATTGTACATTTTTCAAAATAATTATAAAAAAGTCATATAAAATAAAAAGAAAAATATTTCCTATTGAGAAACATGTTCACTTTTCATATGTAATAATTTTTTCAATGCGATAATTTGGGTGACATCATTCTCGTGGATCTAGCTCGTTCCATTCATGAAAAAAGATACTTTGAGTAATGCTTTTGTATTTGAACTCCAATAGTCATTTATCTGCTGTAAGAATAGCTTATTTCTTAGTGCATAACGTTTGGCGAGATTTTGGCGACGAATTTGGCGGAATGTCGCCAACTTGGCGACTTTTTGAAATGTTGCCAAATTAAATGTTGCCCACATCAGATTTTTTTTATTCGATTCGTACAAAAATCTAATCAGCACCAAGGCGTTCTACAAGCGATTTATTTACTGAATTTTGTGTGATTCAGAATTATTAGTTTTTCAGTCAGAATAGATAAAGTCTTTTGCGGACCATTTCGCAAAAAAAGGCGGGTTCTTTTATCCCAAAACTTACCCAGAACTAATCAGCACCAGACTCACCCACAAGTGACTTACCTACCAAATTTTACCTACAAACGGACAGACACACAGACACACGTCACGCTAAAAATGGTTTTTTCGTATTCTAGAGGTCTCGAAACGCGTACATCCGTCGAAAACTCGAGGATTTGCGATTTTCGGAATGATTACTATATTTTCCCTATACATTACTATGTACTGCAGGGAAAGTAATAATATTTTTAAATGTCTTAGAATTAAGAATCGTGTATTTAGATACCTAAATACACAATTTTTAGTTTTAAATATTAATTTTAAGGAAAACCTAAAGGTTTTTTTTAATCATCGTATAGAATTTGAATTAAAAGCGTACATTACATTCATGTATGCCTTCATGAAAGAAGATTAACAAAACTCAAAATTTTTGATCCTGGGGGATGGAGGAAATTTGAAAATTCGGCTACATATAATTGAAAATCAGACTTTCGTTCCGTCCAATCGTCGATACTATAATTAAGAGTAACGAATTTTTATAATCTTTTTAGTACTGTAAGTGTGCCAAGATTCGGCTTTCTAGGTCGCAGAAGATTTCTGGAGGGTCTTAAAATACTTTTAACTAAAAAGCATTTTCTCCACCCACATGGGTAAATCAAAAATGTTTTTTATATGCCAGTATCCTAGAATTTATTACAACTTGTTTTAAGCAGAATCATTCTGGATATCATGCAGACACAGTACCTATAATCGGGCAAACGACCCGAGGCTGCACAGGAAGCGTCCCCGGTCCATTCTTTTCGAACCGCCATGATTTACTCAAATTCATGCCTTCCACATCCGTATTCTCATTAGTCTCTATTTGTATTCATTCTCTTTGCTCGGTTTGATCTCATGCATAACATGCTTAAACATTTAACTTGTGCATCTACTCTTGACACACTCTCCCCCTTGTGGTTGCCCGTGCCTCTCATAGAGGGCGGCACCACCGCTCCTACAGCTCCCCTTCATTTTGAAGGTCTGGCCAATGGGCCTGTTGTGTTCTCATACTTCCATCTCCATTGCTCAAATGATGTCATGTATCACACAATGCTCTCAAACTGGAGGTAAAAGCCAATGAGGCTAGGAACTCCGATAATTTGCACATCTCTCGCTATAATCGGGCAAAATATGCTAACTATACTAGACTCCAGCGAGAAGGCATTTGGGTCACGTGATTTTGGACGAGTCCATTAGTTAAATTCAATGACAGGTAGAAACGTCTTAAGAAGAACGGGTTTCCAGAATTGGCGCCTTTTGTGCGAATTAATTTATAATTTGTGCAGTACGATAAAGAGCTTTATATGTATAAGTACATTCAGTGTAAGTGTTGGGATCATAGGCGCCGAGTTTTCAAAATCTCAGGGGGGCACAATCCGATAAATTATATAAAAGATTCACAAAGTCGATAAAGATATAACAACTTACAAGGCCGACTTGAAGAAAGCAAGCATATGTCAGTTAGGTGACTACAATTTGTTAGTGGTCATTTTAAGCCCCTTCTTCAGGCCAAAAGAACAGTATCTGCCCTTAACAATCGCCAAACAGAAACTGCCCAACGACCGGCAGTAGTGCGGTTGTTAAGTGCTCATACGGTTATTTTGTCCTGTAAAAGGGGGATTATAATGCCATCGAAGCAACTGTAGTCACCTAACTGACATATATATGCTTTCCTCAAGGAAGTTTTGTAAGTTATTGTCTTACAAGCAGCTGTTTTGGAGTGAGATAACCGAGTGGTTAAGTCACGGGATTGTACTCGGAGGACCCGAGTTCGGTTTTCGGCTTTGCCTAAACTGTTCCCGTGTACGAACACGTCGAATTTGTGGGTTTGAAAGTCCTTCCGAGCGATTAGATGGCATCGTCTCGGTGGTCTAAACAGATATCTTACACCTTCGGGTAGGTCGGACGAGCTGGGTCGAAAGAATGATATCAGCAGTTTTATTTATTGTACGATAAATATTTTTAATCTTTCTAGGCCTATTTATATTTGTAAGCTATGAGTTGATTAGGAAAATCCATATAGTTACTAACTATGCATCAATATTAAAATATATAATAATTACAATGGATTTTGCTATATAAGAATTAACTAGTAGCAAAGCTGTTAATTAATAAATAAAATTTGAAAGTTAATACACGTTAACGCTTAATATCAGCTCTTAACTACCTATCAGGTGATTTTGACACAAATTAAAACAATGAACCCAGCAATAATACAAAAGTATCTAAATACTATTATCTATATTTAAATATTTTTAAATTAAACATGTAAATAAATTGATCATCACTATAACCACACATTCAGCTAAATTAAAAAATCTTTAAAACAAAGCAATTTATAAAAAAATCTCATAAATAGTATTTTTATGCAAAATTTGGATGACATGTTGGTTGACATTTCTTATCACAACTAAAACTATATAATATTTTTATCAGAAGGATGGGCTGAGTACACCTAGTGTGTGTGTGTGGGGGGGGGGGGAGCTTAGCTCCCTCTGGTCCTTGCCTGACTACGGTGCTGCATCAAACGTCCGGTGCTCACCAGGAATTTACCCGCGTAGTTTGCAGCTTCAAACGGAATGGATGCCACCTGTAAAGACAGCACTGATATATAGAATCCAAGAGTAATTACAGATAAGATCTCTTTAGGTAGACAAAATAAGTCATCTCTACTTCGTGGTAATCATTTATAGTTATTACTGGAGGGAAACAGCTATTTTTTGGAAATGCCAATAACATGGCTGTAAATATTCAATTTCTCTTTGAATTAGGTGGTCAGTCGAAAAAGTTCTGGTAACCAGGTGTTTTTGTCATTAGCGTAAACATGTTTCCTGGGAGTAAAGATCAGCTTGGTTTGTGTGCGAGATAGTTAAGGCAGCTATGGTAAGGAAAATGTGAACAAGACTGAGATGTGACATTTACGTTGATATGATTTTCGTTCAAATATTTTTATGTTTTAAAAACTTCATTTTTTGGTATTTAGTAAAATATGAAGTTAGAAAAAAATCTTGAAATTTCCCAGAGGGGGCTTTGCCCCCTCTGGAAATGTTCAGCGGGGGCTCGTGCCCCTCTGCCCCCCCGTAGTCGGCGCCTATGGTTGGGATATGGTGGAATTGTTTTCTTCACAATGATTAAAACTATTTATTACAATAATGGTTGTGAATGTTTTATTAAAATTGAAGAGTTCCTGTTGTAATACTTTTCTTCTAACTTAAACTCTTTTATTTAGTGAGGAATGCACAACGTGACATAAGCACATCTCTATATTTTTATCATTATATATTTTACTCTTTATATAACGCGTTTAACTTCTATCAAACACAGAGAAAATTTTTCAATCCAAATACTTTTGTTGCCGTTGAAAATCATTTCAGTAATATCTATGCATCACGTTTTATACAGTTACATATTTCAAAATTAATATTTGTTCATTTTGAAATAAATTTTTGTAAATTAATTAATTTTAAATATGTTATCTAAACATTATCCTTGTTTGTGTGCCACTATTTGGACAGTTCAGCATTAGAGCTTAGCTCTGCATGGCCATGTCATCTAAGGAATCTATCCCCCCCCCCCCCACGAGATACAAAATTTGGGAAATTATAAAAATATTTAAAACATTTTAAAATTACATAAAATATTTATATTTTATATATATTTATTTATTTTATATTATTTTATATATAAAATATTTAATAAATTGTATCATTGTCGCCATTCTCGAAATCTGATTCTGCACTTTCAGTTGACTCTGAGTCATGTTCTGAAGAGGAGTCGGCGCCTACCACAAAACTTATTTCCTTTATGGTTTCTTCCACTAAATTGTCAATTTCCCAGTTTGTGTCGTCATCCACACTCGAAACTGCATTTCGATATTTTTCGGGTCTCTTTCTTTTACGTGACGATTTACTTGATTCTTTCTTGATGCGTGCAATTGTTCTCATTGACACACCAGTTGCAGTGGCTGTTTGTTCTCTTCTGGGCCTGTTGGATGGGGATGCATAACTTTCCTGAAGTTGCTTCGGCCTCAAAAAAATTGAGAACTTTGTGAACCACATTTCGTTCCTTGGAATGAATTACTTTTCCTTTTACAGACATTTTGTCGACAGAAGCAGGGTTCACAAATATCAGATTCTAATTAACTAAATAAACTGATGTTAGAAGTTGGAACAGAGGTTAGACAGACTTTTATTCACCAGCGCAATGCTAGTCCAACGCAACGATTCTAAATGCATTCCAACAATTCTAAATTCCAAATTCTTGGCGAAATACGCGGTCGCCAAACAGGTTTCTTGTTTCCGCAGGCCTTTTTCCTGTAATGCACAAATCGTCTGTTTGCCAGCCTTCTTCCCTTAAGCGAAGTGGACTCATCCAAGGTCATCTGCCAACTCACGGGAACCGGCCTATACCATTGTCCGAATACTTTGCAGTGCAGTGCAATTGCACTGCACTGATGTAGCACAAATAATTTCAAACAGGATAATTATTTGAGCATCGCACTGATTAAGGCTCATCTATATAGTAGCAGAGGAGCTCTAGCTCTGATAAGCACGTCACCAACAGGTTTGGGATTAACACTAGTCCGGACATGTGCTGGATACAGGTTTTCTCTCAGTTGTTCTGAGATTTGCTTTTCTTGATATCTGTCCTACCAGTCCATTTTTAAATTGTCTCTTGTCTAGCAGTGTTCAGTCGTCCTGATAAGCACATTCTGGACATCTAGAAGACTTTCACAACGAAAACCATCTGGATTATAGGAGGTAATATAGTTTTCTATGTTTAATATTTGTTTTAAGTGTGTTAGCTTGTGGGCAAAGATCTTCTTCAGACGCAATTATAATGCTGAAGCTTTTTGTTTAAATACATTCCTTTTTTTTCCCCAAAGAGTTTCAATAATGATGTTCCAGACGAGTCTAGAAGTACATATTATTTATAATACATGTTAATTTTATTGAAAGCTTTATTAGCACTTTAATGACTAAAGCCGCTTATATCAGGCATCCATTAAAATCGCCACATTTGCTGGCGACATTTGCAATAACGATCACGATTTGGATCCCACGCATTTAACTAGAGCTCAAGATAAAGCTCTTGATACGAGTAAAGTGTATTTATTTTCTACCTTTTGTGCAGTGTCATTTATAAAGAAATTAATGTGTGTGTGCATTAAAGGCACGACGGTTATTCATTGATGGCTTGCAGATAGCTAGTTCCGCCGTCGCGAATAGGTTAAAAATTCCAGCATCAAAATGTGATTTAACTGATATTGCAATTTCGTACTTATTTCCTAATTTGTAAAAAATAATGAAATTTATAAAAATGTTTATAACTGAAATGTATTAGCAATAATCTGTTTCGGGTAACACATGGCTTACTCTACGTAAAGCAGACATCATTTTTCACGGCTCAGTGTTTTGGGGATTGAATTTACGTCATGCAAATTGAAATTGGTGCTTTATTTATGGCTACTTAATAGTGGAAGCAGAATGATTTATTCACACTAGCGTGCCTTGAACTTCACTTCAACCTCACTTGAATTTCACTTCTGGCTACTGGCCGGATTTAAGAAAAAATAATAAATAATATCTATACTTGAAGCCAAGGGCGTCATTTCAACGTATTCTAAGGGGGGGGGGGGGGGGCAAAATCCAATCATAAGTTTTTACAGTGACTTGTAGATGTGAGCATTTTTATGACTCGAAAGACTAGTAACGGCATTGAACTGCTAAATTATTTAAATAATATAATGAATATTTTTTTCACATTGACTCATCAGTTTTATCTATAGTGTTAAATTTTGTATTATGTGTTCCTAAAAGCCTATGTTAAATTAAAAGTAAATAAGTAAATATACCATTTCTTTTCTAAAAATTCATTCAAGTTTATATAAAAAGTACTTCGATTAAAAAACATAAATAATAAATTTTAGATTTATGTTTGTTTTTAAAACTACTTATGAATTCAAGATTTAGTGCAAAGGATAAAATGAATCGCTTCTCTAAAAGGGGCAATGTCGGTATGTCAGAGCACAAAATGCAACCCTGGAAACTCTTGTATACTAATTCGGCCTTGCTGAAACCAAATCAGAAATAAAATTTGATGTGGGCAGCACATGACTTTCCTTATATAATACAATGAATTTATTACCTTCACAGTAAAAAAAAGATTATTTTTATAGTTGTTATTTATATTCCTTCCAAGATATTGAATTTTCGTCAATGAGTTGCCATTTTCAATGTCGTCATCATCAATGAGTCGTCATTGATTTAGCGTCATTTTTATCCATTTGGCGAGTTTTTCGTTAATTTAGCAGCATTTAAAAAAGTCGTCAAGTTGGCGGAATTCCACCAAATTCGTCGCCAAAGCCTCGCCAAGCGTTATGGACGAAGAAATAAGTTATTCTTGTAGCAGATAAATGACTATTGGCGTTCAAATACAAAAGTATTACTCAAAGTATCTTTTTCATGAATGGGACGAGCTAGATCCACAAGAATGAAGTCACCCAATTTATCGCTTGATATTATATATGAAAAGTGAACATGCTTCTCAATAGAAAATATTTTTGTTTTATTTTATATGATTTTTGATAACTTTTTTTAAAATGTGCAATATCTCGAGAACGGTTCATTTTAGCGTCCTAAAATTTATATCAATGGTTTTCTTTGGATAAATTACATAAGAAATGATTATTTGCGTAACTTTATTAGCGGTTTTGGTTTTTTGACGATTTCTTCAAAATTTCACTCGAAAATTTAGGGGGGTTCTGAAAATTCGATTACGTATAAAAACAATAGGCTTCCAGTGTTTACGGATTATGATTTTTGGATAAAATTTCGTTCGAATCGCACCATTCGTTCGTTAGTTATCGTCTCCAAAGTCTCACTGACACACATAGTATCGGTACCCTTGATACCGAAGAACAACAATCCATTGATCTGGTGGCGAGAAAATCCGCATTCCAGTCCCATACTTGCAAAGATAGCAAGAAAGCACTTGTCTGCACCAGCTGGCAGTGTTGATAGTGACAGTTTATTTTCAGAAGCAGAGAATGTTCTTGAACGAAAACGTAATAGGCGCAACCTGAATATGCAGAACGCCTAATGTTCCTGCACCATAACTTACCTCTATTAAACTTTGATTTCAAAGAATAATTAGTTTATGTTTTTAAACAATATTTCATATGGTGTAAAACTTAAGAAATTAAAATACTGCAAGTGTTTTTTTTATATATATATTAATCACCTTCACTTTTTTGAAATGATATTTGATTCTTTTTTTAGATGCATATTTCATAGAAACTTAACCGTTACATTTTTTAACACGTAATATTATGAGTTTTTTTTTTCTGGTTACTGTTTCTGGTAACTATTCTGGTTATTTAAACGAGTTAGTAAGGTTAAGGTGTGATAAGATTTAAGGAAAATTGAAAAAACAACAAAATAATGCGATAATATTGGTATGTAACAATTTGAATTAAGTTTGTACTATGATACTATAACTTTCATTCATTGTATAAAAAATGTGGTTTACCAATTGTCGAATATTTTAAATTATTTTACTATTCGGTTCGACCAAATAATAAAGTATTCGGCCGAACCGAATATTCGGTTTGACTGCCGAATAGGCAGTATAGCGATTATTCTGTACAACCTTAAAGATTAGTCGGGTAAGTTCCCCCTCTACCCCCCCCCCCCCTCTGTTTAGACGTCAACATTTGAGAGTTGTCAACATTTACTCAAATATAGTTATTTTTGTAATTGAGTTTACTTATTAAAATATTTTCATAGACAAATATGCTAGTCACGGTTTCACTTGACTAGAGACATAGATTTTTGATCCCTGCTCTAATGCCTGGGTTCAACAGAGTAATATTTAAATAATACTAGTAATTCGTTACAAGGCCAGGTCCTTATATGGTACAATCAAGTAGATCAGTGTTTGATCACAGGCATTAACACTATGTTATTTTATGGCTGCTTTAATTTCAGGGATGTTAAGGTTGATATAATATAATATCCAAATTACGAATATAGGTATGATACCATATATTTCTATTGTAAAGTAATATATATTATTTTGCTTATGTACTAATGTTAAGGATTTTTTGTATAACGGAAATGGTTAATTTTTCCTTATTTCTTTTTCAGGTCGCCACAACCGAGAAAAGCTTGATAAATTTCTGCAAAATATTCGAATATTTAAGGTTCTACTAGAAGGTGGATGAACCGAGAAGGAGTATGAATAGGTTAAATCTTTCTGATAAACTGATAGGAGATTCCGTTAAGGCCCCGCCTTTACTCGAAGAGCAGGCCATTACGAAATTAGCCATTCAGTTATGTCAAAATGTTGAACTTAAGAATGACATAATATTTGAATCAGAACCGCTACGAAATAATAAATATACTACTTCTTACATGAAATGGAACGCTTTGGTTGATAAACGATCAACTGACATTTGCATGAGATTGCCTCTTCCCCCTGATTTCAAAAATTTGTTGATTGTTCGCATTCGAATAATAGCTCTACAGTTGTTCAATTGGAACAGACAACAAGCCATGTTTAACCTTTCTCCTGGTTTTGCTGACAGTCTGCTGACTCCTTCGGATTGGACTATAGAAATAAGATTAGACGAAAAGAAAATTGCTCAACGTTTAGTCCAAGACAGAAGAATACCAGTTTGCGAACGTTATAAAATTGCGTGCTTTTATTGTATTGAATCATATATTCATTTATTATGGAATCAAGTTTCCAATCAAGATCTTTTTTGTCGTGAGGGGTGTGAGTTAGTTCGAATATGGTCTTACCAATTATCTGGGAGAGCACATGAATTGCATATTATGATTCTTGCTTGGGAGTTTATGAATCCGGCGGCGAATTTAGAGGAATTGGTTACCGACGAAGATATACTTTTGGTTTTTTCTTTTTTGCGTGGAATAACTGAAGGCTCAAGGCCAACTGTGCTTCACTTTTGGGATAAGATGCGTGCGGATTTAAGGCAGTTTGCCAGTATGGAAGCAGCTGTACAAGCAGTGGTTAGACTCCAAAATTTAAAAGAACGGAGAGACATTACAGGGGAATTTACAATGTACTTTGACTCATTCTTATCACCGATTTTTCTTACCGATATTTTGTGTTTTATGTTAACACAAATGTCTAAGGAGCAAAGCTTTGTATTATACCGAAGAGCTAAGGAAGATTTTGATATTAATGTTCTTGAATTCTTTCTACAGTGGCCTTGCCTGGATCTTTTGATTCCATTTATTAAAGAATTGTGGAACATTCTTCCTATGGAGGAATATGGATATCTTTTATTAACCATAGCAAATCATTACTCAGATGAAATTGATTATAATTATAGAAGAAATGAATATGTGGATTCTGAATATGGAGTTTTGATGATAGAACTATTGAAGGAAACACCAAATGATTTCAAACGTTATGTATTTAGCGATAGTTATCGGAGAGATGAAAATCCCATTAAAGCAGGAGAACTATTTTTCTTTGTAATCAATAAGAAACCACTTAAGTTTAGAAATATACGATTACTTCAAAACATTTGGCAATATGTTACTCTTGAAGAAAAACGAGTATTTTTTAGATCAGAGTATGGAGAATCATTTTGTTGCCATTTTGCTCTAGAAGGAAACTGGGATATTCTTAACTCGGTGTTAAGAGAATGTTTGCCTGAAGAGGATATAGCAGAGTTCAAAAAGAAAATTTTGATATCAAAATCAGGAAAAGAAACCTGTTTTCAGATGCTAACGCAGGTTAACGAAGATAGCTTGATATCATGGTTAAATTGGGGATTTCCTTCAGAGCGGGAAATTTTTCAATATATATTAAAAATATTTTTTAACGATCAGAGAATTGATTTTAAAGAGGTTTCGGATTTTGAATGGACCATCGAAATAGATTGCTTGGAAAATTTTATAAAGATTTGTACCCCATCAGTTTACGCTAGAAACAAATTTAAATCGCGATTCGTCCGAATGTATTCGAAGAACATGTGTATTAATCTTGTAAAACACTCAAAATGGAAGGAAGTTGACCAATATCTCTCGTGGGGCTTCCCTTCAGAAAATACTAGGACACAATTTAAAGAATGGTTTGTCAGAGAAAACGCCGGGTATGTTTGTGAATATCACCTTGCACGCTTAAATTTGCAGGATGTCGAGCAATTTCTCACTTGGTGTTTTTCAACGAAAGAAGCTATGGAGCAATTTAGACAAGAATTTTTTATCTCTTCAGGATTGAAGCTTCCGTGGGTTCTCCTGTCACGTAATTCACAGGACCTTGACAGTCTTGTGAAGTGGTTCGGTCTGACTCCAGAGGCTACCGTAAAGTTTAAGAGACAAGTTTTGTTCTGTTCTAACTCTTTGAGTGCCATATTTGACCCTCTGACTGTCCTTGAATATCACCCATTAATAAATCATTTTTTAGCAGAAATGCTTCAAAGAGTTTCGAACTTTTTAACGTGGGGCTTAACAGATGAAAAATACGAAATGGATTTTATAGACATAACCAATAAGCATATAGAGGGTTTACATTTCGATGATCTTGTTCGATGGGAGTTAAACAGAAAGTGGCATATGTTGATAAATAAGATACTTTCCAATTTACCAGTTGATCGGACGAGATAAGATCTCGTTAAATGGATCTTTGTAGGCATCGCCGTTGGATGTGTCTTTGCTGTAACGAATCATCGGATTTGCAATGTTGCTAAACCTGCGCCGAAAGAAGGCAGTCTTCTAACGTCAATTTGCGATAAAGTTGTAAACTCCTTCTGAGTGTGAAATAGCTAAAAAAGTTTTTAAAATATCAAAAAGCGTTCTAAATTGACTTTAATTCTCTTTCTCTGGAATACCCTTTAATGCCCACGTGTTCTTCCTTGAATAAGGCCTTTAACAGTGTGCGGCTTATCGGGAGCCGCTTTCTTCCCATGCTGAGGCTCAGACGAATTTTAGAGAATGGTAAAATTAAAGTGCTTAAAATCTCGATTTTCCTCAATATGCGCAAAAATGGTGATTTCTGTTTAATTTTAATTATTTTAATAAAACATCTACAAAACCGAGATTCTTGAGAAACATCGCAAAAATTTATGATTTAATTTAAAAGTGCAACGTTGAGATTTTTTTTTTTAAATATTGCTGAAAATCTCGATCGGTAAGACAGTTCATTTAATGTTTTTTAATGAAATTTCGAAAATTCTAAACAAAATTGCAATTTTTATCACTTTTACAAAAAATTGCGTTTTTTTAACACTAGTTCTGAAAAATCGCTAATTTTAATGCTTTAAAAAAAAAAAAAAAAAAAAGAAAAGAAACCCCGAAATTGCATTTAAAGTACAGCATAAATATATTATTCGGTTTCTGAATTTTTATCTGGCTATTTTGCATCATGCCAAATTGATGTTTTATTAAAACATTTATCAATTAATATATAAAATAACCATCTTTTTGATAGCTAATTTTAGTATCAGTGTCTTTGTTTCCGGCATCTGCGTATGTGGCAATATGTTTAAAGTTCCTCTTTTATACTTCTTCCCCCTCAGGACGGATTTCTTTGAGCTGATTTAAAATTTTATGTAGAAGAAATTGTTAATATTTAATTGTATTAAATTTTCAAAGTACTGATTTTTATTCTGCAAATTGCTACATCAAGTTTTTATTTCCGGATAGTAACATACAATAGCCAAATTTTCTTGCTCCAAACTGAAGCAACTTTAAAATTTTTTTTCTCCAAGTTGTTTAACATTAAAAATTTTATTGATCCTTATTCCAATTTTAATGCTACAAAATGCACGGAATTAAGATTTTTCTGTTCAAAATTCACAGTGTGCTTGAGGCATCACGGGATTTGTTAACATATGTCGATTAGTACTTTGAATCAAAGTGTATTTTGTTTTCGTTTTCATTATGGCGACGCTCCTGACTGACATCCTACAAATTATTTTTATCATTATGAAATTTTGATGTAAGAGATTGTTAAACCCAAGACCCAGAATCTAGCTTTCCTTTCACTGGGTAATAATTGAAATATTTATCTATTTTAATTAAATGTATATTTTGCAATTTATTACAATTTTTCATAATAAAATCAACAAAACAAGCAACGAGTGTGAATTAATTTTTATGCAATGTTCCACATAAATGGTTTAGGTACCTAAACATAGAAAACATAATAACATTTAATGAGAGATTGAATGATTATGAATTATTTAATACATATTTTTGAATAAGTAATGGAAATGACAATCATTTGCACAAATATCAACATTTTTGCAAAAAGTATCACACCTGTAACTGTATGATGTTTTTCCAACATTTCGTTCGATAACTGAGGAGAAATAGGTCTTTGTCCTTAGGCTCATAGACACAATATATATATATATATATATATATTTATATATATTCTTTGGTATTTCTCGGGTATATATATTGCAAGTAATCATCAAAATCTTCAATTATATATATATATATATATATACATATCACGTATCCTTGTTTTTCTGTGCCTATGTTTCATTATTTCAACAGAGTAGTGTGAAATATTTTCAAAGTCACTATTTTCTTATTCAACAAGTTGGAATTCCACTTTTCGCTTTTCTTGCAATTCTCATTGGGCATTCTGCTAAATGAAAAGTTTTTGCATTTGTAAATTGCCTTTTTACTGAAAATTTCTATTACGAATCACTTAGTTTTATGTCTTCTAACATGTTTCTTATTGTTAATAAAGTTGGAATGAAAAAAGTAGGACAGAAAATTAAAGCTATATATGTGAAAATTAACAAAATTGTTTTGAATTTGATAGAAGATGAGTCGTAAGTATTCATTAATATATCAAGTAATTAATATTATTACAATATATGTATTATTATAAAATTACAATTATACTACCAAATACTTACACCTCACGCGACAAAATACTCAAGATTAATAGAATATTAAGTTATACTTAAGATAATCTACGGTCGTTGCTAAATATTTACATTTCCTGTTCAACTTACATAACAATACGAAACATATTAGAAGACATAGAAGAAAGTGATATTTATTACAAAATTTAAAAAACAGAGAAATTACATGTATAAGCCCCTTCACCTGGCCGAACGACAAGTGATAATTGGCAAGTAAATGCAAATAAATAGAATGACACCTTATAGAAAGTTGTGATTTGGAAAGTATTTGACATCACCCTGATGAAATATGCTATAGTTTGAAATAACAATGTGGAAATCCCAAGAGCATTTCTGTGACCATAGAAGTTCTCAAGGGTCAACCCTGACGCAGAAATTCTAATTGAAGCTGCATTTCTGTCTGCATGCTGTAAAAATTATTACAGATATTATGCGGTTGGCCCGACTTAGAATAGCAATTATATAATTTGAATTAAAAATTGAATTTAATACATAATTTGTATAATGTTTAATTCAATATAATAAATCATAAATAAAATAGAATAAAAGTATAAACAAGAGTTGAACGCAGAAGTATAAAATCGGTAAAATGAAAAAGAAATTTCGGTTTCGCGATTTCACACAAGTGTATTAAAAACTCCCATCACACCAGAGACGCTATGATATGACAAAAGAACTGGTGATAGGCAAAAAAGTTGTCATTGAGTTTTATTAATTTAATTAAGGATTTTTGCAAAAATCATATAGAGATATGGTAGAACTTGTAATATAATGATCGAAAGGTCAAGAAAAATGTGTATCTCTAAATACGAATTCAAAAATTTCAAAACATTTTTAATTTGTAGAGATTAAAGTAATAATGATAGAGATGGGAAGTGTTCAGGAACTTGCTACTGGTAGAATTTTTTTCCCCTTATATTGAAGTTTATTAGACTCAGCTAGTTATGAGTTTTTTAAACTTGGTTTTCTATTAAATGTAGTTTTTATAAGGTAAATAATTAGATGTAATTGATGCTTATTCCTTAAAGTTGTTTTAATTATATTTTAAAAATATTCTCCTTAATAACAAGGAGAGCTTAACATTTCATTTCTTATTTATTGAATATTAATAATATTTCTAAATACCAATTTTAAAAGTTTGCTGAATATGCTTGGAGTTTGTTTATATTAAAAGTGTATGAAGCTGTTTTGTCATATATTTTATAAACTGCCGTATATTCAGATTTATAAACAAGATTATATATACAGTGAGAAAATATAATCAAGTTAGTTTATCTAAGGTGAAGAAAAACATTTTTAATTATTTTTCAATTATGAGGATAAAACTGATGTGAACATTGGTATATCTATGGAAGTTTTATATCAAAGTTTAAATTTCGGGATTTACATATATGTGTTTAATCTGATAATCTGATGTGTTTAATCTAATAATATTGTTTATAATTTATATGATAAAAAATGTAATGTTAATTTTATTATCAATAAATTATTACCTCTTACTTCTTGCAATTCGATTCAAATTTTTCGTAACATCATTAAAAATCAATTGTTTCGAATTTATTGATGATCAGATGAAAAGTTTCATCAATTACGTATAGGAAACCCTATTCAAACTAATAAATCATACTTTTATTCATTTTATTTGGTTAACAGTATAGTAAAATCTTTTGTATAACACAGCGTTGTTAATGCACTTTATTATATCTAAATCACTATACAATTTTAATCATTTCCCATTGTTTCCCTATCACATATCTGATACTTATGGTTATATTTTCTATTATTACGCATTTCGTTATACTTGCATCATCTAACAAAGCATTTTGCCAGGAGGTAGTTGGAAGGAATCGGTGGAAGCTCATGTCGAATTTCTATGATCGATTACTATTAGATTGTCTGTTCAATACATATTCTATAAATTCTTAAAAAAATGTATAGGGTTAATACTGATAACACAGAACTACACGATTTTTGTTGACTTGCAGTTGAGTGTTGATTTTAAGATGTTTTGATGTGCTGAAATAAAAAATCATAATTTTTCTGAAATAGGAAATCTAGTTTTTCCTTTAAAGTACTTTGAATGTCCAAAAATGGGCAAAAAGGGGGTACTTTGCATGAATGGTTTAAGAAATAAATGGTATTCAGAATTGTATGATAAATTAGTTTTAAAAACGTAACAGTGATTAACAGACAATATAGTAATTACAAAATTGTAGCAATATATTTTTTTCTAAATAACGGATACGTTTTCGTTCTCCGTGAGTGTCCGATATTGAGAAGTTTCACTATAAATTTCATTGCGGAAACTACGCACGGTATTTTGATGTGCTGAAATAAAAAACCATATTTTTTTTTTCTGAAATAAAAAAAATCACGTTTTTCTTAAGTACTTTGAATCTCCAAAAATGGACAAAAAGTGGATACTTTGCGTGAGTGGTTTAAGGTAAACAAATGGTATTCAGAATTGTATTATAATTAAGTTTTAAAAATGTAACAATGACTAACAGACACATATAGTAATTACATTAATGTAGTACATTTTTTTTTTCCAAATAACGGACACGTTTTCGTTCCGTTGAGTGTCTGATATTGAGAAGTTTCACTATAACCTTCAATGCGGAAACTATGCACGGTTTCATTTAAGAAATTTTCGCTTTTAAGATTTCTTTGCGTGCACTTTACTTCGGCAGTCCCTCTTAATTCTCCAAAAGTAACCTGCCACTGCAAGAGTGTCCCACCTTCCTTGGTATCGCTCTTCCATTATTTTGATTTCTTGGTAGAACCTTTCACCATGTTCATCACTAACATCACCTAGATTCCTAGGAAATACATCAAGATGGTTGCGGAGAAAATGAATTTTTATGCTCATGTTGCAGCCAAGGCGGTGAAAACGTTTTAACTGTTTCGAGAATATCTTTGTAATTTTCGGCTCTTTTGTTTCATAGGAAAATATTAACAATAACAACAAACTAACAATTCTTCTAACATAAGGATCATGCGGTGCATTATTAATATTTTCAGATTTTTTCAGCAAATCCTGCTTGAATTGCGGCATAAAGTATGATTTATATAACATTATAGCAATAATCACGGAATTCGGTATTTCTAGAACTTGACGAGATACAGGAACAAAAAATAGCATCATATTAGAAATCAGCATACCAAAATTAATTAAAAACTACTGTCACATCCAAGTCAGCAGAGAATATTTTTTTTTGTCTGCCTGTGTTATCATTTTTTATCATTATTTGTACATCGAATTAAATTCTTCTATCGCCAATACCCTTGTTGCAATTAAAACACGAGCAAATTTTACTGATTTTAGTGTTATGAAGACCGCAAACAAAAATTAAAAATACACTGATGTTTTTTATTTCAACACGTTCATTCTATATTTCAATAACATTAAATACACACTACATTTCTGGAGCTGGAGCAACATATTTATACCCTATTTTTCTCAATATATAAAAATAAATAGAAAAAGTGCAACATTATTAGGGATACAAATTATTGTGTAAAATATGTTGATCAGTAAAATAAATAGGCTACTTAAATTTACTCATTGAAAAAATCATTTGAAACTTCTTATAAATCGCTTAATATGTTCGCGAGATGTAGTGTATACAGGGACGTAAGTACCGGGGTGTGAGTGTGTGTTTGGGGGGGGGGGGGGGTGTCACCCCCCCTGACTCAAAAAAGTCGGAGAATTTGGCAATCACTCGGAAAAAAACACGGAATATGGGTGTGTTTTGTTCTCCATAAATTTCAATTTAAAAACTTATTTTTTACTTTAATTTTCTAAATGTTCACTACAAAATCACCGATTCTCTTTCGTGAAACAAAATCCTTGAAGTCCATGTTGAAGCAAAGCCATCTGATGAACGTGGGGCAACGGTTTCTTTGCGATGCCATAAATCTCATTTAAATACGTATGAGCCACCTGGATAAGGGCAATGTCAACGAGGGTGTTCCAGGAAGTCTCCCAAACTTTGTCGGCATTTTTCTTGAGGAAATTCGGAGAAGCAGATCTTGCAACCGGTGGGTGCAGATCATTTGTGGGGACCCATTTGTGGATGACACATATGTGGGGACCTTCGAGAAGCAATCACGTGATTTTGCACGTGAGCTCTTTGGTGGGAACAAAACCATGAAAGAGCAATTAGGTTCTGGTACGTGTTCTTCAGACTAAAGCTATTTTCTTCGCTATGCTGTCGGCAAAACAGCAGGAGAAAAATACTGAAACACATTGTCCAGGGATTTGGAAAGTAAACCCAGTATGTATTCCCTTAAAAGTGTCTATAATTGGGCAAGTAATTTATGACTTTCAGAAAGTGTGAATGTCTTTTCTGTAAAATGCTGAAAAGCATGGAATCTTCATTCAGTCCAGATTGCTTCAATTTTTCGCAGAGCTAGGTTGTGACTGAGTAAAGTAACGTAATATTTTTAAATTATATAAAGGCATGCATAAGAATCGTTTATATACGTTTCTCATAATTATTATTATTTATTTTTATTGCTTTTTTAAATTTTGTTATAAAATTGAGCTTTTAAAGGTATCATTTAACAATTCATACGTCATTTAAATCAATTTTCTGCGACAAAATAAAATCGCAAATTGTGAATGAAACACTAGACTATACAAAAAGATCAGCAGTGGTTCCAATACGGGTTAGAACGGACCGAAAATTTAGAGTTTTTCCTTGCCTTGCATGACAATGCCAGTACTTAAACCAGTCCCGAAGACCATTGAGTCTCGGCTTGATCCGGCCCGAAATAATTTATATTCATATGTGTTAAAAACGTGAATGTGTAGAAATCCCAGGCCGCCCGACTCACCCGAGGGTATGAGCAGCAAAGTGAGCGGCCGCCGCAAACATGAATGTGTTGAAGACACAGACCGTCCGACTCATCCGAAGACATAGCATCCACTTGGACGGCCGGGAACATGAATGTGTTGAAATTTTCTACGAAGAATTGAGATAAAAGTTTTTTTAAACATTTATCTATATATATAGCTGAAATAAAGACAATTATTTCATGTATTCAATTAAAACTCATTTGAAAAATTTTCAAAATTAAATATGTGTAGCCTGGCGAAATAAATATATTCGGCCCCAGAAAAATTTTCAAAATCAAATATGATTCGCCTTTTTTAAAAGTCAAGTTCGAGCCCGGCACGAAACAGCTTTCTAAATCTCCGGCACGGTCCGAGTCGAAATGATTTCGCTTGAATATCATTTTTCTATGTAGGTAGTTTATCTTTTTGACAATTTTAAAATAATTTTAAATAATTAAAAACAACTTTTTCAAAATGGTTCAAAATATTAAGACATCGAAATTAGAACCACCTTTAAATTTTTTTTAAATTATTAAAATATCGAAATTAGGACCACATCTACAAAATATTAAAATATCAAAATTGTTGCCACTTTTTTTCAAAAACTAAGAACCTATCCAAAATCCAATTGTACACTCCTATATGGTTTTCAAAGGACTACAAATAACCTAATATTATTTATAGCTACAACTTTTTGCTTTCGAGAAATAAGCATTTATAAACTTAGAGATCAATCATGCATAAAGCATTGATTATGAAACACTTTCCAACTTCAATGCAATTTTATATAAACATCTCTAAAATGCGAAACATCTCTAAAATGTCCCTGTGGATGCCTCCCCCCACTGGGTTCCGTTCTAAATTGAGTGGCTCTTCCCGGTCGTCTAAACTGTTACCTTACACCTTTTTGGTAGGTCGGACCGTCTGGGTCTCAACAACAACGCCTTTTCGTTGGGCTGCGTTCGCCAACAACGTCGGGCTGCGTCACCTTTAGAATTGAAGAAAAAGCAAGGAGGTAAAAATCGGGATTACGGTTGTAGTTGTCCGATTCAAATGATTTTTTTACAATGCTTTTAATGGCAAATAATTGTATTTTTAAAAATATCAAGCATATCTTTAAAATTCAAGGAATAAAAAATCTTCTCTATTTAAATCACTTTATGTGTTTCGTCTGCTGCACTTTCGTGAAATAAATGCCGAAAAGTAAAATTAGATAATTAAATACTATCTCCGAATATTTTCGTGCTATAGAAGAGATTTGTCAAGCGAATTCTTATAAAATATTTGCTCGTTTAAAAAAATCAAAATGATATCTGTAAAATTCTGGAACTTAGGATTTTTGATTTCATCACCGACATTGTGTCGCGCTAATTGTCGATAAACATCTGCCATTCTGCAAACAGTAGTCTTCTGGGATAAATGGATTTAGAAACAACGAAATTTCGACTTTAAATATTCATGACCTTTAAACTAATTACAATTAAAAAAAAAAATCCTGGCGAGGTGCATATTTGCATAAGCTGAGATGCCAACTCTATACAGATCTTCGAAGCTGTTGAAAGCTTGAATTTTCTGCTACGCGTTACACACACACAGAAACAGACATCCTTTAGAAAAATACTAAATATGTAATAATAATGCAACATTTACTCGACCGCACGATATTAAATTGTATATAAATTAGAATGTTACAGTAAAATGTTAACTACGTCAAAATGTTTTTATTAACCTTTTATTAATAGAGAAAAATATGTTAAATAGTTGAGCTTCCAATAAATCAAAATTTTCATTAATTATAATTTTACCGGTGTACATTTTGTAGACACATTTTATATATTATATTTTTATTAATAAATAATCATTTTTTTATAATTACTATTATATTATTTTTAAACTAAAATATTTCTTTCTCGTTCAAATAAAAATCCCCCAAAATATTATTTAAAATTAAACAGAGTTATTTCAAAATAATATACCAACATTAATAGTTGCGAAATATTATATTCAGATTTTTGTGGTCATCATTTGGTATTTATATAGTCACAACCTCTATACTAGATGTGCCCCTATAAGTAGGAAACATAAAAGTAATGAAATGATCCTACATATTCAATTTCGATGAAGAAGCCAGTAAAATTGATCAAAATAATGAATAATATAATTTTTTTTTTAAAGTCAGCTGTCCATAAAATATGGTGATGCTTTATATTACTTCATTCATTTCTTATTCTGTTTGCACCACTTAATATGCACTCGTTTCCAGTAATAATTTATTTATACTAAAAATTTTGGTGTTCAATTAAAAAAAAAATTGTTTTTATATTTTGTGGACTTCCCATCCCTGCAATTTGTTTATTTAATCTTACGTTCTTTCGAAATATTTATTTCTCGAAGACTTTGATCGAAGTTGAAATTTTTTTATAAACCAGCAAACTTCCGCGCACTTCGGGCGCTAAGCTCATCTAAGTACACCACGGCCATGCATGAGAAACAGAAACCGGTGGACATCAACTGCCACCGATCCTCCCACCCACTTCTAATATCCACAGTCACATACCAGTCATACACCCCCCTATTCAATATTATTATTTCTTATAGGATAATATCTCCCTATAAAGACATACATACTATACCGACTCCTAACATAACGCAATGAAGTTACATTCCCCTATAGCCTTAGCAAATCAACTTATCAAGTTTAATGCCTCAAACTTTTCATCTTAAGTTTTTAATTGGTCTAGCCATACCACAGAAGAATAGAGTCTAACTCTCTCTAACTTTATGGATCATATAATTCAGCTCCAACCAATCTATCTATAAACAAAGTTTGTATAATTGCATCGTTTACAAGGTGATTTTGAAGATAAAGCAGAAAATAAGTTTCTCTAAGTCCATGGCTTAGATATTCATATTCTGAATTTTTAAATAGGGATGACCTCACAAAATTAAATTTCCCAGTCAGCTGAATCATGGAGGTGGTCTCACCTCTAACTTCATGAGTTGAATGCAGTTTTCCTGTTATTTCTTCAAGCATTAAGTTCTCATAATCATGCAATTGCATCATGTTGTGGCAACATCTTCGACCTGAGATTATAAACACAAAAATAGCAAAAAAGGCCAAACTTTGAGAGGCTATCTTTCCAGATCCAAGGATAAATTTTAAAAACGACTTTCAGATTTAAATTCAGCATGGTAAAATCAGCAAACAGAAGTTTTTTAGCCTTCGAAATTGCATTTGGTGCTCTGACATGATGACACTGCGCTTTTAAAAGGGTGATTAAAAATTCGTTCAAATCAGTGATGAAAAAACATTGAAGCTATACACACAAAAAATTATATGCACCCATAAGAAATTGAGCCTACAACCACGAAGATCGGCATGTATGTGTCGTTTGAGAAAATATGCAAATGATTAGAATTTGGAATCAATAAAAGACGTTTTATTAAGAAATGGTGACAACAAGAAGCTGATATTTTATTAAGTGGTTATCGGCTATACAAGCCGATATTCGGTGCGGCATAGGGTCAGTTAGGTTGCTTATGTCCCTCTGCGGAAGATTCTGCCACAAATGTTGCAACTGATCAGCTAATTCAGTGGTATTCAGAGAAGGCTGCAATTGCTGTCACAGCATGTCCCATACGTTCTCTATTGGTGATAGGTCTGGAGATCTGGATAGCAATAGGAGGATATTAAATCCTTGAAGACATTGTTAAGAAAGTTGTGCAGTATATGTTCGAGCTTTGTCTTGTTTGTAAATGGAACCTGAGCGACTTGACAGTATAGGCAGAACTAAGGCTCCTCTATATACGAGCTGACTCATCAAGCATATTGAAGCCCACCGTAGCTGGAAGCGCAAACCATTAGCATTAGCTCTATTCATATTTCCAATTTAGGAAGTATTATTGAAATAATTATGGATGGTTGTTCTGCACCGAACTGCTCTCATCATTTTAGAAATGATTTTAGGCTATTTCGTTTTTCTAGAAACGAAGAAAGAAGAAAACAATGGCTAATAAATAATCGGCGAGATAATTGGATACCCGGTACTGGAGCATACTTATGCGAGGTAAGTTCTGCAATATTCTAATTAAAACTTCTTTCTTATATAAATTATTTATTTTAAACACTTTTTTTATAATTTCTGTAACTGTAATATGAATTATTAATAATTTTTAGTCGTTATATAGTTTTATCTTAGGACACTTGGTTTGTAATGTAAATATCACTTTGAATGTACTATACTGTCTTCCAAACCTAGAAGAAAATAGCTTCAAATTACATATATATATAACTTGTAGCTATATATATTAAAGATTTATTGCTGTTACACCAATATCTTTCAAGTTTTATACACTTAGTTGTATTTTTAGATCATAATGAATAACAGAATTGGCGAATCCTACTATCAACAAACTGTCGCCAAGTGGAAAACTTGCCATTTTATAGTAATTATGCAAACATAAGCCAAAATGGTAAATAAATCGAAATATGTTTATCATAATAGCTACTTAATTAACAACAATTGTTTGAAAATCTTTGATGAAAAAAAGCCGAGCTCAGTAGGGTTATTAATAGTATTTTCCTCTTTAAATACAAAGTAGTTAACAAACTTTCAAATATGTGAGGCAAACATTCATACATGCTATTAAAAAAACCTTTTATGATAAACGTATTTCGATTTATTTACCATTTTAGCTTATGTTTGCATAATTACTATAACATGGCAAATTTTCCACTTGGCGACAGTTTGTTGATAGTAGAATTCACCAATTCTGTGATTCATTATGATCTAAAAATACAACAAAGTGTATAAAACTTGAAAGATATTGGCGTAACAGGAATAAATCTTTAATATATATATGTATAATTTGAAGCTATTTACTTCTAGGTTTTGAAGACAGTATAATGCATTCAAGGTGATGTTTACATTACAAACCAAGTGTCCTAAGATAAGACTATAGCAACTAAAAATTATTAATAATCCATATTACAGTTACAGAAATTATAAAATAAGTGTTTAAAATAAATACTTTATATAAAACAAGAAGTTTCAATTAGAATATTGTAGAACTTGCCTCGCACAAGTATGCTCCAGTACCGGGTATCCAATTATCGAGCCGACTATTTATTAGCTATTGTTTTCTTCTTTTTTCGTTTCTATGAAAGCGAAATAGCCCAAAACCCTTTCTAGAATGACTGGAGCAGTTCGGTACAGAACAACCACCCATAATTATTTCAATAATATATAATAAAGTGAAAATGCGAATAGAGCTAATGCTAATGGATTGCTCTTCCAGCTATGGTGGGCTTCAATATGCTTGATAAGTCAGCCTGCACTAGAGGAGCTCTAGGCAGAACATTCGGCGGCAGAATATCGTCAACGTAGAAGCGAGTCTTCAGATTGGCTTGCAACAACTAGAGGAGATCTTTCCACTTTCGACCCAGACCGTATGACATACACCAAAATATAAGGTATCTGTTTGGATGGCCGGGATATTCCCATTTAATTTAGACTAGAATCCAGTGGGGGACACAACTACAGTTACCGTACCATCCTCTTACCACCAACTTCTTGTAACCCACATATTTAGGTCTTAGATAAAAGCCCGCTATACTACATAAAGAATTGTTTTTTCAAACGCGGATGATTTTCGCCAACTCCGAAAGGAACCGCGGCCTAACAATGTTAAAGTGTAATATGCACTCACTCCATTTGTATTCAATAGCTCACTGTTTTTCGAAGTTTTTTGGTCTCGGAACCCCTTTTGGAAATTTAACTTAATACCGGAACCCTAAAATTAGAAAAAGTCCAATGAGGTCCAAACTGTACATCAAAATTCTTTAATTTTCCGTAAATTTACACGAAACTATAACACACGTTGAAAAACGCTGTATAACTCAATGTTAGTTTCAAACCAAATTTATAAGCATGCGATCCACAAACCTGAAAAAAAAAATAAAGAAAATAAACGATCCTTTCTCTAGGAGAGTGCTCAGGCATGTGCAATCAACCGGGGAGAAACCGCAGTCCTATGCATCTCATTAAGTGAGATGCATTTGTTGCTTTGATGCGTTTTCTTAAAAAAAAAAATGTAGTAATTAAAAAAAAAATTGTAAGACTGCGAAGATAAACACAACTTTCTGTAGAATTCAAACTGTAGAATTAAGCTAATCTTCCTGTTTTGGATGCTGCAAAATAAGTATCATATAAAGTAAAAAATGCAATTTCGATGTATTTAAGAATATGTGTATAGCCACATGCAAGTAGGATTTCTGGTGGACCATTTCGAATTTTAAGTCCGTGTCTAGACGATTTTTTTAAAACAAATATCGAGGAAATGAAACAACGGCATCCCTTATGAGCACTACAAATCATATCACATTAATTTCCTTTGAACAATGTATGCTATTATGCACATCCCGTGTTTTACAAAGATAATTCTTGGCCTAGAAACGCGTGTTTTTCTCCTTTTTGGAGGAAATTATTTGGAAATGTGCAATGTGCATCCGAAAATTAGAAAAAAAAAATAAAGTTTTAATTATTTACAAAAACCTATTAAAAGACCCAAATTTAGCTAAAATAAAAAGATACATGTTCCGAAATTTACACAACCAATTCTTGGCATGAAACTCGAGGGTTTTTAAGTGCTAGGCAATCATTTGGGAATGTGTCAAGTGCATTCGAAAAAAAATCCCAAAACATACGAAATTTAATACTTTTTCAAACATATTTATCATTCTGCTAATCCTTGCCCTAGAAACTTGCCTTGCTTCAAATGATAGCTAAAAATTTGGACATTTGCATAACACACACGATAATTAAATAACAAATGTAAAATTATTTATAAAACAAAACCCTCAAAACCAAAAATTCGGTTTTGAGACTTTTTTCTTTTAATAAATTGTGGTATGATTTGGATATATACACAAAACATTCGAAAATTAAAGCAAATAATTGCCGTGTAGACTTTGAACTGGACAAAAGTCACTAGAACAGCAATGCACTTGTTCAAAACCAAAAATTAACTCACTTGTTTGTACAGTCGGAAATTTTCAATATTAGTCGGAAAAATTTCCTTCACCCCCCCCCCCCCCCCAGCCAAGATTGCCCACTTACGTCCCTGAAAGTAGCTGCTATTGCTAATTGACACAAGAGCAAGGTGTAGCATTTAGAATATGTACTTTTGATCATTTTTAATTTAAGTGTTTCGTACTTTTGTGTGTAATTAACCAGCATTGTTTCATAGTTGTAGAGTAGAATATGGAATCTATGGGAGAAAAACAAGAAAGGTCAATCATGTATAAAGCATTGATTATAAAACACTTTCCAACAGCAAAGCAATTTTATTTAAACATCTCTAAAATGCCATACATTCCTTGATAAAATTTTTAAAATTATCACAATATAACATTAATTTATTATATTTGAAAACTTAAAACTTCTTCGAAAAAAGGAACTTCATTCAAATCACGGCATTTAAATATAAATTGCCTGGTTTAAACATCTCTAAAATGCGATACATTCCTCGGTAATATTTCTAAATCATCATTTTACTACAATAATTTATTATATTTGAAAATTTCATCGAAAACAAATGAACTTTATTCAAATTACGACATCGAATCATGAATCGCCTGGCTCTCTGTATAAATGCAGCATTTCATTCATAAACTTTTTTTCATTTCTTTCATTCATCACAATAATACAATAATTTATTTTATTTAAAAACTTAAAACCATGGAGGTAAAAGTAATTTATATCTATGCTTAAAACTTCGTCGAAAAAATCGTCTGGTTCTGTGTGTAAAATCAATGAATGTTTCATTCATATCAGCTATATTCCAGGCTCCATGAGCTAAATAATTTTGCGTTAAAGAAATGCAGCAATTCTTATACAACTTAATCTACATAATTTGGTGTTTACATTCTCCATAAGTAAAAATTAGGCTTCGTTGTTGAGGCTGCATCCATTAAAATAGGCTTCGTTGTAGAAATAATCAAATTTGGATGATCATTCAAACTCAAATATATTTTAATTGCGTTGTTTCAGGATGTAGATGCACAGAATTTAAGCAAAAATTAAGTGGTTTTATGACGGATACAACACTAAATATGAATTAAAAAGCTTTAAAAATCACGATTTTAACACAAGATGTTTGCTATATTTTATTTTTAAGTGGGTCACGTGGTCTCCTCAGATAATGGTCACGTGATCTATTCGTATAAGGAGTGTAATTATTATTTTTATTTAAAAAACTACTGAATATATTTTGCTAAATGTTTTTTTATATATTTTATGGCATAATTTGAATATTTCCTAGAACTTAATATAAAGCTAATAACTGATTTATAAATTCTATTATAAGGTATTCTGTAAGAAATGTTTCTTTCAGAATTTCTGACAGAACTGAAACCTCGAGTAAACTAATTTCTGTCAAACTCGTTGGCAATTTAAAGTATATATTTAAGTGTCACAAATTTGTTCTTAACATATTTGAATACAAATCATTTCGAGCCTGCCGAGATGCAGTTAGCTTCAAGTCGAGTTCATTCTACATTTATAAATTTTTTCGGTCTTGGCCCTGGTTTAAGCATTGGTATCACAGACTAATATTATATACAGTATATAGTATATATATAGTACATATACAGTATATATACATACATATACAGTATAGTATATGTACAGTATATATAGTATTCTGTGATTGGTATTGTCGGTCGGATGAAAATCTGAAATTTCGTCACATGTAGACCTCGAAAAAGAGAACAAACAGAACATGCCATTTCGATCGTAAACGCGCTGTCGCAGGTCGCATTTTCGTTCCTTCATCGGATTAACTGGGTGGAGGACTTTCTAAATAACTTGGAGCATGAGGGGAGAGCAAATAACTAGCACCTGTGGTTACAATGCAGATCTGGTGGTTCTCCTAGTAATAAGAAGTTGATAATCCACACTAGCTAAGAGCTAAGCTCAGGGGTGGTCAAACATCAAACGCACGAAAGCCGCTTTTAGGGATGGGAGGAGTCTTGACTTTTTTGACGTCACAACGGGACAAGCAGAGAGGAAGATATGAGGATTCTATGGAAATTGTAGGCTTTATTTTGTCAAATAATTCTGTTCTTTTTTAGTATTGCTTTAGTCTAAGAGCTTTGATTGAATATACAGCAATAATATATATTATTATCTTTGAAAAATTAATTGAGCTGCAATTATTTTCAAGTAATTAATTAGTTTTTATAACAGTTATAATATCGATGGAGCAATGATGAATTATGCGGTACTACTATTATAGCTATACGAAGAAAAACAAAGTAGTGGATGTAAGCTTGCGAAAGCTCCAAAGTTACAAAATGAATGGCTAATTTAAAGTTGAAAGGAAAAATTAATTTTAATCGTACTACAATATGCTCAAGGCATTTTCCATTCCATGATTAATTCAGCTTTCAAAAATGAAATTCTGGTAGGAAAAAAACAGTGATGTAGTCATCACTTTCCCTATATACATAGTATAATGCATTGGGAAATATTGTGACGGGGTCGAATTCAAATTTTCGACGAAAAAGCAAGTTTCAATTTTACCTGAATTGAACTCGAATCGAAAGTTTTTGAGGTGATGTTTACATGTGTGAGTCTGTGCGATATCTCCCAAAAGAACGGAGCGTTTCGAACGAAATTTGGTGCAAATATTAAAACTACCGAATACTGGAAACCTATTGATTTTAAACGCAATTGTATGTTTAGAACACCCACAAATTTTCGAATGAAATTTTGAAAGAATCATTTAAAAATTAGAACTTTTAATAATGTTACACAAAGGATCATTTCCTATATAATTTTTCATTCGAAAACGAATGACATAAACTTTAAAACTCTAGCAGGAATCGTTCTCAAGATATCGCACATGTTTCAAATAAATTTATCAAAAAAATCCAATAAAATTAAAAGTATACATTATTGTTGTTGTTGAGACCCAGACCGTCCGACCTACCAGAAAGGTGTAAGGTAACTGTATGGACGGCCGGGAAGTGCCACCCAATTTAGACCGGAACCCAGTGGGGGAGGCATCCACAGGGACCGTACCCTCCTTCCCCTACCACCAACCTCTCGGAAGGACTTACGGACCCACATGTTTAACGTGATCGTACTCCGCATGAACACGGCGGCATTTGTGGTAGCGTGCAAATCTAGCGCGCAAACCACGGGGATACCGCACCCGAGATGGCCAACAGCACGCGGTGTTCCGAGGTGGTCACCCACCAAGTACTAACCGCGCCCGATGCTGCTTGACTTCGGTGATCTAACGAGAACCGGTGTTATCAGCACGGTACGGCCGTTGGCCTTAAGTATACATTATTGTGAAGTTGGTCAATTTACATATGTAATAATATGCGTTAAATTTGGTAACATCATTCTCGGGAATCTAGTTCGTTCCATTCGCGAGAGAAAATACTTTGAGTAATAGTTTTGCATTTTGACGTATAACAATTCAACAGCAGTCATTTATATGTAAGAAATGCTGTTCACTTCGTCTGTTTTTGACACTTGGTGATAAATTTGGCGAACTTGGTCCCAATTTGGCGAAATATCGGCATTGTCGTAAAAATTGTAAAAATGACGCCAAATTAATGGATTAATTCTTAAAATATTAAAATATATAGAGTCCATTGCTTATTGCTGATGCCATCAATATTGATAATTGCCAATTTAGAGTTGTGTGAAATATAAGTGAATTAATTGGGTTTTGCGAAATAGCTGTGATCCGGAAAAATGTCAAATGTACTATCTTGTATTAAAAAACCAGTGCCGTGGATCTTATACATCATTTTTTCACTGCAAAAAAGTTAAATTAATTTCATTATATAGGGCTAGTTGTGTGCTGCCACATCATACTTTTTGATTTAAATAGTTACTGGGATCTTCAGTCTCAAAAAATTCCACTATTGGTTCTACAGAATTTTAAAGCGCCCACAAATCAATGATATACGGGAATAATACAAATTTATCGAATACAAATTTATTGCAGTTCGCTTTAGAATCTACATGAACATTAGCAATATCTAAATATTTTCCCAGCGAAACAATTTTCATTTTAGTGTACGCTCGTGTAACACATAACTCTTTTAAAAACTTGTCTTTAAAAGTTACAGTAATAATAGTTGAATATATTTTATTTTACAAAACAAAACATAAATACCAAAACAGGACTAATGAATTAATTGCAGATATAAATAAAAATTATACATGTTAAAAATGTAGTCCTAAAAAAGAAAGCCAATCAGAAATGCAAAATCTGATGTGGGCAGCACATGACTTTCCTTATATAATGCAATGAATTTTCTACTTTTACAGTAAAACAAAAATAGGTTATTCTTATAGTAGATACATGTATTTTTTCCAAGATATTGAATTTTCGTCAATGAGTCGTCATTTTCATTGATTTATCGTCGTTTTATCCATTTGGCGAGATTTTAGTTAATTTGGCAAGATTTAAAAAAGTCGCCAAGTTGGCGACATTCCGTCAAATTCGGCTCCAAAATCTCACCAAGCGTTATGAATGGAGAAATATGTTATTCTTATAACAGATAAATAACTGTCGGCGTTCAAACACAAAAGTATTACTCAATTGGTATCTTTTCTCAGGAATGGAACGATCTAGATCCACGAGAATGATGTCCCCCAATTTATCGCATGATATTACATATGGAAAGTGAACATGTTTCTCAAGAGTTAACATTTTTTTTTTTTTGGGGGGGGGGGGGGTTGATACATTTATTTGAAAAATGTGCAATATCTCGAGAACGGTTCATGCTAGGGTTCTAAAGTTTATGTCAATCGTTTTCTAAGGAAGATTCACATAATATATGTCTATTTGCGTAACTTTATTTAATGTTTCGATTTTTTGATGATTTTTTCAAACTATCACTCGAAAATTTAGGAGGATCTGAACATTCAATTGTGTTTTAAAACAATATGCTTCCAGTATTCATGGATTGCAATTTCTATACCAAATTTCATTCGAATCGCTTCATTTGTTCGTGAGATATCGTCTCCACAGACTCACTGACACACACACACGTACAGACATGGCCTCAAAAATGTTCGATTCGTGATCAGGGATGCTTGAAATGTGCTCTCCCGTCGAAAACTCGAATTCGAATTTTCAACACCATCACAATACTTTCCTTATGCATTATACTATGTATATAAGGAAAGTAATAAAATTTTTATTGTGATGCAATATATGATGGGATTCATTTTACTAATTAATCACAAATTTTCTTGCTATTAAATCGAATGCCAGAAAATTGTGTTCTCATATTAGGTGTATTTTATAAAAATACTCAAGCTTCACCAGTGATTCGTATGACAGATTAGTTACAAAATTAATATTAGACAAGAGTTAAAATTAGCCGTATAACAAAAGTTATAATGAGTCGATAGCCGTATAGAGTGCTTTTCATTAAGATAGTGGGATGATATTATTATGTTCTAATAGGATATGAACCCTGTAAATTCAAAAAGTGACAGCAGGTATTTATATATTAAATACATTATTTTAGTATTAAACCCTGTACTTCATTGAAAATAAGAAATACACGGTAATGCCGTTATGCTCTATTTTACAATTATTGTTCAATCAATTCCAATTACGGAGAAGGAATTTATTTATATTTAAGTTTTTTTTAATTAATTATTAATTATTTTTGTTCTATCATTTCCAAATAGAGCAATCGCGTTTATTGTGTCTTAAACAGGCAAGTTTATGATAATTCAATAAAACATAGGCTAAAATTATCATAAATCTGTTATAATATAAAATCATTTTCTAAAAGTTCAATAATAATTGAAATTTGCAATCATTTGAAAAGCGTACCACAGCTCAAAAACGCATAGAAACTACTGAAGAAATTCCCTTCAGTCCCGATATGACGTCACGGAGCGGAAACCAATGGCATTCTCCTGCGCTGTTTGACCTACCTTCTTTCTAAATACCTTGAGCTAAGCTCATGGGGGGCGGGGGAGAGGCGATTTGCAGGTGACCACATTTCAATTTTCATTTATGGCACGGGAAAGGGCGGCTTTAGCCACAATTTTAGGATGACAACTTGTTATTTATTTATTTATTTTTACGGAATCTTAAGGCCGTCCGGGAGGCCGACAACTTCCGAAAATTGGTCGTCCTCGCCGAATTTTTACACGGGGAGGACGGGCGATTTCCGGAAGCCTGATATCTATATTAAAGCTTTCGTTTAAGGGTGAGCGTCAGTAAATTTCCTGCCCTATCCGCGCTTTGTTAACTTTCGCGGTACACATACTTCGCCGAAATTCTGCTCAAACAGTTGTGAAATATTTTCTGAAAGATAAAATGCAATGCTTAGATTATATTAAAACTACATTTAATGTCCCAAAAACATAGATTATATTTTTAATTTTTATCCAAAATATTTTTGGTGTTGCCATCTGTTGTCGTAATTTAATTCATACCGATTATTTTTATTTTTTAATGAACATTTTTAAATATCTATTCCTTCTAATACAGTGTTAAATACACCATCAGATCATATATAATAATGCCACAATCACGGAAAGGTAATTTGTCATTCTATAAATTTGATAAGGGATCTGAATGTACATCACTGAGGACTGCAGTTTTGTCTTCAAGTTCCTTTGTCTTCAAGTCCTAGTTCAATTACGTTTCCGTGATTATGGCATTATATATCGTCCTGGTCGTCCGACCTACCCGAAAGTGTAAAGTATCTGTTTAGATCGACGGCACAGTACCACACAGTATAGAACGGAACCCAGTACAGGCGACATCCACAGGGACCGTATCCACTTTTTCCAACCACCAATCGAAGGACTTTCGAACCCACAGATTTAACGTATTCGTACTTCGAACAAGGGGGCAGTTTGGGCAGAGATGGAATCGAATTCGGGTCTTCCGAGTACAATCCCCGAGCTTTAACCACTGGACTATCCCATCCTAAAACTGCTATTTGTAAAATATTTACTTATAAAAATTCCTTAAAGAAGCAAACATATATCAGTTAGGTGACTACAATTGCTACAATGGCATTATAAGCCCCTTCCTTCAGGCTAAGCTAACAGTATGAGTCCTTAGTAACCACTAAGAAAGAACTGCCTTTCGTTAGGCAGTTTGGTCTTGGTGGTTGTTAAGGTCGCATATTGTTCTTTTGACCTAAAGAAAGGGGCTTATAACGTCCTCGAAACAATGTTAATTACCTAACTGATATAAGTTTGCTTTCTTCAAGGAAGTATTGTAAGTTATTATATAGAATATTATACTTCAAGGAAGCATTGTCAGTTATTATATATTATATGGAATTCAACTTTGAATCTTTTGTATAACTTTGTCGGATTGTGCTCCCCCCCCCCCCTGAGATTTTGAAACCTCGGCGCCTATGCCCGTCACCCCCCTGCTTTCGGAGGTGACGCTATGCCCCAGCATGTGGGAGCTATCTTTTCAACAACTTTTATTTCAGGAACGGATCACTCCAGCGATATTTTGAGGTCAGTCACACCCATCAGCGACCTTTTGAGGTCAAACATGCCACTCCAGCGACCTTTTGGGGTCAAACTCCTGTGACCTTTTGAGGTTAAGCACACCACTCCAGCGACCTTTTGAGGTCAAACACACCCACCAACGTTCAAAGTTAAAGCATAAAAAGATCAATGAGTTAAGGAGTGGGAGGTGGGGAGGATAGGTACGTCAGAAATTGATAAAATCTAAATTAAAGCTCCGTAATCTAACTATTTCACACCTTTTTGCAGAATTGGGAGTTTGGATAGCTCGCAATTCTTGAAATCTGCATTCACGCCATTTTTCTTAAATATTTTTCTCTGAACAATTTCGTCCAAATACGATTTAAAGAAGACTAACAACAAAAATCTTTAAATTTCTGTGGATGTACTGCATTGAAGTTGCACAAAGAGGTTCAAGTAGGATTGTAAAGGCCACGGTTCAGTTAGCTTTCATGCCCATGTTAACCTACGGGGGAAGTTCTCCACAAATTACACATTAGCAAATGAATAATTTCAAATTTTGTTTTTTTTTAACATGGTATTTGACAGTTTAATGCATTCATTTCATTCATCAATTTTTTAAATTTTATTTTAAATATATCTTGAAATGGAGGTAATTTGTCAAAATATCTTTGATGAAACATCATCTTCTTAATTGCTCTATAAAAAATCTAATGTGGGCAGTACATAACTTTCCTTATATAATGCAATGCGTTTACTACTTTCACAGTTAAAAAAATGTTATTCTTATAGTAGATGTTTATATTATTTCCAAGATATTGAATTGTTTCTCAGTTAGTCTTTATTTTCATTGATTTAGCGTCATTTTTATCCATTTGGCGAGATATTCGTTAATTTGGCTTCATTTAAAAATGGCGCCAAGTTGGTGACATTTGTCACCAAAATCTCGCCAAGCGTTGTGGACGGAGAGATATTCTTACAACAGATAAATGACTATTGGAGTTCAAATACAAGAGTATTACTCAAAGTATCTTTTCTCTTGAATGAAACGAGTTAGATCCACGAGAATGATGTCGCCAAATTTATCACATGATATTACATATGAAAAGTGAACATATTTCTTAACAGTTAATATTTTTTTTTTATTTATGGGATTTTTTGATAAATTTATTTGAAAAATATGCAATATCTCGAGAACGGTTCAGGCTAGTGTTCCAAAGTTTATGTCAATCGTTTTCTAAGGAAAAATTACATAAGAAATGTCTATTTGCGTAACTTTATTAAAGGTTTTGATTTTTTGATGATTTTTAAAAAATTTCACTCGAAATTTTAGGAACATTCGATTGTGTTTTAAAACAATAGGCTTTCAGTATTCATGGATTGTGATTTTTTTACCAAATTCCATTGTAATCACCCCATTCGCTCATGAGATATCGTCTCCACAGTCTCACTGACACACACACACGCACACACACACACAGACATCAGCTCAAAAATGTTCGACTCGTTATCCAGGATGCTTGGAACGTGCTCTCTCGTCGAAAACTCGAATTCGAATTTTTGACCCCGTCACAATACTTTCCTTATACATTATGTATATAAGGAAAGTAAAAATTAACTATCAAACGTTTCAAAATTTGAAAAACAACAATCTACAGCTTATACTTCTGGCATCTTTTTAAGAATTTTTTTTTTAGATGTTTGAATTAATTTGGAATTAGTATATTTGAACAGTAAATCGTGTTTCAACTGCTGAAATTTCCGATTTTCAACGTTAGCCGCACCTCTTATCCTTCCAGGGGTAAAATGGGGGTGAAAATTCTTGGTGTGAAGATTTGAGAGGAAGGGTGGATGATTGAATGCTTTCTTCTTGGTATGGGGAAAATGAACGAAAGGGTATTATTTGTTGTGTTTAGCAGGTGTCTTTAGACTTTGGTCCAGCAAAGAAATAGAAGTCCAACTTGTGTTATATTTTGTTGTATCAGTACCGATAATTCGGCTAGCGCTGGTTTACTATTTTTCTTCTTGCCTATATATTTGTTCCACACTTATTTAATGTAAATATTATATTCATTGTGAATACTTTTCAAAATTTCTTTTAATAATCCTAGTTATTTAATATATATGTATTTAATTTTACGAAATGAGTAACCTATATAGAAAGGAAAACTGTGAAAGAAGCCATTTACGTTTGTCTGTTAAAAGAGAACGGAATAAAGGTGGAAACCTTGCAGTCTGGAGGAAGAAGTATGTTCTATTTTTTAAAGCAAATAATTAGATTATTATTGAATGAAATATGAGTCTACAAAACATGATAATCTATATACCATTTTACTTTCCTTATATACAAATATACAATAATGTATAAGGAAAATATTGTGACGGGATCGAAAATTCGAATTCGAGTTTTTGACGTTTCAAGCATCGCTGATCACGAATCGAACATTTTTGAAGTGATGTCTGCGTGTGAGAATGTATGTGTGTGTGTCAGGGAGTTTGTGGAGACGATAATTGACGAACGAATGGACCGATTCGAACGAAATTTGGTAGAAATATTGCAATCCGTGAATTCTGGAAGCCTATTGTTTTTAAACGCAATCGAATGTTCAGAACTCCCCTAAATTTTCGAGTGAAATTTTGAAAAAATCATCAAACAATCAAAACCTCTAATAACGTTACGCAAATAGACATTTCTTATATAATCTTCATTAGAAAACGAGTAACATAAATTTTAGAACACTAGCACGAACCGTTCTCGAGATACTGCACATTTAAAAAAAAAAATTATATAAAACAAAAAAAAAGGACTTCCTAATTGAGAAACATGTTCACTTTTCATATGTAATATAATGCGATAAATTTGGTGACATCAATCTCGTGGATCCTAGCTCGTTCCATTCATGAAGAAAGATACTTTGAGTAATACTTTTGTATTTGAACGCCAATAGTCATTTATCTGCTATAAGAATAAATTATTTCTCCTTCCACAAAGTTTGGCGAGATTTTGGCGACAAATTTGTCGTCAACTTGGCGATTTTTTTAAATGATACCAAATCAAAGAAAATCTCGCCAAATGGATAAAAATGTTGCTAAATCAATGAAAATAAGGACTATTTGACGAAAATTCAATATCTTGGAAAAATATAACTATCTACTATAAGAATAACCTATTTTGTTTTTACTGCAAAATAAAAGTAGTAAATACATTGCATTATATAAAGAATGCCATGTGCAGCCCACATCAGATTTTTTTTTTTAATTTTAGGTTTGCAGAAATGAAATAGCTAGACCAGTTATCGCTAGATCCATCAAGTGTCAAAAACAATATTCAAAAACATATAGCTGAAATTATGAATGAAGATTTGGAATCACAATGTGATTTAAGAACCGTTAAGAAGCTCCAAAAACCGTTATGCCAGGCACATATAATCCTGACGTCCTTGGAAGGAGAATTGCAGATATAAAGTATTTTATATGTGAACTCCAAATCATAGTCCATTCAGATGTAGTTCATCTAAAATGAAAATAAATTCTGAAAGACGGCGTGGACTTATTAGTGACATAAAAATGAAATGTGCGATGTGCAACTATACGGAAGTAGTATGCACAGAAAATTCAGAAAGTACTGAAATGAATTCTAACACAGCAACCGTAGCTGGAACAATGAAAACTGGATGCGGTTTTTCAAATATAGAGGAGTTCCTTTCTGCACTAAATGTTCCTCCCAAGGTTACTATATCGATTCCTCCGATGTCTGTTAATACATTTATCAAGGGGCAGAAACATATATCCGAAGTTTGGGAAACAACCGCGATGAAAGAAATGGAAATGGCTGCTTATGAAGAGAAAATGATTACGATTCAAAGAGGTAACTGGATGAGGGTGTGCCCGGTAGTTGTTGATGGAAGCTGGGGAAAACTGTCATACAGGACAAATTTTGCATCTTTATCTGGTGTGGTAAGTTTTTAATAATTATTACTTTTCATTATCACACGTACAAGGCTATTTCGACGTTTAAGTACATAAACATATTTTTAAATATTTTACACATTTCTGCGGAGATAACGATAAGTGGCCACAAATAAAAGCTTGCTTGTCTTTATATAATGTCTAATGCAGTTTGAGACTTTCTTTAACATGTTCTTATGCACTGTCTTCTATTTACTTGGGGTATCTCTTAATTTGAAAGGAGACGGTAACGTAATCTTTACTTTAAACAGGATATTTTTTCTTGTTACTTTATATACTAGTTTAAAGTATAAGGAAAGTATTGTTGTTGTTGAGACCCAGACCGTCCGACCTACCAGAAAGGTGTAAGGTACTAGTAACTGTTTGAACGGCCGGGAAGTGGCACCCAATTTAGGCCGGAACCCAGTGGAGGAGGCATCCACAGGGATCGTACCCTCCTTCCCCTACCACCAACCTCTCGGAAGGACTTACGGACCCACATGTTTAGCGTGATCATACTCCGCGTGAACACGGCGGCGGTTTGGGCAGCCGAGGGAATCGAACTCGGGCCAACCGAGTGCAATTCCCGCACGCTAACCACTGGTCTACCGCGCCCAAGAAAATAACTGTGAGGGGGTCGAACATTCGAATTCGAGTTTTCGACGAGAGAGCAGGTTTTAGGCATCCCTGAACACGAATTGAATATTTTTGAGGTGATGTCTCTCTCTGTGTGCGTGTGTGTGTGTCAGTGAGCCTGTGGAGAAGATATCTCACAAACGAATGGAGCGACTCGAATGAAATTTGGTACAAAAATCACAATCCGTAAATATTGGAAGCCTATTTTTTATAAATACAATCGAATGTTCAGAACCCCTAAATTTTCGAGTGAAATTTTGGAAAAATCATCAAAAAATCAAAATCTTTAATAAAGTTAAGTAAAAAGACATTTTTTATGTAATTTTTCTTTAGAAAACCATTGACATGAATTAAACCGCTAGCATGAACCGTTCTCGAGATGTTGCACATTTCTCAAATAAATTTATCAAAAAATCCCAATAATTAAAAAAAATTAAATGTTGAGAAACATGTTCACTTTTCATATGTAATATGCGATAAATTGGGTGACATCATTCTCTTGGATCTAGCTCGTTCCATTCATGAGAAAAGATACTTTGAATAATACTTTTGTATTTGAACGCCAATAGTCATTTTTCTGCTATAAGAATAACTTATTTCTCCTTCCATAACGCTTGGCGATGTTTTGGCGGAATGTCGCCAACTTGGCGACTTTTTAAATTTTGCCAAATTAACGAAAATCTCGCCAAATGGTTAAAATGTCCCTAAATCAATGAAAATGACGACTGATTGACGAAAATTTAATATGGAAAGAATATAAATACTATAAGAATAATCTATTTCTATTTTTTTCTGTAAAAGTAGTAAATTCATTGCATTATATAAGGAATGTCATGTGCAGCCCACATCAAATTTTTTAAATCATATAGCTACGAAATGTGTATCTTAATGTTTTAATTGCTGTAAATTATAGTTCAAAATGGAGCACAAGATTTCTCAGGAAAAAAAAATAAATAATTATAGTTCTGAGGACGAGGAGGGGAGGGGTTACACATTCACCCCACTACCGACCTCTTGAGGCGAATTTTTTGTATATATCTTAGACTAGAGGGTACTAAAATTTCTAAAGGAGTTTCCCAGAAAAGAAACTGGCTATGCAATTAAACTTACGGTCATTATAAAATGTTAGAATTTTAAAGTTAAAATAATTTTGTTAAACGAGTAGCCATTTTATTCGTATTTTTGCCCTAAAAATCGAATAGAACCAATTTTACAGTTAAAATCATTTTGTTACGCGAGTAGCCATTTTATGAGTATTTTTGCCCTAAGAATCGAATAGAACCAATTTTAAAGTTAATATATATTTTTTTAAGCAAGTTGCCATTTTATGTGTATTTTTGCCCTAAAAATCGAATAAAATCAATTTTAAGCTATTAAAATCAACCATTCTTAAAATATATATTTTAGTTATGCATTTTTAATGAATATTAGGAATGGGGCATAATTTAAAACACAAAGTATGGCAATTATTTCAGTGCAAGTTTTTTTCTAGAAACCAAGTAAATATACTAGACCAAGTAAATAAATGGACTTTGTAAGATGGCCTCATTCGAAATCGCTCCAAATATCGCCCTCATAAAAGCCCGAATTCGAGGAGCTAGCTCTCCACTCGTGTCTTTCACCCTAATTCCTTGGGAACACTTTTTCTTTTATTCTTTATAAAGTTCTGACAATTTTATATGACGCCCCCACCCTCTTCCCTCCAAACATTTTTTATGATGTTCTTAAAAGTTCTGGTTACACTACGAAGATGGCGGCCAATTTGACTGACCCAACAAAAAGTAAAAAAAGAATTAAAATTATTTGTTATGTCAATCGAATCGTCGATTTACATTCATTTTCGCATTATAAAATGAATTACACAACTTTAGAACTGAAAAATTTTAAAATAGGATAATTTTATGGACCCTTTGAAACATATACGCAAAGGTTTTTTAGATCTGTAAAATTGTTTGGAGCTCAAATAGTACGTTTGTTTTAAAAATCTTTCAATAGTAATTTTTATTTCACCAAGCGAGTGACATTTGTGTTCATTAAAAATTTATTTTTGCCATATTATCTTAGAGGTGCTTACTTTGATGTGCAAAATTTAAACCTTAAAATAGAGAGTACAAAATAGCTTTCCAATTTATCCTTAAATATACCTCCAATTTTTGCATTATTGAAGGAAATTATTCTTAAAATGGGGCAAACATTTAATGAAAGACAAATTACCACGAACGTAGTGGCCACAGACTACTATACAGACCTGTCACTCTGGATAGTTTCGTTTTCGCGGCGGCCATTAGAGATAGACCAAACATTGGGTTGGCGCGCTCTTGGCGATGGTCTGGTTTGATCCGAGTGCTTGGCGATGATCTGGTTTGGGTCCAAGCCGATTTTCAATGTTATAACCCTATTTCGCTCGGCGAAAACAGACTAGCAGAACAACAGACTAGCAGAACAACAGACTAGCGTGGTTTGAGTAACGTGAAAAAGGATTATTTGTTAAGTGTTTAGATCATTTTATAGAAATGGATTGATAAAAGAAAACTAGTTGCGTTACAGGGTATGTAATTTATGTTTATTAAAATTGAAATAATTTTAGTTATCACCATCCTACATACGTGTTCATTATAAGTATACACGTGTTCATAAGTATACACGTGTTCATATAAGTATACATGTGTTCATCATACGAAATTAGTGCTGTGTTGTTATTACTGCCGGATTAGACTAAATTTTAAGAGGTAGTGGTATAATTAGTTAAATATTTTCCGTATTTTTATAAAATGTGAAATAATTGATATTTGGATAGTTTTTTCTTAGTTGAATGTGATATAGTATGTGTATATATGTTTATCTAAAATTTTTATTAAGTGCCTTATGGTGAAAAATTCCCCCCCCCCCTCGGGTAATTAATGATTGAGTTCCACAACTTCGATAGTGCATTTATGTAAATTTGATATTTACTATATGAATATTTTTATATTAAAAAAAAAAAGTCTATTATCAGTATCCCTGAATAAATTAAGAACGATCAACACGCTAGTATACTTTTTAGACTGAAAGTATTATATAATATTTCAGTCTTTTGAGTATGTTAGCTTGTAATTTTTTGTGCATTATGTTTTATAGTGAGACAATGCAATGTGTGTATTTTTTAATCTATTTTATGATTATTTGAATTAAATATATAACTATGTTTATTTAAATATTCTTAAACTAATGAATATATTTATGTTGCAGATTAATGTATTTTTAAATCCTGATCCTTTCTATAGTTTCAAAAATTATAAAAGTACAGTCCTCAACATTTTGTTCCCCTCCCGTTTAAAAAAAAATCGCCAAGCGAGCGATAATGCGCCAAATCTGGCAGACGCATCGCACTTCAGTTGGTCCATCTGACTAGCGCTAGTGTCTATGGGACATCCCATGTTAAAAATGTTGCCATAGGATCCTATGGGAGTGAGCCTTCTGAATATAGTATTCTGTGGTAGTGGCATCGCCAAAAGATAGGTATCATGAAGATTATACCCGTTCACGGGGATCATACCCCTCCTCCATCAAGTACACATTGAAATTTGGAGAAATGGGAAACAAAATGTTTGGTTACCAACTCTCCTTCCCTCAAATATTTTTCCTGATGGCGCCATTGTCCTGATGCCATTACCAGTGAATGTTTCAAACGGATAACGGACAAGCGAATGAAATAAACCAATTTACTTTTGGCTGCTGTCTATATAACAGTGTTCAATATATTTTGGTTTTATTACTTTAGTTATTTTTGCATTCTTTCTTCCAGGCTGCCATTGTTGGTTTTGAAACAAGAAAAGTATGATTTCTTGGGGTTCTAAATAAGTACTGCTGCTTGCGCGCAAGGGCAGCTGCTGAAGATATTCCAGCTCCTTCTCACCAGTGTTTGAAAAACTGGTCAGGTAGTTTCTCCGGAATGGAAGCAGATATTCTAACGAATGGATTCAGCAAAAGTGTTCAAATATATGGAATAAAGTACAATCGTTTTATTGGGGACGGAGACAGCAGTGCATATAACAAAATTTCATGTTCAAAGCCATATGAAAATATCACGGTTGAAAATGTTGAATGCAAAAACCATTTACTTCGAAGTGCAAAAACCATTTACTTCGAAATATGGGCAAAAACCATTTACTTCGAAATATGTGCAATAAATTTTAAAAATTTGTGAAAAGAAGCAAATATGGTAATATAAGTCTTCGCAAAATTGTAAGGAGTAGCATTTTACGTATGAGGATGACAGTAACGATGGCTATACGTTTTAGAGGAAATGAATCTGGAAAGTCCATGCAGGATAAAATAATGGAATTACGAGAGGATCTTCTTAATGTACCTGCACATGTTTTTGGGCAACATCATAAATGTGCTTCATACTTTTGTGATGGTACTAAAATGAAAAAAGATTATGTTTCCAATTCAAAAGAATATGGATTGCTTTACAAAATTATGGATGTAATGAACGGTCTTGTTGCTCAATTCAAAAGCTTGCTTTCTGACACCAATAACAACATTGTAGAGCAATTCAACAGCGTCAATGCAAAATTCGTTGGAGGTAAACGAATAAACTTTTGCTTGAGAAGAGCCTATCACGTCATATGCAATACAGCTGTGATAGCACATAACCACAAGTTGCACTTTTATACCCTCCATCAAAACATATGCAATAATAGCCCTGGAAGTTACAGCAAGCTTTTGGAGAAACGAAAATATCTCCAAAGTTTCGTAATGCCACTACAAGAAAAAACAGCCGCCTGAAGAGGTTATTTGCTCATGTTAGTCATGCTTCTTCTTACGGCAGTAATGCTGAAAAGTCAGATCTAGATCCAGAGACATATGACGCTAAAAAAAAGCATTTTTCTAAGGAAGTTAGAGCTAAATAGCAGTGAACGATTGAAAATCATGCAGGAACCCCCCCCCCCCCCCCCGAGCTTGTCTTCTGTTTCGATGGAAGAACGACGGAAAAAACTCACTGCATCCAACTTCGGCTATATATGCAATAAGCTGCCTTATACTAAATACGATAGTTTAATAAGAAAAATGCTATATTCAAATTTTGACATGAATGCACTAAAATATGGGAGGAGACATGAAAAAGATGCCGCAAATCATTTAAAACTCGTGAATATAGATGTTAAATCTTGCTGACTCATTATTGATAAAGCTGCGACTCCCGACTATCTAATAGATGACAATGGTATTGTAGAAGCCAAATTCCCAGCTTCATGTTCCGAACTTACTCCCGAAGAGGCTATATTTGCAAAAAAAGTGACATTTTGATCAGTTTAAAAAAAAAAAAAAAAAAAAAAAAATTTATGCGTGAATTAAAAAAAAAAAAAAAAAAACATGTCTTTTACTACCAAATCCAAGGGCAACTACATATTTCCAGAAGAAAATACTGTTGTTTAGTTCTTTGGACACCCATTGGCGTAAAAATTGAAAATTAGAAAGATATGTTTTATTTTGGGAAAACTATATGAAAGGTAAATTAATGAAATTTTATCATGATTGTTTACTGCCTGAATTGCTGGATCCTCGTGTTTCTCGGCCCTTACCGATAAGGAATCCAGAATATATCCTTCATGGCGAAAAAATGCGAGTAAGAGACCCAAATGAAAACAAATCTCAAATATGAGCAGTTTTTCTACCAATTTCATTTTTAGTATTATAATTATATAGATACTTTGAGCCTTGTGCAGGAACCCACACAAGGGGGGGGGGGGGGGGGAGTACTACGGTACTGGAGTCCGGCAACTGTTAGAGGCTCGTGAACATTGTTGTGGATGAAACAGTTATACATTTGTGTATGAATATATATATATTTTATTATTTGAAGGTTTTGAAATTTACATATTATGCGTAATTATAAAATTACAATAATTTTATAATTGTAATCAGATATAAAACCTAAATACAACCTGTGAGTTTGAATGAAAGAAAAGTATAAAACATTTTGTAAAGATCTGATAAGTTGCATTTGCTTGGATTCTGTGTCTCATTTTTGAAATAGTCAAAAAAGCCCCGAAGGCATGAAGTTGCTTCTCACGTTGATTCAGTGATAGCCGATCTGATAAGTTGCATTTGCTTGGATTCTGTGTCTCATTTTTGAAATAGTCAAAAAAGCCCCGAAGGCATGAACTTGCTTCCCACGTTGATTTCAGTGATAGCCGATATTGCTTCACAAAAAGCAAGTTTATTTTAATTTTTATATGATAGTCTCATATATGTCAACATTGCTAGTTGCTAGTGCATCTCTCAACACGTATCTAAATCTTCTAAAAAAATATTCGCTGAAACAAATCCCAATGCTACCATCTAATATTTAAGGTATGTTCAAAATAATTTCCTTTAATTTTTCAAATATTATTTTCAGATATATTAATCTTAAAACAAAGTTAATCTTAGAACGAATAAAATTTATTTTATCAAATTTCTGTTGTAAATTTAATCCTCTAAAATAACTATAATTAAATATGTACAGAACTTCAGAGAAAATATTGCATTATGAAAAGAAAATTAATACTTTTGTGTTTATAATGCGTTTTTAAACGTTCACTTTATATTGTCTGATTTTATGTTGAATTTAGAAATTACTAGGAATTGTGCTCATTGAAAGAGAAAATTCACACATTCTTTATTATATATTTATTACATTTTGCCAAGGAATATCCAGAGGGATTTGGGGGTCTGCCCCCTTTCCCGAAATCCTAAATAGAGCAATTCTTTTTATCATATGGGATCTTTTGTATATTCAAACAGTGTTCTTGTCCTTAATAACTTGTGTGATCCCACACCCTCCAAAGCGAATTATGGTTACGTAGATGACATTTTATTTCGTAAACGTCAGAATTAATACATTTCGGAAGAAATATTTTATAAACATAATGAATGAGTTTAGAACACATGACAATATAATATTAAATTAATTTAAGTTTTATTCTCCTAATGTAATTATAAAAAAATTAAAATATAATATTTAGTTATGGAGCGAAAACGTTTTCGATGAACTTTCTGTTATCAACTTCATATTGACGGATTTTCCAACTGTGGGAGTATCTAGATAGTTTATGTATTCACTGTTTCCAAAGACATTCACTAAATTTCCTTAAAGCAGAGAACTTTGCATCTTGGAATTTTTAGCGAGTCAAAACGATTGATGCAGAAAAACCTCATATATTAGTGCACATGATATTTCCATCTAAAAAGTTACGAAACAAATGAAAGTAGATCGTCTGATAAGTTCCCGAGATATTTCGGACATATATTATTTTATTTATATGCTGCATATGCGCACTGATTGGAGGTAATTAAGCTGTAACACTGATAACTGTTTCTTCTGAGTGGTTGTTGGCGACAAAAATGTTGCTTTAACCAAAATATTGTTTAGCAGCATCAATTTCTCAGAACCTATCATGAATTGAGCTTAGATAAGGACTGATATGGATCTAGCATTAAATTCTAAGATTGGTTACTTATAAGATAGAGCTATGGTGATAACGGATATGGATTCAGCACCAAATTCAAAATTCAAGAAGAATTTTTATGTTCTATTTTCTTCCCGCTTCCGGTTCAAAAATGTCCCTTGCATCATCTATTTCTTGGAATTGGCTAAGGATACAGCTTAGACCATGATTTGTGCAGTATCAAATTTCGAAGGAGGTAGATGAAATCACTAAGAATTTCACCTTTTGATTGTGGAGGTGTCCATTCCATTTTATAAATTTACATTTTCCTTGCAACGTATATTTTTTTAAGTATGAGTTTAAATGATGACTGATATAGATTCAGCATGATATTCTAGAGAGTGTATGGAACCTCCTGCCCCCTTTCGAATTTAGTTTTCTAAGAATTTCTACTTGCGGTTTTCCGTCTTACTGTTCAGAACATTTTCTTGAAACGTATATTTGGATTGACTATTGATGACTGATATGAATTTAACATCCAATTTCTAGAAGGGTAGGGATGGGGACCTAGTAAGGATTTTCACACAGACTATTATACAGACCTGTCACTCTCGATAGTTTCGTTTTCGCGGCGGCCATTAGAGATAGACCAAACAGAGGGTTGGCGCGCTCTTGGCGATGGTCTGGTTTGGGTCCAAGCCGATTTTCAATGTTATAACCCTATTTCGCTCGGCGAAAACTTTGAACAACAGACTAGCGTGGTTTGACTAACGTGAAAAGGATTATTTGTTAAGTGTTTAGATCATTTCATAGAAATGGATTGATAAAAGAAAACTGGTTGCGTTACAGGGTATGTAATTCATGTTTATTAAAATTGAAATAATTTTAGTTATCACCATCCTACATACGTGTTCATTATAAGTATACACGTGTTCATAAGTATACACGTGTTCATATAAGTATACATGTGTTCATCATACGAAATTAGTGCTGTGTTGTTATTACTGCCGGATTAGACTAAATTTTAAGAGGTAGTGGTATAATTAGTTAAAAAATATTTTCCGTATTTTTATAAAATGTGAAATAATTGATATTTGGATAGCTTTTTCTTAGTTGAATGTGATATAGTATGTGTATATATTTATGTAAAATTTTTATTAAGTGCCTTATGGTGGAAAATTCCCCCCCCCCCTCGGGTAATTAATGATTGAGTTCCACAACTTCGATAGTGCATTTATGTAAATTTGATATTTACTATATGAATATTTTTATATTTAAAAAAAAAGTCTATAATCAGTATCCCAGAATAAATTAAGGATCAAGTAATTAACGATCAACACGCTAGTATACTTTTTAGACTGAAAATATTATATAATATTTCAGTCTTTTAAGTATGTTAGCTTGTAATTTTTTGTGCATTATGTTTTATAGTGAGACAATGCAATGTGTCTATTTTTTAATCTATTTTATGATTATTTGAATTAAATAAATAACTATGTTTATTTAAATATTCTTAAACTAATGAATATATTTATGTTGCAGATTAATGTATTTTTAAATCCTGATCCTTTCTATTGTTTCAAAAATTATAAAAGTACAGTCCTCAACATTTTGTTCCCCTCCCGTTTAAAAAAAAAATCGCCAAGCGAGCGATAACGCGCCAAATCTGGCAGACGCATCGTAGTTCAGTTGGTCCAACTCACGAGCTCTAGTGTCTATGCGACATCCCATGTTAAAAATGTTGCCATAGGGTCCTATGGGAGTGCACCTTATGAATATAGTATTCTGTGGATTCTCCCTTTCAGTTCTTATCCCAATTCAGGAAAAAAAATTCATTTTATTTCATACATTTATTTCTCAAAATCGGCTATGAATAGAGCTTAAATGATGACTGATATGGATTCAGCATAAAATTGCTTAGGGGTTAGGAGAATTCATTAAAGATTTCCGCTTCTAGTTCTACAGATGTCACTTCCGATTAAAAATATTACGATTTTCTTTTCAATACCTATTTCTCAGGATTTGCTATAGGAATAGCTTAGATAATGACTGATATGGATTCAGCATCGAATTTTACTGGGAGTAGGGGTCGCTAATAATTTACGCTTCCGGTTCAAAAAATTTGTATGACTATGTGAAATACGTGCACAACTGAGTATAAAAATATTTCGTTTAAAATGAAATGTACACATCACTTGCTATGATATGAACCCTATTTAATAAACTTCTTATTTTTCTGTGTTGTATTGTATTAAACCTCGCACTTGATATATTTTATTAAATTCAACTCTACCCTTAAATAATACATAAAAGAAGAAAAAGGTACCCCCTTTCCCTTGTTACTTTTCTTATATAAATAATGTATAAGGAAAGTATTGTGACGGGGTCGAAAATTCGAATTCGAGTTTTCGACGGGAGAGCACGTTTCAGGCATCCCTGATCACGAATCAAACATTTTTGAAGTGATGTCTGTGTGTGTGTGTGTGTGTGTGTGTGTGTGTCAGTGGGTCTGTGGAGACGATAACTGACGAACGAATGAACCGATTCGAACCAAATTTGGTACAAAAATCACAATCTGTAAACATTGGAAGTCTGTTGTTTTTATACGCAATCGAATGTTCAGAACCCCCCTAAATTTTCGAATGAAATTTTGAAAAAATCGTCAAAAAATCCAAACCAATAATAAAGTTACGCAAATAGACATTTCTTATGTAATTTTTCATTAGAAAACGATTGACATAAATTTTAGAACGCTAACATGAACCGTTCTCGAGATATTGCGCATTTTTCAAAAAAAATATTAAAAAGTCATATAAAATAGAAAAAAAAAATTTCCTATTGAGAACCATGTTCACTTTTCATATATATAATATCATGCGATAAATTGGGTGACATCATTCTCGTGGATCTAGCTCGTTCCATTCATGAAAAAAGATACTTTGAGTAATACATTTGTATTTGAACGCCAATTTATCTGCTGTAAGAATAACTTATTTCTTCATCCATAACGCTTGGCGAGATTTTGGCGAAGAAATTGGCAGAATGTCGTCAACTTGGCGACTTTTTGAAATGTTGCCAAATTATGACGAAAATCTCGCCAAATGGATAAAAATGACGCTAAATCAATGAAAATGACGACTAATTGTCGGAAATTCAATATCTTGGAAAGAATATTAGTATCTACTATGAGAAAAACCTATTTCTTTTACTGTAAAAGTAGTAAATTATTACATTATATAAGGAAAGTCATGTGTTGCCCACATCAAATTCTTTTTATTTAGGGCCCGCGGCTCGACTTAGTATCTGGGCCAAAAATTGAATATGGTGGTGGTGGTTGGGGGGGGGGGGCGGCCTTGTGTGTATATGTAAAAAGTTTTGTTTTATCAATTTGTGCTTAAATTGCGTTGTTTGAGTTTTTACTCATTTATCATAGGTTTTAACGAAGTATTTTATTTTTCTTGTTTGTAAATAATTTATTATATGTAAAGAATTTTGATAAATCAGCAACTTTTTCCGCCATCAATAATCTGGCTGCGTTAGATTCCGTCAAATAGTCGAAACTACAAAAGTGCAAAGATTTAGACATCCGGGCCACCTAATGTTTCTAAAGGGTTTGGAAACATAAGAGCACGACGGAGAGTTATTATACAAGTCTTTATTTAATAGCTATGTATAAATTGAAGCAAAGGAATTTTTTCTTGCTTGTAAATAATTTACTGAATGTATAGAATGTATAGAATATTTTCGTATCAGCCTTTTTTTCTGCCGTAAAATATCCAGCTGCGTTAGGTTTTGTCCCTTTGTCGAATCTATATGTGTACAAATATTTAGTCATCTAGGTCACCTATTGTTTCTGAAGGGTTTGGAGAGACAAAAGTACGATGGGTAGTTATTATACAAGTATTTATTTAATAACTATGTATAAATTGAAACAAAAGAATTTTTCTTACTTGTAAATAATTTACTATATTTATAGAATATTGCAGTATTACCCTTTTTTTGGGCCGTGAAATATCCAGCTGTGTTAGAGTCTGTGTCTTAGTCGAATCTATATGTGTGCAAATATTCAGTCATTTAGGTCATCTATTGTTTCTGAAGGGTCTGGAAAGACAAAAGCAGGATGGACAATTTTTAAATAGATTTTTTTTTTTTAATTATTTACTAACTCTTTAGTCTGTAGAAATGAAATAATTTTGCTTTTTTTCCCTTACAAATAGATTTTACAGTATACAGATACTTTGAACCTTATATATATGTTGTTGCTGTTGAGACCCAGACTGTCCGACCTATCAGAAAGGTGTAAGGTAACACCTTATATTTATGTGTAAATTTCATGATTATTTTAGTAATTTGTGCTTAATTGCGTTGGTTCAGCATTTTCTTAATTATTATCATATGCCTTTACGGAAGTACTATCTTTCTATATTTGATGTATTTTTTTTTTCTTGTTTATAAATAATTTAATATATGTGAAGAATTTTTATGAATCAGCCACTTTTTTCCATCATCAAATATTCGACTGTGTTAGGGTCTGTTAAATAGTCGAATTCATAAATGTGCATAGTTCAGTCATCTAGGTCACGGTGTTTCTGAATGGAAGACAGAAAATTCGCTGGAACATTATTATTTTTCCGACGTATCCTTGAAATAACTGTATGCAACTTTGTTGCATTAATTTGTGCTTTATTACGCTGTTTGAGTTTTTCCTTAATTTTTACTTTCCTTTTGTACATAATGTATAAGGAAAGTATTGTGACGGGGTCGAAAATTCGAATTCGAGTTTTCGACGGGAGAGCACGTTTCAAGCATCCCTGATCACGAATCGAACATTTTTGAAGTGATGTCTGTGTGTGTGTGTGAAAGTATGTGTGTTTGTGTGTCAGTGAATCTGTGGAGACGATAATTGATGAACGAAGGGACCGATTCGAACAAAATTTAACTTATTTCAATAAAACTTATTTTAATTTCAATGAAATATAAATAATTAGAATTTAATACAACGAATGCATGTGCTGATACACACACAGACACACACATATATATATATATATACATATATATATATATATATATATATATATATATATATATATATATATATTTATATATATTTATATATATTTGCTTCTTTGGTGCTGTTAATATGACTTGTTTGTCTTTATTATTACATATTTCTAATATATATATATATATATATATATAAGATTCATATGAAAAAGAGGGGAAATGACCAAATGCAAGGCATAAAATGGTAGAGGGGGATGGCGACCCCTCTTTCCTGTTTAAAAGACTGCTTTTATGCCCGGGCAACACTCACGGTACCAATGCCATGCAGAAGCCATACTTCCGTAAATGTTTCAAATCAAAAACACTCGAAAAAGTGCAAAGAAAACAAATAGGAATCGACCAGGATCGCAAGGGAAAGAATGGAAATGCAGCAAATGCCCCTGTCGGTTAAGATGGAGTGCATCACATATAACAGAAGTCCACGCATGCGCTATTCGTTATTTTCACTTTGGTTATTTTCACTTTGAATCTTGTATGTTACTTTAGGAGAATGTGCTGCATTGCGCCAACTTCTGGAGAAAAATTGGATAACTGTGAAATAATTTTATTTTAATATGTTTACTATGCTATATATATATATATATATATATATATACATATCTATATATATATATTTATATTCTTAAGAATTAAAAAAGGTCCCGCTTTTTACATTAATGCAAATTTTATTTTTTAGTTTTACACAATTAATAGCATCTTCTTTCTTAACTTCCAGAAACCTTAGTCAAAAATTTATTTTAAATAAAAAATCAGTTATTACCAAACAAAATATTAAAATTAGGAATATAAAAAGGAGATTAGTTGAAACACTATCACAACGGCCGGTTATTTTACAAAATGTTGTCTTCGAAAAATCACAAGCTTAAATATTTTTAAGTATATTCTAGATTTTGATGGGTGTTTTATTAATTAAAATTCTCCTTTGAACACGCCCCTTACGACAATATATTTTAACAATATATTGACATATCCGTCCAGCAAATATATATCAGCCATTTTCTTATGCTTTTCATGGTTCCGCACTTTTCCTATGATAAACCCATATGCTGTATATCTTATAAAAATTAACAAAACTGTACCTATGTCGCTCATAGAGTTTTTGCGACTAATGCATTTCATGATTGAATTTGATCACAGTGCCTAGAAGAGATTTGATCACAGTGCCTAGAAAAGATTTATTTGATCACAGTGCCTGGAAGAGATTTGATCACAGTGCCTAGAAGTACAGTGCCTAAAAGAGAAACAATAATACCAGACACTGTACCAGGAGTATGCACAGTCCTTGAGGGTATATGAAGGGATAGTTTGAGAACTTAAACAAGCTCAAGTACTCAGGAGTATTGCTTCTATTTTTAAAACTTTCCAACATAGTAGTAAAGTGTTTATGACATTCTTCATTCATTCATTCTGTCTGTCTGTTCACACAATAACTGCCGTAAAAATGACTTTATCGAAATGAAATTTTAGTATGTTGCTGAGACGGTCTGAGGGACATATTGGAATAAAAATGAGTAATATCACCCAATTAGTTTCGGATTAGACCCAGGATGAAAAAATGAAATACATTGAACCCTATAGAACCTAATTTTTCAAACACTTTATAAAAGGAATTAAAATTCACAAATTCATTCACAAATTTTAGGAAGAATTCAAATTACCACGTAAAATGTCTGAAAGAAAATTCTGCAAAATATGTTAAATAAAATTTTGATTAAAATTGAAATAATAATTAGACCCATATTATATGAAAAGATCACATGACTCATTTCGAAATAAAATATGGCGTCCATTTTTCCCGTCTAAAAATCGTAATGTTTAAAGACCATTTAAATTTCTATTTAGTGGTGCATCTGCCGTAAAATCACTTTATTATTGCGTGATATCTCTGTATCTAAATTCTGTGCCAACGCAATTACAATAATGTTTATTTTAAATGATCACTAAACTTTGGTTATTCCTACAATGAAGCCTAATCTCTGTAGTACTCAGAATGTAAACAAGCTATTGTAAGAAGAGTTGTATAAGAATTGCTAAATTTTTCGTTTCACGCAAAATTATTTAGCTCTGCAGTCTGGAATATAAGCAATATGAATGAAACATCCATTGATTCCACACAGAGAATCAGACGATTTAGGACATTTCTTTTTTTGATGGTTTAAGTTTCCAAGAATAATTAATTCTATAGTATATTGTATAATTTAAAAAGTATCAGTGATGAATATATTTCATTTCAGAGATGTTTAAATAATTGCATTTCGGTTGGAAATTGTTTCATAATCAATGCTTTATGCGTGATTAAACTTTCTTGTTTTTAATTATGAAGGAATGAAACAACGGACTCAATTCAAATCTATTTTTAAAGAAAATTTTTTGATCTATTTGATGGTGTTAAATATAGAAACTCTCTTGCATTTGCCCGAAAATTGCTTAAAATGGCATTTCGATATGAAATAACTAAAGTATTAATTCGAATTAATAAAAATCGCTTGAAGATATCGTGCATCGTGACTTGATCTGTAACTCTGCCAAATTCTTTAAATATGGGTGGATTTGGTTAGCAAATTACGTCGTCAATGGAATTGATGTCATTTCCTTAGGGATTTATTTAAATCATCAGGTGGTACTAGAATTGAAAATATTATCAGAGTTTACCAGAATTATCATTTAGAAAACGGAATGCTGATTTTATTCGAAGAATATGGAGGATATCGAGCGTATACAAAGTGTATCAAAAATGCATATTTAAAGCTTATTACGCCCTTACAGAGGGTGAAAGTCTTTTTTGGGGAGAATTAAGGGGGATTATTTATAGCTTATTAAAAGAGTTTATTTAAGGTGCATCAAAAGAACTTATTTAGGGCGTATCAAAAGAGCTTATTTAGTGCGTATCAATATCTTATTTGGGGATTATTAAATGAGTTTATAGCCCCGAGCATAAGGCATAATGTGTATTAAGGACGTACTACCCAATCATGTTAGGGCGTAGCATTCAACTTGCCTAGTACTGGGACCAAGGCGTTTTTTGTACCCGAGCAGTGGTCTGAGGTGTGATTAGGTGCTCCTTTAGGACGAATATGTTCTGGCGTGTGCTTTGAAATTTAAGTGTGTAGTCCCGCACCTGGCGACTAAACCTTTCGAAAAACTCTTAAATCAATTAATCCCTGCTTTAAATCCCGTGCACAGTGTTTCTTCCTAGCATATCTCCGTGGGTCGAAGCCCCCTCCCCCCGGAGATGGTTATTTGCACCCCAGTGACATTTTATTTTAACGTAGTTTCTATTTAAGTGGCAGCATATCGATACATTTATATAGGGCAAATAAAGAATCCCCCCCCCCCCCGCTTAAAATGTTCTGAAAGAAACACTGCTCGTGCAATACAGAGAACAGTTTTCATTTTATAATAAACGGTGAGTTGGAGTGTCCTCAAGGAAGAGCAACTCAAGTGATTGCTTAGTGCCTCATGTTTGGAGTGGGCCTCAAAATTGGAAAGGATAATTTTGTTTTTTTTAACCTAAAAATGCCTAAAATTTTGTTTCGAGCAAATTATTTCAACCTAGCATCTTACCACTAACAAGCTCCTCCAACGTTTTCCTTTATTATTTTGTGTTCTTCCGGAATTTATCTTCATTCATTGGGATTTCCATATTTGCCATCTGAATATGGTTTGAAGCTGCTACGGAAGAATCAGTAGCATTGTTATTAATTTTAAGTCATTTTTATTAATTTTGAGCCTCGGTCCGAAAACTTTTACCTAATCTGTAATCCTGCCTCCCATAGTTTGTCAAAATTGTATATGTTATGCTCATCTGCTTTGAACGGACTTATTAAAATTGATTTCTCAAGATTCAGATTCCAGTCATCCTATAACGTATGCCAGTCATACCTTGTAGGCTCTGCATGATTATTGATATATATTATTCAGGGCCGCAGATAAATGGGGAGGTGGGTAAAAGGAAGCATGGCAGTTAACTTGTAAAATAGGATTTTTAGGGGGAAAGGACGCATTTGTTGCATAGGGACCCAAAAACTCTGTCGACGGTACTGTTATTACCTAAAGAAATATGAAATTATTTACTCAATTTATAAATCCTTTGTGTTTTGAGATGGAATCACTTTAGTTAGCTTATTTTAGAAAACTGATTAAATATGTATATATCGACGAATAAACTCGAGTACGCTCTTGTTTAAATTCACAGACGGCGAGATTTCTGAAACGCGTCAATACTGTAAACTAGCCAGCAGCTGCTAAATATAAATTTGAATCGGAAGGGACCAGAGAGATTATATTAGTAATAATGTATTAATGCTTATTATATAATATTTCTTGTATATAAAATCGCTTCGGAAGAGATTGTTTGTAAATATGGCCGCTGACCAAGGAGAAATTTCTGCGCTTTCATCTGATTGGCTATATTTCTTCGCCAATGACCGATAGTGTGAAGGGGTTTACCACAGAATACTATATTCAGAAGGTTCACTCCCACAGGAACACATGGTAACATCTTTAACATGGGATTTCGCATAGACACTAGCGTATAGATATAATAACCTTGACTAGCGTTCGAGGAGCCAACCATCGCAACTATGACGTAAAAACAGCTCGACTGCTAGATTTGGCGACAATCGCTCGATTGGCGATTTTATGTTAATGCTGCCAAAAAAAAAATGTACGGAACTGTACTTCTATAATTTTTTAAATTATAAACATGATCAGCATTTAAAAATACTTTTATCTGTAATATATTTATTAGTTTAAGTAAATTTAAATAAATAAACATATATATATATATTTAATTCATGTAATCATAAACTAGATAAAAAAATTGACGCATTGCATCACAGTAAATCATTATACACAAAAAATTACAAGCTAACATACCCAAAAGACTGAAATATTATATAATATTTTCAGCCTAAAAAGCATGCTAGCGCGTTGATTGATCAATTGCTTAGTTATTTTATTCTGGGATACTGTTAATGTAATTTTTTTAAAGACACTAATGTTCTTATAATAAATAACATATTTACATAAATGCACTATAAAAGGTGTCGAACTCGATCGTTAATTACAAAGGGGGTGGAGGTATTTTTGACATTTTGTCAGTTAGTAAAAATCATGTTAAATATATATACATTCAATATCATATTCAACTTAATTAGCTCTAGAAAAAGCTATCCAAATATGAATTTTTGTACATTTTTTATAAATGCGGAAAAGGTTTTTTAACTAATAATGCCACTGCTTCTTAGAATTTAGTTCAGTCGGCAATGATAATACTGTACCCATTTCTTATGAACACGTGCATGGGATGAAATATGGGATGGATAACAAATAATCTTTTTATTTAATAAAAATAAATTACATACCTTGTAAACGTAATCTCTTTTCTTTTGGCAATCCATTTCTTGAAAAATGCATAAAAAATAAAACAATTGATTATGAAATCCAAAATAGCAGCGAAAGTACGTTTTCCACGTGTAAACATGCGATGATAGAACAAAGTTCTGGTTCTAAGTGTTTCGTTCAGTGCCAAATAGGGTTATATTAGGAGAACGTCTTGGCGAGAACCACAGTCTGTGGAGGAAAAACGTCACAGACCATCGCCAAGTGGCCCGGTAGAATCCAATGTTAAAGGATGCTAACAAAATTAATTTAATCATTTTTTTAAATTTGAAATATGAAATAAATACTCAAATAACATTAATTTTACTTGAACACAACTTAAATATGCAGTACAGGTTTTTTTTTGGAAGGGTACATACATAATAAAACTGTATTTCACTTTCTGAAAAATATAAATCATCTGAAAGTTTCGTTTCGCTTTTTGAAACCAGTCAATGTTATTACAGGAGGCGATGTTATTTTTAATGAATTTTGTTTTAAATATACGAATTTACAGAAATATGTTCAGAAAGTTTTCTAAACAAGCAATCATTCTAAAATTTTCAGTATACACAAATAAACATCGAGTAATTTATTTCTAAATGCATATAAATAAAGTTATTTTCGATTATGTTATCTCTAATAATTGAAAATCAAAACAATAATTAAAACGCTAACACTAAGAATTTTATGTCTTTTTATGGGGTGGGGGGAGGGATGTACTTATGCCTAACTAGTAAACGATTTAAGTTATGCTTTTATAGTGAAGAACTTATATTATTGCTAAACACTTAATTTTATTAGTTCTTTTTAGATCAAAAAGATAATTTATATCAAATCGAAATTCAATGTAAACATATAAAGATATAGAAACTAATCGTTTAACACACAAACAGTATGAAATACTTTCCGAATAATAAATTAAATGTATTATAGTGTATTGATTCATGATGAAAAATATACGAGCAAGCTGTTTATTTTCTTAAATCGTATCGCGCCCCCCAATTTTTTGAATGTAATAAAATTTAATTAATAAAATGTAATGTAATAAAATTTAATTAATATAAAATGCGCGAGATTAAATCCTGTTAGAATTTTCAAAAATTACACGAACATCATTAGAAAATATATAAAGATACAAATAACTTGCTGTAAAATGAAATGAATAAATAGTATACTGTACTTTCGTTTAAGATTTAAAAATCCTACATAATGAAACTTCATGAACTAAACTAATGTTTCAAGAAAGTTTAAGCCAAAGTTAGCCAAAGTTTACGTAAAAGGATACGTAAGAAACAACAAAAGATCAACAAGGACCACGTTGTATCAGCTTGAAATATCTATATAATAAAAGGCAATGTCTGTGTGTCTGTCTGTCTGTCTGACTTATACACTATACGTTCAGCGACCGCGCGTCAGAGAGCTACGAAATTTAGCAGTCAGAGACTCTGGGGGGTGGGAAGGGGACACGTGAAAACCGATTTTTAAAATTTGAATTAATTTTTTTGTTAATTAATGTTTTATGCTATTTCGACCGTTTTTTGACATTTTTGCCCTTTTTTCTCCACGATCCAGACGTTGTAGAAAAAAAACAAATCACACCATCGGAAAGAGCAGAGAATTTCGAGTAAAAATATATCAATTTCAAATCTCAGAGATAAATTCTAATATTTTTTTATGATTTTAAAGCAAAAGTCACTTTTGACTCAAAAAAAACGATTTTTGGTTTTTAAATTCTCGCATAGTAAAAAGTACTCAGAATTTCGACTAATAATTTACATTTTTAGAAAGGTCAAACATCTAGCATTCTTACAAGTCCAATCTGGTCAAGAAATAATTATAAATATTCACAAGATCGCGATTTTTATTACCTAAGGATTTCCAATTTCTCGGCGAACCGCGTTTTCACCCGTTGAATTTTCCCCCCGTCTCCATGGAGACCGCCCTTCCGGGTTTAAATGAATTAAGATATGTGTTGTATACAACGGGTGAAATGATTATATTTATATGATATTTTAAATGGATATTTTTAATGGATATTTTAAATAATTTAAATGATTGCATTATGGTGGATTGAATTGTGGTGATGTATTTGAACTTATTATATTTATGTATTTGTGGAACGATATTGATGATTGATGGAACGTTTTAATTTATGGATATTTTAAATGATGGAACGATGGAATGAGGATGATAGACTTAGAGCTTAGCATATGGTTATTATAAAATTTAAATTAGCGCACGGGAAGTTAGCGCACGGGAAATGCACTCTGTAGGCCCGGGTTCGATTCCCGCCAGTGCCTAAACTGCCTCCGTGTTCAGGCGGTGTACGATCACATTAAACATGTGGGTCCGTAAGACGTTCCGAGAGGTTGTTGGTAGGGGAAGGATGGTACGGTCCCTGTGGATGCCTCCCCCACTGGATCCCGGTCTAAATTGGGTGAATAAAAAGAAAGTTATGGAGATTGTCGCGAAGGCGCAGTAGCCCAGTGGAGTACGATCACGTTAAACATGTGGGACCGTAAGTCCTTCCGAGAGGTTGGTGGTAGGGGAAGGAGTGTACGGTCCCTGTGGATGCCTCCCCCACTGAGTTCCGGTCTAAATTGGTTGGCACTTCTTGGCCGTCCAAACAGTTACCTTACACCTTTCTGGTAGGTCGCGCCAGCGAGTTTGCAACGATCAGAATTTGCCACGGTCAGAATTTTCAAGGGTAGCGAACAGGCTGGTCGCCAAAGGCGGCTAGTCTTAAATAATAAAAGGCAATGTCTGTGTGTCTTATACACTATACGTTTCGCGACCGCGCGTCGGAGAGCTACGAAATTTGGCAATCGGAGACCCGGGGGGGAGGGAAGGGGACACGTGAAAACCGATTTTTAAAATTTTAATTATTTTTTTTGTTATTTAATGTTTTATGCGATCTGGACCGTTTTTTGCCATTTTTGCCCTTTTTTCCCACGATCCGGACATCGTAGGAAAAAACAAATCACACCATCGGAAAGAGCTGACAATTGCGAGTAAAAATATATCAATTTCAAATCTGAATTTCGATTTCTAATATTTTTTAAAGATTTTAAAACAAAAGTCACTTTTTGCTCAAGAAAAGTATTTTTGGTTTTTAAATTCTCACATAATAAAAAGTACTCATAATTTCGACTAATAATTTACATTTTTAGAAAGGTCAAACATCTGGCATTCTTACAAGTCCAATCTGGTCAGGAAATATTCCGTATTGCCCACAGGATCGGGATTTTAAAAGTTTCCGAATTTCAATTTCTCGGCGTTCCGCTCGGCGTTCCGCTTCTTAACCGGCGTTTCTCCCCCGCAGAAGAAGGGAAGGTGGTGGGTGGGGACGTCAAGGTAGAGGTGACGTCACGGTTCTGAATAGCGCTCCTTTACTCCATATAAATTATTATATTTATATTTTAAATGATGGAACGATATGGATTTTTTAAATGTATATTTTAACTTTTGGATATTTTAAATGGATATTTTAATTTTATGGATATTTTAAATGATCGAACAATAAAACAATGGAATGAGGATGATGGAATTAAGCATATGGTCATTTTAAATTGCAAATTAGCGCGCGGGAATTTAGCGGTAGGCCCGGTTTCGATTCCCGCCACTGCCAAAACTGCCGCCGTGTTTACGTGGAATACGATCACGTTAAATATGTGGGTCCGTAAGTCCTTCCGAGAGGTTGGTGGTAGGGGAAGGAGGATACGGCCCCTGTGGATGCCCCCCCACTGGGTTCCCGTCTAAATTGGGTGAATATATAGAAAGTTATGGAGATTGTCGCGGAGGGCGCGGCAGCCCAGTGGTTAGCGCGCGGGAATTGTACTCAGTAGGCCCGGGTTCGATTCCCTCCACTGCCAAAACTTACGCCACGTTCACGCAGAGTACGATCACGTTAAACATGTGTGTTCGTGAGTCCTTCCGAGAGGTTGGTGGTAGGGGAAGGAGGGTACGGTCTAAATTGGGTGAATAAAAAGAAAGTTATGGAGATTGTCGCGGAGGGCGAAGTAGCCCAGTGGTTAGCGCGCGGGAATTGCACGCGGTAGGCCCGGGTTCGATTTCCGCCACTGACACGGAGTCCAATCACGTTAAACATATGGGTCCGTATGTTTTTCCGAGAGGTTGGTGGTAGGGGAAGGAGGGTACGTTCCCTGTGGATGCCTCCCCCACTGGGTTCCGGTCTAAATTGGGTGGCACATCCTGGCTGTCCAACCAGTTACCTTACACCTTTCTGGTAGGTCGCGCCAACGAGTTTGCCACGGTTGGAATTTGCCACGATCAGAATTTTCAAGGGTTGCGAACAGGCTGGTCGCCAAAGGCGGCTAGTAAATAATAAAATATTTCGCCGGCACTCTCAGGTGGCGGTTGCCGTTCCACCTTGTGGCGCGTTCTGCAAGTTCACTCCATCTGACGTCACAGATAGTATTCGTGGCAGAGGAGTGGCACCCCCCTGGAGTGATGTTATGTTTAATGAATTTTGTTTTAAATACACGTATTTGCAGAAATATGTTCGGAAAGTTTTCTAAACAAGCAATCATTCTAAAATTTTCATTATACACAAATAAACATCGCGTAATTTCTTTCTAAATGCATAAAGTTATTTTCAATTATGTTCTCTCTAATAATTGACAATCAAAATAATTAAAGCGCTAACACTAAGAATTTTATGTCTTTTTAGGGGGGGGGGGGAGGAGGGATGAACTTATGCTTAACTAGTAAACGATTTAAGTGATGCTTTTATAGTGAAAAACTTATATTATTGCTAAACACTTGATTTTATTAGTTTTTTTTAGATCAAAAAGATAATTTATATCAAATCGAAATTCAATGTAAACATATAAAAATATAGAAACTAATCGTTTAACACACACACTATGATATACTTTCAGAATAATAAATTAAATGCATTATAGTATATTGATTCATGATGAAAAATATACGAGCAAGCTGTTTATTTTCTTAAATCGTACCCCCCCTCCCCCATTTTTGAATGTAATAAAATTTAATTAATAAAATGTAATGTAATACAATTTAATTAATATAAAATGTAGGAGATTAAATCAAAACAATAATTAAAACGCGAACACTAAGAGTTTTATGTCTTTTTAGGGGGGGGGGAGAAGGGATGAACTTATGCTTAACTAGTAAACGATTTAAGTGATGCTTTTATAGTGAAAAACTTATATTATTGCTAAACACTTGATTTTATTAGTTTTTTTTAGATCAAAAACAGAATTCATATCAAATCGAAATTCAATGTAAACATATAAAAATATAGAAACTAATCGTTTAACACACACACTATGATATACTTTCAGAATAATAAATTAAATGTATTATAGTATATTGATTCATGATGAAAAATATACTAGCAAGCTGTTTATTTTCTTAAATCGTCCCCCCCCCCCCAATTTTTTGAATGTAATAAAATTTAATTAATAAAATGTAATGTAATAACATTTAATTAATACAAAATGCGCGAGATTAAATCCTGTTAGATTTTTCAAAAATTACACGAACATCATTAGAAAATATATAAAGATACAAATAACTTGCTGCAAAATGAAATGAATAAATAGTATATTGTACTTTCGTTTTTTAAGATTTAAAAATCCTACATAATGGAACTTCGTGAACTAAACCAATGTTTCAAGAAAGTTTAAGCCAAAGTTAGCCAAAGTTTACGTAAAAGGATACGTAAGAAACAACAAAAGATCAACAAGGACCACGTTGTATCAGCTTGAAATATAAATAATAAAATATTTCGCCGGCACTCTCAGGCGGCGGTTGCCGCGCCACCTTGTGGCGCGTTCTGCAAGTTCACTCCATCTCGCGTCACGGAAGTGCTCGTGGCAGAGGAGTGGCACCCCCCGAGGTAGTTATGATAAATCGTTGCCTACGTAATATACAAGGCCGGGAAATTTCGCGTATTCTCTCCAAAAACGGGCGACAGCTTAGTTCACACCAGTGTCCGCTAGGATCGCTTTTATTTCCTGTCCTTTCGCAGTTTTTCTATGTAAATAATGATGCACTCGTAAGGGTTTGGGTGCATTTTTGTTTATGGTAAAGCTTTTTTCCATAATTTTATATTTGTTATTTTTTATTAAATTGTACTGATTTTTATAGCATTAATATAACAATATTGTGCAAAAATAATTCGGTACAAATGGTACATTGTTGTGTACCATATTGCAATTCTGATTGTAACGTAACGTAAGCAAAAGGTTAAAACTATTTTCTTTAACAAATTTTAATATATTAAATACATATGCTTGGGATAAAAATCCCAAGCATATGTATTTTTATCATAAGCCTTTTATCCCAAATAACTCAATTCCCCTTCGTTATTGACTGGCAAACCATTAATATGTAATAATTTAATAAGCATTATTATTTTATATAACCCAAACTTATAAATGTGAAATAAATTAATGCATGTTCATGTTGTTTAAAATCAATTAATTTAAAAAAGTCATTGATTTTAATGAATAATTTAAAAAAAAAATAAGTGATTTAAATCAATAATTTTTTTTTAAACCAAGTAAATAAAATCTTGATTTAAATCAATCTATCCTGTCGACCCCCCCCTTCCAATTTTTTTAATAATACACTCCCCAGTTTATGAATCCTGAAGAACTCCCGGCGGGAGGGAGGGGTACTTTATGGCATGTTAATGAAAAATTGGATTTAAAAAAATTAAAAGTATTTTAATTTTTATTTAATATAATTTATAAAACTTAATTTTTATTTCATAATAACTAAAATAAAAATTGAATATTTTAAAATTATTAAAAAAACTTGTTAATAAAAAATTCCGCTTTTAAATTGAAAAAAAAAATTCGCTTCTGCGACATCCCCTCTATGGAAATTTCTGGCTTCGAGCATGTTTACAGTTATATTTCCTTCTTCCTGTAAAAATTATTTTAACATTATAAATGTTGATTTAAATCAATCTATCCTGTCGACACCCCGCCCCTTCCTTTTTTCTTTTAAATTATACACTCCCCAGTTTATGAATCCCAAAGAACTCCCGGCGGGGGGGTGGGGGGTACTTTATGGCATGTTAATGAAAAATTGGATTTAAAAAAATTAAAAATATTTTAATTTTTATTTAATATAATTTATAAAGCTTCATTTTTATTTCATAATAACTAAAATAAAAAATTGAAAATTTTAAAATTATTAAAAGAAACTTGTTAATAAAAAGATTTCGCTTTTAAATTGAAAAAAATATTCACTTCTGACATTCCCCTTTGGAAATTTCTGGCTTCGCGCATGTTTACAGGTATATTTCCTTCTTGCTGTAAAAATTATTTTAACATTTTAAATTTTGATTTAAATCAATGTATCCTGTCGACCCCCCCCCCTTCCATTTTTCTTTTAAATTATACACTCCCCAATTTATGAATCCTAAAGAACTCCCGGCGGGGGGGGGGGGGGGAGTACTTTATGGCATGTTAATGAAAAATTGGATTTAAAAAAATTAAAAATATTTTAATTTTTATTTAATATAATTTATAAAGCTTCATTTTTATTTCATAATAACTAAAATAAAAAATTGAAAATTTTAAAATTATTAAAATAACTTGTTAATAAAAAAATTTCGCTTTTAAATTGAAAAAAATTCGCTTCTGACATCCCCCTATGGAAATTTCTGGCTTCGCGCATGTTTACAGGTATATTTCCTTCTTCCTGTAAAAATTATTTTAACATTTTAATAATTAATAACGTTTGCCTTTTTTAATTTACTAAACGATAAAACATATTAAAGACGTTAATTTTGTACATTTTTTTTTTATTTACAAAACTAAAAATGTTCTATGTTAAATAAAAAATAACTACATTTATTAAACAAATAATACGCAAACAGATGCAGATTTTAATTTGTTAGATAATGTAAAGAAATCTAAAAATACAGGGATTATAAGAACTTTGACAGTAATAAATCAGCTCCGACAGGAAATAACAGCGCCCTCTACCAACTGTTCTGGAACTACACATTCTCCACTTTCTAAATCGAAATTTCCCGGCCTTTATTATAACGTAGGCAACGGAGTAAGCATGGATTCGTAACGTAGCCACGTGTAATTCTTAGAAGAGGTTTACAATTCTTCATCCGCTTGGATACCGTCATATTTCATCAACTACTTTCGGGTAAGTTGTTCTTTTTTAAGTGTTTCAAATATGTTATTGATGTGTTAGCATTTTGTTTAATTTAAAGCAGAGGTGACCACGAAATTTCCTATCTGTTCCAAGTAATCACGTGGACCAGAAAAAATGCAAATCTTTGGGGTCCCATATCTATTATGTAGTAATTGAGGTATTGATAACCCGCTAGGAAATTCTATTTGTGCTTATGTATTTTGTTGATAATGATCGCAATATCACTGATTTTCACTTTCTCATACGTAGTATTAAGGGTGAGCGTCAGTAAATCTTCTGCCCTATCCGCGCTTTGTTAACTTCCACGGCACACATTTTTCGCCGAAATTCTGCTCAAATAATTGTGAAATGTTTTCTGATAAATAAAATACAATGCTTAGATTATATCAAAACTAAATTTAATACCCAATAAAACATATAATATATTTTTTATTTAATTCAAACTATTTTTGGTGCTGTCATCTGTTGTCGTAATTCATACCGATAATTTTTATTTTTTAATGAACATTTTTAGATATCTATTCCTTCTAATACGCTGTTAAATATAACAGATCATATATAATAATACCACAATCAAGAAAACGTAATTGAACTTCGACTTGAAGACAAAATTGCAGTCCTCAGTGATGAACATTCAGATACTGTTATCAAATTTATAGAATAAGAAATTGCCTTTCCGTGATTGTGTTATTATTATATATGATCTGTTGTTGTATTTAATACTTTATTAGAAGGAATAAACATTTAAAAATGTTCATTAAAAAATAAAAATAGTCGGTATGAATTAAATTACGACAACAGATGGCAGCACCAAAAATATTTTGAATTAAAATAAAAAATATATTATATGTTTTATTGGATATTAAATATAATTTTAATATAATCTGAGCATTGCATTTTATCTATCAGAAAATATTTCGCAACTGTTTGAGCAGAATTTCGGCGACAAATGTGTGCCGCGAAAGTTAACAAAGGGCGGAAAGGGCAGAAGATTTACTGACGCTCACCCTTAAGAAAGCATTATTTTCCCCAAAATTTTCGATGTCGAAATTTTGATACCAATATTTAAAACTTTCTTAACACGTTTTGACTATTTTTGGAGTGATCTCCGTCTGATTATCTGTCTGACCGTTATCTACGTAATAATAAAGGCCGGGAAATTCCGATTTGGAAAGGGGGGGGGGGGGGAATGTGTAGTTCCAGAACATGTGTAGCTCTGTTATTTCCTGTAAGAGCTAATTTATTACTGTCAAAATTCTTATAATCCTTGTATATTTAGATTTCTTTACATTATCTAATAATTTAAAATCCGCATCTGTTTGCGTATTATTTGTTTAATAAATATAGTTATTTTTTATTTAACCAAGAACATTTTTAGTTTTGTAAATAAAGAAAAGTACTAAATTAATGTCTTTAATGTGTTTTATCAGTCACTAAATTAAACAAGAAAGATCAATCATGCCTAAGCATTGATTATGAAACACTTTCCAACTGAAATGTATTTTCATTTAAAAATTTCTAATATGTGATACATTAAGTGGTGATATCTTTTACATTATCACAGTACTACAGTAATTTATTATACTTAAATATTTAAAAGTGCATCGAAGTATAAATCATCTGATTTTTTATGCAAAATCAATGAATATTTCATTCATATAACTTGTATTCCAGACTCCAGAGCTAAATAATTTTGTGTGAAAAAAATTCAGCAATTCTTATGTAATTAATCTTACAATCGCTTGAGATATTTATATTCTGCATATGTTAAAATTAGGCTTCGTTGAAGAAATAATAAAAGTTTAGGGATCATTTAAAATCACAACTATTGTAATTGCATGGGCACGGAATTTAGATACACAGATAATATACACAGATAATATATGTGTGTATGTGTATATACTCAAAGTATTGGAATCGTGCCGAAGATCAAAGGCAATTCATTTTCAAAGGATCTACACGTTTTGGGACTTCTAGAACACGAAAAAACTATTTTTAAGAAGACGTCTGTGTGTGTGTAAGGGTGTATCTGTGTCTGTGTCTGTGTGGATATTACATCCAATCTAATTGAAAAACTAATGGACCGAATTTCATACAATTTGGTAGGTATGTTTTTTGTGGGAAATCCTGATGTTCATTAGATTATAGTACGACTCGTAATAAAAGAATCTGCCTTCTTTGCGAAATGGCCGCAGAAATTGCCTTTATCCACTCTAGCTAAAAACTAATGGAACAAATTTAACAAAATTTGGTGTATAATATTTCAATAACCTACAAGTGATTTATATACCAAATTTAACAAAATTTGGTATATAAATCATTTGTAGGTTATTCTAGTACGATTCGAGAAAAAGGAACGGGCTATTTTTGCGAAATGGCCCGCAAAAATCGTTATATATAAAAATAAAAGACTACGTGTGCTCAATTATATCAATTAAATTCCTATTTTATACGTGATTTTTGACAACAACAAGAATAAGACTAACCCCATTACTCTAGGACTAGCCGTTCTTGAGATATTCTAGTTTTTTCGCGTTTTCGCTACGCCCTCTTTGACAATAAGTCCAGCTATTAAATGAGAGCCAAATTTAAGTTTAACGTGTAAATTCAATGTCATTTAAAATACTTATGGTTGTTATTTTGTGCAGATAAACTCAAATTATTATTGAAGAAATAAAGAGAACGAATATGAGTCTGCAGGGAAAGACATGTGCTGTCCACATCAGAATTTTTAACAATATTACAACAATGATTTATGGAAGTGAACGGGGATTATTTTCAGGCCATTTCGAAAAAAATGTATGATCTATATTTAAACATCCATCAAATTTTTGTCGAATAAAATGTGCAACAAATTTAAGCTGTGTACCAAATTTTAACTCTCTAGGACGTAGGAAAGTGCATTAAAAATGCCATCAAATAAGTATATCATGAAGAGTTATATAAAAGTTAAAAAAATGAAAAATTGTTATCTACCAAATTTATTTTATAATGATCTCCGTTATACAAAACGTTTAAATACTTGGAAAGATATTTATTTTATAATATATCCCTCTTTTCTTTCTGGAAGATATCCCAAAGTCAGAATTTAATTGAATTTGTTTTTTCCCTATATTAAATAATTTTTAGTAAAAACATAGGAACATATAGTAACATACATTTTTTAGTAAAAACATAGTACACATTAGTAACATATTTTACTGAATTTTTTTTTATTTATTCTATGGGATAATGTGAATATTTCCTAAAAATTTCGAAGCAATTCGAGAATTTAAAATTTACTTAAAAAATGTTTGAAGAATTAGGTCCCATAGGGTTCAATGTATTTCATTTTTTCAACACGGGTTCAATAAAAAACTAATTGGGTGATATTATTTATTTATATTCCCGTAGGTCCTACAGACCGTCTGAACAACATACTAAAATTTCATTTTGATAAAGTCATTTTTACGGCAGTTATCGTGCTAACGGACAGACAGACAGACAGACAGAATGAACAAAGTCATAAACACTTTTCAACTTTGTTGTAAAGTGTTAAAATGGGAAACGTTATTAATTATTATTAAATTAATTATTAAAACCTTAAAATAATTTTTTACTGGAAGAAGGAAATATACCCGTAAACATGCACGAAGTCAAAAATTTCCATAGGGGGATGTCAGAAACGAATTGTTTTTTAAATTTAAAAGCGAATATTTTTTTATTACCAAGTTTTTTGTTATGATTTTAAAAATTTCAATTTTTCATTTTAGTTATTATTAAATAAAAATTAAATTTTATAAATTATATTAAATAAAAATTATTAAAATATTTTTAATTTTCTTAAATCCAATTTTTCATTAACATGCCGTAAAGTACCCCCCCCCCCACACACACACACACACATACTCTCGCGAGGGAGAGTTCTCCTGGTTTTATAAACTGGGGGGGGGGGGGGGGAAATAATTAAAAAAAAAATTGGAGGGGCTGTCGACAGGTTTGATTTAAATCAACATTTTATTCAAGATTTAAATTACTTGATTTAAAAAAAAAAATCATTGATTTAAATCGCTTATTTATGTTTTTTTAAATTCATTAAAATCAATGACTTTTTTTAATTAATTGATTTTAAATAACATGAACATCCATTAATTTATTTTACATTTATAAGTTTTTGTTATATAAAATAATAATGCTTATTAAATTATTACATACTAATGGTTTGCCAATCAATAATGACGGGGAAATTTAGTTATTTGGGATAAAAGGCTTAGCTAGAATTTGGTAAGAAATACAGCCCTAACGAATTATATAAATTAGGATATGTATTTAATTTATTAAAATTTGTTGAAGAAAATGACTTTAAGAAATAGTTCAATTTTTTTTTGATAAATTCATGTAATTCTTTACAAATATTTTCTTAATTTTTTCTAAAATTTCTCCTTATCCCCTTTTTATAGCTTTTGCAGCTTTACATTTTTCTTTTCATTCGCAATCGAGTATAACTTGAATTTTCTCGATTTTGATTCTCAACGTTAAAATCATTTACTATGTATAACTTTTAATCTTGTAGATTTAAATTTGTTTTGATTATGTGAAATTGACTATTTAACTTTCACAGCCAGCAGCTTAATTTTTAATTATTTTTAGAATTCCCACTAGCAATGTTCATTTAATGTGAATATACAAAGCAACATTTAGTGCAATAGGTTGTATAATTATAATATATTTTAATATTAAAACCACTAAATTCCATATAATGCAGATAATGTATATATTTTAATTATTTATATAAATTATATGAAATATATTTTTTGTTATATATTATTCATAAAGAAGTTTTTAATGGTTGTGAGAAAAATAAAACAAGTCCAATTTAAATAATCCAATTTCAAACAGAAAAATCTAATTTAAATAAGAAAAATCCGATTTCTTTGATTTTTTTTTAAATAAAGATATCACCAACCCAGCAAGCTGAACACATGACTGTATTATTGTTGTTTTCTATTGAAATATTGTTGTTAATATTTTCTGTTTTTAATTATGTTCAAAATATACACATTATATAATTGTGTTATGCACAAAATATACAATACATTATATCCATAATAAATAATCACACTAATATATACCTACAATACATTCGTACTTCTAATTAGATGAACATTTTATAATTTATATAATTACTCTCAACTTCATAGTATTTTCACAAAATATATATTTACAATATGTTATTATGTGTAAACCAACGGTTTCTCTCATAGTGCAATCAGAATTGCAATATAGTACACAACGATGCACCATTTTTACTGAATTATTTTTGCCCAAGCCCAATATTGTTATATTAATGCTATAAAAATCAGTATAATTTAATAAATAATAACAAATATAAAATTATAAAAAAAAAGTTTTACCAAAAACAAAAACGTACCCAAACCCTCACGAGTGCATCATTGTTTACATCGAAAAACCACGAAAGAATAGGAAATAAAAGCTTTCCTAGAGAACACTTTAGTGAACTGAGCTGTCGTCCGTTTTTAGCCGAAAATACGCAAAATGTCCCGGCCTTGTTTACTACGTAGGCAAAGGGTTGACTAGAGCTCCTCTACTACTAAGGCTCCTCTACTACCCTAAGGCTCCTCTACTATATAGAGGAGCCTTAGGGCTGACTGATGTCTGTGGTCGATTTCTTGTGCAGCCATAAATATAAAAGAATTTTCACGAAACTACATATCAATCTTTGTTATCAAAAACTTTAGAACTAGTTAGAATTCATTTAAAATTCGAGCGAAAACTTTGAATTTTTTCTAAATTTTACATTTCTATCACGGAAACATAGGACAAAATGTGGCAAGTATAAAAGGGTTTATTTGTAGCTCAATGATCACGAAACTTACTAGTTTCACTCATTGTTGTGAAAAGCAACCGCGATACATTTTTTTTTGTTGGTGACGTCATTTTCCCCCTTTCGTGGACAAGTTAGTCCCGTGGGGTTAGTTAAGTATTCTATCAATCGAAGCATTTTTTCAAGCCCTTTAAAATGAATGCTAACACGCTATAATTGTAATCACTTGGATCCATGATACCGATTTTTTAAATTATTTCTTCTAAAATTTGAAAAAAAAAAAGCTAATTCTGATGTGAGTCAAGTTGTTGTTCCACACTTAAGTTAATTTTGGTTGGTCATGTCTTACAGATTAATATTGATGTATGTTGAAGGCATTAAAGAACATTCAGCGACAGATTTTCAATTTGAATTCCCTAACAAGTGTTATTGAATTGCCATCCTCTGGCGCAAAAATATTCAGACATTAGACACAAATACATTTTCGTAAAACATAATTATTATTTGTTAGAAAATTATTCTGCGTGGGTTTCTTTAATAAAGCAAATGCGGAAAAATGATAACATGCGATGAAGTTCAGCTGGTTTCCTAAGAGCTACTTAAGTTGCTCCTCGACATTTTTAGGAGCTGCAATGAAAGTTATGGCACCATTAAGAAAGAACTGTTAATGTAATGCTTTAGAACAGTAATATTAATCAAGCTCTGTTGTGCATGGAAGCCATATAATTAGGGGTCTAAAAAGGAATCTGCAATATTAAAACCGCTAATAAAACACATCACATTTTTATCTAGTAAAGGGAAGGCATTATGTATTAAAAATACGACAATCGAAATTTCACGGATTTATACGTATTCACAATCCTTAAAAAAGAATCAACCATTTTTTCACTAATATCTATCTGTCTGTGCGAACGATATCCATAGAACGCATTTATAAAATGAGATTCGATATATATTTAAGTAATTTCCACAAGCTAGCTCTCTGTTTCCATGCATGTATGTATCGTGATATACAAAGTTAATTCTTGGCTTTGAACTTCGCAGTTTGTTTTGAGATAAGGGTGCTCGGAGTTGCCTGAAACTTTCGTAGAAAATTAAATGCTTTTTTACTTTTCCTATATACGTAGCATAATGTAATAGAAAAGTATTATGACTGGGTTAAAAATACGAATTCGAGTTTTTGGTGAAGAGCACATTTTAAACATCCCTTAACTCGATAAGAACGTTTCTGAGGTAATGTCTGTATGTAAGTATGTGTCAGTATGTGTACATGTGTGCTTCCGTAAGTTTATGGAGACGATAACTCACAAACAAATGAATCGTTTCGAACGAAATTTGGTGCGAAATAAACAATCAGTGAGGGATAGAAGCTTATTGATTTTAAACGATGTCGAATATTCGAAATATCCCCAAATGCTTGAATGGAATTTTGAACCAATCATCAAACAGTGTGAACCTTCATTAATATTAAGTAAAAAATTATTTCCTATGTAATATTTGAGTAGAAAGCGACTGATACGAAAGCTAGCATTAACTGTTCTCGAGATATTGCATTTTTTCAAATAAATTTATCAAAAGAATGACATAAAATCAAAAAAATGTATTTACTATTGCGAAATATGTTCACACTTTATATGTAATATTATGTGATAAATTTGTTAACATCATTGTATTTTGACGCCTAACAATTCGCAAACAGTTTTTTATATACAAGAAAGGTTCTTCTTACCGTTTGCCAGTTACGTTTGTCAATAAAGGTGGACTTATTTAGCGAAATACTCTTAATAATTTTGTTGTGGAATCACCGAACCCCTAATATTTTGGCAAGAGGAAAATGTACGCATATATGCATAAAATTATTCATTCATTTTAGCATTTCAGACATTTAAATGTGCCAGATAATCTGGCTGAATAAAATTTAAATTTGATTCAAATCCTTTTAAGATCATTCGACTTCAAATTTTCGGTCCCAATAATTTTTCAAATTGGAGGCCATGAGTTGTACTTCAAATGGTTTTACTTGTTGCCATTCGGAAAGCGCCCAGTGTACAAGTCAACATTAAAAACTTTGTGCTACAGATCTCATACATCATTTTCTCACTGTGAAAGAAGTAAATCCATTCATTACATAGGGAAAGTTATGTGCTGCCCAAGTCAGATTTTTAAATATATGCAAAAGGAGAACATTCTAGAAAATCTTTCAAATCGACAAATGTGCATTATCAAAACACAACCACCTCTGGAAAGTTTCAACTTAGAATCTCGCTCTTACTCTTAAATGAAAGTTAAATATGTGGAAATTTACAGATTATAGTCGAATTAAATAAATCTGATGTGAGCAGCACATGACTTTCCCTGCAGGCTTAATTTTTTTTTTATCATTATTTCATCAATGATTCATTAAATTGAGTACAATTGCACTATATTAAAATTTCACTAATTTTACACTTTCAATTCAGCTTTCGTTTTCATTTGATAACTGGACATATTAACCAAATAACTAAAATATCATTTTAAGTTATTTGGAAAAATTTATGCGGGTATTTACTAAAATACGATGTGAACTAAATAATATTTCGGCAACGGGTATAAACTGAATAATATTTCCATAAACTAAAATATTTCGAGAACGGATAGTACTAGTGTAATGGGGTTGGTCCTTTTCTTTTCATAGATAAAAATTACAACTAAAACCAACATTTATTAGCATATGTAGACTTATTTTTCAGATTTTGATTTTTCTGTGGGCCATTTTACAAAAAAGCAGCTTCTTTTTACCGAAGTATACCAAAATCTAATCAGCACCACGGTCACTTATATGTGACATATATAAAATTTTGTGAAATTCGGTCAATTAGTTTTTTAGTTAGAGTGGATACTTGCATTGTACAGACAGACACACACACAGCGTCAAGGTAAAAATATTTTTTTATGGTTCTATAGGTCCCAAAACGTGTAGATCCTTCGAAAACTGACTTGCGATTTTCGGCAAGATTCCAATGCTTTCCCTATATATTACCGTGTATTGCAGAGGAAGTATTAAATAAATAGATTTTCATATAGATTTTTAGAAATGTACAAAATAAGGCGAGGGCATTTTCTTTATCATCTGCTGGTAAAATAAATGTTTTCCCATCTAAAAGAATATACATTAAACAAGAAAGATCAATCATGCAGAAAGCACTGACTATGAAACATTTTTCAACTGCAACGCAAATTTATTTAAGCATCTCTAAAATGCGATAAATTCATTGGTGACATTTTTAAAATTATCACAATACTACAATTTATTACATTTGAAAACTTCACTAAAAATGAATGAGCATTATTCAAGTAACGTCATCGAAATATAAATCGTCTGGCTCTCTATATAAAATCAGTTAATATTTCATTCATAAACTTTTTCAATTCCTTTCATTCAGCGGCGATATTTTTGAAATTATCACAATAATACAGTAATTTATTTTTCTTGAAAACTTAAAACCATGGAGGTAACAGTTCTGTATAACACCATGTTTAAATCTTCATCGAAAATGGCCATAGAATTATCTGATTCTATATGTAAAATCCATGAAAGTTTATTTCATATCAGCTATATTTCAAACTACAGAGCTACATAATTTTGCGTTAAAGAAAGTCAGCAATTATTATACAACTCCTCTTACATCTTAATGTATTTACATTCTCCATACGTGAAAATCAGGCTTCGTTGTAGAAACAATCAAAGTTTGATGATTTTTTAAACTCAAAAATATTGTAATTGCGTTGCTGCAGAATATAGATGCGCGGAAGAAAAATAAAAAATACAAGGACGAACATGCTTAAAGCATTGATTACACATGCCAACTTCAATGTAATTTTATTTAAACATCTCAAAAATGCAATACATTCCTCGGTAATATTTTAAAACTTATCACAATACTACATTAATTTATTATATTTGAAAACTTAAACCTTCATCGAAAGAAATGAACTTCATTCAAATGACGGCATTGAAATATAAATTGCCTGGATTAAACATCTCTAAAATGCGATACATTCCTTGGTAATAATTTTAAAATTATCATAATAGTACGATAATTTATTATATTTGAAAACTTCATCGAAAACAACTGAAATTCATTCAAATGACGTCATAGAAGAAATAACACGCCTGGCTCTCTCTATAAAAGCAGTATTTCATTCATAAATAATTCCCCATTCATTTCATTCATTACAATACTATAATAATTTATTTTATTTAAAAATTAAGACCATGGAGCTACAAGTAATTAAACTCCATGCTTAAAACTTCATCAAAAAAATAGTCCTTCTCTCTGTAAAATCACTAAATATTTTATTCATATCAGCTATGCAGACTCCATGAGCTAAATAATTTTATGTTAAAGAAATACAGCAATTCTAATACAACTCATTCTACATATTTTGCTGTTTACATTTTACATAAGTGAAAACTATGCTTCGTTGTAGAAATAATCAAATTTAGATGATCATTTAAACTCAAATATATTGTAATTGCGTTGTTTCAGTATGTAGATGCACAGAATTTAAGCAAAAATAAAGTGGTTTTAGGACGGATACAACACTCTATGAATTAAAAAGAACTTTAAAAATCACGATTTTGAGAAAAGATGGACGCCCTATTTCATTTTGCAGTGAGTCACGTGATTTTTCATATCATGGTCACGTGAGCGCTTCATATAAGAGGTGTAATTAATATTTTAATTTGTATTTAAAGAATTACTGAATATATTTCGCTGAATTTTTTTTTATATATTTTATGGAACAATTTGAATATGACTTAAAATTTTCGAAGCAATTTGTGAATTTTAAATCCGTTTAAAAAATGTTTGAAAAATTAGGTCCCATAGGGTTCAATGTATTTCATTTTTTCAACCGGGTTCAATCCAAAACTAATTGGGTGATATTATGCATTTATATTCCCATAGGTTCTACAAACCGTCTGAACAACATACTAAAATTTCATTTTGATTAAGTCATTTTTACGGCAGTTATGGTGCTTGCTAACGGACAGACAGACAGACAGATAGAATGAACAAAGTCATAAACACTTTTTAACTTTGTTGTAAAGTGTTAAAAAGGAAACGTAATGAACTTACTATATAATCATAAGCAAACACTTTATAAATACTTTTAACTTTGAATGAATGAACACCGTTTTATGGAAATTAATTACCAGCTTTAATAGAGATATTAGAGGCTTTGTATTTTCCTTCATGTAGCGCTGTATCTCTTAAACAAATTGATCGAATCGAATGCAATTTTGTATGAGTTTTAAAATCAATAAATTTCAGATGTACATTGGCTACAAGGAAATCCAACCACGAATATACCTTACATTTTTCAAATATATTTTTTTGTATCAAAGTCGATATAAAAATTTTACACTCATCTAAACTGAAAATAACAATATTAAAATTTGCTGCAAAAACACATCACGTAATAGTTTCCTCGCGTGCTTCCGTTCAGTCAAGAGGTTATCGTCTTTCTTTTTGCAATGTGGTTCAGTTTTAGCTGTAAAATTTAGAACGATCTATTAAGGGGTAGAATGATTATTGAATAATTATAGATCAGATTGTATGCAATATTATCTTAGATAAATCCAATGAAACTGCTGAATAAGGATGCAGTTTAAGTCTGCATCGCGATATCTGTTTTGGTTGGTAATTTGAAATTACATAATGTGTATAACACATGACTTTCCCTGCATAATGAAAAGACTGGATTCCTTGCACGAATAATAATTGTGTCAGCACATTGTTTTTGGCGTTTCATTAATACCCGGTAAATTAATATTTGACGTTTTATTAGTCTCAAAAGAACGCTTTATTCATATTCTGCGAAATACAACTGACATTTAAATAGTATTCCATGAAATTTACGAATTATTCATAAAAACGCAAAATGTATCTTCTCTAGTGAATGGAACAAACTAATCCAAAATAATGGCGTTAATAGATTTGTTTCATAATATTGCATGTAGAAAATTATTATATTTGATGATACTTACTACATTTTTATTTGCATGCATTTTTTTTCCATAATTGCGTTTGAAAAAACTGGCAATTTCAGTATGTGAGAAAACTTCACCATTTATATTAAATTTTTGGCTTCGGTTGAGCAGAGGTTCTTGATAAATAGATACAGTTAGATAATTTATATTGTGGGGTTGAAATAGAATTTGCATTAAATCAAAGCATCCTGATGCATCTGTGTACTTAAGGCTCAAGAGTTAAGTAATAGAGGACTGTGTACTTAAAGGCTCAAGTAATAGAGTCTTTCAACTTTTCTCTACAAGAGTTAACAAATTCCTTTTTCCTACCTATTTAGTTTGGCATCCCTAGACTCATCCTGGTGCATATGGCACAAGCGGATTATAAGAGTATTTAGATATCGGTTTAATATTCTAAAAATCAAAATACATTTATTAAATATATATATATATATATATATATATATATATATATATATATATATGTGTGTTAACAGAAAATCAGTAAAATATTATAAAAATTTCAAATAGTGACTTGGTTTGGTAGTGTATCAAGTAAAAAAAAATCTGTAATTGTATTAAATTTTTTAAAATGTTCAAAATGTTTAATATTGTGGAATAAATTAATTTTAACTTTTCCTTTTCCAGGTCAACGAATGAAATTTTAATCAATTTTGCGAAATAGTCCAAAATCTAATATTTTCTGAAAGGCAAATAAACTGAAAATGAATGTAAATAAGATGAACCTTTGTAAAAAATTGATAGAAGGTTACACATGGCTTCCGCCTTCACTCAAAGACCAGACTATTGCAAAATTAGTCATTCATTTATGTCAGAAGGATGAACTAACGAAGGACATCATATTTGAACAGGAACAACTACGATTGCTGAACGATTGTACGAAAAGAACTTGCGAAGAATGGTACACTTTGATTGAGAACCGATTGACTGGCATATACGCGAGTCTTCCTCTTCCTACTGCATTAAAGAATTTAGTGATTATTCGGTGTCGGACAGCAGCTATTCACTTATTCAGTTGGATCATGCAACAAGACAAGTTTAATATTTCTCCTATTTTTGCATACAACCTGTTGATGTCTTCCGATTGGACAGTAGAAATGAGACTGGACGAAAAGAAGATTGCAGAACGACTAGTCAAAGACGATAGAATCCCTGCTTATGATCGCTATAGAATGGCGTGCTTTCACTGCTTGCAACCCTTTATTCGTTCCTTATGGCATAAATGTTCCCCTGAACACAGAAAAGTTTTCTTTGGTCCTGACCAATGCAGATTAATCAAGTTGTGGTCCTACCAATTAGCTGTGGAATCAGATAAATTCACTGGGGCTCGTTCATTTTTGAATTCTTTATTCATGTCTGGTGTAATGTATGGAGAGGAATTTATTGGCAATAATTTATTTTGGGATATGTTATTGAATTATGGAATAAGTGAAGGATCGACGTCAACTGTGATTCAATGCTGTGGCGAATTGTATACAAATATTAGACAGGAAATATTTATAAATAAGTCTATTCATGCACTGTTAAATATTCATGCAAGAAGTGATAGGAAATATTTTTATAAATCTGATCAAATGTCACCGACATCTTACAGAGATATTTTATGCTTTCTGTTAACGCAGATGTCTAAGGAACAAAGGATTGAATTTTTTCAAAAAGCTCTTAGATTATCCCGTTGTAATGCACTTGTATTCTTCTTAAAGTGGCCTTACATGGACCTTATGATTCCAATTATTAAAGAGATATGGGACGTTTTACCTGCAGAAAAATACGAAGATCTTTTATCGACCATAGCCTATAACTATTCGAATAAAACTGATGATGTAAGAATAAATGATTACTTAGATGTTGATTATGGAAGCTTAATAATAGAACTATTGGAAGAAGCTCCAGATCATTTCAAGCGCTATATATTTGGGGATGTTTATCAAACAGACAACAACTTTTTTTACGTCGGAAAATTACTATTCACGGTGATCAATCAGCACCCACTTAATATTCGAGATATAAAATTATTTCAAAAGATTTGGCAGTATGTCACACTTGAAGGGAAACGGTCATTTTTAAAATCGAAGTATGGAGAAATATTTTGTTGCCATTTGGTCTTAGAAGAACATTGGGAACTACTTAACGCGACTTTAAGGGAATGTTTGCTTGAAAATGATTTAGAAGAGTTTAAAAAGAATATTTTGAGATCTGAGTCAGGAAAATATGTATGTTTGAATTGCTAACACAAGTTAAGAAAGTGCACATGAATTCATTGTTAAACTGAGGATTCCCATCAGAGCTGAACATTTTCCCATTTCTTTTAGTAATATTTTTTATAGATCACAGGTAATAAAAACGTATTGCTCATCGAGAAACGCCAGAAGAGAATTCAAAACACGGTTTGTCCAAATTTATTCTAAATATATGTGTTATAATTTTTTAACCAACTCGAACTGGCAGAAAGTTAACAGATTTCTCACTTGGGGCCTTCCATCAAGGAAATATAGAAAACGATATAAAAATTGGTTTGTCAAAAAATGTGCTATGCATGTATGTAAATATCATATATTTCACAGGAATCTTCGAGGTATCAATTTCTGACTTGGTGCTGTCCAACGGAAAATGCTGTCGAGCAGTTTAGACAACATGTTTTCTCATCACTAAGAGAAAATTTTCATTTGTATTTCCTAGACGTTATTTTGGAGTAATTTAATTCTCTAATAAAGTTGTTCAGACTGACTCAAAAGACCGCTCTAGAGGTTAAAAAGGAAGTTTTGCTTCATCCTTCGTCTTTAGATGCCATATTTCAATATGTGTCAAACCTCGAAAAATGTAGGAAAAAAAACAGAATTTTCAACCGATGATCTCCAAAGAATTCCGAATATTTTAAGATGGGGGTTATCAGATGAAAAAACCCAGATGAAATTTTAACGCGAATCCGAATTGCATTTAATTTTTTTTTTTTTTTTTTTTTTTTTTTTTTTGTAATACTGAAACTCGACAGCGGAATTTGGAAAAATTGATAAGTGAGAGACTCCGCGATCTATCGTACGCAGCGGGCGTAGAGTACGACCTCTTTAATTGAACAACTGTAAAGATAATTTTTCATGATATAATTTTTTAATAGATATCATTAATTCCTAATAATACGATGATCCTAATAATTCCTGATTAAAACTGTCATTATATTGTTCATGTAATAACGTTTTAGTGTAATATGTTATGAATGACGTTTATATTAATTTCTTTTATCCGCAATTCAACACAAGGTTAACTTGAGCAGCCAGAAATATAAATTGTTTGACTTTGAATTTGTATGTTCTCCAGCACTGACAGAGATGCAACATATCATCGAAAAGCTGTATGATGCATTTTTATTTTATTTGTGCTTAAATGTTTTGTTAAAGGTTTCTTTACCCTTACAATAAGTTACTTTTACTTATTGACCAACATTAAGCATGTAACTTTTGGGATATACGACAACTATTAAAATATTTAACTACTCAACTGCATTTGTTTTATGTTACACACCATTATTTTTCTCACATCCAATTAGCTAGAATCCTTAAATTTGATCAGGATTATTGTTTAATAAATTGTTCTACTTTCTTTTCTTTCTTAGTCTTGCCATAAACAAACTTCTTGTATAATTTTATTTTTGGGAGAAATATTTATATTAAGAGTAATTCGATTTGTCCAGTAAGCTTCATATAATTCTTCACCGATGCACGAAATTTCAGTATGCTCTTTGACTTAAGATATGGTATTTATATTTTATTTGGTTAATCACACAAATCGTTGTGCTTCATTCTCAAAATAACCAGATACATTCCGTTCCAGAAAATACATGCGTCGAAGAGAACTTGAGCAACAACGCCGAAACTCGGCTTTCAAATGTCGTTTTAAGAATTATGCAAATGAGCAAACTGTCAGCAGCAATGATGTTGAGGACTCATGCAATGCACTTGAGAACGACGTTTCGTGCAGCAATTAAAACGTCTGGTATTCTAACTCTCGAGCGATTGGAACTAGATTTTCTGCTTTGTTACTGCAAATTGTGTACAAAGATGCCTTTGAGATATACTGGACGGCGCTACGGGTAATTGCTGGATGTAGAGCGATCACAGCATAGACCTAAGGAAAGTTGGTTGGTCCAACCATCGAACTCGAACTCTAAAGGCATAGTTAGAGTTCGAAAAAAGTAGAGCTCGATTCAAATTCAAATTATATATAGTAGTAGGGTTTTCATAGAGCCGCAAATTCTTGCTTAGTGTTTAAATCTATATCTTAGTTTTTGAGATACAAGTATTACTAACTAGAAAATTGGATAATTTTCGATTTTCGCGAACTTGAAATGACAATTACTTGAAAATTATAAATTATAACAGCTTTTTAAAAAAAAAAAAAAATATAGATTTTAGTATTAAATGTTCTAGTACATATCCTTCCGTTTACTATTGATATCTACATTTTATAGTTTGCTATATAAATCGAGTAAATGTTAGAAACACTAAAAAACACTCGCTTTCGCAGAGCTATTTTTTTAAAGTTTTTTCGAAAGAAAAAATTTCAAAATATTAAAGTTACTTTTATATATTCATAAACTGGGCCCTTTTTCAGACAAAACAAGAAGATATCTACACTATTAGGTTTTAGTGTTGGAGGTATAAGCGTCCAAAACCTTTACATGTTTCGTAACGCTCCGTTTTCTAGAAGAAAAACACAATCGCAGATGTTATTCACATCAGAAATACTAATGTGTTTAGCACATGACTTCTCATATAATAGGAAAAGTCATCTACGTATGACAATGATTGATATCCACAGCAGACTAATGATGTACAGCTGTGTGTGTGTGTGTGTGTGGGGGGGGGGGTTAACTTCCCATCCCTTGTTACATAAGTATCGTTCATCGTAGCGTTTATTTAAAGATACCATTCAATTAAGAATAACGTCATCTATACATTCATGTGAAAAGAATTTGTACGAGAATTCGTCTTTAAATGTAAAAATTTTTAAATGGCAACACACAATGGCCAGAAACAAATTCTGGATCTCCAAATTAGTCCATATAAAAAATTTCGTCGAAATATTAAATTTGTCCATTTTCTATGTCATTTGTAAATAAACTCTTCTGCACATCAATACACTCTCTGGTGGCAAAAGAATACCACATTTTATGTGTAAATTGACACATTTATTTTATAAAGTGTACCCTTATATCCGAAATTTACATCACATCTATATACTATCATCTTGAATGGAAATACAGCTTAAGGAAACTGCACCTTATTAAATTATCATTATTATTATAAACGACTTATTAAAATTTTTTTCTCAAGATTCAGATTCCATTCATCCTATAACGTACGCCAGTCATACCTTGTAGGCTCTCCATGATTATTGATATATATTATTCAGGGCCGCAGACATATGGGGAGATGGCCAAAAGGAAACATGGCAGTTAACTTGTAAAATAGGATTATTTGTGGGAAGGGGCGCATTTGTTGCATAGGGGCCCCAAAACTCAGTCGACTGTGCTATTATTACCTAAAGAAATATGACATTAATTACTTAATTTATTCAGTTTATGCTCATAGGAATCTCATGAGCTATTATGTGTGGAAGGCTATCAATATATTTAGGATTTTCTGGCAAATTTATTAAAAATCCACTTGATACAGTACAAATATTGCAGACTAGTACGCGGGTTGAATAACGCCAATTTAAAATGAAAACGTGTAAAACACTGAAAATTCTGCTGTCTCAACGACAGTGTCCAGTCAAAGGAGACTCTAAATGCAATTTTTCATGTATTTATGTACTATATTTTGGAGAACTGAATTAAGCTCTTGAAATGTAATAAGTACTAACTTTTCAAACAGATATAACAGAAAAAAAAATTGTTATAAGGGTCCCTTTTTTGTTCGAGACCACAACGATACTTCTTATAGACACCTTATAGACATGCCCATAAGGTCATATTACTGAGAAAGCCCTGTCTATATTTTGCAGGTGTGACTCATGAACGGAGTTCAATTTATTATGAAGTTAATGAAACTTAAGCCCAAAAGCAAAAAGGCGACCGTAGGAATCCAGGTTATAAATGTTTCATTTGCACTTTACATTCGCATATATATATATATATATTATATATATATCACCAATCTATATGATAAAAAAGATTCGTACAACTTCACTATCATAAGGCTGCTATCATATCAATCTTGTAATTCTATTCAATTGTTTAGAAACATCATCTTAAACCAGCTATTTCGAATACATCGTCTTTCTGATCCTCGGTTTCACTTTCTCCACATCAATAATCTTAAACGCATTTGTCAAAATTACCAATATCCAGAAGTATTTGTAAATAATATTATTAATAATTTCAAATATACCACGTAATAATTTTACACTTGCATTATTTATCTTTGATTGGATAACTCATTTTTGAGAATTCACCCATTCCTATCACCTAACTTACAACTTGGCCTGAGTCTAATACTGTTTACTATTTTCGAATGACTATATTCCACTTGTCCTGAGTCGTATACTGTTTACTATTTTTGAAAGTCTCCATACATATTATGTATCGTTCAAATGTATTCATTCCGGTGCCCACTCGCATTGACGAAGTGAGGGGAAATGCTCAGTAGCTTGTTCAACTTACACGTGGTAGCAATGCTTGTGAGTTCATATTTCTGTTCGAGGAGATATTATTATTCTAATTTATAATTCAATTGATTTATTTTTCTCCTTCCACTAGCCAGAAGACAGTTCCAATGGTGTCTATAGTTAAATACTATCGCCATTGTCAGAAACTGGCTATTCTATCGGTTTTAATTCGAATTGTATGGCTGTCCTGATGAGAATGCAATTTCTAACTAACCGCCATTTTTTGTGTAGTTTCAATTGATTGTTCTCTATGTCTTAATCTTTTATCTTGAGCTAATTATTATTGCCTTTTCTCATTTTTGCCGTGTTTTCTTTTTCATTTTTATTTATATTTATATACTTTTAATTGTGATTTTTGTATCCTAATATTCTTCTCATCCCGCTTTCCATTGTAGTGATATGTTACCTTCTATCTTTATCCTTTGTCTTGGTCTATATTTACTCATTTGTAACAGATATGCTAGAGATGGGTTTTTTGTACATACAGTAGTTTATGCATAATTTTCGATTAAAATCTTTCAATTTTTATTTATATATATATATATATATGAATTGAAGTTTTATATATAAGAATTGAAGATTTTTATGATTACTTGTAATATATATATACCCGAGAAATACCAAAGAAAATTGCTTGTAAACTGAAGGTAAAGGTAAAAAATTGCAAATCAGAAGCCAAGTGTAGCACGATGAGCTAGGCAAATACATATATACATATATATATATATATATATATATATATATATATATATATATATATATATATATATATATATATATATATATATATATATATATATATATATATATATATATACATATATATATATATATATACATATATATATACATATATATATATATATATATATATACATATATATATATATATATATATATATATATATGTACATAAAAATATGAAATTGTAAATCCAATGGTAGAATGTAAGTAGTAACTCATAATACACTATCTTAAAATTTGCCTATAAAATACAATGAAATAAAGGAAATTATAAAACGTAATGCAGGTCATAAAGACAAAGATAATCAACAAATTTCAAAGGTGAGGAATGAAAATAGGAAAACAAAAAAATCAAGCAAAAAAGCTTGCACGTGGAACAGCTCTAGGCTTAAAAATAGTTCATTTCGAAAAAATTATTTTTCAAGTCCGTATATCCCTTCGAAATGAATACATATATATATAAATGACATGCATTACGCTTTATAATTTCCTCTTTATGTTTGATTTTCTTTTATTTCTTTGTATTTTGTAGAAAATTTTGGAATAGTGTGTCATGAGTTACTACTTACATTCTAACATTGGATTTACAATTATATATACATATATATATATATATATATATATATATATATATATATATATATATATATATATATATATATATATATATATAGGCCTTTTCAAATTTCCCTGTTGGCTTTTCTCCACCCCCCCCCCCTTTTTGAGATTTCTTTGTAGAATTTTTCTCTTTTATTATACTAGACAATTTAGAGCAGCATTGCGCCTACTTGTCTCGTTAATTTTAAATCTTATATTCGTATCTTTTATATGTCATTAATATATATATATATATATATATATATATATATATGTATATATATATATATATATATATATATATATATATATATACATATATATATATATATATATATATATATATGCATATATAATATATATATATATATATATATACACATATTATATATATATATATATATATATATATATATATATATATATATATATATAAAATAAATTATTAAATCCAAAGTTAGAATGTATGTAGTAACTCATAATACACTATTCCAAAATTTTCTACAAATACAAAGAAATAAAAGAAATTAAGACAAAAAGAGGAAATAATAAAGCATAATGCAAGTCATAAGGACAAAGACAATCAACAAATTTCAAAAATGAGGAATGCAAATAAGAAAACAAAAAATCAAGCAAAAAAGCTTGCACATGGAGGAGATTTAGGCTTACGAGATTAGGCTTACGAAAAGTTCATTTCGAAAAAATTCTCGTCGGGTCCATATATCCTTTCGAAATGAACACAAAAATGCTTGTTTCTGAAACACAAGATAGATTTTATCTATAAACTTGTGTTATATGGACGACAAGCATATAGATTGGAACAATAAAGGAAACATAAATACCTCAAAACTCACCTCTTCAGCGCAACCATGACGAGCAAAATATGACTGGATCAATGTTGCCATATGCAAAATGAAAAGATGTGATTTGCTGTTGCCAAAGAGAGTAATAAAAACTGTACTGCGCAAAAGCAATAAAATGAAATAAAATGAGTTATTCAACTGTTAAAGCTTCGAGATAAAAAGATGAAAATATAATTGCAGGAGAATGAAGAAGTACGGCTAAAATAAGATAATAAGGGGAGAATATGAGAATTTTAGGCTAATCGAAACTTATTAACTATACTATTGACTAAATATGCAGGATATTGATACATTTTACTGGTAATTTTGAGGTTATTAATGTGCAAGGCATGAAATTTTTTATCTGATAATCTATAAATTCTAAAAAGTTGATTAAGTATAATATTTCTAAACAATTGAATCGAGTTGCAAGAATTAAAAGGTAATAATTTATTAATATTAAATTTAAAAAAATCTTTTTTATCATATAATTTAGTAACTATCCCATGAGCAGGTTCTATAATTAGACTTAAATCCAAATAATAAACATTATTACTTATAGAAGTTTCATTAGGTATTAATTCCAAATTATCCGGATAGAAATCTATATCTATGACATAGTTATCAGTAAATACAAGACAAATCAGATCATCTACATATCTATAAATTTTATAATCAGTTGAAGTAAAGAATTTTTCATAATGATATAGGTAAAAATTAGCTAACATACTGCTACTACAGCCACCTTGAGGAACACCTGAGACTTGTAAGTATAATTTATTACCTTGAAAGATATAATTATTGAAAAGAACAAAATGGAGAAGCTTAGGAAAATTGGTAAATTTTGTAAGATTAGAATGTTTAGTAATATAAGCATTATATAAAGCTAAAATGACATCATATAGATCAGTGATCTTAATATTATTAAATAGATCTTTAAAATCAAAAGTTTGTATATATATATTTATATTTAAGAATTTTAACTTACCTGTATCTATATAATAAAAAGCAATGTTTGTCTGCGTGTCTTATACAATATAAGTTTTGCGAGCACGCTTCGCGGGGTTTCAAGAATAGCGAAAAAGCTAGTCGCCGAAGGCGGCTAGTGCTAAATAAAAATTCACTTTATAGTAATGCTCTTTCTTGATTTGTACATATTTTTAAAATTTAGGTTCCTTTTCATTTAATACTATATGTAATGAGCTGGTGTTTAATTCCTTAAATGGAAAATTTTAATCAGCATACAAGCCAACAGGTTTCAATGTATTAAAAAATATTCAGGCCAGGCCGCATTGGGATTGGTCTTGAGTGTTTACGGTACGGATCAGGCTCAGGTGAATTCCAATGAAAAAATCTCAGGCTTTGGTCCAGTCAAACCATGACATTTTTGAGCCGGGAAAAATTTTAAATTAGACCTGTGCAGACCTCTAGTCTCTAAATAACTGACTTTGATCTTCGAATTCTCCATTTCTTCTGCTGGCTCCAAGAACTGGGATTTTTCCAAATTTAGATACCCCCCCCCCTCCCCTTATTGCAGTGACGCAGTAGCAGGAACGTATGTTTTATTTTCTAATTCTTAAATTCTAAAAACTCCTTACTTATTCCTATTATTTATTTATTTATTGAAGGGAAAAACGGGATGCTTTTCTAGTTCAACTATTCCAGAATGACTAACTGAATGAGGATTGAGTAGATATATTTTATCACATGTGTGTTTAGGAAACATTTTAAAACTTTTTAATTTCGGGGGGGGGGGTGAATCCCCCCCCCTCTCTTAAATACGCCTATGCCCATGTGTTTAATATGTGTGTTAAATGTTTAATTAGCTGAATAAATGAGAAATGCCCAGTCTAAAGTGAGATATATATATATTTGAGATATATATATATTTGAGGATATATATATTTGAAGTGAGTGAATATATTTGAAATTTGGTGCATGGGTGAACAGTTTGAAAAAGACAACTGAAAAAATTAAATTATTTAAAAATCGTGTTTTGGGGGTTTGTTCATTGGGAGTCCATTGAATTTCAATGGATATTCAGCCAGTGTTTAACTATTTCGTAAACCAATTAGTTTTTCCCATTAAAATTCCTGCTGAGTTAGATTCTGTCCCGGAGTTGAATTTATGAGTTTACAAAGATTTAGTTTTCTAGGTCACCGAAGGCTTCTGAACGGTTTGGAACGACATATACACGCAGAATGATTATTATATAGGTATTTATTGAATTACAATATGTGTATAAATGAAATCATTTTTCCTTTTTTGTTTGTAAATAATTTTTATAGAATGTATAAATATTCGGTGAACCAGTAATTCCCCCCCCCCCCCACTCAAAATTCAGACTGTGTTAAGTTCTGTCCCGAAGTTGAATTTTTGAGTGTACAAAGATTTAGTCTTCAAAGTCACTGGGGCATTTGAAGGGTTTTTGAAACAAAATACATGCAGGACAATTATTATATAGGTCTTTATTGAGTTAGTATCTCTACAAATGAAATCATTTTTCTGTAAAAACGTCGTGAAAGTGCAGTACCACTACTAGAGATGCGGTATGTAGAATGTATACATGCATCACATATTTTTAGTGCTGTATCGTCCACTTCAAACTTCATACAATGCACTCTAATGTATACCATTTAAAAAGGAAAGAATGATATATTCAAAATGACTAAAAAATATTATTACTTTCCTTATATACATAATGTATAAGGAAAGTATTGTGACGGGGTCGAAAATTCGAAATTCGAGTTTTCGACGGGAGGACACGTTTCAAGCATCCCTGGTCAAGAATCAAACATTTTTGAGGTAATGTCTGTGTGTGTGTGTGTGTGTGTGTGTGAAAGTATGTGCGTTTGTGTGTGAAAGTATGTGCGTGTGTGTGTGTCAGTGAGCCTGTGGAGATGATATCTCACGAACAAATGGAGCGATTCGAATGAAATTTGGTACAAAAATCAAAATCCGTGAATACTGGAAGCCTATTGTTTTTAAATGTAATCGAATGTTCAGAACACCCAAAATTTTCGAGTGAAATTTTGAAAAAATCATCAAAAAATCAAAACCTTTAATAAAGTTACGCAAATAGACATTTCTTATGTAATTTTTCCTTAGAAAACGATTAACATGAACTTTAGAGTGCTAGCATGAACCGTTCTCGAGATATTGCACATTTTTGAAACAAATTTATCAAAAAATCCCATAAATAAAAAAAATATATATTAACTGCTGAGAAACATGCTCATTTTTCATATGTAATATTACGCAATAAATTTGATGACATCATTCTCGTGGATCTTGCTCGTTCCATTCATGAGAAAAGATACTTTGAGTAATACTTTTGTAAATGAACACCAATAGTTATTTATCTGCTATAAGAATAACTTATTTCTCCGTTCATAACCCTTGGACAGATTTTTTAGCGCCGAATTTGGCGGAATGTCGCCAACTTGGCGACTTTTTTAAATTGTTGCCAAATTAACGAAAATCTCTCCAAATGGATAAAAACGACACTAAATCAATGAAAATGATGACTAATTGACGAAAATTTAATATCTTGGAAAAAATATAAATATCTATATAAGAGAAAACTATTTTTTTATTGTAAAAGTAGTAAATTCATTGCATTATATAAGGAAAGTCATGTGTTGCCCACATCAGATTTGTTTTATAATATCGCTGTGGACTCAGGCATAGAAATATCATTAATTTTATTTTTAATTCCAGTTTTTTAATACACATATATTAGCGTTGTACCTGGATTTGTCTCCAAAACACACATTGAAGTTACACACACACACATATATATATGTATTTATACTAGAATTATATTATAATCCGTTAGGAGAACTCTTTGGTTATTCCTTGACAAGAAATAGAATGGATAGGAAACTTTCCTTTTAGTAAGTGGGAAAAGTCTCCAGTTACGTTTCTTCATTCTTTCATTCATTTACCTCGTCCTCCAAACCTAGGTCTACAGAAAGGAACTTCCACATCCTCTTACTTCCATTTACCTTGCGCCAAACCACACACCCTTCTAAGATTCCCTCTTTCATCCCCTTGAACAGGCGAGCAAGTCATAAACTATAGAGGTCCAAGGGCCTTTCGTCCCCTTACTTACTCTCATTGGCCCATCAGATGACAATCATTTGAGAAAAGGAACTGCCCATCTCTTGTGCCACCGGGTGCAATTTTCAAGGGAAGGGAGATTTTTTTTAAACTGAAGCATCCCCCACTAGTCGGGGTCCGGACAACGGTAGGAAGAGGCACAGACTACTATAGGTATACACAGACTATATAGTATTCTGTGGGAAGAGGTTTCCAGTCATTTGTTCTGAGATTAGAATTTCTTGAAATGAGTATGCGTAGTTGATTCTACCAGTTCATTCACAATTCATTCAATAGATATTACCAGTTCATTCACAATTTGTCTTGTGTTCAGTCACGTTCTCTTCAGCGTCCGGCGAAGTGCGTTCTGGATTTCTAGAAGACTTTCACAACGAAAACCATCTGGATTATAAGAGGTAGGTAATGTTGTTCACTGTGTTTAAAATTTGTTATGTTAAGTGTGTTAACTTGCGTGCAAAGATCTTTTTCACAAATTAAGCCTTTGCATAAATGCATTCCTTTGTCTCTATAACGAGTTTCAATAATGATACTCCAGACGAGTCTGGAAGTACATATTATTTTGTGATGTATGTTATTTTATTACTGAAAACTTAATTAAGGATCCAGACATCAAATTGAGATTAAACTGATTCCAATTTTCTACATTAGCGATTTTGTACTTATTTCCTAATTTGTAAGATATCTTATGAGAGCAGCACATGATTTTCCTACAGCGGTATTGTTAATTCTGCTCCGACTCCCATCTCTCCAAACTGCTCCAAATCACTATATCTGCTCCAAACTGCTCCCAAACAGAGATTTTTGTGAAATTTGCTCCCATCCTGCTCCAAAATATAGAATTTAAAATTCATAGCCATTAGTAATGAATGTTGCCTGTTCTCGGCTTCAAAAATATTTCTCTGAAACAAAATATTTCATAATTAATATTTTAATTTTTCTTTCTTTTTATAATTAAAAAATTAAGATTTTTTGTTTGTATTTCGAACTATTTATTAATCAGTTATAATTGTATTTAGTAATAAAATATTTTAAGTACATTAGGATATGGGTAAATTTACTGATAAATGGACTAAATAAACATTTAGGGAAGTATGTGCTATTCAAATTTACTTTAAGATTATTATTTCTTTTTTAAATGAATATTTCTATTTATTGGATTTCTGTAAATTTAAATAATGAACTCTACCATAATCGCACAACATTAACTCAATAACAATTACGTATTATGAGGACGCAAAATATAATGGCGTTATATGTCCCACAGAAGTGATACTGCCTCCAGTATATAAATCCATCCCGGCATTTGAAAACATTTTTGTGTTTTGTTTTTCTAATCTGTTTACTTTATATTGATGAATGTAGTTTGCTAAAATTTTCATGCAGAGCTGCTCCTAAACTTCGTAGACCTGCTCCCAAATAACATTTTATCTGCTCCTGAATGCATAGGCGTAGAGTTGTATGGACCCATGGGGCTCGAGTCCCCCCCCCCCCTCCCCCAAATATTTTTCCAAAGTGCGCTGAGCCTCTCAAATATTCTAAAGGCTATGTATTTTTTTCGCAAACTGTACCTTTAGCAGTTGTTGAGAGTTCCTCATTATGCAGTGAACAATTTTATTCTGTAAGAATTTCCATAGAAAATAGCTTAAACTGTAAGGACTCGCATATTGGTTGCCTGAGGGTGTGAACAGTCTGCTTGTTTGCTTTTTATGACCAGGAGGACGTTTCATTAAATGCTCTTTTCCCGTAAAGCGAATGTTGACCACATGTTTGGAAAATAATTGACGGTCTTTGATTTATCTTTTGTTGGATGTGATCTACTTACTGATCTACTCCACAGGAGTCGAAACTAATCTCGATAGAGATGTCTTTTATGAAATTATTTGTAACCAGCAGGGTGTCTACAGGTCACTAAGGTCCCGACAATATAGAAAAAACGGAAAAGGTTCAAAAGGTCACGAAATAAGAATCGGGACGTGCCTCGAAAATTTCCTCCGTATGTAACGTTTCCATGTTTTGCTTTCCGGGAGCAGAAAAATGTCACGGTGGCCATTAGCCGTGAGTTATCAATAGAAAGGGATGAGTCATCGTGGGAAGTACCAAAGAACTCCTCGAAGAGGGGTACTATGATAACAGATTCAACAAGCACTATATTATTCTGTGTTCTGAACAGACTAGTATTCTGCGATATTCTGGGCAGTATATCCGAATTATACTTCAGTACTTACGAATAACAGATTCAAAGGATCTTTCTTTACCGTTGCTTCTGATTTTGTTCAAGGAAATCGCATCATTTACAAGGTAAGTACATGATTTACCTTAATATTTTTTGATGTGACTGAACGTAATTTTTTGCAAATAATCCAAGGATTATCTGCTGTTCAAAGTTGGTAATGTACGAAGTGCAGATCCAGATTTTCATCACATTCTCTATATTTTGAGTACAAAACACAAAATGTTTAGTTTTAAAAGTATATTCTTTGCAGCTGAAAATCGGAAATATCTGAGGAATGATGTATAACAATTACACTTGTTATGTTCGATAACTTTCTTCTTTTAACTTCAAAATTTTCTGCACTCTCGTGTGATTTAACGCTCTGTCTTGCTTTTAATTCGATTGAGAATACAGTGTAATCAATTTGATTGAAATTCTTTGATTAGGTGAGCTGGTTGATTTATTTTCCTTTCGAGTGGTGACGTCATTTCTTTTCTGAACTTGAATAACGAAGAGTTCTTTAGATGTTCCAATGTTGTTTTCCCCTGGCAACTCGACCGATAACCCGTTAATTCTCTGTTAACTTTTTTATTATTATCATTTTAACTATCCGGCGTATTCTCCAATGAGTGGATTATACATGGAAACATTTATTTTTTGCATTTATTTGTTTATTCAGAGTTACAAAATGCAAATATGAACTTCAAATAATTCCCCTTTTCATTTTATATATTACTCAAAATGATTTCTTTAAATATTCGGTGAGTATCTTTTATTTGTTGCAATTTCCATAAAATATTGTAAAATTAAAATATTTCCTAAAATGTCGCGGAAACTGATGCATTTGCTTAAATTATAGATAGATAGCTCGAGAACTTCCAAAACAGTTTTTCAGAGGGTTTTTCTTTCATTTGTAGACGTTTCAGCCGTATTTAGACACAGGCATTCATATTAATTTAAAGATCTTCCGATATGGTGCTTACGAAAATCACACTCGGATAGTATAGAATTCACCATAAAATATTAAATTGAGATTATCTCTCAATTTAATATTAAGTACCAATTTTTTTTGCACGTATTATTGCTTTTGTTATACATATATTTTCTAATTTAATACTTATATTATTACAAAGTTATCATAGTTAGAAAACTTCTCTTCGATAATAAGACTCTCCTTTATTTTTCAATGTTCATACGTTTGATATTTGTGTCTTTACAAGTAATGTTGTGTCTTTATAACTAATCAGGGCCGCCAATATAAATTTCGCAGCTAATCCCCCCTCCCCCCCCCCCCCACACACTTCAAATTTGTTTGCATTTGTAAATTTTTCATGTCTTTCTTATGCTCAAAATAATCATATTGGGGCGCAGGTTCACAAACGTGAGTCGTATTCCTCCCCTGCCGCAATTTTTGCCATTTTCTTTCCTTCTAACTCTGCATGATTTTTTTTCATTAATAACAGTGTTTTATTGGAATTATGGAAAAATTTGGTAGATATACTTCACATAAACGTCGGTGCTCGATCCTCAATGAACATTTTCGCCAATTTAAATCTTTCTCTCTCCTATATTTGAACAATCATGAGTTTTATAAGAAAATAATTAACGCATGTAGGGGTTAGAAGTTATGGAATTTAATAAATGTCATCTGTTTTATATATTACTTCCCTATAATAGAAAAAATGTATAAAAAGGAAAGTATTGTGACGCGGTCGGAAATTCAAATTCGAGTTTTCGACGGAAGAGCACATTTCAAGCATCGTTGATTACCATTCGAACGTTTTTGAGATGATGTCCACGTGTATAAGCACTCGTGCTTGTGTGGGTCCACAAGTTTGTGGAGACGACAACTCAAGAACGAATGGTGCGATTCAAAGTCAAACAAAATTTTGTACAAACATTTTAATCATTAAATACTTGAAGAATATAGTTTTTAAACGGAATCGAATGTTCAGATTATACCCAAATTTTTGAATGAAATTTTGAAAAAAGCATAAAAAAATTCAAAACTTTTAAGTTACTCAAATAATCATTTCTTATGTGATTTTATATTGGAAAATGATTCACATAAATTTTAGAACGCTAGCATGAACCGTTATCATCTATTGTGAAATTATCAACTCATCTATTGTGAAATATGTTTTATTTTCATATGTATTATAAGACGATAAATTTGTTAACATCATTCCCGTGGATTTAGTTCATTCCATTCAAGAGAGACGATACTTTGGTTAATAGTTTGGTATCTTGATTCCTAACTATTCATTAATTGTCATTTATCCACTATAAGAATAACCTATTTCTGCGTCCTTAACACTTGGTGAATTTTGTCGACTTATTTGAGAAAATTTCACCAACTTGGCATTTTTCTTTTAATAATGTTAAATTGATGAAAATTTGATAAAATGTCATCAAACTGATAAAAATAACTTTAATGTCATCTCTTGGTGACATATTGAGCAAAATTTATCTTCGGATTGACGAAAATTTCCTCAAAATTGTAAAAATAACACCGAATTTGCGAAAATATAAGTTAATGGGGCGCGAAATAAGTTAATAGGGCGCTTCAAAATAATTGTAAATGTTGTCATCTGGGAACGAGCCAAATGCACAATTCAACATTAAAAACACTGTGCCGAGGATCTCATACATCAATTTTTTTATTGTGAAATAAGTAAATTCTTTACATTATATAAGGAGATTCAGGTGCTGTCTACATTAGATATGCTTTTATAACTATTGAAATAATATGTATCTGTGTTAAATTAGAATGAATCTTATTTTTTTTTATGACTTTCACATTTTTTTTTACAGTTTATTGTGTAAGAAAAATATTGTGACGGAGTGGAAAATTCGAACTCCATTTTCCTACAGGAGAGAACTTAAAGTATCCTTGAGTTCGAATCGAAAGTTTTTGAGATAATGTCCACGCGTGTGTGTAATTATGCGTGTACGCATGGGAATGAATGAATATCGTCTCCATAGTGAATCTATGGAGACGATATCTCACAAAGGAATAAAGCGATTCAAGGGACTGGCATGAGATTTTCGGATCCAGGAAATTTCGCTTTTGAGTTAGTTTTAATTTCCCCGCTTTTCTCTTTTTTTGCGCGACAAATTTTCTGCTAAAATATTTCCTTTTCAAATTTAAACATTTTTGAAAATATATTTCCTCGCCATTGTAAATGGGTTTGCCCTCGAAATCGGCGCTTGCACGCATTGATACATTCCGCTTGACGAGGGAAATGACAAATGATTATCTTTCTCTCACATTTGCATCAAATAAAATTTTTATAACTATTAGTTCGTGTTATACAGGGTGTCCAGTGCTATCGGCGCCCAATGGTTGTTTCCTCAACGGTTAGTCACAGAGATACACTTCCAACTGCAAAAATGTTTTAAATTTTAATATCTGTTATCTTAGAAACAGTTTAAATCAATAAATGCATTTCTTAAAGAAATATGAAATAAAAATGTTTATACAGCCCAGCCCCCTCCCGGTCCTACCAATTATATTTAAGAAAATCATCTTCATATAATTTTATGCAAAATAAAAAAAAAAATCATCCTTTCACGACCAAAATTGACCGACTTATAGCTGTTTAAATTTGGAGCACTTTTAGTGCTGAGAAGTGGTCAATACGGTCCCTGATTGATTGGTTGCCTGAAACGAGACATTTTTATGCGTAAAAAAACGACTTAAGTCGTGAAGTTTAATGCTTCATAACTCGGTGATGTTTGGTCGTAAAAGGAAGATTTTTTTTTTTATTTTGCATGAAATTAATTGTATGAGGATGATTTTCCGAAATATAATTGGTAGGACCGGGATACCGTATGAAAACTCATATTTTGTATTTCTTTCAGAAATGTATTTATTGATTTAATCTGTTTCTAAGATAATAGATATTAAAATTTAAAACATTTTTGCAATTGGAAGTATATCTCTGTGACTAACGGTTGAGGAAATAGCCATTGGGCACCGATAGCACTGGACACCCTGTATATAAAAAACTATTTTTTAACCTATTTTGACCTTGCTGGCCAAGGAACAGTATCAACAGCATGGAGACAGTTCACAGATATCCGAGCCGTATGTGGCGTGGCATTATATTGTTGGGAAATGGCCCAGAATGACGTGCCATGATATCTAATGCAAACGGCAACAGCATTTCATCAATATATCGTTGAGCTGTTAAAGTTGTATGCAGGATGACTAGTGACGAACTGCTGTCGTAAGAGATAGCACCCCATACCAGTGGTAATGGCTGCGTGCCTGTGTAAAACAAAGGCTGATTGGGACCGCTGGTCCTGGCGCCTCCACACATGTACCCGATGGTCATCTGCTGAAAGCCTGAAGCGTGACTCATCGCTGAACACTATGCGATGCCAGTCTGCTGGCAGCCATGATGCTCAGCTACGACACCACTCCAAACGACTCTGATGTTGTGGGGTTATGGGCAGATATCTTAAAGGCCGCCGTGAACTAAACCCCATCTCAGCCAAGCGTCATGAGATGGTGGAATGTACCACGTATGGTATGGAAGAGATTGTAGCACGTTGGACGTCGGACAATGATGCCGTCGGGCCTGTCACACAATCATCCGATCTTGCCTCGCATTCGTACACTTCGGCGGTCCAGAATCTTCATTCCGCCGATGAGTTCCTGGCAGCAACTATTGCTGCTAGCATCTTTGCACAACAGTATCCGTTTGGTACACGTGGCTGCCTATTGCTCGGCATGTCCAGCCAGTTTCACGCATCCCGACTATACGATCACTTTTGAACTCGTCTAATTGTTTATAAGGTCTTCGGCAACGTCGTAACGGCATTATTGGTTGTGTCTCCATGGAACTGCAACACCGATAACGAACAAAGATAAACCGTCCACATTTTAAACCTGTTTTATACGATGCTAGTTGCGCAGTAGAAAATGACTGAAGTTAACACTCATTGGCCTTGCAAATTTAATCATTTGCATACTTGGTATAAATGAATTTGCATACGAAATTTCGCGATAATCGGATCATTTTTTAGGGGTGCTTCGTTTTTTTTCTTTTTTTTGCAAAAGAATGTATTTATAAAATGAAGGGTAGCAGCATCGCTTTTGGTGTGAATGAGTTTCATGTTCCCCAGAATTGCACCAGAAGCATGAATTTATTTGCTGAAAAGAAATTTAGTACTAATATTGGTTGATGTTGTCGATATTGGTTGATATAAAACTACTGAATATATTTTGCTGAAATTGTTTTTATATATTTTATAGGACAATTTGAATATTTCCAAAGACTTTCGAAGCAATTTGTGAATATTTAATCCGATTAAGAAAAGTTTGAAAAACTAGGTTCCATAGGGTTCAATGTATTTCATTTTTCAACCCGGGTTCAATCCAAAACTAATTGGATGCTATTATCTATTTATATTCCCATAGATCCCACAAATCGTCTGAACAACATACCAAAATTTCATTTTGATAAAGTCATTTTTGGAGCAGTTATCGTACTAACGGACAGACAGATAGACAGACAGAATAAACAATGTCATAAACACTTTCCAACTTTGTTGTAAAGTATTAATAAGAAAGTCTCCTAATCTCTGAAAGATGCCACAAATGCATAAATCGCAGATCTCGGGAGGCAACATTTTAGGGATAATGACAAAAAATAAATTCTACCATTATAAGAATTTAACAAGAAAGATCAATCATGCATAAAGCATAGATTATGAAACACTTTCCAACTTCAATGTAATTTCATTTAAACATCTCTAAAATGCAATACATTCCACGGTAATAATTTAAAAATTATCACAATACTACATTAATTTATTATATGTGAAAACTTAAAAATTCATCAAAATAAATGAACTTCATTCAAATGACGTCAATTAAATATAAATTGCCTGGTTACTCGGTAATGTTTTTAACATTATCATAATACTACAATAATTTATTATATTTGAAAATTTCATCAAAAACAACTGCAATTTATTCCAATGACGCCATCGAAATGTAACACGTCTGGCTCTCTCTATAAAAGCAGCATTTCATTCATTCATTTTCCCATTCATTTCATTCATCACAATATCAATGCGTTGCTGCAGATTATAGATGCTCAGAAGAAAAATAAAATATACAAGAACGATCATGCTTAAAGCATTGATTATGAATCACACACCAACTTCAATGCAATTTTATTTAAGCATCTCAAAAATGCAATACATTCCTCGGTAATATTTTAAAAGTTATCACAATACTACATTAATTTATTATATTTGAAAACTTAAACCTTCATCGATAAAAATGAACTTCATTCAAATGACGGCATTGAAATATAAATTGCCTGGATTAAACATCTCTAAAATGCGATACATTCCTTGGTAATAATTTTAAAATTATCATAATACTACGATAATTTATTATATTTGAAAACTTCATCGAAAACAACTGAAATTCATTCAAATGACGTCATAGAAGAAATAACACGCCTGGCTCTCTCTATAAAAGCAGTATTTCATTCATAAATAATTTCCCATTCATTTCATTCATTACAATACTGTAATAATTTATTTTATTTAAAAATTAAGACCATGGAGCTACAAGTAATTAAACTCTATGTTTAAAACTTCATCAAAAAAATCGTCCTTCTCTCTGTAAAATCAATAAATATTTTATTCATATCAGCTATGCAGACTCCATGAGCAAAATAATTTTGTGTTAAAGAAATACAGCAATTCTAATACATCTCATTCTACATATTTTGCTGTTTACATTTTGCATAAGTGAAAAATAGGCTTCGTTGTAGAAATAATCAAATTTGGATCATCATTTAAACTCAAATATAGTGTAATTGCGTTGTTTCAGTATGTAGATGCACAGAAATTAAACAAAAATAAAGCGGTTTTAGGACAGATACAACACTCAATATGAATTAAAACGAACTTTAAAAATCACGATTTTGAGACAAGATGGATGCCATATTTCAATTTGAATTGGGTCACGTGATCGCTTCATATAAGTGATGTGATTATTATTTTAATTTTTATTTAAAAAACTACTGAATATATTTTGCTGAAATTTTTTTTTATATATTTTATGGGATAATTTAAATATTACCTAAAATTTTCGAAGCAATTTGTGAATTTTAAATCCACTTAAAAAATGTTTGAAGAAAGAGGTCCCATAGGGTTCAATGTGTTTCATTTCTTCAACTCGGGTTCAATCCAAAACTCATTGGGTGATATTATTCATTTATATTCCCATAGGTCCCACAGATCGTCTGAACAACATACTAAAATTTCATTTTGATTAAGTCATTTTTACAGCAGTTATCGTGACAACGGACAGACAGACAGATAGAATGAACAAAGTCATAAACACTTTTCAACTTTGTTGTAATATGTTAAAAATTGAAGTTTGGAAGTCTGATTAAGTTAATTTTTCATTAATTTTATAATTTAAAAAAAGTGATTCAAACTGCAGTAAATTTTTCAGTTAGAAAATATATACGCACAGAAACCCACGTAATGGTATGGCATTCCAAAATATAGACAAGAAAGATCAATCATGCATAAGCGTTGATTATGAAATACTTTCCAACTGAAAAGCAATTTCATTTAAAAATTTCTAAATTGTGATATATTCAGTGGTGATATCATTTACATTATCACAGTACTACAGTAATTTATTATAATTAAATATTTAAAACTGTATCGAAATACAAATCATCTGATTCTCTTTACAAAATTAATGAACATTTCATTCATATAACTTGTATTCCAAACTCCAGAGCTAAATAATTTTGTGTGAAAAAAATTCAGCAATTCTTATGTAACTCAACTTACAATCGCTTGAGATATTTGCATTCTGCATAAGTTAAAATTAGGCTTCGTTGAAGAAATAATAAAAGTTTAGGGATCATTTAAAATCACAACTATCGTAATTGCGTAGGTACGGAATTTAGATACACAGTTAATACACACCGACCATCCATTTGGTTGCTCTTTGTCCTTGGAAGAGTCGGAAGGTCTGGGCTTTCGACAGATAATACACAGATAATATATGTGTGTGTGTGTGTGTGTATGTATTCAAAGTATTGGAATCGTGCCGAAGATCGAAACTCGAATTTTCGAAGGATCTACACGTTTTGGGACTTCTAGAATACGAAAAAACCATTTTTAGGAAGACATCTGTGTGTGTAAGGGTGTATCTCTATGTGTTTCTTTGTGTCTGTGAGGATATTGCATCCACTCTAACTGAAAAACTAATGGACCGAATTTCATAAGATTTGGTAGGTATGCTTTTTGGGGGAGACCCTGATGTTTATTAGATTATAGTACGATTCGTATGCATGCCTTCGTATGCATTCGTAAGAATATGTCTTCTTTGCGAAATGGCCGGCAGAAATTGCCTTTATCCACTTTAGCTAAAAACTAATGGAACATATTTAACAAAATTTGGTGTATAACATTTCAATAACCTACAAGTGATTTATATACCAAATTTAACAAAATTTGGTATATAAATCATTTGTAGGTTATTCTAGTACGATTCTGGAAAAAGGAACGGGCTATTTTTGCGAAATGGAAAGGCAAAAATCGTTAAATACAAAAATAAAAGACTACGTGTGCTCAATTATTTCAATTAAATTCCTATTTCATACGTTATTTTTGACAACAAAAAGAATGAGACTAACCCTATTACTCTAGGACTAGCCGTTCTTGAGATATTCTAGTTTTTTTGCGTTTTCGCTACGTCACCTTCTATATAATAAAAGGCAATGTCTGTGTGTGTGTCTGTGTGTCTGTCTTATACACTATACGTTTCGCGACCGCGCGTCGGAGAGCTACGAAATTTGGCAATCGGAGACCTGGGGGGGAGGGAAGGGGACACGTGAAAACCGATTTTTAAAATTTGAATTATTTTTTTTGTTATTTAATGTTTTATGCGATTTCGACCGTTTTTTGACATTTTTGCCCTTTTTTCTCCACGATGCAGACGTTGTAGAAAAAAACAAATCACACCATCGGAAAGAGCAGAGAATTTCGAGTAAAAATATATCAATTTCAACTCTCAATTTCGATTTCTAATATTTTTTAAAGATTTTAAAACAAAAGTCACTTTTGGCTCAAAAAAACGATTTTTGGTTTTTAAATTCTCGCATAGTGAAAAGTACTCATAATTTCGACTAATAATTTACATTTTTAGAAAGCTGAAATATCTGGCATTCTTACAAGTCTAATTTGGTCCAGAAATAATGAAAATTGCCTTCAGGATCGCAATTTTAAAGACGCCATGATTTTAAATTTGTCGGCTACCGGCTCAGTTCTTCAACGGCATTTTCCCCCCATCCGCAGTAGTTTCTTCCCCGTCTCCATGGAGACCGCGCTTTCGGTTTTAAATGAATTACGAGCATAAGTGTTGTATACATCGGGCGAAATTATTATATTTATATGATATTTTAAATGGATATTTTAAATAATTTAAATGATTGAATTATGGTGGTTAGAATTGTGGTGATGTATTTGAAATTATTATATTTATGGATTGTTGGAACGATATGGATGATTTTTTGATTTTAAATGGATATTTTAATTTATGGATATTTTAATTTATAGATATTTTAAATGGATATTTTAATTTTATGGCTATTTTAAATGATAGAACGATGGAACGAGGATGGTGGAATTAAGAGCCTAGCATATGGTCATTATAAATTTAAATTAGCGCGCGGGAAGTTAGCGCACGAGAATTGCACTCGGTAGGCCTGGGTTCGATTCCCGCCACTGATGCGGAGTACGATCACCTTAAACATATGGGTCGATAATTCCTTCCGAGAGGTTGGTGGCAGGGAAAGGAGGGTACGGTCTCTGTGGATGCCTCCCCCACTGGGTCCTGGTCCAAATTGGGTGAATAAAAAGAAAGTTATGGAGATTGTCGCGGAGGGCGCGGTAGCCCAGTGGTTAGCGTGCGGGAATTTCACTCGGTAGGCCCGGGTTCGATTCCCTCCACTGACAAAACTGCTGCCGTGTTCACGCGGAGTACGATCACGTTAAACATGTGGGTCCGTAAGTCCTTCCGAGAGGTTGGTGGTAGAGGAAGGAGGGTACGGACCCTGTGGATGACTTTCCCACTGGGTTCCGGTCTAAATTGGGTGAATAAAAAGAAGGTTATGGAGATTGTCGCGGAGGGCGCGGTAGCCCAGTGGTTGGCGCGCGGGAATTGCACTCGGTAGGCTCGGGTTCGATAGCCGCCACTGCCAAAACTGCTGCCATTTTCACGCGGAGTACGATCACGTTAAACATGTGGATCCGTAAGTCCTTCCGAGAGGTTGTTGGTAGAGGAAGGAGGGTACGGACCCTGTGGATGCCTCCCCTACTGGGTTCCGGTCTAAATTGGGTGAATAAAAAGAAGGTTATGGAGATTGTCGCGGAGGGCGCGGTAGCCCAGTGGTTAGCGCGCGGGATTTGCACTAGGTAGGTCCGGGTTCGATTCCCGCCATTGCCAAAACTGCCGCCGTGTTCAGGCGGAGTACGATCACGTTAAACATGCGGGACCGTAAGTCCTTCCGAGAGGTTGGTGGTAGGGGAAGGAGGGTACGGTCCCTGTGGATGCCTCCCCCACTGAGTTCCTGTCTAAATTGGGTGGCACTTCCTGGCCCTCCAAACAGTTACCTTACACTTTACTGGTAGGTCGCGCCAGCGAGTGTGCCACGGTTAGAATTTGCCACGGTCAGAATTTTCAAGGGTAGCGAACAGGCTGGTCGCCAAAGGCGGCTAGTTGACAATAAGTCCAGCTATCAAATGAGAACCACATTTAAGTTTAACGTGCAAATTCAAGGTCATTTAAAATACTTATGGCTGTTATTTTGTGCAGATAAACTCAAATTATTATTGAAGAAATAAAGAGAACGTGAATATGAATCTGCAAGGAAAGACATGTGCTGCCTACTTCAGAATTTTTAACAATATTACAACAATGATTTATAGAAGTGAACGGGGATTATTTGCAGGCCATTTCGAAAAAAAATGTATTATCTGTATTTAAAGATCCACCAATTTTTTGTGGAATGAAATGTTTAACAAATTTAAGCTGTGTACCAAATTTTATCTCTCTAGGACGTAGGAAAGTGCATTGAAACTGCCATCAAATAAGTATATCATGAAAAGTTATATAAAATTAAAAAAAAGTTGAAAAATTGTTATGTACCAAATTTATTTTAAAATGTGAAGCCTCTCTCATATACAAAATAACTAAACTATTGGAAAGATATTTATTATATTATATACCTCTTTTTTCCTTCTGGTAGCTATCCCAAAAGTCAGAATTTCTTTGGATTTGTTTTTCTCCCTATATTAAATAATTTTTAATTAAAAAACTACCTAACATATTTTACTGAAATTTTTGTAATATATTTAATGGGATAATGTGAATATTTCCTTAAAATTTCGAAGCAATTTGTGAATTATTAATTTGCTTAAAATATGTTTGAAAAATTAGGTCCCATAGGGTTCAATGTATTTCATTTTTTCAACCCGGGTTCAATAAAAAACTAATTGGGTGATATTATTTATTTATATTCCCATAGGTCCCACAGACCGTCTGAAAAACATACTAAAATTTCATTTGATAAAGTAATTTTTACGGCAGTTGTCGTGCTAACGGACAGACAGACAGACAGACAGATATACAGACAGAATGAACAAAGTCATAAACACTTTTCAACTATGTTGAAAAGTGTTAAAAAATGCTCACTTTGCAGATACCAGCATCGATACAAGCGTTATCCTAGATTAGGGAACGTCTTCTTTACGCGGGTTCTGAAAACATTGATGTTTGGGTTTGGCCATTGACAAATTGTGGATTCTCTCCTCAATCTTTGTGACATGTATTGCCAACTGCGTGGTAAGACTAAATATATCTGTCTCTATAGAGATTCACAAATTTGTGGAATATAGAAAGCTTTCGTGTTGCCATTGCACATCAAGTGTTATGTGCAGTTGAGCTGGGACAGTATATATTGCTATATCGTTGAGCTGGGACAGAATATATATTGCTATATCGTTGAGCTGGGACAGAATATATATTGCTATATCGTTGAGCTGGGACAGAATATATATTGCTATATCGTTGAGCTGGGACAGAATATATATTGCTATATCGTTGAGCTGGGACAGAATATATATTGCTATATCGTTGAGCTGGGACAGAATATATATTGCTATATCGTTGAGCTGGGACAGAATATATATTGCTATATCGTTGAGCTGGGACAGAATATATATTGCTATATCGTTGAGCTGGGACAGAATATATATTGCTATATCGTTGAGCTGGGACAGAATATATATTGCTATATCGTTGAGCTGGGACAGAATATATATTGCTATATCGTTGAGCTGGGACAGAATATATATTGCTATATCGTTGAGCTGGGACAGAATATATATTGCTATATCGTTGAGCTGGGACAGAATATATATTGCTATATCGTTGAGCTGGGACAGAATATATATTGCTATATCGTTGAGCTGGGACAGAATATATATTGCTATATCGTTGAGCTGGGACAGAATATATATTGCTATATCGTTGAGCTGGGACAGAATATATATTGCTATATCGTTGAGCTGGGACAGAATATATATTGCTATATCGTTGAGCTGGGACAGAATATATATTGCTATATCGTTGAGCTGGGACAGAATATATATTGCTATATCGTTGAGCTGGGACAGAATATATATTGCTATATCGTTGAGCTGGGACAGAATATATATTGCTATATCGTTGAGCTGGGACAGAATATATATTGCTATATCGTTGAGCTGGGACAGAATATATATTGCTATATCGTTGAGCTGGGACAGAATATATATTGCTATATCGTTGAGCTGGGACAGAATATATATTGCTATATCGTTGAGCTGGGACAGAATATATATTGCTATATCGTTGAGCTGGGACAGAATATATATTGCTATATCGTTGAGCTGGGACAGAATATATATTGCTATATCGTTGAGCTGGGACAGAATATATATTGCTATATCGTTGAGCTGGGACAGAATATATATTGCTATATCGTTGAGCTGGGACAGAATATATATTGCTATATCGTTGAGCTGGGACAGAATATATATTGCTATATCGTTGAGCTGGGACAGAATATATATTGCTATATCGTTGAGCTGGGACAGAATATATATTGCTATATCGTTGAGCTGGGACAGAATATATATTGCTATATCGTTGAGCTGGGACAGAATATATATTGCTATATCGTTGAGCTGGGACAGAATATATATTGCTATATCGTTGAGCTGGGACAGAATATATATTGCTATATCGTTGAGCTGGGGCAGAATTGGAAGCTATTATTGTCAAAGTGGACTCTGCAATACAACAAAATTAACAAGTTTCTTTAATGCTCAAAGTTAGAGTTTTTGCTTTGAAAAAGGGATATGGCATTATTAACACTTTACAGCAAAGTTGAAAAGTGTTTATGACTTTGTTCTGTCTGTCTGTCTGTCTGTCTATCCGTTAGCACGATAACTGCTGTAAAAATGACTTTATCAAAAGGAAATTTTAGTATGTTTTTCAGACGGTCAGTGGGACCTATGGGAATATAAATAAATAATATCACCCAATTAGTTTTTTATTGAACCCGGGTTGAAAAAATGAAATACATTCGAATTGCTTCGAAATTTTTAGGAAATATTCTCATTATCCCATAGAATATTTAAAAAAATATTCAGTAAAATATGTTAAGTAGTTTTTTAATTAAAAATTATTTAATATAGGGAAAAAAACAAATTCAATTAAATTCTGACTTTGGGATATCCTCCAGAAAGAAAAGAGGAATATGTTATATAACAAATATCTTTCCATTGTTTAATCATTTTGCATATGAGAGAGGCTTCATATTTTAAAATAAATTTCGTAGATAAAAATTTTTCATTTTTTTTTAATTTTATATAACTCTTCATGATATACTTATTTGATGGCATTTTTAATGCACTTTCCTACGTCCTAGAGAGTTAAAATTTGGTACACAGCTTAAATTTGTTGAACATTTTATTCGACAAAAATTTGATGGATCTTTAAATATGGATCATACATTTTTTTTGAAATGGCCTGAAAATAATCCCCGTTCACTTCTATAAATCATTGTTGTAATATTGTTAAAAATTCTGATGTGGACAGCACATGCCTTTCCCTGCAGACTTATATTCGTTTTCTTTTTTTTCTTCAATAATAATTTGAGTAATCTGCACAAAATAACAGCCATAAGTATTTTAAATGACATTGAATTTACACGTTAAACTTAAATTTGGTTCTAATTTGATAGCTGGACTTATTGTCAAAGGTGGCGTAGCGAAAACGCGAAAAAACTAGAATATCTCAAGAACGGCTAGTCCTAAAGTAATGGGGTTAGTCTTATTCTTTTTGTTGTCAAAAATCACGTATAAAATAGGAATTTAATTGATATAATCGAGCACACGTAGTTTTCTATTTTTATATATAACGATTTTTGCAGGCCATTTCGCAAAAATAGCCCGTTCCTTTTTCCCGAATCGTACAAGAAAAACCTACAAATTATTTATATACAAAATTTTGTTAAATTTGGTATATAAATCACTTGTAGGTTATTGAAATATTGTACACCACATTTTGTTAATTTTGTTCCATTAGTTTTTAGCTAGAGTGGATAAAGGCAATTTCTGCGGCCATTTCGCAAAGAAGGCAGATTCTTTTATTGCGAATCGTACTATAATCTAATGAACATCAGGATTTCTCACAAAAAACATGCCTACCAAATTGTATGAAATTCGGTCCATTAGTTTTTCAATTAGTGGATGTAATATCCTCACAGACACACAGAAACATACACAGATGCACCCTTACACACACAGACGTCTTCCTAAAAATAGTATTTTCGTGTTCTAGAAGTCCCAAAACGTGTACATCCTTTGAAAATTCGAGTTCCAATCTTCAGCACGATTCTAATACTTTAAGTACATACACATACACACATATATTATCTGTGTATCTGTGTATCTAAATTCCGCGCCTATTTTCAATTACAATAGTTGGGATTTTAAATGATCCCAAACTTTTATTATTTCTTCAACGAAGCCTAATTTTAACATATGGAGAATGAAAATATCTCAAGCGATTGTAAGATGAATTACAACAGAATTACTGAATTTTTTCACACAAAATTATTTAGCTCTGGAATCTGGAATACAAGTTATATGAATGAAATATTCATTGATTTTGCATAAAGAATCAGATGATTTATATTTCGTTACAGTTTTAAATATTTAAGTATAATAAATTAGTGTAGTACCGTGATAATGTAAAAGATATCACCACTTAATGCATCACATTTTAGAAATTTTTAAATGAAATTACATTTCAGTTGGAAAGTGTTTCATAATCAATGCTTATGCATGATTGATCTTTCTTGTTTAATTTAATATGTCTCCTGAAATATGCTCTCAATTCGCGGTGCCTCAATTTAGGTGTCGTCTTGAATCGAGGAAGGAAGAAGTTAACAAATTCTAATTTCCTGAAGGCATTTTTTAAAATTATTTCATTTCTTAATTCGAGTTGATTTTCAGTTGGGAGATGATACATTATTGAAATTGTGCTCATATTTTCTGATTACGAAAGCGGTGTATTTCTTTTAATGCCCAGGTTCTAAAACACATTTTTGAGGAAAGTACAGTACTTTGTTTTAAAACATTGTTTAGTTTTTAACAACAAGGGAGATCCGTCCCGTGCTCGCTAAGTTCTTCGAGTATCCTGAACTCGCGTTGTGAGTTGGGAGGCTTCGCCTCCTACTCACTGGTGCTTCCGGAGCTCGCTTCGCGTACTACTTTAATCCAAACTATAGCTTAAATCTGAACACTGTTTATTTCACGGTGTTTATTTCTCTACAAATATACCGAATTTTCTATTTTTATATGTTATAGATTTTGAGGTAAGAGACAGAGATCGACACGGTACGAGACAAACTCGACGAACACGTCTATGCAGAGGACCATTTTTCACTTCAGAAATGCATGAAAAGTAGAATAACTCGTAAACTACAACAGAATTAAAAAAATCTGATGTGGGTAGCACATGACTTTCCTTATGTAATACAATAAATTTACTACTTTTACAGTAAAAAAAAAATAGATTATTTTCATAGTAGTTATTTATATTCTTTCGAAGATATTGAATTTTCGTCAATTAATCGTCATTTTACATGTCGTCGTCATCAATGAGTCGAGTGAATTTTTATCCATTTGGCGAGTTTTTCGTTAATTTAGCAACATTCAACAAAGTCGCTAAGTTGGCGACATTCCACCAAATTCGTCGCCAAAATTTAGCCAAGCGTTATGGATGGAGAAATAAGTTATTCTTACAGCAGATAAATGACTATTGGCGTTCAAATACAAAAGTATTATTCAAAGTATCTTTTTTCATGAATGGAACGGGCTAGATCCACGAGAATGATGTCACCAAATTTATCGCATGGTATTACATATTAAAAGTGAACATGTTTCTCAATAGGAAATATTTTTTTTTTCATTTTATATGACATTTTGATAATTTTTTTTGAAAAATGTGCAATATCTCGAGAGCGGTTTAGGTAAGCGTTTTAGAATTTATGTCAATTGTTTTCGAATGAAAAATTACATAAGAAATGTTTATTTGCGCAACTTTTTTAGAGGTTTTGATTTTTTGATGATTTTTTAAAAATTTCATTCGAAAATTTGGGTGGTTCTGAACATTCGATTACGAATAAAAGCAATAGGCTTCCAGTGTTTATGGATTGTGATTTTTGTACCAAATTTCGTTCGAATCCGTCCATTCGTTCATCAGTTATCGTCTCCACAGACTCACTGACACACACACACATATTTTCACTCACACACACACACACACAGACAGACATCACTTCAAAAATGTTTGATTCTTGATCAGGGATGCTTGAAACGCGCTCTCCCGCCGAAAACTCGAATTCGAATTTTCGACTCCGGCACAATAATTTCCTTATACATTATTGTACATAAGGAAAGTAAAAAGGGCTCCGTTATATGAAAATTCAGCTATGTAGGTACATATACATATCTACAAAAATTCATGGTCTTGCTATTCTTAGTCTGTCCAGGACGCAAACTTATAGTTAAAATATTTTGTTTTTGATATTAAGTATTTCTTAAACTAAAATTTAACTCGGAAAATGGTTTATTTCAGCTTATTCTCCAGACATTTTTCTACAAGTGTACCCAATTTTATGATTTTATATGCTGTAGTTTTTGCGGTGCGAAGAAAATAAACTCGAGAAACGAGAAATTTGTCAAACAGTGGAGGCGTCGGCATCAGTTAATTTTTTTTAATATTGAGAGATAATAAAATCTTCAATTCCAGCACCTCTTTGATAGTGGCCAAGGCTGTCGCTTTGCCGCTTAACTCCTCGTCACAGCCCAACGACTACTAAAGCTGCCACTATAAGAAGAAAACAAAAAAAACTGATGAAATTAATCCCAGATATTAAATAGAAGATGAAGAATCTTGTAAAATTGATCGAAATAGTGGTGAAAATATACATAATTTTCCTTACAATACATTGTAATATGTAGAGGATGTATACTATTGAAAACGTGTCGAAAATCGGAACTCGAGTTTTCGTCGGATCTACACATTTCAAATGAAAAAGAGCACGAAAAACTATTTTTAACATGGCGTCTGTGTAATGTATGTATCCAATATAGCTCGAACACTATTTGATGAAATTTTGCAGAATTTGGTAGGCACTTCTAACTTCCCCTGGTGCTGATAAGATTTTAATACGATTTGAAAAATAGAACGTTGACTCGACACAGGTTAAACCATGTTGCTGTTCTGAACTTTTATCAAGAGAACGTGGATAAATTGGATATATCCAGCTTGATGAACATTTTTATCCAAAGATCTCCTGAAAGTTTAAATTCATTTTCAACCCTTTACAACAAAGTTGAAAAGTGTTTATGACTTTGTTCATTCTGTCTGTCTGTCTGTCTGTCCGTTAGCACGATAACTGCCGTAAAAATGACTTAATCAAAATGAAATTTTAGTATGTTGTTCAGACGGTCTATAGGACCTATGGGAATATAAAGGAATAATATCACCCAATTAGTTTTGGATTGAACCCGGGTTGAAAAAATGGAATACATTGAGCCCTATGGGACCTAATTTTTCAAGCATTTTTTAAGCGGATTTAAAATTCACAAATTGCTTCGAAAATTTTAGGCAATATTCAAATTGTTCCATAAAATATATAAAAAAAAATTCAGCGAAATATATTCAGTAGTTTTTTAAATAAGAATTAAAATAATAATAACACCTTTTATATGAAGCGATCACGTGTCCATGATATGAAACGATCACATGACCCACTTCAAAATAATATATGGCATCCATCTTGTCTCAAAATCGTGATTTTTAAATTTTTTTTTAATTCATATTGAGTGTTGTATCCGTCCTAAAACTACTTTATTTTTGCCTAAATTCTGTGCATCTACATACTGAAACAACGCAATGACAATATATTTCAGTTTGAATGCTCATCCAAATTTGATTATTTCTTCTATTAAGCCTAATTTTCACCTATGTAAAATGTAAACAGCAAAATATGTAGAATGAGTTGTATTAGAATCGCTGTAATTCTTTAACACAAAATCATTTAGTCCATGGAGTCTGCATGGCTGATATGAATGAAATATTCATTGATTTTAGAAAGAGAAGGACGATAATTTTCGATGAAGTTTTACGCATAGAGTTTACTTACTTGTAGCCCCATGGTATTAATTTTTAAATAATATAAATTATTATAGTATTGTGATGAATGACATGAATGGGAGAATTATTTATGAATGAAATGTTGCTTTTATAGAGAGAGCCAGGCGTGTTATTTTTTTATGACGTCATTTGAATGAATTTCAGTTGTTTTCGATGAAGTTTTCAAATAAAATAAATTATCGTAGTATTATGATAATTCTAAAATTATTACCGAGGAATGTATCACATTTTAGAGATGTTTAAACCAGGCAATTTATATTTTAATGCCGTCATTTGAATGAAGTTAATTTTTTTCGCTGAAAGTTTAAGGTTTCAAATATAATAAATTAATGTAGTATTGTGATAAGTTTTAAAATACTACCGAGGAATGTATTGCATTTTAGACATGTTTAAATAAAATTGCATTGAAGTTGGAAAGTGTTTCATAATCAATGCTTTAAGCATGATTGATCTTTCTTGTTTTTAAATATTAAATAGTTTATTGCATTACATATTAATTTATATTTATATTGTTGTATTATTTTATGAGTTCTTATAGAAATTCAGTATTGCATTATATATTTTAGAAAGATGTAAATGATCCCAAAATCTTCACTAATATTCCAAAATCTCATATTTGTATGAAACGTTTGACATTAAATATGCCCTCACAATTGTAATATTTATACACTAACTTGTCGCTCCATTCCTGTTGTACTTTACCTAACAACTAATAAATATTGTGAATTTATTTTATACTATATCAACCACTTCATGTTCTAGTATTATATAAATTATTTAAAATACACAGATTTTCGGTTAAATTATTGCTAATTTGAAGCTAAATGTGATTAAAAGTTCAAATATTTGTAAGTGCATATACTTAATTTAGATATTGAATTACGTGTGGTTTACTTAAATATATTATTTACTTAATATTTTTATGTAGCTTACTAGAAACGCTACTTAATTGTAATCTTACCTATAAATTTTGTACCGACATTTTTATCAAGGTACAACTGAAATACATGCACACACATGCAGCCCCAGACATCAACAAAATGTTTTGATGGATATTAAAACAGAGGAGGTATTAAAGCATGAATAGCTACAAAAATAATTTGAATTTTTAAAACAGTGTTTCTATACTGTATGGGGAATTATAAAAATATTTTTAGTATTGAGTTTAATAACGAAGATGCTATATGTTCAGTGAATTTTCTTCTCAGAAAGTCATTTCGCTCAAACTTGGATTTATTTCATCAAGATATCAAGATATTGCTTCTCTATTATTCGTTTTATTTTCGAATAATTTTTCAGAATATGAGCATTTTTGCAGAATTAAATAATGAATTTTAAAACTGTCCACTGAAAGGTTAAAGTAACAAAACTGTATTCAATATATTTGAAAACTTTCAAAAGTTTGATTTGCAAATTGCTTATAAACCTATGTTCATTTCCTTTGAAAAGTAAATTTCTGATCTTTGATTTTCTTTAACACTTGACTGCAATGTTCTATTATCCGATAGTGTTAGTATATTATTGTATAAAGCTCTATATTAATTCATAAAAATAAACATTCCATTCAGAAAAATAATTATTGAATGCCTGATTATATTCTGCTGCTTTGTTTTTATGTTCTGAATTTTGAGTGCAACTAGAAACTATAACAGTTTTTTTTTCTTTGAATGCATGATTTTGAAATGTATTTACATAAATCATTATTTGTCGTTGGCCGGAGAGTAAGCTATTCTACGGTTAAAGAACTGTATATATATTTTGTGGGGCAATTAAAAATGTCCTTTAACTGTAAATTAAATTGTCTCTGCTATTGAGTCGTGTCCATTGAATGAAGATGTCCGATTTTCAGAAGTGTAGGTTAGAAAGGCTTTATATGCCTCACATTAAAGAAAAATGGGCAGCCGCAGCATTTTAGAAGAAATAGGGTGAAAAGAATTAGCCGGAATGCACGTGTTAGTGAACGTGGGTTTGCGAGAAACAGAAGACTGAAAATTAGAAAAGTTATGGAAAACAATAACATCTACTACAGTAAAATTAATAGAGAGATAAAAATCATTGACCAAATTAAGTAAATTGAGTAAATTATTTAAACTATTGTTCCAAATTATAAACACATCATCAACATAACGTTGCCAAAGAATAAGTTTAGGGGATAAAAAAGACAAAATCTCGTTCTCGAGTTCCTGCAAAATTACTAGAAACTAGAAAGATACTAGAAAGAGATACTAGGAAGTGGGCTACCCATAGGGGCATCCGAATTTTGTAAATAAATATCGCCACGGAAACCAAAATAGTTGGTCCCCGCCACGATATTCAATGCAGAGGCTATTGCGGTGATAGAAGGGGTTTATAATTATGCAATGAAGGTTTATTGGCTATAATGTTAATGGCTTTATCAACGGAAACATTAGGGAATAGAGAAACCATGTCAAAATTATGAGAAGTACAATTAGGAACAAAATTTACACTAAAAAGGTTATTAATAAAATGTTCGGTAGAATTAACAGAAAAGGGATGATCATCGAAGAAGGGCTTTAGGAAATTTAGCCAAAGCTTTTCCAAAAAGTAGGTGGAACCATTACATCTAGAAACAATAGGGTGCATTGGATGAAAATAGCCAATTTAATAATGGGAGGAAGATCAATAGATTTTTTTTTAAGTTGGGCAATCTTTGAATTTATAACGGAATAGGGAGATTTTTTTAATATTGGTGCAATCCATCTCAACAATACACCTCCGCATTGCTTCAATATAATTAACACTATCAATAAGTACAAGTTGTTTGGGTTTGTCAGCAGATAATATAATTAAATTATTATTGGATTTAAGTTTATTAAGTGCTGAAATTTCAGCACATAAACCATTATTTAAACGAGGAAATTTATTTCTATTTTTACCCTTGAACTCAATACTCTTTTGAAAATTGGAAACGGAATGGTACATAATGAACCTGCCACAATCTCTATGTCTGTGATCGACATGAAGAAGAGTTTTTTTCAACAACGTATGGTTGGTATCCTTTTGTCTGAACATGCAAGAGACATAAAAAATGGTAAATTAGCGACTGCCCTTGCCCAATTCGTGAATAAAGATAATTTTCGCCTCCTTTTTGAAAAATATTTCCATTTAATTAGCTGTAATAACCCTCGTTCTATCTTACGTTATGAATCCCTTTTTATTCACATATAGCGTTCTTCTATTTGTAATTTTGACCCCGTTCAAGTCTTAAGTTACTCTTGGCGACTCGTTCTCGATTCCCTGCATCTTAAACTTTTGCATAGTTACATTGATTTATGTTTTTTTTTCTTTCTAAAATACTTATTACATTTTTTAAACTGTTTTTTTAAGTATTTATCTTTGAATTTTTTTATAAATTATGATTTAAATTTGATTTATAATCCACCATTTTATGCGGCTGACAATTTCATGAAATGCAAATTTTGCATAAAAGTATTGAATTGTATTTAAGCACGTTGGCATCTATTTCTAATTGTATCGCCACTGAGGATGAACATGGAAAATGTTCGAAAGCGCTTTGGCTGTATTTACGTCTGTAGAATGATTGTATAATAAAATGACTTTTGGATCTGTTTGAGATTTGTCATTTGTTTATTTAGTGTTTTGAAATTGTAACGTGTCGCCACTCCTGGTATGTAAATATATATTCATCAATAAAGTAAAAAAAAATCTGATGTGGGAAGCACATGAATTTCTCTGTAGACTTATATCCACGTTCTCTTTATTTTAAATAAATTTAATTAACTTTTAATTAAATTTTCGTTCTCATTTGGTAACTGGACATATTTTCAAAGGTGACGTAGAGAAAATACGAAAAAACTAAAATAGCTCAAGAACGGCTAGTCCTAGTGTAATGGGGTTGGTCTTATTCTTTTTTTTTTTTGCTAAAATTTACGTATAAAACACAAGCATTTAATGGATGTATTTAAGCATACGTAGTTTTCATTTTAGGTTTTAACGATTTTTGCTGGGCAATATCCCAAAAAAAGACAGGTTATTTTTTCTCAAATCGTACCAAAATCAAATCAGTACCAGGGTAATCCAAAAGCGACTTATCTACCGAATTTTGTGGAATTCGGTCTATTAGTTTTTCAGCTAGAGTGGATACAGGCTTCTGCGGGCCGTTTCGTAAAAAAAAAGGCGTTTTTTTTTTATCCCGAATCGTACCCAAAACTAATCAGCACCAGATTCGTCTACAAGTGACTTACCTACAAAATTTTATAAAATTCGGTCAAATAGTTTATTAGTTAGAGTGGATACAAAATCTTCACAGACAGACACACACACAAACGTTACGCTAAAAATAGTTTTTTCGTATTGTAGAGACCTCGAAGCGCGTAGATCCGCAGAAAACTCGAGTTGCAATTTTCTGTATGATTCCAATACTTTCCCTATACATTACCATGTATTGCAGTGAAAGTAAAAATCTGATGTGGGCAGCAGACTTTCCCTGCAGACTTATATCCACGTTCTCTTTGTTTTAATTAAATTTAATTCACTTTTAATTTAATTTTAGTTCTCATTTGGTACCTGGACTTATTTTCAAAGCTGGTGTACAAAAATACGAAAAAACCAAACTATCTCGAGAACGGCTAGTCTTAGAGTAATGGCGTTGGTCTTATTCTTTTCTTCGTTAAAATTACGTATAAAACAGACATTTAATGGATATATTTAAGCACACGTAGTTTTTTATTTTAGATTTCGGCGATTATTGAGGGCAATTTTGTAAAAAAAGACAGGTTATTTTTTTCCGAATTGTACCAAAATCTAATCAGCACCAAAGTTACCCACAAGCGACATATGTACCAAATTTTGTGATATTCGGTCTATTAGTTTTTTAGCTAGAGTGAATACAGGCAATTTTTGTGAGCCATTTCGCAAATAAAGGAGGGTTCTTTTATTCCGAATCGTACTAAGAACTAATCAGCACCAAGGTTACACTCAAGTGACATGCCTACCAAATTTTATGAAATTCGTTCCATTAGTTTTTTAGTTAGAATGGATACAAAATCTTCACAGACAGACACACAGAGAAACACACAGACGTCGCGCTAAAAATAGTTTTTTCGTATGCTAGAGACCCCGAAACGTGTAGATCCGTCGAAAATTCGAGTTGCGATTTTCGGCATGATTTCAATACTTTCCCTATACATTACCATACATTGCAGGGTAAGTAAAAATCTGATGTGGGCAGCACATGAATTTCCCTGCAGACTTATATACACGTTCTCTTTATTTTAATTAATTTTAATTCACGTTTAATTCAATTTTCGTTTTCATTTGGTAACTGGACTCATTTTCAAAGGTGGCGTAGAGAAAATACGAAAAACCTAAAATATCCCGAGAACGGCTAGTCCTAAAGTAACGGGTTTGAGTTTATTCTTTTCTTCGTTAAAAATTACGTATAAAACAAGCATTTAATAGATATATTTGAGCATACGTAGTTTTCTACTTTAGATTTTGATGGTTTTTGCGGGCCATTTTGCAAAAAAGGCAGGTTATTATTTTCCGAATCGTACCAAAATCTAATCAGCACCAGGGTATCCTACAAACGACTTATACTAGGTTTTCATGTGTAAATTTTGGTTCGTCATCGAGTAGGAGCTTTTCGGCTACATCTGGTGTGCCCCAGGGCTCTATTCTTGGTCCCCTGTTGTTTATTATCTTTATTAATGATCTTGCAAATTGTTTTGGAAATTGCCTTTTTTATGCGGACGATCTGAAGATTTTGTGCCCTATTTTTGATGCGGTTTCGTGTAATAATATTCAGTCGGAGCTGCTTGTCCTTTCTGATTGGTGTGGCAAAAATCGTTTGCATCTCAATATCAGTAAATGTAGTGTGGTGTCTTATACTCGTAAAAAAGTGCCTATTTTATTTTCGTATGCTATTAGCAACTCTGTTTTGACTAGAAGGTTTTCCATTGATGATCTTGGGGTCACGTATACATCTGATTTTTCTTTTTCCACACATATCTCCAATATTTGTGCTAAATCATACAGAAATCTGGGCTACATCAGGAGGATTACGCATGATTTTGTAAATGAGGATTCCAGGATAGTTCTTTTCAATGCCTTGGTCAGGTCTGGGCTGGAGTATGCGTCTGTGGTTTGGAGGCCTTTTCAGGCCGTTCACTCTAGAAGGATTGAGGTCATCCAGAATTGTTTCTTGAGATATCTTTTTTATAGGAAAACTGGCATTAGTTGTTATGCATTGTCTTCTGCTTTTTTGCGTGGTTTGTTTGGTGTTGTAAGCTTACAGAGAAGAAGGGATTTTATTCTGTGTTCTTTTTTCAGGGGTTTGTTTCGTGGCCGGGTTGACTGTTCCCATGTCTTGGGTGGAATTGGTTTTCATGTCCCACAGTATAGAACTAGAAGCTTGAATTTATTTGCCATTAGGAAGTTTGGGTCGAGTATAGGCAATAATTGTGCTATAAATTGCTTTTCTAAATTATACAATGGTTTCCCTGATTGTCTTGATATTTTTTATTCATCTGAGAAGGATTTTAAAGAGCATTTGTTGTGAACATCTTGTGTTTTATTACATGTATTCTTGTGAAATGTTTTTTCATCTTAATGTTTTAACTTTTTAATGTATTTTAACTTTTTTTTATGTATGTCATGGTATTTTGAATGAGTTTTGCTCCTGCATGCTGCAACTGGGACTACGTCCTGTTGCTTGCAGTCTTTGTAAATAAATAAATAAATAAATAAATACCGAATTTTGGAAATTTCATTCGATTTTCAACTAGAGTACATACAGGCAATTTTAGCGGGTCATTTTGCAAAAAAAAAAAAAAAAAAAAAAAGCGGGTTCTTTTATCCCGAATCGTACTAATAACTAATCAGCACCAGGGTCACACCCAAGTGACTTACCAAATTTTATGAAATTCGGTCCATCCATTAGTTTCTTAGTTAGAATGGATACAAAATCTGCACAGACAGACGTCACGCTAAAAATGATTTTTTCTTGTTCTAGAGGTCTCTAAACGTGTAGATCCGTCGAAAACTCGAGTTGCGATTTTCGGTATGATTCCAATGCTTTCCCTATACATTACCATGTATTTCAGGGAAAGAAATAATCAAACGAGTCTGGAAAATTAGCCAAATAATAATAATAATAACCCAGTCAACCGATAAAGGCAGGTGACGCAGGGTGAATCGCTCCTTCACCTTCTTCTTCTTCGTCCCTGACCGTTCGACCTACCCGAAGATGTACGGTATTCATTTGTCTCATCTGACAAACCACCACTGGTGGTTACTTGCAGTAAAACAAAGAATATTCCGAATATTCATACCAAATTTGAAAATAAAATTGGTCAAATTTGACCGTTCGCCCTGCTTGATTTGCCAACAATATAAAAAAATCTGATGTGGGCAGCACATGACTTTCTCCGCGGACTTATATCCACGTTCTCTTTATTTTAATTAAATTTAATTCACTTTTAATTCAATTTCTGTTCTCATTTGATAACTGGACTTATTTTCAAAGGTGGCGTAGAGAAAATACGAAAAAACTAAAATATCTCGAAAACGAATAGTCTTAGTGTAATGGGGTTGGTCTTATTCTTTTCTTCGTTATAAATTACGTAAGCAAGCATTTAATGGATATATTTGAGCATACGTAGTTTTTTATTTTAAATTTTGACGATTTTTGCAAGTCATTTTGCAAAAAAAGGCAGGTTATTTTTTTCCGAATCGTACTAAAATCTAATCAGCACCAGGGTGACTTACAAGCGGCTTATCTACTGAATTTTGTGAAATTCGGTCCATTAGTTTTTCCGCTAGAGTGGATACAAACTTTTGCGGGCCATTTCGCAAAACAAGGCGGGTTCTTTTATCCCGAATCGTACCCAAAACTAACCAACACCAGATTTGCCCACAAGTGACTTACCTACCAAATTTTATAAAATTCGGTTCATTAGTTTTTTAGTTAGAGTGGATACAAAATCTGCACAAACACACACACAGACGTCACGCTAAAAATAGATTTTTCGTATTCTAGAGTTCTCAAAACGTGTAGATCCGTTGAAAACTCGACTTGCCATTTTCGACGTGATTCCAATTTTTTCCCTATACATTACCATATATTGCAGGGTAAGTAAAAATCTGATGTCGGCAGCACATGAATTTCCCTGCAGACTTATATAGGTGATTCGCCTGGTAGACTTATTAGGTAGACTTATTAGGTGACTTATTAGGTGATTCGCCTGGTGGACTTATTAGGTGATTCGCCTGGTAGTCATGGGAGCTCAACAATGAGTTATAATAATACTGATTATTCTACTGTTAATGATATTGCAAACTGCTTTGCTGATTTCTTTGAATCTGTTTATATCCAAAGTAGCCAACCTGTTGATTTTGAACTGCTGACCAAGTATTGTGAACTCAATAATATTGACTTAATTAGAATTAAATATATTACTGAAAATGATGTTGCCAAAGCCTTAAAAAAGTTAAAATCCAGCCAGTCTTTAAGCAGTGATGATATTCTTTCTTTCATTATCAAAGGTTGTGTTGCCTCTCTAACTTACCCTTTGCTTATTTTGTTTAATCTTTCGATTAAAACTATGGCTATTCCCAATGTATGGAAATATGGTCAAGTTATTCCTGTACATAAAAAGAACAACAAGCATGATATTTCTAACTACAGGCCTATTACCATTCTTTCCCTTTTTTCAAAAGTTTTTGAATGTGTTATGCTTTTATGATTTTATGCTTTTATCTTTTCCCAAATTAAGCAATGGATTTCTCCGTACCAGCATGGGTTTGTGCCAAGACGACCAACTGTAACTAATTTAGCTTGTATTATCAGAGATATTGTTAATGCTATTAAAACCAAGAGACAACTTGATGTTATTTATACTGATTTTAATAAAGCTTTTGATCACATCGATCTAGGGCTATTTAACCGTCAACTGATTACTAGCGGTTTTAGTGTTGATTTGTCCACTTGGTTATACTCTTATATTTCAGATAGACTGTATTCTATAAAGTACTGTGGTGTAAACTCTAGACTATACAGTAATTCCTCTGGTGTTCCTCAGGGTTCTAATCTGGGCCCACTCCTTTTCTTAATTTTTATTAATGAAATTCCCCGGATTTTTAAAACGGCTAAATGTCTTATGTTTGCAGACGATTTGAAGCTTTATATGAAAATCAACTCATTAACTGATTGTGAACTGATGCAGAGAGATCTAGATGAACTGTATAACTGGTCTGTACTAAATAAACTCCATTTAAATATTTCTAAATGCTATGTTATGAGCATTGCTAGGATCCGTAATGTTCTTAATTACAATTATATTTTAAATAATTCATCTCTATCTCGATGTACTCATATTATTGATTTAGGTGTCACTTTCGATAATACTTTGAACTTTCAGAGACATATCGATAATATTATTAAAAGAGCCTACCAAAGACTTGGTTTCACCTTAAGACGATCTCGTGTTTTTGCCAGTTCTGATACGATTATTTGTATTTATAATACCCTTGTTAAACCAATTTTGGAATATTGTGCAATGACTTGGGACCCTGTCTACAATCTGCATTCTCAACGGATAGAAATCGTGCAAAATAAACTATTACATACTATTGATAACAGATTGACTGACTATTACCCTTGTGATATGCATACAAGGGAACTCAGACAGAAATATAGTTTCATGTCTCTTAGAAAAAGAAGAAGCTGGTCCTGCCTCTTGTTTATTATAAAGTTTTAAATACTACTATTGATTGCCCTATTTTACTTTATTGCCTGGAATTTCACATACCTGTCAATAATTCTAAGAAAAAAACTCTTTTTCACAATACTACTGTTAAACACAACTACATTAAATGCTATTCTATATATAAATTTGTTGATTTATATAATACCTATTGTGCTGATATTGATATATTTAACTTGACTCCTGCCTGTTTTAAAAAAGCCTGCCTGTTTCAATGCACTTGATATGTTTACTTCTTAGTATTCCTGTATCCTATGTTCTGTACTTTTTAATTTCTTGTGTGGCAACTGTAACTGGATTTTGTCTGTAGTTGCCACGCGTAAATTGAATAAAACAAAATAAAATAAAAAATTAATATTGGCGTGATAGTGTTCCTATGTCTTGAAATGTAGAAATAAAACCCTGGTTCATTCATTTTGATTTTATACAAATATTAAGACCTTCTTAGTATTTCGGAATTAACTAATTTTTTTTTTTTATTTATTTCTATTACAGGTCGTAGAAACGGAGGAAAAAATTTTCGATTTTAAGAAATATCTAATTATCCAATATTCTGCTAGAATATAAATGAACTAAAAATGAGTATAAGTAAGCTGGATATCTCTGAAAAATTGGTAGAAGGTTATGTAAAGGTTCCGCCCTCACTGAAAGAGCAGGCCATTACGAGTTTAGCCATTCCGTTATGTCAAAATGACGAACTAAAGAAAGACATATTTCAGACAGACCTACTTTGTGATACATCTGTTCTTTGGTATAAATGGGATAAGTCAATTGACGTAAGTTCGACTTACGTATGCCAGAAGCTCCCACTTCCTTCTGCAATACAGAAACTGTTGGTTGTTCACATGCGAACGTTATCTCTGCAACTGTACGACTGGAGCAGGCAACAAGGCCTGTTTAAACTTTCTCCACTTTTCGCTCACAGCTTTTTAATCCCCTCGGATTGGGTAGTAGTAGAAATGAGATTGGACGAACAGAAGATTGCAAAGCGTTTGGTTCAAGATGAAAGAATCCCACTTGTCCAACGATTCAGAATGGCATGTTTTCATTGTTTAAAAATTTTTATCCCTTCCTTATGGAATCAAATTCCCCATGAAGACCGTGAAAGAATTTTTCGAGACGAAAATGCAATAATTCGTATGTGGTTACTAGACTTATCGGAGAAATTTAAGAGAATTATTCCGATTACATTTGAGGATAACTTCTGGAGTCTTTTACTGAGAGAAGGAGTATTTGAAGGATCATTGTCATCTGTGCTTCATAGTTGGGGTAAATTGAAAGAAAGCAAAAGACAGGAAGTGCTTATAGATACTGCAGTGGATTCGGTGAAAATGGTTTATGTGTCACAATATGGAGTCTTTAAAAAGCCATCCAGTGATATTTTATGTTTTCTGTTGACACGTATGTCTAAAGAACAAAGGATTTTATTTTTCCAAAGAGTCTTTCAAAACACAAAATATTGTGCTCTTGTTTGCTTCTTACGATGGCCGTATTTGGATCTTTTGATCCCAATTATTAATGAGTTATGGGCTATTTTGCCTGTAATGCAATACACTTTTCTTTTATTCATCCTAGCAAGCTACTATTCTGATATACATCTTGCTCCAGGTCAAAGAAGGGATTACATGGATTACGATTATGGATATTTAATAATAGAGCTATTGAAAGAAGCTCCAGATCATTTTAAACGCCATGTATTTAGCAAGTATTTTTACAATTATTCAAATTGCACTGCAAAGGGCAACGTGCTATATACTATACTAAGGAAGGGAGTCCATAAGATTCAATATAGAGAAGTTTTTAAATGTATCTGGCAGCATATTACCCTTGAACAGAGAAAAAGATTATTATTAGAATCGCATGATGGAATAGCATTCTGCTGCGAATTGGCTGAACAAGATAATTGCGAGCTGCTGACCTCAATATTAAGAGAATGCTTGCCTGAAGATGAAATACTCCTATTTAAGAAGAAAGTTTTAGATATGATCCTGAAAAATGTCTAGTTTCAAAGCTGGTAAATGATGAGTGAATGAATTTATGGCTAAATTTAAATTACGCAAAAATGTATCAGTTAATTTAACAATATATGTCACACTTAAAAAGAGAAGATCACCAAGATCGAAATATATTTTATTGCAATTTCACATTACATGAAATTTGCCCAAATCCCATTGTTAAGAGAATGTTAAAGATGGTATACCTATATTTCAATTGAAAAGCAAATTTAAAGATTTGAATTAGTATAGTACTACACGAATACCATTTGAAATTCGAAGGTCCTAAAATATACAACTTTTGCATAAAGTGCATTTCTGAATTAGTAGTTTGTTTCCATTGGTCCTTTTCAAAACTGTTCACCCATGCACCATTTTTCAATAAATGTATTATTTTAGACTGTGTATTTTATTCATTCGGTATATCGAACATTTTAATGCAGTACGACTGAAGTATAAAGTTATGGGAAACAGAAATCGTACAGTTTTGTCCCCCACAATCTCTACCATTACATCAAATTTAAAATATCTTCCTAATTGCGAAGTATGGTTTTCTGTTTTTTCACTTTTTGAAAGTTTTTGTGTGGAGTATCCACCCATTAAATGAACATCTGAATTGAAAATCTATATTGTTCTTGGAATCTTTATTAGGTGATTGACTCATATACCACATATCAAGCTTCTACCGCATTTTAAAAGAAGCTTTCCTAGTTTACTCTGGGTATAATGAGTTTCATAACGTAATTAATTCCCCCAGACATCCCATTAAATAACCACTCGATGAAGATCGCAAAATTGATGATGTCTTAATTGATGACGTCATCTTAGATTAGATAAGGTAGAATCACATTTTTAACACTTTACAACAAATTTGAAAAGTGTTTATGACTTTGTCCATTCTGTCTGTCTGTCTGTCCGTTAGCACGATAACAGCCGTAAAAATGAGTTAATCAAATTGAAATTTTAGTATGTTGTTCAGACGGTTTGTAGGACCTATGAGAATATAAATGAATAATATCACCCAATCAGTTTTGGATTGAACCCGGGTTGAAAAAATGAAATACATTGAGTCCTATGGGACCTAATTTTTCAAACATTTTTTAAGCGGATTGAAATTCACAAATTGCTTCGAAAATTTTAGGTTATATTCAAATTGTTCCATAAAATATAAAAAAAAAAATCAGCGAAATGTATTCAATAGCTTTTTAAATAAAAATTAAAATAATAATAACACCTCTTATATGAAGCGATCACGTGACCATGATATGAAAAGATCATGTGACTCACTTCAAAATGATATATGGCATCTATCTTGTCTCAAAATCGCGATTTTTAAAGTTCTTTTTAATTCTTATTGAGTGTTGCATCCGTCCTAAAACCACTTTATTTGTGCTTAAATTCTGTGCATCTACATACTGAAACAGCGCAATTACAATATATTTGAGTTTAAGTGATCATCCAAATTTGATTATTTCTACAATAAAGCCTAATTTTCACTTATGGAAAATGTAAACTTCAAAAGATATAGAATAAGTTGTATAAGAATTGCTGCGTTTCTTTAATGCAAAATTATTTAGTTTATGGAGCAGTATAGCTGATATGAATGAAACATTCATTGATTTTACAAAAAGAAGACGATTTTTTCGATAAAGTTTTAAGCACAGAGTTAAATTACTTGTAGCTCCATGGTTTTAAGTTTTAAATAAAATAAAATTATAGTATTGTGATGAATGAAAGGAATTGAAAAATGTTTATGAATGAAATGCTGCTTTTATATAGAGAGCCAGCCGATTGATATTTCGATGAAGTCATTTGAATATAGTTCATTTGTTTTCGATGAAGTTTTCAAGTATAATAAATTATCGTAGTATTATGATAATTCTAAAATTATTACCGATGAATGTATCACATTTTAGAGATGTTTAAACCAGGCAATTTATATTTCAATGCCGTCATTTAAATGAAGTTCATTTTTTTCGATGAAGGTTTAAGTTTTCAAATATAATAAATTATGTAGTATTGTGATAAGTTTTAAAATATTACCGAGGAATTTATTGCATTTTGGACATGTTTAAAAAAAAATTGCATTGGAGTTGGAAAGTGTTTCATAATCAATGCTTTAAGCATGATTGATCTTTCTTGTTAATACTGTATTGAGTGTGTATATTGAAGCATATTTTCTTTTACAAAAAATGTACTCCATTTTAATAAATACAATTAAAAAAATAACTTTAATATATACAGTTAAAAAAATTTTCTTTAACTGGTTCGCTTTAAGCGTTTCATAACTTTTTTTAAAAATTTAAAATCACAGGGCGATAAAATTTCACACACTACTGACTCAATTTATGTTTAGCGGATGTAAATACAGAGTGTAAAATCTAGGCACACGCATGTGAAAGATGGTCGATTCCTATTCTATAGATTTTAAAATGCATTGCCGTCTTGTAAAAATAGTCGAAACTGCGAACTTACTTCTAAAATTCTATAATGGTACTGAAATTACGACGGCCACTGTAAAAATGGCCAAATCATATTCAATGGTTCTTTTCTTAAAAACTTAGTGATGAAATTTTTGGGTGCGGCCATGTCTGTGAAAATGATCGATTCGTGTTCCTTTGCTAGTTAAATTATGAACCTTGTATTTTCCAAGTCTTTAATGTCATTGAAACTTATAGGCCTTAACTAAGTTTGACTTCTCCATTCTCCAAAATATTAACGTAGGACAATTAAAACCCTCCATCGGAAAATTTATGGAGCTTAGCAAAAAAATAGTCAATTCGTTTCATCGTGTTTAGTAGCAACAGCACGTAAAATTTTAAAAGGATGTATTAAAAATCTCACATAGCACTTTTACTATAATGCCAGGAAATTCATCGCAGAATTCAGTGAATGCATTCTTGTTAGCTAAAAAAAATAGACTCGAGTCGTATTCAGTGAGTATTATAACATGCAATTAAAATCTTTCATGGAATGTCAGTTCACAATCCTGGGAAAATAGACATTCAGTGAAATTTTAAAAAGTTAAAGTTTCGAGTTAACTATTAGCGTTTCATAACATTTTTGTGAATATCGTTAAAAAAGTCTGACAGCATTCCCAGTAAAATTAAAAAAACAAGCAATTGTCAAAACGTGCTCAGCGAGTAATATAACATGCAATTAAAGTCTCAGATGCTTTTAAAACATGTCAGTAAAACCTTGGCTGGTATACACACACGGCAAACACCTCTTCTAAGCCGGTCAAATTCTGTTCCTAAGTATTAAAATGTAGTGGCAAAATTTATGACATAAAGGCGATTAAAAATGCGATATGCTATGTAGTGATAGAAATCACCCTTTACTTTAATAAAAGTCATTCAATGAGCACTGGCTTACCACAAAAATTAATTATTTTATTAAAAATTATTAAAATTATGTTCGAAAATTCGAATTAGAGTTTTCGACGGGAAAGCACGTTTCAAGTATACCTGATCACGAATCGGACATTTTTAAGGTGATGTCTGTGCGCGTGTGAGAGTCTGTGCGGAGATGATATTTCACGAAAAATTGGAGCGATTCGAATGAAATTTAGTACAAAAATTACAATCCGTGATTACTGAAGCCAATTATTTTTAAACACAATCAAATGTTCAGAGCCCCCTAAATTTTCGACTGAAATGTTGAAAAATACATAAAAAAATCCAAACCTTCTACAAAGTTACGCAAATAGACATTGGTTATGTAATTCTTCCCTTAGAAAACGATTGACATAAACTTTAGAATGCTAGCATAAACCTTTCGCGAGATATTGCACATTTTTCAAATAAATTTATAAAAAAATCTCATAAATTAAAAAACAAATATTAACTGTTGAGAAAAAAGTTCACTTTTAATATGTAATATCATACAATAAGTTTGATGACATCATTCTCGAGGATCTAGCTCGTTTCATTCACAAGAAAATATACTTCGTATAATACTTTTGTATTTGATCGGCTATAAGACTGCTATCTGCTATAAGAATCAATTTACTATAATAGCAATCTGTTATAAGAATAACTTATTTCTGAGTCCATAATGCTTGGCGAGATTTTAGCGACGAGTTTGGCTGAATACGGCCAACTTGGCGATTTTTTAAACTGTTGCCAAATTAACGAAAATCTCGCCAAATGGATAAAAATGACACTAAATCAAGTAAAATGACGACTAACTGATGAAACGCCATTTTCTTGTTCGTTACTAATTCCCCCGTGGTGCAGAGGCGCCTACTCACCATGTCCACAAGACCCCCCAGGGTGTCCCATGGCAAAGGAGAGGAGATTTGCAGCTTCACTTTTATAGAAGCGCCCCGAAGGGTGGAAGACTAACTTGGCTTCGACATGAAAACATCCATGCCAGTTGGCGGGATTCGAACACGCAAAACGGCAATCCTGCGATCAGACAGAAACGCATGCCCCTGACCGCTCGACCACCTGATCGACTCAGTATCTTGAAAAGAATATAAGTATCCACTATAAGAATAACCTATTTTCTTTTACTATAAAAGTTGTAAATTCATTGTATTATATAAGGAAAGTCATGTGCTGCCAACATCAGATTTTTTATATTTATGCACTTATAAGAAAACACCGAAAAACATTTTATGAAATACAAAATTATTAAAAATTGTAATATGAGTTCAAAAAGCACATAGAATTAAAATATGTATTTATTTGTTTTCTTCGCTCAAAAAAGGCACTATGGTTATTTTTACATTTCGAATTGCTAAACATTTCATTTATTCTTTAACTGAGGAAATGTTACTCCGTCTGCCACATTAAAGCAACTTTACTTTGTTTGATGAATTGTTAAAGAACAAAAAGTTTTTTTGAATTAAATTTGTGAAAAATGCATTGGATTTTTAATTTATTTAAGTTTGACCATGACTTGGAGTCATTATTATCATCATCATCATCATCATCATCATCATCATCCACTGGATCAGGGAGGTCCAAGAGAAATCTTTAATCCTCACAATGCAGAGTATGAGATTCTGAATTATATTATGACATTAGTTGAGTGATCCAAAACTACAAAAAAAAAAAATCATTTTGTTATTCAATGAAGGTAAAAATTAACAGTTTTAAGCTAAGGTTATTAAAGGAAATGGGATTAAATATTGAATATAGGAAAATAGATGTTTACTGTATCGCAGAATTTCTCCTTCACCTTTGTTTCTCTCTCTTTTCTACATAATAATATTACATCAGATCATCAAAATCTAGGAAAGTCTTTTACGAATTTGGCGCTTACTTCTGATTATGGTTACATTTGGCACTTATTTTGTGTGTTGATTCTTCACATATACCGTTTGTCAGAATTCTCGGTTTGGTTTGTTCAATTCTTGGTGAAAATAAATTGTCATGATATTAAAGTAATTCTCTTCGAAATTACATGGAAATATACTAATCTATTTCTGTCAATGTTAAAGTGAAATGGATATAACATTACCCATATTTTATATAGTTTCTTGTTTTGGTGGGCCTTATGTCTTGTAATGTAAAAATTAAACTCAGGCGCATTCATTTTAATTTTACCCAAATCTAAAAGCTCTTTAGTATGGCTTAATTAACTAGTTTTCACTTATTTCTCTTACAGGTCGTAAAAACAGAAGACATTTCTTTCGATTTTATGAAATATCCAAATATCTAATATTCTGCTTGAAAATGGATGAACCAAAAATGACTATAAGTAATCTGGATATCTCTGAAAAATTGGTAGAAGGTTATGTAAAGGTTCCGCCCTCACTGAAAGAGCAGGCCATTACGAGTTTAGCCATTCAGTTATGTCAAAATGTCGAACTAAAGAAAGACATATTTCAGAGACCACTACTAAGTGATGAAAATGATTCTTGGTATAAGTGGGATATGTCAATTGCTGTAATTTCGACTTACGTCAGGCAGAAACTCCCACTTCCTTCTATATTAAAGAATCTATTAATTGTTCGTATGCGAACAATAGCTCAGCAGGTGTACGACTGGAGCAACCAACAAGGCAGGTTTAAACTTTCTCCTCTTTCCACAGACAGCTTTTTGATCCCATCGGATTGGGTAGTAGTAGAAATGAAATTGAATGAACAGAAGATTGCAAAACGTTTGGTCCAAGACGAAAGAATTCCACTTGTTCAACGATTCAGAATGGCATGTTTTCATTGCCTAGAATTTTTTATTCTTTCCTTATGGAATCAAATTTCCCAGGAATTCCTTGAAGGTTTCTTTCAATATGAACAAAATACAGTAGTCACTCTGTGGTATTCACACTTATCTGGAAAATTGATTCCGTCTCTATCTGAGATAATTGATTCCGTCTCTATCTTTTGGCGCCATTTATTGAAAGGAGGAACATTTGAAGGATCATTGTCATCTGTGCTTCAAAGCTGGAGTAAAGTGAAAGAAAACATTAAACAGGAAGTCCTTATAAATACTGCAATGGATACAGTGGGAAAAGTTTATATATCACCATATAGAATGTTTAAATAGTCATACAGTGATGTTTTATGTTTTCTGTTAACGCGTATGACTAAGGAGCAATGGATTTTATTTTTCCAAATAACTTTTCAAGACACAGAATATTGTGGTCTTGAATGCTTCTTTCGATGGCCGTATTTGGATCATTTGATCCCAATTGTTAATGAGTTATGGGCTATTTTGCCTGTAATGAAATACAATTTTATTTTATTCAGCCTAGCACGCCACTATTCTGATGAAAATTTTGATGAGAGAAAGGATTACGTGATTACTATTATGGATATTTAATATTAGAGCTATTGGAAGAGAGTCCAGATCATTTTAAACGTTATGTATTCGACAATAATTATCACCATGATACAAATTACATTGCAAATGGCAAAATACTATATACTATACTAAGGAAGGGAGTCCATAAAATTCAATACAGAGAAGTTTTTGAACGTATCTGGCAGCATATAACCCTCGAAGAGAGAAGATCATTTTTAAGGACCTATTATGGCGAACTATTGTGTTCGGATTTATCTGCATAAGATAATTGCGAGCTGCTTACCTCCATATTAAGAGAATGCTTGCCTGAAAATGAAATACTCATATATAAAAAAGAAATTTTAAATATGAACAGGGAAAATATCTAAGTTTAACTCTGGTATATGAAGACTGAATGAATTTAAGGTTAATAAATGTTCATTAATGCAGAAATGTTATCAGTTTATTTAACAATATTTCGCATTTGAAAATAGAAGATCAATTTTAAGAACGAGAAATATTTCATAAAACTTTTGCTTTACATGAAATTTGCCTGAAATCCTATGTTAAGAGTATATATTGCTAAAGATGGTATATTTGTATTTCAATTATATTTCATATTTTAAGAGCTGAATTAGGAAAGTACTATCCGAATACCCTTTGAAATTCAACTGTCTTTTAAAATAAACAACCCTCGAATAAAGTGAATTTTTGAATTAGTTTCAGTGAATTTGAGAATCCAGAATATTTGAATTAGCTCCAATTTTTTCCAGTGCTCCTCTTCTAACTGTTCACCCGTCCACCAAATTTCTAATAAATGTGTCACTTCAGACTGGGATCTTCAGTCATTCGATAAATCGAACATTTTAGCAGCATGCACCATCGCTAAAGTAAAGAATTATGAGAAACTGAAATTGTACAGTTTATTTTCCAACTATATTTACCATTACATGAAATTTAAAGTTTATCTAAAAGCGAAGTATGGTTTTCTGTCCTTTCACCTTTTGATCGCTTTTGTGTGAAGTACCCACCTTTTAAATGTTGAAAAACTATATTCTTCCTGGATTCTTTATTAGATGATTGATCCATATACCAAATATTAAACTTCCATCATATTTAAAATACGCGTTTCTTATTTATTCGGATATAGAACATTTTAGTGCGCTGCACCCCCAAAAATAGCAAATAGTGGAAATCTTAAATTGCACACCTTCATCCTATCGACTGTCTGCCGTACACCAAATTTGAAGTCTCATTTGAAGTTACATCATTCCACATTTCAAATGACTTTGCATGGAGTACCACTTTGAATGAAGATGTTTGAATAACTATATTCTTGTTGAATTCGTTATGAGATGATTGGCCTTTATACTATGTAATAAAGCATAGAGAAAGTATTGTTTTCACGAATATTTTCTAAATTGAGATTTTCATATATTTTAAGACCCCCTGAACACGTTTAAACTATTTTAGGAGTGATGTTTGAAGTCTCTCTGTCTGAGATCACTGCACGATAGCGGTCACAAATATTAATGGATTTCCACGAAATTTTATATCTGGTTTTGTTATCAAAAAATCTGGAAATAGATGGAGTTTTTTAAATTCGACCGAAAACTTCGAAATTTATACGAAATTTTATATTTTTATAACATGGCAGCATAGGACAAAATTTGATATAATCATGAATAAAAGGACCACTTTGGGGCTCAAAGATCACGAAATTTGATAGTTTCATTCACTGCTGTGAAAAATAGCCGCGATACAATTTTTTGGTTAGAGCAGTCATTAGTCACCCTCGGGTTGGTGTAGGGCAACTTGATAAGTTGCCCCACACCCCGTGGATACATTTTATTTGGACTACAATAGTCTTTTATCTACTAAACGAATAACCTATTTCTACGTAACACAACGCTTTTCGAAATTTAGTCAACGAATTTAATGTTATATCGCCAACATGGCGACATTTTTTAATGCTCCCAAATTGACAGGAATGTGGCCAAATTGATATAACAGACACTAAATCAATGAAAGTGTAGACTAATTGATGAAAATTCAATATATTGGAAAGAATGTAAGAATCTACTTAAAGAATAACTTATTTTTGAGGCCGTAACGCTTGGCGAAATGTTAGCGAAATATCGCCAACTTTGTGATTCTTATAAATGCAGCTACTTTGACGAAATTGTCGTTAAGTGGGAGGTAATGTTCTGCAAATTTGAATTCCTTCATATGAAGCTCACATCCTATATGCTTAGTATGAAAGAAACGCTCTTTTCTCCAACTGTCCACTTGGTCTCCAATTGTCCACTCAAATTCTTTAAATGTCCACCTGATGATACATCTTGCGAACTCAGCAAATAATCTAGCTAAATATCGCCAACTTGGCGATATTTAGTCCCCCGATTCAAGAAAACATCATCAAAATCACAAAAATGACGCTTCAATAAATTGATTATTTAAATATTTTACTATGTGGACTGTATTGCTTATTGAGAATGCTACCAATATTGATAATTGCTAATTTAAAGTTGAGTAAAATAGAAGGTTATTGTGTACTTTGAAATATTATTAATTATTTGAATATAATGTGTTAATTTGAATATTATTTTGAATATAATGTTATTTGAATAGAATTTCTCTGGCTTATGATCTATCCTGAAATATAAATCCTACAGATATTGTAGTTAAAATCAGCAGTCTCAGTTCCCAACACAAACTTCTATTTTATAAATTGGTTTTCTTAAAGCTAAAATATTCAAACCCATCTCCCTAAATTGCTAGAAAGCTAAGTAATACCCAGACATGTACCAATTCCACAAACTGACTAAACACATATGTGCAACAAACTGCCACATTAGGATCCAAGAAAAAAATATCTGACAAGGGCAGCACATGATTTTCCTTATATAATGCAATGAATTTACTACTTTTACAGTAAAAGAAAATAGATCATTTTTATAGTAGATATTTATATTCTTTCCAAGATATTGAATTTTCGTCAATGAGTCGTCATTTGCATTGAGTCATTTTTATCATTTGGCATAGAGTCATTTTTATTCATTTGGCATAGAGTCATTTTTATTCATTTGGCGAGTTTATCGTTAATTTGGTAAATTTGAAAAGTCACCAAGTTGGCGACATTCCACCAAATTCGTTGCCAATATCTCGCCAAGCGTTATGGATGGAGAAAAAAGTTATTATTGCAGCAGATAAATGACTATTGGCGTTCAAATACAAAAGTATTACTCAATGTATCTTTTTTTCATTAAGGAAACGAGCTAGATCCATGAGAATGATGTCACCAAATTTATCGCATGGTATTACATATGAAAAATGAACATGTTTCTCAATAGGAAATATTTTTTTTTTAATTTTACATGACTTTTTGTTAATTTTTTTGAAAAATATGCAATATCTCGAGAACGATTCATGTTAGTGTTCTAAAATTTATGTCAATCGTTTTCTAATGAAAAATTACATAAGAAATGTCTATTTGCGTAACTTTCTTAGAGGTTTTGATTTTTTGACGATTTTTTCAAAATTTCGATTTTTTCAAAAGTTCTGAACATTCGATTGCGTATAAAAACAATAGGTTTCCAGTGTTTACAGATTGTGATTTTTGTACCAAATTTCGTTCGAATCGGTCCATTCGTTCGTCAGTCATCGTCTCCACAGACTCACTGACACACACACACACACATACTTTCACACACACACATACATCACTTCAAAGATGTTCGATTTCTGATCAAGGATGCATGAAACGTGCTCTCCCGTCGAAAACTCGAATTCGGATTTTCGATCACGTCACAATACTTTCCATTACATTATTGTATATGAGAAAAGTAAAAAAAAATATCTGATGTGGGCAGCACATGACTTTCCTTATATAATGCAATGAATTTACTACTTTTACAGTAAAAAAATAGATTATTTTTATAGTAGATATTTATATTCTTTCCAAGATGTTGAATTATCGTCAATTAGTCATTTTCATTGATTTACGTCCTTTTTATCCATTTAGCGAGTGTTTTGTTAATTTAGCAACATTTAAAAAGGTCGCCAAGTTCACGACATTCCACCAAATTCCTTTCCAATATCTCGCCAAGCGTTATGGACGGAGAAATAAGTTATTCTTGCAGCAGATAAATGACTATTGGCGTTCAAATACAAAAGTATTATTACTCAAAGTATCTTTTTTCATTAATGGAACGAGCTAGATCCACGAGAATGATTTCACCAAATTTATCGCATGGTATTACATATAAAAAGTGAACATGTTTATCAATAGGAAATATATTTTTTTAAATTTTATATTACTTTTTGTTAATTTTTTTTGAAAAATTTGCAATATCTCGAGAACGGTTCTTGTTAGAGTTCTAACATTTATGTCAATCGTTTTCTAATGAAAAATTACATAAGAAATGTCTATTTCCGTAACTTTATTAGCGGTTTTGATTTTTTGACGACTTTTTCCTAATTTCACTCGAAAATTTAGGGGGTTCTGTATATTCGATTGCGTATAAAAACAATATTTTTCCAGTGTTTACGGATTGTGATTTTTGTATCAAATTTCATTCGAATCGGTCCATTCGTTCGTCAGTTACCGTCTCCACAGTCTCGCTGACACACACCCACAAACATACTTTCACACACACAGACATCACTTCAAAAATGTTCGATTCGTGATCAGGGACACTTGAAACGAGCTCTCCCGTCGAAAACACGAATTCGAATTTTCGACCCCGTCACAACACTTTCCTTATACATTATGTATATAAGGAAACTTATTAAAGCCAGTCAATAACGAGTTTCCATATAATGGGCCAATGAAATATTGTCACAGTATGAAGATATGTACCAGAAGCTGAGATTGGTGATTAATGACGATTCACGGTTGCTGCTCTGTCCTGAACGACTAATCCGTAAATATCCGTAGATACATCCGTAGATCGACCAATCTGGTTAACATTTTGTAATAGATTGGCCTCTCATTTGACAGAATATACGGGAAAATGAAATATTTCCAACTTATTCAGTTTATAAAATGTTGCGAAATTAAAAAGCTTGTTTTCTGGGTTAAATTCGAACTTTCCATTCCGAGATAAAGAAATAATATTCTGTTAATTCAAATAAAATTAGCGGTGTATACATAGTTACCGAAATATTATTATTAACATTTAATAGCGGGCAACGGCGGTAGAATTTTCTAGTTTAACATAATCTATAGAAAATAAATAATGTTTCATAGCAATAGACTTTAAATGAATTGTTGCAAAGGAGCATAGACGTAACCAGAACTCGGAAAGGGGAGAATTCCTGTTGAATATGGTGGGGATCCATAATGATGAATTTATTTTCTTACATGACTTTGCAAAGAACTGATGTAATTTGGATATCAATAGAAGTAAGTGTTGTCTTCACGAAAATTTTCGGTTTAGAGATTTCGAAATCTTCGATATTTTATATATTTTATCATGGCAGCATAGGACAAAACTTGACATAATCTATATAAATAAAAGTGAAAATCTCTCTGTCTGTCTGTGGGTAGCCTGGAAATAGCCCCACTTAAAATTTAGTCCGTGTTTGGAGTTTTTACAAACAGTGGTTCTCGAGATATTAGTAAAAAACGAAATTTTTGTTTGTCACATCATCACGAGAGAACGCAAGAACCGAATTTAATGAAATTTTGTGAATAGCCTTGAAATAGTCCCTCATAAATATAGTCCAAATTTCGAGATTCTAAGACGTGGGATTATCGAGATATTTATGAAAAACGAAACTTTTTCCTAAGTGTTCTATTCTCTAACTCCGTGGTTTATCCAAACGAAAAGCTTGAAAATCTTTTGAAAGTGACATAAAACTTTATCTCTGAGTATGGTGGGAGATTTTTGCTCTAATTAGTCACCTACTGAAAACATGAATTGCTTGATACATGGATTTAAATGGAAAATCTATCTACCTGGTTTATTTTTCACAAGTTTTACCCAACGATGAAAAGTATAAACAAATCAAAATGGTCATTTAATTTCGCAGTTTATGAGGAAGCTTCTATCTTATATCGTGTTGCTCAGAAACGCAATTAAATTAAATCTGTCTGTTAACTTTAATTATTATTTTTTAATTATTATTTTAATTATATTAATTGCGGACTCCGTACATCACTTTAATCTATTTTGGCAAAGCGTTTTTAAGCTTTTATATTGTGCTTAGCTAATAAACTCATATATTGTGTTTATCCAATAAATTCATTTATCTCACTGTCAAAACAGAAAAAGAGTAGAACGGGTATACCTTCTAATACAATTTTAGTGTTTATTTACTATATACAAACGGGATCATGATGTTCTATTTCTCAGGTCTGCAAATTTAAAGCTACGAATTTGGCGGAATATCGCTAACTTTGTAACTTTTCTTAAACTTTGCCAAATTGACGGAAATGTCGCCAAATTGATAGAAACGACGTAAATCAATGAAAATAATTTGTTTTTTAATAAGAAAGTACTGAAATGATGATTCGGTAGCATATGTCGGTCAGTCCTTCCATCCTACTTAGTAACACATTTAGCGAATTTTAAACATATCACTAAATTTATAAAAATGTTTGTAAATCCATAAAAATATCATAAAATTCATAAAATTGTGCTTTATAAATAAAATTAATTGTGTGTTGTTAGGGGATAGTATTGTGATGATGTTTCGTCAATTTGTTGCAAAATGGAACTATCAGTTCTACAGTCCCACTTGGCGATAAATTGGGCGATTTTTTAAATTATCGCTAAATTGACGGAAATTTCGCCAAACCTTCCATGACGATAGTGTTATTCAGACGATATGATTTCCATCAATTTATTTGAAGCAAATGATATCATGTCGCTTAGCAACGGATCCAATGTGTTATGTGCCATACGATTTTTATTAAATCTTTTCAGATTTGAATAATAAAGATATGTATATAAAATCATTGACATTGCATTATTGACTGGATAATATCAATTATGGTCTTCAGGTTTAAACATTATTATTTTTGATATTTTCGGGAATAATTGATTCAGGGATTACTGATATTTTCAAATTATTATGCCATTGTTTTATTATGACAAAAATGGTTTAAACTCATATATTGTACGTTGTACGAGTAATCTTCTACAAATGTACGGGAATATCTTCTAATGTACGAGAATATAAGTAGTACAGGTATATTGGCATATAATTTGATATATATTGGAATCAATTACTATCTTCTGGTATAAAGATTATGGGATTATTCATATTTTCAATTTATTACGTCATCTGTTCTATTTTGACAAATATATTTGAGACTCATATTGTGATGCGGGTAATCTTATATATATATATATATATATATATATATATATAATTTTAGTACTTTTATTGTGGCATATATTGGAATCAATTACGTGTTTATTGATATTTTCAATTTATACATGTGATGTACTAATACAGATTATATTTTCTAATATTCGCGTATATAAGTAGCACGGGTCCCATTGAATTTTAATGCTTTCATTTTTCATATATTGATTCAATTCCCTTTTTACTTTGTAAATTTGCTTACAAAATGGACCATTATATTTTATTCTTCAAATCTGCCCGAGAAGATAATTTTGTATAGCGATAACAGAGATTCTTTAACTTATTTTTAAGAGCATTGTATTAAATATTTTAACAAAATATTTTGATTAAAAATGTCATTTAATATACTATAAGAATTTGCACATGATTATGAATTTTAAGTTTATATCATATACTCCGTATGAAGAACGGATAAGCTGCTAGTCTTTCATAAAAGGATTTATTTATGGCTGAATGATCAGAAGACTTAATGGTTTCAATCATTGTTGTGATAAATGCCGTTCATGACGTCATTAGCCCTCCTCAGGCGAAATTTTCGCCATGGGGTGCATTGTCAAGTATGACCGAAAGGTTTTGTCTAACTCTAAAGTGAAAAGTAAGAACTATAAGTGTAATCATTTCGACCCTAAATATAAATTTTTCAAAATTTTACTTATAAAATTTGACGTAAAAGAGTTACTAAAAATGGTTTTTAGTATGTCAAAGTCGATTTGAGCCACATTCCAATTAATTTTTCCTTAAATTTCAATTGAATGTGTCAACAAAAGTTGGCTCCCCCCCCCCCCCCAACTCTCAAGTCCTATATACTCTTTGACTTGAGGGTATTGGATAGGTGGGTGTTAGCGTGGTCAGCAAATTCTTAGCAAATCCGATATGTCCAATAGAACGAGCCACTTATAAGTTTAACATTTTGTGGACTTGCCCATACAGCGCAGCGATAGCTAATTGTTAATGCAGATCTCGATTTAGTACTTATTATAAATTAATGTTAAGTGCAGAGTTTAAAATTAATTTACGTCTTTGCTTCCAAAATTTCTTTAAGAAATCAATTCGATTAAAAAGTACACATCGATAGCCTTTAAAATTTTTTTGATTTTTGTTCTTCGCCGCCATTTATAGAAATGGTTTGCACGACAAGAAAATTATATTATGGATATGTAGAGGTGTTATGTACATTTTAATTTTTAATAATTGTTTTGAAATAAATTCATTCTCATCACCAATATTAATATTGAAGTTTATTACAATCAAGGATCGATTTTATGTGAAAGGTCTAAACAAGTAAAATAATTCATGTTCTTACACATTAATTAATCTTCCTTAATTTCGTAGCGCTGTACTTAAAAGTGTGATAAAATAAAACTTTTTCTCTTCAAATATTTATTTTGAGAAATTCATGTGGGTAACTCATGTACAATGGAAAGATAATTCGAGATGGTCTCTTTTAAAGTGATACCATTTGAAATTATGACAGCCTTTATAGCTCAATGCTCAATGATCTAAGTATTTATGGTTTTTTCAGTTTTATTTCCTACATTATTATTGCTTTCCTTATATACATAGTATAATGTATAGGGAAAGTATTGTGAAGCGGTTGAATTTCGAATTTGAGTTCTCAACTAGGTGCAAGTTTTAAGCATCCCTGAACTTGAATGAATCAAAAGTGTTTGAAGTGATGTCTGTGTTTGTGTTGAAGACCCAAACCGTCCGACTCATCATAGAACATGAACAACCAAAAGGACGGCCGGACTCTGTGTTTGTGTGTAACAATGGATGCCATATCTCACAAACCAATGGAGCTGCTTAATTGAAATTCGATACAATTATTACAATAAGTATGTACTGGATTTCTGTTAATTTTTATCACAATCGAATATTTAGAAGACCCCCAAGTTTTCAATTAGAATTCTGTAAGAATCGAAGCATGCAAATTATGACAGATCTAAGTATCTAAGTTACTCAATGATCTAAGTATTTATGGGTTTTTATATGTTCATAATTAATAGGTTTTTATAAGTTCAAAAGTTCATTCTAAGTATTTAAAAGTTCCCTTTCATATGTAATATTATGCGACAAATTTTTTAACACCATTCTCGTGGATCTAGTTCATTCCATTTTCGCGAGAAAAGATACTTGGGTAATAGTTTTGTAATTGGCGACTAATTTAGTAGACTATCGCCAACCTCGAGATACTTGGCTTACGATTAATGAAAATGCCGTCAAAATTACAATAATGGGGCAATTTCAATGATAATTGTAACGCTTATTGAGGATGCTATAAATATGGATAATAGCGAATTTAGACTTCCGCGAAATATAAGTTAATTGGATTATTTGAAATAGTTTTACATGTTTTCATCCTGAAATACCGCCAAATGTACAACTCCACGTTGGAAACTTTGTGCCTTGGATGCCGTGCCATAATTTGTTCAATGTGAAAGAAGTAAATTCATTGCATTATATAAGGAAAGTCCTGTGCTGTCCACATCAGATATTACTTTCCTTATACACATATAATGTATAAGGAAAGTATTATGCCGGGGTCGAAAATTCGAATTCGAATTTTCGACGGTAAAGCACGTTTCAAGCATCCCTGATCACTAATCGGACATTTTTGAGATGATGTCTGTGAGTGTGTGTGAGGCTGTGGAGACGATATTTCACGAAAAATTGGAGCGATTCGAATGAAATTTGGTACAAAATTACAATCCGTGAACACTGAAGCATATTGTTTTTAAACACTATGGAATGTTCAGACCCCCTAAATTTTCGAGTGAAATATTGAAAAATTCATCAAAAAATCAAAATCTTTAACAAATTTACGCAAAGAGACATTGCTTATGTTATGTAATTTTTCCTTAGAAAACGATTGACTTAAACTTTAGAACGCTAGCATAAACCGTTCTCGAGATATTGCACATTTTCCAAATAAATTTATAAAAAATCCCATAAATTAAAAAAATATTAACTGTTGAGAAACATGTTCACTTTTCATATTTAATATCATGCGATAAATTTGGTGACATCATTCTCGTGGATCTAGCTCGTTCCATTCAGGAGAAAAGATACTTTGAGTAATAATTTTGTATTTGTTGACTATAAGACTGCTATCTGCTATAATTATCATTTTGCTATAATAGAAATCTGCCATAAGTATAACTTATTTCTCAGTCCATAACGCTTGGGGAGATTTCGGCGACGAGTTTGGCGTAATGCGTCTAACTTGGCGACTTTTTAAAATATTGTCAAATTCACGAAAATCTCGCCAAATGGATAAAAATGACACTAAATTAATTAAAATGACGACTAATAGACGAAACGTCAATATCTTTTAAAGATATATGTATACACTATAAGAATAACCTATTTTCTTTTACTGTAAAAATTGTAAATTCATTGCATTATATAAGAAAAATCATGTGCTGCCTGCCCACATCAGATTTTTTTAATTCATGCACTTATAAACATTTTATGAAATACAAAATTATTAAAAATTGTAATATGAATTTAAAAAGCACATAGAATTAAAATATGTATTTACTTGTTTTCTGCGCTCGAAAGAGGCACTATGGTTATTTTTACATTTGTTTGAATTACTAAACATTTCATTTATTCTTTAACTGAAGAAATGTTTCTAGATCTGCCTTTCAAAAGCAACTTTACATCTGTTTGATGAGTTGTTAAAGAACAAAATGTTTTTTTGAATGAAATTTGTGAAAAATACCTTGGATTTTGAAGTTCTTTAAGGGGGCATAGGACCTTTAAACAGTCGAAATTCATTGAAAATAGAGCTATCTTTACAATTTTTTAATTTTAACCAGGTGTATCCCAGATGTTCAACTTTTTTTCTCTAAACATATAGAAAACCTTTCTTACTACACAAATTTTATTGAAGTCATATAATTATATGTACATTTTATATTGTATTTTAAATTTTATACAATTTTGACAGACATAATGGTGTATGTAGCAGCCGCGCGCAGGATATTTCAAATAATATTATACTTATGGACTTCAATTTGATAATAATATATTTATAACTATTACATCTTTAATTTGAACACACTTTTTAAATTTTGAAATAAATTTAATATTTTTAAAATTTAAACAAAATGAAATTTTGATTTTAAGTGTTAAAAAACATAAAATAAACCTCTTCACAATTCTTTTTTTACTATTTATGGTGAATTTTTGAAGAACAAATTATATATATGAATGAAACAAGTAAGTCCAAAAAATTTGAAAGTGATTGGTTAAATATATTTTAAGATATGTTGCGCGCAAGGGCTAAAATCACATATCTGAGAAAAACAGCTTTAAAGTTTAAAAATACATTCAGTGTTACTTATTATCTTATTTTACACCTTAAAATGCCTTTAGTTCATAAATAGCACCTTCCTATGTCTGTTATGTAAGAAAAATCAAAAATTTTCTGCCTTTTAGTGGCTACTTGAGCTCTATATGTTGCTTCGGAAAATCGAACAGACGTTTTGCGCAGTCGTTTCTTGTTAGTCAGATGAAGAACGTTTACTAAATTTTTACATATTTATGAGGAATTTTTATCTATAAATTATGTATATAGATGAAACAAGTAAGAGCAAAAAATTTGAAAGTGATTCGTTACATATATTTTAAAATATATTGCGCGCAAGTGTTAAAATCACATATCTGAGAAAAACAGCTTTATAATTTAAAAATGCTTCAATGTTACTTATTATCTTATTTTGTACCTTAAAATGTCTTTAGTTCATAAATAACACCTTCCTATGTCTGTTATGTAAGAAAAATCAAAAATTTTCTGCCTTTTAGGGGCTACTTGAGCTCTATATGTTGCTTCGGAAACTCAAACAGACGTTTCACATAGTCGTTTCTTGTTAGTCAGATGAAGAACGTTTACTAAATTTTTACTTATTTATGAGGAATTTTTATCTATAAATTATGTATATAGATGAAACAAGTAAGAGCAAAAAATTTGAAAGTGATTGGTTACATATATTTTAAAATATATTGCGCGCAAGTGTTAAAATCACATATTTGAGAAAAAGAGCTTTATAATTTAAAAATGCTTCAATGTTACTTATTATCTTATTTTGTACCTTAAAATGCCTTTAGTTCATAATTAGCACCTTCCTATGTCTGTTATGTAAGAAAAATCAAAAATTTTCTTCCTTTTAGGGGCTACTTGAGCTCTATATGTTGCTTCGGAAAATCGAACAGACGTTTTGCGCAGTCGTTTCTTGTTAGTCAGATGAAGAACGTTTACTAAATTTTTACATATTTATGAGGAATTTTTATCTATAAATTATGTATATAGATGAAACAAGTAAGAGCAAAAAATTTGAAAGTGATTCGTTACATATATTTTTAAATATATTGGGCGCAAGTGTTAAAATCACATATCTGAGAAAAACAGCTTTATAATTTAAAAATGCTTCAATGTTACTTATTATCTTATTTTGTACCTTAAAATGCCTTTAGTTCATAATTAGCACCTTCCTATGTCTGTTATGTAAGAAAAATCAAAAATTTTCTTCCTTTTAGGGGCTATTTGAGCTCTATATGTTGCTTCGGAAACTCGAACAGACGTTTCGCGCAGTCGTTAGTCAGATGAAGAACGTTTACTAAATTTTTACTTATTTATGAGGAATTTTTATCTATAAATTATGTATATAGATGAAACAAGTAAGAGCAAAAAATTTGAAAGTGATTGGCTACATATATTTCAAAATATATTGCGCACAAGGTCTAAAATCACATATCTGAGATACCCGCTTTTAAGTTAAAAAATATATTCAGTGTTACTTATTATAGTATTTTGACCTTAGAATACTTCCAGTGCATAAATAGCACCTTCCTAATTCTGTTATGTTTGAAAAATCAAAATTTTTCTGCCTTTTATGGGGTATTTGAGCTCTATATGTTGCTTCGGAAGCTCGAACATCAGCTTCGTGAAGAAGTTTCTTGTCAGTCAGATGAAAAACATTTACTAAATTTTTACTTATTTAGGAGGAATCTCTTTTGTATAAATTGTATATATAGATGAAACAAGTAAGAGCAAAAACTTGAAAGTGATTGGTACAATATATTTTAAAATATGCTGTGCGCAAGTTGAAAAATCACCTACCTGAGAAAAACAGCTGCAGTGGTACTTTTATAAACTGAAACTCTAGTGACAAGAAAAGAATGAGTTACAGAAAATTTGACGTATTGAAATTGCTTAAAATTACAAAAATATATAACAAATATGACTTTCGCACATGGAAAATTTTGAGTTATCGCAGTTCGGCTAATTAATGTTTGGCTGTAGTTTATTATACATCCTGTGTTATTTTATATCTAATTTAACATCAAAATGCACCTGATGCATAAGTAATTCCTTCCTCTTCCTCTTGTCTTTGAAAATCAAATGTTTTCTGCCTTTTTCGAGCTTTTCAAACTTCATATGTAGTGCTAGAGACTCGAAATTCCATCACATTCCATTTTTCCCGCACTCCCCGAATGGTTTTGCGAACACACTATTTTATGATTATTTTTCCACTTTTCATACCGAGGGCCATTTTTCTTACTTCTGTAGCTGTTGCAGCCTTTACAAAAAGAAGACATTACTTCGGTTTCAATAACCTTCCCGCTTTCTGCTCCGATTAGTGTACACACACCTACACGTGGCGAATACCCCCTGTTTTTCCAACTACCATCACCACTTACAGTAATATCTTTCGATCCATTTGATAATTCTCTTTCGTCCTGGACAGCAGTTTTCATTGAAGATTTAGCTACAACAGATGTGGCATTTAAAGTCCTGCGATTAATTTTATTATATGATTTCTGAGAAACAGGTGCTGGAAGACCCATCGTAGAACAAAAAGTAGATAAAGCCGATAAACCCTGCCTTATACATCGCATAGAAAATACAGCTCTTCTGTTTATTTCTGGAATATTTTTCTTAACACCAAGCAGTTTTGAATTTTTCGTAGACTTTAGTTCATCACAGCTATCACAATATACAAGAAATGTTGATGCTAAACCCATTGAAGATTTTTCAAGTTTATTTATTGTTCCATGACATATTTTGCAGCACAAAACATTTACAAGCTCCTTGAAAAGTACTGATATATGAACTATTCTATATTAATGTTCTTCAGATGAAATATGTGACTTATCAAGTGAAAGTTCATCTTTTGAGCTGAACAGTTTTTTACTTGAAGCACTTAGCTTAGGCGTAGAATCAACATTTTTCATTTGAACATATGCAGCATTCATATTTTGCAGCACAAAACATTTGCAAGCTCCTTGAAAAGTACTGATATATGAACTATTCTATATTAATGTTCTTCAGATGAAATAAATATGTGACTTATCAAGTGAAAGTTCTTCTTTTGAGCTGAACAGTTTTTTTACTTGAAGCACGTAGTTTAGGCGTAGAATCAACATTTTTCATTCGAACACTTTCGGATTGTTTTTGTTTTTAATTACATACATATTTCATTGAAAACGTCTTCTTTTCCCAGAACGAGATTTAGTTGCCGGTGTATCCATTATTAGAAAGCAAAAAGCAAAAAGTTTATATTAAAAAATTGCACCAAACAGTCTTGTACGTTGAAGTTTACACAAATAAATATGCAAACGTGAAGAAGTTTGTAATGTATAATTAAAAAATAGATTAACTGTACTTTAGTTCAAAGTTCTTATGCTTAGTCAACTTAAATGCAGCAAATCAATCGTAAAAAGTAAGAAAATATAATGAAAAGAAATTGTGAAACTCAGAAGAAATTTTCCAGGTTATAAACAAGTTAACGGCTCTAGAATATAAACAAACTGGGCTGAGCAATTCAGTAGAGGTGAGTAGTTGCCTTCCTGCTGCTGCAGAAATAATTAAATAAATAATTAAAACATGGTGGTGGAAAAAGTATTAGATTTACATGACAAAACAGCAAACTGCAAACGTAAACAAATAGTGACGTGCCTTTAAAAATGGCGGCGATGGCTGACATGAGAAAATTTTCAAAAGTGTATGTTGCATAAAAGCTCATAACTTTAGAAATAATGCGAATTTTAGAATGCGGTTTTTTGCACAGTGTTCAGAAATGTTCAAACATTCAGAATAAAATAAAATTGAAAAATTGATTTTTTGAAGGTTTAAAGGTCCTATGCCCCCTTAAGGTTGACTGTGACTTGAAGTCATCATCATCATCCACTGGATCAGGGAGGTCCAAGGCAAATCTTTAATCCTGAGTATGCAGAGTATGAGATTGTGAATTATATTATGACATTAGTTAAGTGATCCAAAACTAAAAAAAAGACAATACATTTCGTTATTCAATGAAGGTAAAAATTAACAGTTTAAGTTAAGGTTATTAATGGAAATGGGATTAAATATTGAATAACGGAAAACAGATGTTTACAGTATCGCAGAATTTCCCCTTCGCCTTTGTGTCTCTCTTTTCTATATATTAATATTACATCAGATCATCAAAATCTTGGAAAGTCTTACGAATTTCACGCTGACTTTTGAATATGGTTACATTTGGCACATATTTTGTCTGCTGATTATGCACATATACCGTTTGTCAGAAATCTCGGTTTGTTTTGTTGAATTATTGATGAAGATAAACTGTGATGATATTAAAGTAATTCTCTTTAGAAATTACATAGAAATATACTAATCTATTTCTGTCAATGTTAAAATGAAATGTATAAAACATTACCCATATTCTAAATAGTTTCTTGGTTGGGTGTACCTTATGTCCTGTAATGTAAAAATAAAACTCTGGTGCATTCATTTTTATTTTATACAAATGTAAAAGCACTTTAGTATTGTGGAATTAACTAATTTTTACTTATTTCTTTTACAGGTCGGAAAATCAGAGGAATTTTTTTTCGATTTTATGATATATCCAAATATCTAATATTCTGCTTGAAAATGGATGAACTAAAAATGAGAGTTAGTAAGCTGGACATCAGTGAAAAATTGGTAAAAGGTTATGTGAAGGTTCCGCCCTCACTGAAAGAGCAGGCTATTACGCGTTTAGCCATTCAGCTATGTCAAAATGGCGAACTAAAGAAAGACATATTTGAAAGAGCACTACTATGTGATGCAAATTATCCTTGGTATGAGTTGGATATGTCAATTGACGTAATTTCGATTTACGTGCGGCAGAAACTCCCACTTCCTTCTATATTAAAGAATCTATTAATTGTTCGTATGCGAACAATAGCTCAGCATATGTACGACTGGGTCGAGCAACAAGATGAGTTTGAAATTTTTCCTCTTTCCACAGACAGCTTTTTGATCCCCTCGGATTGGGTAGTAATAGAAATGAAATTGGACGAACAAGAGATTGCAAAACGTTTGGTCCAAGACGAAAGATTTCCACTTGTCCAACGATTCAGAATGGCATGTTTGCATTGCCCAGAATTTTTTATTCTTTCCTTATGGAATCAAATTTCCCGTAAAGGACGTGAAAATTTTTTTCGACCTGACAGAAGTGCAATAGTTGATCTGTGGTTTTCACACTTATCTGGGGAATTTAAGGTAATGTTTCCGACTGCATCTGAGGGTACCTTTTGGCGTCATTTATTGAAACGCGGAGTACTTGAAGGATCATTGCCATCTGTGCTTCAAAGCTGGAATAAATTGAAAGAAAGCATAAGACACGAAGTCCTTATGGAAACTGCAATGGATTCAGTGAAACAATTTTATATGGTACATTATTCAAGCGGTAAAGCGTCTCACAGTGATATTTTATGTTTTCTTTTAACGCGTATGTCTAAGGAACAAAGGATTTTATTTTTCCAAAGAACTTTTCAAGACACAGAATATTGTGGTCTTGCATGCTTCTTACGATGGCCGTATTTGGATCTTCTGATCCCAATTATTAATGAGTTATGGGCAATTTTGCCGGTAAAGCAATACAGTTCTCTTTTATTCAGCCTAGCACGTCGCTATTGTGAATCAACTTTTGGAGACAGAAATTATTACATGCATTACAATTATGGATATTTATTATTAGAGCTATTGGAAGAAAGTCCAGATCATTTTAAACGCTATGTATTCGGCAATAATTATCAGTATGATACAAATAACATTGCAAATGGCAGAATACTATATACTATACTAAAGAGGGCAGTCCATGAAATTCAATACAGAGAAATTTTTGAACGTATCTGGCAGCATATTACCCTTGAAGAGAGAAGATCATTTTTAAGGACGTATAATGGAGAACAATTGCTTTGGGATTTAGCTGAACAAGATAATAGCGAACTGTTTACCTCCATATTAAGAGAATGCTTGCCTGAAAATGAAATACTCATATATAAAAAGAAATTTTTAGATATGAACCGGGAAAATATCTATGTTTAATGCTGGTGTATAAAGACTGAATGAATTTATGGTTAATAAATGTTCATTAATGCAGAAATGTTATCAGTTTATTTAACAATATATTTCGCATTTGAAAATAGAAGATCAGTTTTAAAATTGAGAAATATTTCATAACACTTTTGTTTTACTCAAAATTTGCCCGAATCCCTATGCTGAGAGTATATTTTGCTAAAGATGGTATATTTATTGTATATCAATTAAAAATCATATTTCAAGATCTGAATTAGGAAAATACTAGCCGTATACTCTTTGAAATTCAACCTTCGAATAAAGTGAATTTTTGAATTAAGTTAATTGTTTCCAGTGTTTCTTTTCTAACTGTTCACCCTTGCAACAACTTTCAAATAACTGCGTCTCTTTAGACAGGATACTTCATTCATTCGGTAAATCGAAAATTTTAGCAGCGGGCACCATCGCTAAAGTATAAAATTTTGAGAAACTGAAATCGTACAGTTTATTTTCCAACTATATTTAACATTACATCAAATTTAAAGTCTATCTAATAGCGAAGCATGGTTTTCTAATCTTTAACCATTTGAACGCTTTTGTGTGAAGTACCCACAATTTAAATGAACATTTTTGAAAAACAATATTCCTTCTGGATTCTTTATCAGATGATTGGCCCATATTCCAGATATTAAGCCTCTATCATATTTAAAATAAGCGTTTCTTATTTATCCGGATTTCAAACACTTTGGTGAGCTGCACCACCTAAAGTAGCAAATAGTGGAGATTTGAAATTACACAATGCACACCTTCTTCCTATGAGGGTAACCCCTTACAATTGGGCACCCCCTTAAATTTGGTATGAGGCACACCCTTAAAACTTCAAATATTGGAAAACTCCAACTAAACACTTTCTTTCTAACTGTTTATCCATACACCAAATTTCAAATCTCTATGCAATCGCGAAGTACGATTTTAATATCGTTTCACTTTTTGAAAGTTTTTGTGTGGAGTACCCACCCTTTAAAATTCCGGACAATAGAACATTTTGGTGTGTGGCACCCCTAAAGCAGAAAATATTGAAAGTCTGAAATTGCGCACTTTCTTCATTTCTAACGATTCACCTATACACCAAATTTGAAGTCTCCATCTCATCACAAATCATGATTTTCTATCATTTCACTTTTCGAACGTTTTAGTGTGAAGCACCAATTCCACGGATTATTTTCGGAAAATACAATTTTTCCAATTGTTTTCATCGAACGATCGACCAGTGTACCAGATTGCAGGTCTCTATCTATTCGAGAAGTGCTTAAAAATGTTCGACAGGCGGCGGGACTCTTGGTAATTTGTATACACTAGCCGAATATCTGTAACAATCAACGATTTTATAATAATCAACTTTTGAACAATTCACATTTTTGAATAATCAGCGTTTCACATTCATTCGGTGAATCGAAAATTTTGTTTAGCAGAACCTCTTAAAGAAGAAAATAATGGAAAACTGAAATTGCATACATTCTTCCTTTCGAATTATCTACCCATGCAACAAATTAAACTCTCACTCTCTGTCTCATCCTGAAGCATGAAGTGTCTTATCTTGAGAATGGAACAAACTAGATCTACGAGAATGGTAATAAATATATCGCATAATATTACATATGATAAGTGAACCGATTTCACAGTAGTTAATAATTTTTTAATTGCATGTGATTTTTTGAAAAATGTGCAATATCTCGAGAACGGTTTATGCTGGCGTTCTAAAATTTGTCATTCGTATTTTAATTAAAAATTACGTAAGAAATGATTATTTACGTAACTTTATTGAATCTTATAATTTTTTGACGATTTTCTTAAATTTCATTTCAAAATTTAAGAGAGTTCTGAACATTGGATTGCCTGTAAAAACAATAGGTTTCTATTACTCACTGATTGTGATTTTTGTACCAAATATTGTTTAGATCGCTTGATCAGTTTGTGAGATATCGTCTCCACAGACTTATTGACACACACACACACACACACACACACAGACATCACCTAAAATACGTCTGTTTTGCCTTCGGGGATGCTTCAAGCGTTCTGTCCCGTCGTAAACTCGAATTCGAATTTTCGACCCAGTCACAATACGTTTCTTATACATTATACTATGTATATAAGGAAAATAAGTGTATCACTCACATTAATTTTTCTCATTGTATATTCAATCCATACTAATACCTATATCATCAAAGTTCACAATACTATATATATATTTTTTTTGGTCCCTAAGAGTCGCATTTATCAGATAAAAATCCTAAAAGTTCTTTATTCTGTGAATTGATCAATGTTCTAACTTTTCATCAAAATAAGTGAGTAACTTTAACAAAATTCACACGACGACGTAATTAAGCACAAATTAAAAAAAAAATCCATAAAAAGAGAAAGTCAGAAAAATACAACAAGCTTAAACAAATCCTTCAAACAGTTGTATGCATTATTTTATTAGTTTGTGTTTTATTGCATGTGCTGTTCGTTTTCCTTAGCATATTATTTCCTCATTATTTGTATACATAGTATAATGTATGGGGAAAATATTTTGACCGGGTTGAAAATTTGAATTCGAGTTTTCGACAAAAAAAACACGTTTCAAGCATCATCTATGCACGTTTTAAGCATTGGTGACCTGAACACGATGTAAAGCATGTGTGTGTGCAAGTATGCGGAAGTGGTGTCTCAGGAACGACTGCAGCGTTTCGAACGATATTTGGCGCGAATATTACATCGGTGAATTCTAGGAATGTGTGGATTTTTAACACAATCCAATGTTTGGATAATCCCTAAATTTTCGAATGCGATCTTGAAAAAATCAGAACTTTCAATTCTGTTACATAAAATGTCATTTCCCATGTCATTTGACATTAGAAAACAAATTACATAAGCTGTAGAACGCTAAAATTAACCGTACTCAAAATACGCAAGTTTTTCTTATAACATTTATCAAAAATATTACACAAAATTAAAAAAGTATTAACTATCTCGATATATATTCTAATTTCATGTAATATTATGCTATAAATTTATTAGCATTATTTTTATGAAATCTTTCAAATTTCTACCCTTTTGTGTCACACCCGATCAGTTTACATGCCCCCCCCCCCCATACCAGGTATGGACAAAGACATATTATATGTTAAAAATATGCTTATAGCTAGCACATTTGTACAATTTTCTAGAACTGCTATAATGCGTCGGTCTAGCGACAACGCTCCAAATATGATGGTCACTTGCAAAAGAATGTCAAACACAGTGGCGTAGCGAGTGTGGGGGAGGGTAAAGTCGGACATCCCCGAGCACCAATTTAGGATGGGGGGCTGAAAAGCAAAATTCATACATACTTTTAAATACTTTGAAAAACTCTGCAAACCTAGTTCCAAAAAGTATTTTCAGAAATTCCCAATTCAATTTCTAATTCTCATGCCTCCTTCCTGTTTATCTATTTTAAATAACCAGACCACCATACTAGTCGCAGACTATATTCATTAAAACTGGGAATAGGTAAGATTAATAGGCTAATATATATATATATATATATATATATATATATATATATATATATATATATATATATATATATATATATATATATATATATATAAATAAAAATTAAAGGATTTTAATCGAAAATAATGCTTAAACTACTGTATATACAAAAAAAACCCATCTCTAGCATATCTGTTACAAATGAGTAACTATAGGCCAAGACTAAGGATGAAGAGAGAAGGTAACATATCACTACAATGGAAAGGGGGATGAGAAGAATATTAGGATTCAAAAATCACAATTAAAAGTATATAAAAATAAAACTAATTGCATTCTCGTCAGGACAGCCATACAATTCGAATTAAAACCTATAGAATAGCCAGTTTCTGACAATGGCGATAGTATTTAACTATAGACACCATTGGAACTGTCTACTGGCTAGTGGAAGGAGAAAAATAAATCAAATGAATTATAGAAAAACAATACCTCCTCGAACAGAAACACGAAATCACAAGCATAGCACCACGTGTAAGATAAACTAGTGACTGAGCATTTCACCTCACTTCGTCAATGCGAGTGGCCACCGGAATGAATACACTTGAACGATACATAATATGCATGGAGACCCTCAAAAATAGCAATCAGTATAGGACTCAGGACAAGTGGAAAATAGTCATTCGAAAATAGCAAACAGTATCAGACTCAGGCCAAGTGGTAAGTGAGGTGATAAGAATGGGTGAATTTTCAAAAATGAGTAAACCAATCAAAGACAAATAATGCATGTGTAAAACCATTACGTGGTATATTTGAAATTATTAATAATATTATTTACAAATACTTCCGGGTATTGGTAATTTTGACAAATGCGTTTAAGATTATTGATGTGGCGAAAGTGAAACTGAGGATCAGAAAGTCGATATATTCGAAATAGCTGGTTTAAAATGATGTTTCTAAACAATTGAATAGAATTACAAGAATGATATAATAGCAGCTTTATGATAGTGAAGTTGTAAGAATCTTTTTTATCATATAGATTGGTATTACATGATTATTGAGGGTATCTAAATTTAGGTCTAAAAAATTAACAGTTTGACTAACGCAAGGCTCATTAGGAATTAATTCTATGTTAGACGGGTAAAAATCAATATTAATGGGATAGGAATCATCAATGATAATACAAATTAAGTCGTCAACATATCTATATATAATATATGAATTAGAGTTAAAATGACATTCATAATAATAAAGATATAAGTTAGCGAGTATACTACTACTACAGCCACCTTGTGGTACACCAGATGTTTGTAAATAAATGTTATCACCTTGGATAATATAATTGTTGTATAACACAAAGTGCAAGAGCATAGGAAAATTTTTGACATTAAAAGCAACATGATTGGAAGATATATAGTCATGATAAAGAGAGATAATAACTTTATGTAAATCTTTAATGACAATATTATTAAATAGGTCTTTAAAATCAAAGGTTTGGAAACCAAGAATTTGTGGAAACTTGCTAAGATGATTAACTAAATCAAAACTATTGTTCAAAATGAAATATCCTGAATTCCTGGATTTAAGAGATTCATTAATTCGATTTAAACAGTTAAGCAAGTACTTACTAGCTGTAGTGGTAAAGGTATTATGTCCACAAGTGACTGTTCTAAAACTGAGAGGAGATTTGTGGAATTTAGGAACCATAGTCACATAAGGAAATTTAAAAAACTTACAATTAATATTTAATTGTGTATATAATTTTAGTTTTGATATGGATAGACTGATTATTAATGGGTTTAAAAATTTGATTATTTTTTAAGTAATTCTGTAACAGAGAAACATAATATTTTTTACAAATGATGGCATAATTATTAGAAGCTTTATCTACATAAGTTATGACAAAATGTTGTTGAAGTTCTTTGATAGCAGATAGGAGTTGTTTATAAGGATACCTAGGCTTCGTTAATTTAATGTTTATAATAACATTTTTAAGTAGATGTAAGGTAGTATACTTCCATAGATTGAATGCTTCAATAGGAGTAGAATGTGAACAAGCAAGTTGATATATGAATTTATCAAAATCAAATGATAGAGACTGAAGAAGTTGTTTAGGGTGATGGCAGAATGGAATGCGAAATTTAGACCCTTTATTCATAATATCCCTAAGTATATCATCCTGAACTATACTTAGATCCCCAGTAATAATGTGACCATGAGTGGAGTTGACATAAGGGGTAAGATTTTGATTGCTGCATACACATGATGTAAGATCATCGGAGTTTAATGTCCTGGAAACTTCATTGTAATTGTAAATAGTTCTACCAATTGGTAAATTATATTTGAATGATTTTTGTATTTTGATTTCTTTTACTGGTAACAAGTGCTGATGTTTTGCAAATAAATTATTGAAGTTAAGAGAATTAAGAATAGGGTGTTTAAAAGAAATTACACAGTAAGCTATTTTAGTATGTGGATTTGGTGAATGGAGTAGGTGGTAATTTAAGAAATTTGAACGTGAAAGAAGCAAATCAAAAAATAAATGTTTAAAATGTTCATGAGTTAATTTTAATTTTAAAAAATTAGTATAAACAATACTTAATTTGCTTTTTCTGACTTTATATAACCATGTTCTAACAGGTAGAAAATTGAAAGTTTGAGAATAATTATATTGTAATTTCAAAATGTCTGCTTTGTAATCAATAGTTTTACTTAAGTTACTTTTTCCTTTGCCACGCTTATATCGCTTTTTACTAGGAGTTGATGACTTTGAATAATGAAAAAGATGTTTATATACTGAAGATTTATTAGAATTGTATTCAAAACTATTGTTAACAACATTATTATTATTATAAATTTGATTTAAGCCATAGGGGAAGAGAGTTTTATATTTTTTAATGTAATAATTTTCAAATACTAATCTATCAGTGAGTGAAATTTTAATATCTAAAATATGAAGGGATACATTTTTAAATTCGTGTGTAGCAAAGTGCTGATATTCAAATTGATTTTTAGTAGGGAGATCATTAAAGACTTTATGGTCAAATTTTTTAATATGATCCCTGTGAACATTCATTCTCAGATGTAAAGGGTTGCTGGTTTGGCCAATATATATATATATATATATATAGGGGCTCTAGGGACAGGTATTGCATATACAAAAAATCCAAGAATAAACGTGACAGTTTGGTTCGACTGACTACTGGACCATAATTGTTGACCCCTAGACTGTAAAAATTATGATCTATCTGCAAGAATGCCGTCCGCTATGTGATTGTGTACGTCCTAATAAGGTGATTTTACTAAATTACTTTTTAACAACTTATTTGGATGTCTTTGATTTTGGAGTTTATTGGTTGACGTGATTACCATGCTGTTTATATACAATAAGTCATTTTACCATTTTACAAAATTTCAATATTCCAGAGAGGTGGGGGGGAGAAAAGAAATCTGTGAATCAAATATATTGAACGAATAAATAAAATACATTGTAAAGAAATATAAAATACATTTAAATAAATGAGGTGGGGTATCTAACGATTGTCAAACAACAACAACCTTCGTATTTGATCATTTATTTATCTTTGAATCAAGCCCTAAAAAATAAATTTGAATAAATTATTTAAAAGTTTCAAATACATTTTATCTTTGCATCAAGTCCTAAAAAATAAATCAAATTTTTTATCTTTGAATTCCTTCCGGGAAAAGGTGAAGTCGAGTTATTTTTTCTTAGTTTTGAAAAGTATAAAACTATAAAATCTGAAATAATATAGATATGTATCATCCAGACCCAAATACAGAGAAAAAATCTGATGTGGGTAGCACATGACGCATGACTTTCCTTATATAATGCAATGAAGTTACAAAATTTACAGCAAAAAAATAGATTATTCTTATAGTAGATACTTATATTCTTTTCAAGATATTGAATTTTCGTCAATTAACCGTCATTTTCATTGATTTAGAGTCATGTCGCCAAAATCTCGCCTAGCGTTATGGACGGAGAAATAACTTGTTCTTACAGCAGATAAAGGACTATTAGCGTTCAAATACAGAAGTATTACTCAAAGTACCTTTTCTCATGAATTGAACGAGCTAGATCCACGAAAATGATGTCACCAAATTTATCGCATGATATTACATATGGAAAGTGGAACAGAGCTCCTGGGAACTCATCCCCAAAGGAGTCATTTACACCCCTCTCAGTTGGAAGGTAATTTGTGGAACAGGTGTACTTTGGATAAGAAATGAAATGCTACTATTTTAAAAAAAGGTAGGGCAAGGGATGAAACGGGAATAAACCTATTATTTGAGCGTCGTCTGCTTTAATGAACACGTCGCCCGCTACCTAAGGCTCCTCTATATACGAGCTGACTTATCAAGCATATTGAAGCCCACCACAGCTGGAAGCGCAATCCTTTAGAATTAACTCTATTCGTATTTTCACTTTAGGAAGTATAATTGAAATAATTATGGGTGGTTGTTCTGCACCGAACTGCTCTAATCATTCTACAAAGGGTTTTAGGCTATTTCGTTTTCCTAGAAACAATGGCTAAAAAATAATTGGATACCCGGTACTGGAGCATATTTGTGCGAGCTAAATTCTACAATATTCTAATTCAAACTTATTTTTCATATACAGTATTTATTTTAAACACTTATTTTATAATTTCTGTAACTGTAGTGTGGAACCCCATGGGCTTCAATATGCTTGATAAGTCAGCCTGTAGTAGAGGAGCTCTAGTACTACCAGTTCATTTATAAATTGTCTGGTGTATAGCACAGTTCAGTCGTCCTGCGAAGCACATTCTGTATATTTAGAAGAATTTCACAACGAAAACCATCTGGAGTATAGGAGGTAATGCAATTTTTTGAGTTTAAAATTCGTTTCAAGGTGTGTTAGATTGTGGGCAAAGATCTTCTTCAAACGCGATTATAATGCTGAGGCTTTTTGCATAAATATATTCTTTTTTTTTTCCAATGAGTTTCAATAATGATGCTCCAGACGAATCAGGAAGTACACATTATTTTATAATATATGTTATTTTTATTGAAAACTTTATTAACTCTTTCATAACCCTTTCGGGATGGCGGCATTCCGAAACTACCGTGGCCCAAAGGACGAAGCGCTTCGTTTCCGAAATGTGCCCAAAAGACTGCTATTTTTTTGCGCTATGCCTAACTCTCGAAAAAAATTCACTAAAAATCACCCGTTCAACACAGCATTCTACATTTTTCAGGAAGAAAAGAAATACTTATTTTCTATTTGATGTATATTTTTTATACAAATTTTCTTTTATCAAAATATTAAAAATTTTAGTGTATGTACGTTTTAGGTACAGATGGATAATTCTTTGGCATGTCCTTCCGATTTTTTAAAACTGTACCACATACATGCGTATTCTTAGACAACAAATACTTTGAAAGTACAGGAGAGGTAAAAAATTTATCCAAATACAAAGTATATCCTTTTCCTAAAAGTTTACTTAGAAATGTTTTCACAACGCGTTCTCCATACCCACCATCAGAGCTTGATAATCCCGTGTCCTTTTCAGTATACACAAGGAAATTCCATTCATAGCCTCATTCCGATTCTGACGATTTATATATTTCTATTCCATATCTGGACCTTTCCGATGGGATATATTAACGAAATCCCAGCCTTCCTTTCCATGAGAACATAAATAACCTAATCATTTCATTGCAGCACATTCCTTTACCCCCCCCCCCCTCCCTCACCCACTCAAAAAAAAATACTCTCTTATATTCCTCTAATTCAACAACGAAATCAATAAAAGACAAAATCAGAACGAGACCCGGAACTCAATTATAAAATTGTTTATGCTGCGAGCTGTCTGCTTACGCTACAGAACCATGTTTCATCCCTCCAAATGGAGAAATAATTCATTGGATTCTCCTTGTGCCAAGGTCAAACATCTACAAAATACATTTAAGTTGCTTCCACGGGCTTTTAATGCCATCTAGTAGACAAATACATTCAAATTAAAACGTTCCACGCAGAAACACAAATACCTGCCAGTCGTCCTTTAGGGTAAAATTTCCTCCGGCCCAAGGGCGTGCCGTTCGTCCTTGAATGCAAGTTCGCAGCTGGCACGTGGGCGTGCCAATCGTCGCGAAAGGGTAGAACCGGTTATATCCTCAAGGACGGGGTTAGCGGAGTGCCCAGGAGAGGAAGAATTCCTCCCTTTAAACTCCAGACGAAAAGGAAAAAGAGATAAAAAAGGAAGTAGTAACAGGTCATTTAATCAACTATGAGATCCGGTTATATCCTGCATCCAGTAAATGTGTCGCATTAGCTAGAGTCGGCTATATCCGGCATTCACAAAAAGCTTCATCCTGGTTAGCACCGGATACATACGGCATTCACTAAATTTATCACCTTAGCTATATCCGGCATCCACTAAATTCTTCTCATTGGCTACGGACATTTTCTATTGTGGAGTATGATTTATAAAGTAATTAATGTGTGCAGTGTGTAACGATTCGGAGCTTAGACTTCGAGTTGTGTAGACGTACTTTAGTATTGCTCCTGCTTTTACCAGTTGGTGATCTTCTTGCTTCCGCTTGGGTTTGTTATATCTACTTACGATAGAGCACGTCGGGCAAAGCAATTCTACAGCTTGTTGTGTACGGGCGATTCGCCATTTTGGATTTTGTGCTTTCCATTTTGGAGTGCCACGTGTGTTGTTACCACGTGGTAGTGCTTTTTTTTTTTAACTTCTCCACTCTGACGATATGGATTTGGAACGAGGCGACGTGGCAGCTACTCGCGAACTTGCTGGTGAGCTGGACGAGGAAGAATTCGGGCCTCTCAAGGGTGCCTTGATGAATTACTGTGAAACTCTACCTGATGATGGACTGATGACTGGACTGAAGGAAGAAATCAAGACCGCCGTCAACTTCTGCACCCTGGCAGTCTACGTGATGACTCTTCACATCAGGGAGCTGCTGATGAACGGACTACTGGGACAGGAAGAGGATCAAGTCTCCAAGATGCTAGGTTCGTTACTTTCTGTGAACTCTTTTTTGTTTGCCCGGAAATTGGATAGGTTTATTGATTGTGATATTTATGAGATTTCTAAATGTGAGGGATGTAATTCTAGTGTTCAAATCAAAAGTAAAATGATAGAGCTAGGCTTAATTAAGGATATTAAAGATGAAGATAAACTTAAAGCGGTTGAAAATCCAAATAAAAAAAGAAAGATGGAGGGGCAATCCACTAAGGATGCTCCTACTAAAAGCCAGATTGTAGAAGAAAACTTAAATGTCCATGATAACATGGACTGTAATGAAATAGCTGATAATGTTGTAAATGTAACTGACAATGATTATGTTAAAACTAAGACTTACGCTGAGATTGCCGCGCAACCAGTAGTGTTTAAAAGTGCACCTAAACCTAAAACGGTCGAAAATAGTGACAGGCTAACAACAGTTGAAGTTGAGAAAAAAGACCCAAAAGCTGAATGTTTTTTCATAAAGTTCAATGATAATTACAAGGTTCTCCTTAAAAAACTAAATGATATCTCAGGAAATAAAGTATCTGGCAAGCTCACAGGAGACATGCTAAAATTGATTCCAAATGACGCTGACACCTACAGGGTTGTACAGCGCCATTTAAGTAGTGAGAAAATCCCCTTCCACAGCTTAAACCTAAAGACGGAAAGGCCAAAAAAGGTAGTTCTGAAGGGGCTACCAACAAATTATAACATAGAGGAAATAAAAATCACTTTAACATCCGAAGGATTAGATGTAGTCCGGGTTTCTCAACTGAGAAACACTAAAACGAGATTACCCCTGCCGATCTTCTTAGTCAGCCTTAGGCCAACGGCAGACTGGCAGAAGGTCTACAGACTAACAAGATTAGGTTACTTGGCGAGGCCTTCAGAACACGGGGCTTCAAAATCTGCTACCGGTGCCAACAGTTCAATCACTCCTCGGAGAACTGCAGTATGCTACCTAAGTGCCTTAAGTGTGCTGAAGAACACTTCACACGGGACTGCCAGAGACCAAGGTCTGAGAAGGCTACGTGTGCAAATTGCAATGGAGACCACCCAGCGAACTTCAGGCAATGCCCGAAGAACCCCTGGAACAGAGGAAAGGCACCGGGGTATGCCCCCCCTCCCCAAAATCAGATACCCCCTTGGAGGCAAAAGGCCCTCGGATTAAACTCCCAGGCACCCCCTCAGGGCTCCTCGCACACTGTGCCACAGCAAAATAGATACCAATCTTCAGCACCCACCAGATCGGTGCAAGAGCAGGCCCCCAAACCTTCGTCTTCCAGAGAATTGACTCCGGAAGAAGTAAAACTGGCTACTACAGCCATTATAAAGAGAAAGGAAGCCGAAAAACCCAGACAGGCGGAACTAGAAGCTAAAATTGGAAATCAATATGCTAAATCAAAAGAAGAAATCAAAACACGTGAAGCCAAAACTAAACGAGTCAGAGAGGAAGAGCTCGCGAAAACCCAGCTGTTAGAAAAAACGGTTGAAAAAAGGCAAAAAACTACTGAGGTCCAAAAGGATACTCACGAAAATGACCAAACCGCGGTTGAGGCTGAGGATATGGAAGCTGAGACTGAACCTGCTGGTAAAACCAATGATGAAAAGATGGACGAAATCCTCAACCTCATCAGAGGGTTTATCACCATGTTCGACCTAGATGCAATAAAACACCTGTTGATGCAGTTCGCAGAGCTAATACAGAAAAAGAGTGATCCAATGCAAATGGTCTTTGAGGCTTTTAAATTAATCGCGGACTTTAAAAATAACAGTAAGAATCAAACCCGCCATGGCTAGGTCCCAAAAAGAAAGCTTTAAAATAATATTTTGGAATGCGAACGGCATATCTCCAAGAATAAATGAACTTAGGAGCTACGTAAATGAAAATGATGTAGATGCCCTGTTAATTCAGGAAACTAAAGTTAGAGAAAATAAAAAACTAAATATAGCAAACTATATTGGCTATCACAACCTAAGCTCAAATACAACTGCTAGAAACCCCCATGGAGGAACAGCAATATATATCAAAAGAAATATTCCTCACGAGGAAATAAACAACATAAATCTTCAAGGAGTAGAAAATACTAGCATAAAAATTAAAATAAATAATGTAAACCCATTTATCCTAACTTCAATATATGTCAAAAACATGAGTGGTATAAATGTAGCTGCGCAGCTGGAACTGCTTTTCTCGCGATATCCAAGCACAATACTCGCGGGCGACTTCAATGCACACCACCAAGCGTGGGGCAGCAGGAGAGCCAACATACGTGGTACACAGATACACAGATTACTGAACACAACAAACACCAACATCATTGCACCGTCGAGACCAACCTGCTTCTCAGGTGCCAACGGCTCATTCATAGACTTTGTCCTAACGAGAAACATAGAATACGCTCACACTATCGATACCCTAGATGAATTCGACTCGGATCATTTACCGGTATTGGTGACATTCGATCTGAACACTCCCCTTCCAGCCTCTCTGGGACAAGAGAGGGTGAACTGGAACGTTTTCAAAAGAGCACTTTTTGAGCCGCACTTGGCAGTACCCAACATTATGAGCACGGCGGATATTGACTCTGCCACACACACACTCACAACAGAAATCAAGAGAGCTATTGCCTCTGCCACAACACATCGTGAGTCACCAAAAATGCCCACACTTTCCCACCATGTCAAACAATTAGTTAGGCAAAGGAACAGAATGCGTAAGACATGGCAGGCTAATAGAGACCCTACCCTCAAAAGGGAACTTAACAGACTCACGTGGAAAGTCAGGGATAAAATTGTCGCAGAAAAGCAGCAACAGTATAAAGAGTTAATTGAATCCCTTAGCTCGGAAGACGTATCGCTCTGGCAATTCGCTAAAAGACTCAGAAAACCTCAACTTAAACTCCCGCCACTAATAGATGGCATTAAAATCGCGAAAAAGCAGAGGCGCTTGCTAGGCATTACGAAAAGCAATTTGAACCAAACCACGATCTAATGTGTCAGGACACCCTAAGAATGGTTAGGCAAACTCTAAACAACTTCAGGAACTCCCCGGTCACGGCTGAGATTAACCCAGCCACCCCGCAAGAGATAATTGATATCATCAAAAACCTTAAAAACCGTAAAAGCCCAGGGCACGACAAAATCAGGAATATTGCGGTCAAAAACCTACCCTTAAATATAATATTTTACTTGACCACCCTAATAAACAAAATACTAAAACTAAATTATTTCCCCAAAGAATGGAAGGAAGCGATAATTATAGCGATCCATAAGCCTGGTGAGGATGCCACAATTCCAGCCAACTATAGACCAATCAGCTTACTACCGACACTTAGTAAAATTACTGAGAAAATAATTCTTAATAGACTGAACACGCACCTTAGTGAGAATGATATTATCATTCCGGAGCAGTTTGGATTTCGGCCAAAACACTCCACCACTCATCAATTGCTGAGAGTGGTAGAGTACATATCTTCTGGACTTAATAGTAAGACACCCACAGCTGCGATTTTTCTTGACATACAAAAAGCATTTGATAAAGTGTGGCACTGTGGATTAGCATACAAATTGATCACTCTAAAAGTCCCTGACGCACTTGTCAAACTTTTAATCTCATACCTAAATAACAGACACTTCCAAGTTAGAGTAAAAGATAACTTGTCTACACCCAAGCTCATTAAAAGTAGTGTACCGCAAGGATCCATCCTGGGCCCGACACTCTTTAACATATATCTAAATGACATCCCCAGGACCCTAGACACGGAGCTGGCACTCTATGCAGACGACAGTGCGATACTTGCAAAACATCCTTACGTCTCAGTAATGCACAGACAGCTACAACAACACTTAGACATACTCCAAACATGGCTGGAAAAATGGCGAATAAAATTAAACCCCAATAAATGTCATTGGATTTATTTCTCTAGAAAACGTAAACCTCCGCCGCCTCTGTACATAAACAACCATGCCCTAAAAGCGGAAAAATCTACTAAATATCTAGGTGTAACGATAGATTCCCACCTAACCTGGAAACAGCACGTAACGAACTTAATCAAAAAAGCGTATATGGCCACAGGAGCCTTATACCCAATGATAGGAAACGGAAATCTAAGTTATCAAAATAAACTCCTAATTTATAAATCGGTCATCCGCCCGGGAATGCTGTATGCAGCACCCGTATGGGGATATGCCTTTAAAACTACTATAGACTTACTAGAGACAAAACAAAACAAAACCCTAAGGATTATAAGGAAAGCTCCTAGATACTTAAGAAACTCGGTAATTAGGAAAGACTTCAAAATAAAAACTGTTAGAGCCCAAATTAAAAAGCTAGCGCTTAAATTCTATAAAAATCTGCCATCTGTTCCAAATGAACTACTATTCAATCTGCATGACTATGATCATCGCAAAGCCAAATCACGTAAGAGACCCCGCGCGGTACTTAATATTGAAAATCGGAATTAGGTAAGTCCCAACTTAAATAGTTGATATTAAATTAAAACTCGATCAATGTTTTCTAAAAAATGTTCTTAAACTGCCAAATTGATAGGAAATCCTTAGAACTGCATCAACTCCCCAAAATTACTCAAACTCTAAATGTGCAACAAACTGCCACACTAGGAGCTAAGTCAAATAATAAAAACAGTAAATCAAAAACCTCGAACCTCCAACTATGGGCAAATGAAATAATGTCACAGTATGAAGATAAGAACCACACCTAGAGATTGGAGATTAAAGGCGCTTCGCGCCTGGTGCTCTTTTCTGGACGAAACCCGGCGAGTGTGTAACGATACGCGATTTGGACACCACGCAGTTAACTAGCGCACAAGAAAAAGTTCTTGACACAAGTAAAGTGCATTTGTTTGTACCATTTGTTATCTATTGTGGAGCATGATTTATAAAGTAATTAATGTGTACAGTGTGTGTGCACTAATGGCACGAAGATCCGTCCATTCACTGATGGCATACGGATGGCTAGTTCCGCCGTCGCGAATAGGTTAAGAATCCCAGCATCAAAATGTGATTTAACTGATACTGCAATTTTGTACTAATTTGTAAAAAATATTAAAAAACATAAAAATGTTTATAACTGTAACGTATTAGTAATATTCTGATTCGGATAGCACATGGCTTTCTCTACGTAAAGTAGACATCATTTTCCACATCGCAGTGTTTTGGGGATTGAATTAAAGTCGTGCAAATTGAAATTGGTGCTTTATGGCTACTTAATAGTGGAAGCAGCCACTAGCGCCACTTCAGCTCTAGCCAATGAGAGCACCTAAAGATGCAACGTCACTTGGAGTTAAATGTCAGGAACGGCCCGGTAGACTCCAATGTTAAAGAATGCTAGCAAAATTAATTTAATCACGTTTTTAAATTTAAAATATGAAATAAATGCTCAAATAACATTAATTTTACTTAAACACAACTTAAATATGCAGTACATGGTTTTTTTGGAAGGGTACATACATATTAAAGCTGTATTTCCCTTTCTGAAAAATATAAATCATCTGAAAGTTTCGTTTCGCTTTTTGAAACCAGTCAATGTTATTACAGGAGGCGATGTTATTTTTAATGACTTTTGTTTTAAATACACGAATTTACAGAAATATGTTCGGAAAGTTTTAAGCAATCACTCTAAAATTTTCATTATACACAAATAAACATCGCGTAATTTCTTTCTAAATGCATATACATAAAGTTATTTTCGATTATGTTATCTCTAATAATTGAAAATCAAAACAAAAATTAAAACGCTAACACTAAGAATTTTATGTCTTTTTAGGGGGGGGGGGGAGGGATGTACTTATGCCTAACTAGTAAACGATTTAAGTGATGCTTTTACAGTCAAGAACTTATATTATTGCTATACACTTTATTTTATTAGTTTTTTTTAGATCAAAAAGATAATTTATATCAAATCGAAATTCAATGTAAACATATAAAAATATAGAAACTAATCGTTTAACACACACACTATGATATACTTTCAGAATAATAAATTAAATGTATTATAGTATATTGATTCATGATGAAAAATATACGAGCATGCTGTTTATTTTCTTAAATCGTACCCCCCCCCCCCATTTTTTGAATGTAATAAAATTTAATTAATAAAATGTAATGTAATAAAATTTAATTAATATAAAATGTGCGAGATTAAATCAAAACGATAAATAAAACGCTAACACTAAGAGTTTCATGTCTTTTTTTTTGGGGGGGGGGAGGGGGAGTGATGTACTTATGCCTAACTAGTAAACAATTTAATTGATGCTTTTATTGTGAAGAACTTATATTATTGCTAAACACTTGATTTTATTAGTTTTTTTTAGATCAAAAACATAATTTATATCAAATCGAAATTAAATGTAAACATATAAAAATAAAGAAACTAATCGTTTAACACACACACTATGATATACTTTCAGAATAATAAATTAAATGTATTATAGTATATTGATTCATGATGAAAAATATACGAGCATGCTGTTTATTTTCTTAAATCGTACCCCCCCCCCCCCCCATTTTTTGAATGTAATAAAATTTAATTAATAAAATGTAATGTAATAAAATTTAATTAATATAAAATGTGCGAGATTAAATCAAAACGATAATTAAAACGCTAACACTAAGAGTTTCATGTCTTGTTTTTTTTTGGGGGGGAGGGGGAGGGATGTACTTATGCCTAACTAGTAAACAATTTAATTGATGCTTTTATTGTGAAGAACTTATATTATTGCTAAACACTTGATTTTATTAGTTTTTTTTAGATCAAAAACATAATTTATATCAAATCGAAATTAAATGTAAACATATAAAAATAAAGAAACTAATCGTTTAACACACACACTATGATATACTTTCAGAATAATAAATTAAATGTATTATAGTATATTGATTCATGATGAAAAATATGCGAGCAAGCGCCTGTTTATTTTCTTAAATCGTACCCCCCCCCCTCATATTTTGAATGTTCTAAAATTTAATTAATAAAATGTAATATAATGAAATTTAATTAATATAAAATGCGCGAGATTAAATCCTGTTAGATTTTTCAAAAATTACACGAACACCATTAGAAAATATATAAAGATACAAATAACTTGCTGTAAAATGAAATGAATAAATAGTATACTGTACTTTCGTTTTTTAAGATTTAAAAATCCTACATAATGGAACTTCATGAACTAAACTAAAGTTTCAAAAAAGTTTAAGCCAAAGTTAGCCAAAGTTTACGTAAAAAGATACGTAAGAAACAACAAAAGATCAACAAGGATCACTTAAATATAACATATTTCGAAAATATCAGAAATAATAATTCGCAAATCGGAAATAATAACATATTTCGCCGGCACTCTCAGGCGGCGGTTGCCGCGCCACCTCGTGGCGCGTTCTGCAAGTTCACTCCATCTGCCGTCACAGATGGTGTTCGTGGCAGAGGAGTGGCCACAGAATACTATATTCAGAAGGCTCACTCCCATAGGATCCTATGGCAACATTTCTAACATGGGATGTCGCATAGACACTAGCGCTAGTCAGATGGACCAACTGAAGTGCGATGCGTCTGCCAGATTTGGCGCGTTATCGCTCACTTGGCAATTTTTTTTTAAACGGGAGGGGAACAAAATGTTGAGGACTGTACTTTTATAATTTTTGAAACTATAGAAAGGATCAGGATTTAAAAATACATTAATCTGCAACATAAATATATTCATTAGTTTAAGAATATTTAAATAAATATAGTTATATATTTAATTCAAATAATCATAAAATAGATTAAAAAATACACACATTGCATTGTCTCACTATAAAACATAATGCGCAAAAAATTACAAGCTAACATACTCAAAAGACTGAAATATTATATAATATTTTCAGTCTAAAAAGTATACTAGCGTGTTGATCGTTAATTACTTGATCCTTAATTTATTCTGGGATACTGATAATAGACTTTTTTTTTTAAATATAAAAATATTCATATAGTAAATATCAAATTTACATAAATGCACTATCGAAGTTGTGGAACTCAATAATTAATTACCCGAGGGGGGGGGGGAATTTTCCACCATAAGGCACTTAATAAAAATTTTACATAAATATATACACATACTATATCACATTCAACTAAGAAAAAGCTATCCAAATATCAATTATTTCACATTTTATAAAAATACGGAAAATATTTTTTAACTAATTATACCACTACCTCTTAAAATTTAGTCTAATCCGGCAGTAATAACACAGCACTAATATACTTATATGAACACGTGTATACTTATGAACACGTGTATACTTATAATGAACACGTATGTAGGATGGTGATAACTAAAATTATTTCAATTTTAATAAACATAAATTACATACCCTGTAACGCAACCAGTTTTCTTTTATCGATCCATTTCTATGAAATGATCTAAACACTTAACATATAATCCTTTTTCACGTTACTCAAACACCACGCTAGTCTGTTCTAAGTTTTCGCCGAGCGAAATAGGGTTATAACATTGAAAATCGTCTTGGAACCAAACCAGACTATCGCCAAGCGCTCGGAACAAACCAGACCATGGCCAAGAGCGCGCCAACCCAATGTTTGGTCTATCTCTAATGGCCGCCGCGAAAACGAAACTATGGAGAGTGACAGGTCTGTATAGTAGTCTGTGGGAGTGGCAACCCCCTGACGCTAATTGGACACCACGCAGTTAACTAGCGCACAAGAAAATTTTCTTGACACGAGTAAAGTGCATTTGCTTCTACCATTTGTTAAGACTGAATGAATTTTAAATGTTCATTAATGCAGAAATGTTATCAGTTTATTTAACAATATATTTCGCATTTGAAAATAGAAGATCAATTTTATGAACCGAGAAATATTTCATAAAACTTTTGCTTTACATGAAATTTGCCTGAAATCCTATGTTAAGAGTATATATTGCTAAAGATGGCATATTTATATTTCAATTAAATTTCATATTTTATGAGCTGAATTAGGAAAGTACTAGCCGAATACCCTTTGAAATTCAACTGTCTTTTAAAATAAACAACCCTCGAATAAAGTGAATTTTTGAATTAGTCAATTTTTTCCAGTGCTCCTCTTCTATTTGTTCGCCCGTCCACCAAATTTCAAATAAATGTGTCACTTCCGACCGGGAACTTCAGTCATTCGATAAATCGAACATTTTAGCAGCATGCACCATCGCTAAAGTAAAGAATTATGAGAAACTGAAATTGTACAGTTCTTTTTCCAACTATATTTACCATTACATGAAATTTAAAGTTTATCTAAAAGCGAAGTATGGTTTTCTAGCCTTTCACCTTTTGATCGCTTTTGTGTGAAGTACCCACCCTTTAAATGTTGAAAAACTATATTCTTCCTGGATTCTTTATTAGATGATTGATCCATATACCAAATATTATACTTCTATCATATTTAAAATAAGCGTTTCTTATTTATTCGGATATAGAACATTTTAGTGCGCTGCACCTCCTAATATAGCAAATAGTGGAAATCTTAAATTACACACTTTCATCCTATCGACTTTCTGCCGTACACCAAATTTGAAGTCTCATTTGAAGTTACATCATTCCGCATTTCAAATGATTTTGCATGGAGTGCCACTTTAAATGAAGATGTTTGAAAAACTATATTCTTGCTGAATTCGTTATCAGATGATTGGCCCATATACCACATATTAAGCTTCTATCGCATTTTAAAAGACGAATTTCCCATTTATTCAGAAAATTAAACATTTTGGTATCAGACACCCCCTTTAAAATTACAAATATTGGAAAACTCTAACAAAACACTTTCTTTCTAACTGTCTTTCCATACACCGAATTTCAAGTCTCTATGCCAACGCGAAGTACGATTTTAATATCGTTTCACCTTTTGAAAATTTTTGTGTGTACTACTCACCCTTTTAAAAGAACATTTTTGAAAATCTCTATTCTTTGGTTTTTAAAAATATGATTGGCCCACATACCAAATATAAAGCCTCTATCACATTTTAAAGGTGACGTTTCTCATTTATCCGGACAATAGAGCATTTTGGTGTGCGGCACCCCCTAAAGCAGAAAATATTGAAAATCTGATAATTGCGCACTTTTTTTCTGTCTAACGATTCACCCATGCACCAAGTTTGAATTCTCTATCTCATCGCAAATCATGCTTTTCTATCATTTCACTTTTCGAACGTTTCGGTGTGAAGCACCACTTCTACAGATTGTTTTCGGAAAATACAATTTTTTCAGGGGGTTTTATCGAACGAACGATCCATGTACTAAATTGCAAGTCTCTATATCTAATCGAGAAGTGCTTAAAAAAGTCTGACAGACGGCCGGACTCTTGGTAATTAGTATACACTAGCCGAATACCTGTTAAAATCAACGAACTCATAATAAACAACCCCTGAACAATTCACAATCACACATTCGTTCGGTGAATCGAAAATTTTGTTGAGCAGAACCTCTTAAAGAAGAAAATAATGGAAAACTGAAATTGCATACATTCTTCCTTTCGAACTATCTACCCATGAAACAAATTAAACTCTCTCTCTCTATCTCATCATGAAACATGAAGTGTCTTATCTTGAGAATGGAACGAGCTAGATCTACGAGAATGATAATAAATATATCGCATAATATTACGTATGATAAATGAACCGATTTCACAATAGTTAATATTTTTTTAATTGTATGTGATTTTTTGCAAAATTTATTTGAAAAATGTGCAATATCTCGAGAGCGGTTTATGCTGGCGTTCTAAAGTTTGTCATTCGTTTTTCAATTAAAAATTACATAAGAAATGATAATTTACGTAACTTCATTGAATGTTATAATTTTTTGATGTTTTTTTAGATTTTGTTTCAAAATTTAAGAGGGTTTTGAACATTTGATTGCCTGTAAAAACAATAGGTTTCCATTATTCACTAATTGTGATTTTTGTACCAAATTTTGTTTGGATAACTTGATCTGTTCGCGAGATGTCGTCTCCACAGTCTGATTGACACACATACACACACATAGACATCACCTCAAATACGTCTGATTTGCGTTCGGGGATGCTTGAAACGTCCTCACCCGTCGAAAACTCGAATTCGAATTTTCGACCCAGTCACAATACTTTCCTTATCCATTACACTATATATATATATATAAGGAAAATAAAAACATAATGTATTACTCACATTAATTTTTCTCATTGTATGTTCAATTCATACTAATATCTATATCAACACAGATCACAAGACCATATATATTTTTTTTATTGGCCCCTAAGAGTCGCATTTATCAGATAAAAATCTTAAAAGTTATTTATTCTGTGAATTGATCAATTTTCTAACTTTTCATCAAAAGGAGTGAGTAACTTTAAGAAAATACATACGACGAAGCAATTAAGCACAAATTAAAAAAAAAAAAAAAAGTCCACAAAAAGAGCTTTTTGAAAAATACGCCGTTGGATCCCCTTCGTTATTGCTAAGTCAGAAAATGAAACAAGCTTAAACAAATCCTTGAAAAAGTTGTATGCATTATTTTATTAATTTGCGTTTGATTGCATGTGCTGTTCGTTATCCTTAGCATATTATTTCCTTATTACTTTTATACACAGTATAATGCACAGGGAAAGTATTTTGACCGGGTTGAAAATTTGAATTCGAGTTTTCGACAAAAAAGCACGTTTTAAGCATCCTGAAGTTGCACGTTGAAAGCTCGTTTTAAGCATCTATGACCTGAACACGATGTAAAGCATGAGTGTGTGTGTTTGTGGGCAAGTATGTGGAAGTGATATCTCACGATTGACTGCAGCATTTCGAACGACATTTGGCGCGAATATTACAACGGTGAATACTCGGAATGTGTGGATTTAAACACAATCCAATGTTTGGATAACCCCCCGAAATTTTCGATTGCGATCTTGGAAAAATCAGAACTTTCAATACTGTTACATAAAATGTCACTTCCCAAGTCATTTGTCATTAGAAAACAAATTACGTAAGCTGTAGAATGCTAGAATTAACCGTTCTCAAAATATGCAAGTTCAAAAATGTTACACAAAATTAAAAAAGTATTAACTATCTCGATGTATATTCCAATTTCATGTAATATTATGCGACAAATTTATTAGCATCATTCTTATGAAATCTTTCAAAATTCTACCCTGTTGTGTCACATCCAATCAGCTCTTCCCGGCCGTCCAAACGGTTACCTTACCCCTTTCTGGTATGTCGGACGGTCTGGCTCTCAACAACAACAAAAACATCCGATCAGCTTATATGCTCCCCCCCCCCCATACTAGGTATGGACAAAGACATATTATATGTTAAAAATTTGTATATAACTAGCTCATTTGTACAATTTTCTAGAACTGCTAAAATGCGTCGGTCTAGCGCCCACGCTCCAAATCTGATTGTCACTTGCAAAAGAATGTCAAACACAGTGGCGTAGCGAGTGTGGGGGAGGGTAAAGTTTTACATCCCCGAGCACCAATGTAGGATGGGGGGCTGAAAAGCAAAATTCATATATACTTTTAAATACGTTGACAAACTCTGCAAACCAAGTTCGACAAAGTAATTTCAGAAATTCCCAATTTAATTTGAAATTCACAAGCCACCTTCCTGTTTATTATATATATATATAAATATATATATATATATACATTATATATATATAAAACAGAAACTTATAACTTCAAAGTAAATAAACTTCAACATTTCTCTTCCAATCTTTCCAAATCTGTATATAGAAATATTATTAATAATCAGTTATTAAGAATCAAAATGTTAAGCACACCTTGTTACTACAAAGAACATCTTCATAAATTCATCAACACCGTCATCAAAAATAACTACCCGCCCAATCTTATTTTTTCTTTTATTAAAACACATTTTAAATTTAAATTCAAAAACTTGCAACAATTACAGCAACATATTGACAGATCATACTCTAGCATTTCTCAATAATTCATAATCTCTCTTCTTCTAACAGTTAAACAATTCGTATAATTCACTTTAACCTGCTTTGAGAAAACTGCTTAGTCAGTAACAATAATTCACTATAACCTGTTCTGAGATGATTGGTAATACACATGCTTTTCCAGAAGTACCACAGTACTAGGGGTAGATATATTTTCATTTTATTTTCATTATATTCTTTTGATAATACTTTATAATACTTTGCATCCTCATTTAAATAATTAGCCACAAGCTGGTGTAACAGAATATTTTATATTCATGTTTGATTTTTGTGTATTTGATCCACTTTGTCTATTCTTCTACGTCGGGCCATTTACATTATTTCTGTAATACATTTTACAGTTGTGTAAACAGAAACGTAGAATCAGCATTAATGAAACATGTATGGCCCTTGATAACGTGCATGGTTTCAGAAATGCTTTTCATATTCATTTTATTCCTTTTATATTCGCTAGATTCCATTTATTCAATTTCCAAACTTCTTGCATAGCTCATCGTGCTACACTAGGCTTCTGATTTGCAAAAACCTTCAGTTTACAAGCAATTTTCTTTGGTATATCTCGGGTATATATATATATTACAAGTAATCATAAAAATCTTCAATTATATATATATATATATATATATATATATATATATATATATATATATATATGTATATATATATATATATATATATATATATATATAAGTGAGGTGAAATGCTCTCCCACTCGCTTTGACGAAGTGAGGTGAAATGCACAGTCACTAGTTTATCTTACATACACTTACACGTGGTGCTATTCTTGTAATTTCACATTACAGTTCGAGGAGGTATTGTTTTTCAGCTTTGTAAAATTCAATTGTTTTATTTTTCTTTTTCTCCTTCCACTAGCCAGTAGACAGTTCCAATGGTGTCTATAGTTAAATACTATCGCCATTGTCAGAAACTGGCTATTCTATCGGTTTTAATTCGAATTGTATGGCTGTCCTGATGAGAATGCAATTTCGAACTAACCGCCATTTTTTGTGTAGTTTCAATTGATTGTTCTCTATTCTTAATCTCTTATCTTGAGCTGATTATTATTGCCTATTCTCATTTTTGCCGAGTTTTATTTTTATTTACTTATATACTTTTAATTGTTAATTTTGAATCCTATTATTCTTCTCATCCCCCTTTCCATTGTAGTGATATGTTACTTTCTATCTTTATCCTTAGTCTTGGCTTATAGTTACTCATTTGTAACAGATATGTTAGAGATGGGTTTTTTTTTTTTTTTTTTTTTTTTTTGTACATACAGTAGTTTATGCATAATTTTCGATTAAAATCCTTCAATTTTTATATATATATATATATATATATATATATATATATATGTATATATATATATATATATATATATATATATATGTATATATATATATATATATATATATATATATATATATATATATATATATATATATATATATATATATATATATATATATATATATATATATATATATATAGGGGCTCTAGGAATAGGTATTGTGTATACAAAAAATCCAAGAATAAAGGTGACAATTTGGTTCGACTAACTACTGGACCATAATTGTTGATCTCTAGACGGTAAAAGATTATGATCTATCCGCAGGAATGCCGTCCGCTGTGTTATTGGGTACGTCATAATAAGGTGATTTTAATAAATGACTTTTTAACCACTTATTTGGTTGGCATTGATTTTGGAGTTTATTGGTTGGCGTGTTTACCATGCTGTTTATATACAATAAATCATTTTTTTAGGGGGGGCGGGGAGAAAATAAATCTGTGAATAAAATATATTGAACGAATAAATAAAATACATTGTAAAGAAATATAAAATACATTCAAATAAATGAGGTGGGGTATATAACAAAGGTCAAACAACAACATCCTTCGTGTTTTTGATCATTTATTTATTTTTGAATCAAGCCCTAAATAATAAGTTTGAATATATTACTTGAAAATATTAAATAAATTTTATCTTTGCATCAAACCCTAAAAATATATCAAATTTTTTAATTTTGAATTCCTTCCGGGGAAAGGTGAAGCCGAAGTATTTTTTCTTAGTTTTGAAAAGTATAAAAATATAAAGTTTGAAATAATATAGATATGTATCATTCAGACCCAAATACAGAGAAAAAAATTCAAGGACGAATCAATTTGACTAGAATAAGGGGTGGAATAATATATTTGGGAGTGAGATTTAAATGTTGAATGAGGTATTAAAAAGCCTGACACATCAATAGAAGGGGGGAAATTATCCTTTTTACGTTCCCTGCAATACATGGTAATGTATAGGGAAAGTATTGGAATCATGCCGAAAATCGCAACTCGAGTTTTTGACGGATCTATGCGTTGCGAGACCTCTAGAATACGAAAAATCTATTTTTATCATGACGTCTGTGTATGTGTGTGTCTGTGCAGATTTTGTATCCACTCTGACTAAAAAATTAATTGACCGAATTTCATAAAATTTGGTAGGTAAGTCACTTGTGGGTGAATCTGGTGCTGATAAGTTTTGGGTATGATTCGGGACAAAAGAACTCGCTTTTTTTTTTTGCGAAATGGCCTTTTAAAGGCTCTATCCACTCTAGTTGAAAAACTAATGGAGTGAATTTCACAAAATTTGATAAGTCGCTTGTGAGCTATTCTGGTTCTGATTAGATTTTGGAAAGTTTCGGAAAGAAATAACCTGCATTTTTTTGCAAATTGGTCAGCAAAAATCGTCAAAATCTAAAATAAAAAACTACGTATGCTCAAATATATCCATCACATGCTTGTTTTATACGTAACTTCTAACGAAGAAAAAAACAAGACCAACCCCATTGCACTAGGACTAGCCGTTCTCGAGATATTTAAGATATTTCATATTTTCTCTACGCAACCTTTAAAAATAAGTCCAGTTACCAAATGAGAACGAAAATTGAATTAAAAGTAACTTAAATTTAATTAAAATAAAAAAAAATATGGATATAAATAAGTGCAGGGAAAGTCATGTGCTGCCCACATCAGATTTTTTCTTCTTCTTGATGTCATTGAAGGGACGAGGTGATAAAAAAACATATCTTCGTTTTAATTCTTACTGTTGCAAAAAGTAAGGAACAAGAAATTCTGAAAATTTTTAGAGACAGATTATCCCAATTCAAATATAGAAAAATATAACATTGATGCTGGAGAATGGAAAGAAAAGAAGCACCATAAAGTGGTAGCGGGAAATTTCAATATTAATAAAAAGCTATTCAAGTGAGGCATTAAATAGTCAATGAGGCATCAAAATTAAAAATTTCAAAATTTTCAATGTTGCAGTCACTGTGGATATGGACATTAAAAAGAAACCAAATTTTTATTGTCCTTTAATTTGTTAAAATTCTGTAAATATAAACATTTGAAATAATATTCGTAGATGTATTACTCCAACCCAAATAATGGGAAAATATACATGCACTCTTGAGGTTGACAGAAAGAGAGGAAGAGGGGGTTATAATATGTGGAGACTATTAAAATTGAAACCCAATGAAAAAATTTGATGTGGGCAGGCAGCACATGACTTTTTTTATATAATGCAATGCATTTACTACTTTTACAGTAAAGTATAATGTATAAGATCCACGGTAATGTGCTTTTATTGTTGAATTGTACATTCTCCGGACGACAACATATAAAAATCTGATGTGAGCAACACATGACTTTCCTTATATAATGTAATGAATTTACTACTTTTACAGTAAAAAAATAGGTTTTTCTTATAGTAGATACTAATATTCTTTCCAAGATATTGAATTTTTGACAATTAGTAGGTCATTTTCATTGATTTAGCGTCATTTTCATCCATTTGGGGGAGATTTGCGTTAATTTGGCAACATTTCAAAAAGTCGCCAAGTTGGCGGCATTCCGCCAAATTCGTCGCCAAAATCTCGCCAAGCGTTATGGACGAAGAAATAAGTTATTCTTACAGCAGACAAATGACTATTGGCGTTCAAATACAAACGTATTACTCAAAGTATCTTTTTCATGAATGGAACGAGCTAGATCCACGAGAATGATGTCACCCAATTTATCGTATGGTATTACATATGGAAAGTGAACATGTTTCTCATTAGGAATTTTTTTTTTTATTTTATATGACTTTTTGATAATATTTTTGAAAAATGTGTAATATCTCGAGAACGGTTCATGTTAGCGTTCTAAAATTTATGCCAATCGTTTTCTAATAATGACATAAGAAATGTCTACTTGTGTATCTAAATTAGTTGTTTTGATTTTTTGACGATTTTTTCAAAATTTCATTCGAAAATTTATTGGGATTCTGAACATTCGATTGCGTATAAAAACAATAGGCTTCCAGTGTTTACAGATTGTGATATTTGTACCAAATTTGGTTCAAATCGGTCCATTCGTTCGTCAGTTATTGTCTCCACAGTCTCACTGACACACACACACACACACATACCTTCACACACACACACACACACACACACACACTGACATCACTTAAAAAATGTTTGATTCGTGATCAGGGACGCTTGAAACGTGCTCTCCCGTCGAAAACTCGAATTCGAATTTTCGACCCCGTCACAATACTTTCCTTAAACATTATGTATATAAGGAAAGTAAAAATAATTCAAAATACTCAATTAACTTATATTTCGCGCAATTTTAAATAGACAATTATCAATATTGATTGTATCTTCAATAATATAATCCATATATTAAAATATTTTAATAATTAATTCATCAATTAGGCGTCATTTTTGCAATGTTGACGATACTATTGTTAACCTAGGACTAAATATCGCCAAATTGGCGATACTTTGCTAAATTATTCCCTAAGTTTGCCAAATGCATCCATCATGAAGTGTTATAGACAAACGGAGAAAAAAAACATTTCTTATATACTAGAAGATTTGCCGTCATATGACGGAAATCAGAATTTGCGAAACATTTCTTCCCATTTGGCGTCACTTTTTATCAATTTGGAGACATTTTTGTCACTTTGGCAGCATTTAAAATAGTCGGCAAGTTGACGACGTCCGACTAAATTTCTCGCCAAGCGTTACAGAACGGACGGAGAAATGGATTTTTCTTATAGTCTACTTTTATGGTATCTCCAATATATTGTGCTTTCATCAATCAGTCGTCATTTTCATTGATTTAACGTCATTTTTTTTTACAATTTTGTGACATATTTGTTAATTTGGCAACATTTAAAAACTCCCCAAGTTGACTATTTTCCACCAAAATCTCGCCAAGCGTTATGGACGGAGAAATAAGTTATTCTTATAGCAGATACATGACTTAGCATCCAAATACAGAAGTATTGCCCAAAATATGTTTTCTCATGAATTCAACGAGCTAGATCCACGAGAATGATGTCACCAGTTAATATTTTATTTTATTTTATATGTTTTTTTTTAAATCTTTTAAAAAAAAATATGCGATATCTCGAGAACGGCTCACGCTATCGTTCTAAAATTTACGTCAATCGTTTTTAATAAAAAAATTACATAAGAAATGAGTATTTATGTAACTTTGTTGAAGGTTTTGATTTTTTTATTATTTTTTCAAATATTTATTTCGAAATTGAGGGGGGGGGGAGTCTGCACATCTGATTGCTTTTAAAAACAATAGACTTCCAGTATTCACTGATTGTAATTTTTTTAAACAAATTTCGTTTATCAGATGTCGTCTTCAAAAAATCACTGACACACACACTAAGGCATCACCTCAAAAATGCTTGATTCGTGTTCAGGGTTGCTTGAAAAGTGCTCTCCCGTCGAAAAAACGAATTCGAATTTTCGATCCCATCGTAATACTTACCTTTCTTATACATTATAATATGTGTATAAGGAAAGTAATAGACGCTTTCAAGCGAAATATCTTTTGGAAAATCGCAATGAATGTGAATGATTCTCTTTTTCAGGCAATGAGTTTGGGTCCATGAAAAGGAAACCTTTTTCTATCTTCTGTCATGACTGCTTATAACTTATGAATTGGTCAAAGGATTTACAAGCTTAGTAACATGGGGCCTCGACAGCCCGGTCGTTAGAGCTCAGGAATTGAATTCGGTCGTCCCGGGTTCGATTCCCGCCACTGCCAAAAACTGCCGCTGTGTTCACACGGAGTGCGATCACGTTAAACATGTGGATCCGTAAGACCTTCCGAGAGGTTGGTAGTAGGAGGAAGGTACGGTCTCTGTGGATGCCACCCCCACTGGGTTCCGGTCTAAAATGGGTGGCACTTACTGGCCGTCCAAACAGATACCTTATACCCTTCTTGTAGGTCGGCCCCTCTGAGTCGAAGATGCTTAGTAACATGTTCCTTGCTTAGTAACATGTTCCTTGCTTAGTAAAATGTTCTTTGCTTAGTAACATGTTTACAGCTAAAAATATTTCTCTTTCTTGCAGCATGTTAATATGTAAAATTATTCATTATGATGGGTCGCACCTTCTAAGTCTTCACTTTCTAAATTTACTTGAATCACGCCCTCCAACCAATATTTATGCTTATCATTAAACTTCATTCCAATACGATACCCAGACTTAAGCTTTTCATTGAAGTGTGATAAAGAAAAAAAAGAAATATTTTTAATTACACTGTTTTGCAACATTGTTTGTCATATTAACTTGGGTACTTTCTCGTAAATAAAGTTCTACTGAATTATTCGGGTCGAAAAAAAACTTGGCTTAAAACTTGATATGAAACCGGTATTCGTTCATGATTTTATAGTAGATACTTGCGCAAAAAAAAAAAAATTCTGTGTGTGATCACATGACTAAATTTCCCCACATTCAAATATCGATAACAAGTTATCAGAATTCCAGTCAGAGTTACACAATAACTTTTTCCACCTAAATTTAAATTTAACATCATCTGTTCTGATTTGAATTTTTAGATTCTGTTATATTATTTTTACTTTCACTACAAAGTAATGTATAGGAAAAGTATCGGAATCGTGCCGAAAATAACATTTCGAGTTTTCGACGGATTTACACATATCGAACACTCTAGAACCCGAAAAAAAAAAAAATTAGTGTGACGTCTGTATGTGGGTATGCGTGTGTGTGTATTTGTATATGTGGGAAATGTATGTATTCACTCTGATTGAAAAACTGTTTGGTCAAAATTCACAAAATTTGATAGATAAGTTACTCTGTTTTGTAACTTCTTTGTCATCAACACTATAGTGTTGATTAGATATTGGTACTGCTCGGAAAAAAATAACCTGCTTTTTCCCAAAATGGTCAGCAAAATTTGCCAAAATCTAAAATAAAGGACTACGTGTGCTCAAAGTATCAATTAAATGCTTGTTTTATAAGTAATTTTTGACAACAAAAGGTCAACTCCATAACTCTAAAGCTAACCGTTCCCGAGATATTTTAGTTTTCTTGTATTTTCTTCACATCACGATTAAAACTACGTACAATCGCCAAATATAAACGAAAATTGAAATAAAAGTGCAAATTCAGTGTAATTTCAAATAATTTCCCATGTTATTTTGTGTTAAGATCAATTTAATGAATTATGAAATGAAGAAAGAAAAAATGAATTTGAATATGCAGGTAAAGTCATCTGATTTTTTTAGTTCATTGTTATTTAGACAATCGATACTATTTATAACATAAATACCTTGATTTATCTATCTGTTTAACTCATGGAAGTGCAAGTAAGGAGCTAAAACTTCATATTAAGAAAACGCCAATATCGTTTGAGACAATAATTCAGGAGGCACTGGGATAATATAAGTAGCCCTGCATTGTATGCATGTCTATGGCGAAGGGCCTAAAATATTTATTTAAACTGTCAATTTTGTAAAAATAAATTATTAGCTGAATGCAAAGTAGAACTGAAAGAATAAAGAATATCTCTAGGTATTCAAAATAATTTTACCTTTCAATTTATATTTATCTCCCTATATTCTGTCCTCTATCCTACAATTATGAAAAAATACTGGTTAATTATACTCATATTTAGGGAACAATTTAAAAACAATGAAAAATACATATACTAAATACGACGCCTTTCTGTTGTGTCAACTAATAGTAGCAGCTACTTTGCCAATACTAGCGACACCTAGATATAATTCTCAAAGCATTATAGCATTTTCAAACGTTTTATCCATAGGAGATTTATCTCTTCCTTTCTAACTCCATGGTTTATCTATTTATCTCTTGGTAACGCTGCTACAAAATGCTGCCAAACGTGTTTCAATCACGAGTAAGCATTTCATTTATATATAAAGAACAGAACTCTGGAGCTTTACGAGCGTATGACATCAGATACTGAAAATGAGTCCATGATGTGGGCGGCCCATTCCCTACTTAATGCAATGACTAGAATACTTTCACAGCGAAAAACTGTGATGTAAACATACAGCTGCACGTAGCGTATGACATCAGATACTGAACGTGAGATCATGATGTTCTTTTATTTCTTATCATTTTATAAATTTTTATTTGATATGTACGACTCAACTCGGTAAACAAACTCAGTAAAAGTAGGAAACTTTCTTGCGTGTTTTTTTTGCTACTGTCCTTATATACATAATGTATAAGGAAAGTATTGTGACGGGGTCGAAAATTCGCATTCGAGTTTTCGACGGGAGAGCACGTTTCAAGCATCCCTGATCACGAATCAAACATTTTTGAAGTGATGTCTGTGTGTATGTGTGAAAGCATTTGTGTGTGTGTGAAAGCATGTGCGTGTGTGTGTGTGTGTGTGTGTGTGTATGTGTGTGTGTGTGTGTGTGTGTGTGTGAGTGTGTCAGTGAGTCTGTGGAGACGATAACTGACGAATGAATGGACCGATTCGAACAAAATTTGGTACAAAAATCACAATCCGTATACACCGGAAGCCTATTGTTTTTATATGTAATCGAATGTTCAGAACCCGAATGAAATTTTGAAAAAATTGTTAAAAAATCAAAACCGCTAATAAAGTTACGCAAATAGACATTTCTTAAGTAATTTTTCATTAGAAAATGATTGACATAAATTTTAGAACGCTAACAAGAACCGTTCTCGAGATATTGTACATTTTTCAAAAAAAATTATCAAAAAGTCATATAAAAAAAATATATATATATTTCTATTGAGAAACATGTTCACTTTTCATATGTAATACCATGCGATAAATTGGGTGACATCATTCTCGTGGATCTAGCTCGTTCCATTCATGAAAAAAGATGCTTTAAGTAATACTTTTGTATTTGAACGCCAATAATCATTTATCCGCTGAAAGAATAACTTATTTCTTCGTCTATGACGCTTGGCAAGATTTTGGCGACGAATTTAGCGGAATGTCGCCAACTTGGCGACTTTTTGAAATGTTGTCAAATTAACGAAAATCTCACCAAATGGATAAAAATGACGCTAAATCAATGAAAATAACGACTTATTGTCGAAAATTCAATATCTTGGAAAGAATATAAGTATCCACTATAAGAGTAACATTTTTTTTTAACTGTAAACGTAGTAAATTCATTGCATTATATAAGGAAAGTCATGTGTTGCCCACATCAGATTTTTTATTTCTTATAGGGAAACTCTCTAGTTTAAAGTATTTCTATAAAATTGAGTCTCAATAACAAAGGATTATACAAGACTTTGCTTTTAGTTATTGAAAGTGCTTTAGTTTAAGGGTTGTTGTGTAAATCGAATGTGAATTGTTATGCAACAAGTTTAAAATTCATAAAAAATATGTCGTTTAAAATATATGTTTGATGTTTAAAAGAAGTAGCGAAATATTTGTCAGAAATATATATGTCGTGATTCAAACTGGTGATATGAACGATACTGGTGTAGGGCAGAGAAAAACCCTTAGAATCTTTATATCATTAAAGGTGTGGAAATGTGTAGAAATTTTCAAAAGATTAAAGAAACTAACTGAAATAAATCTTGAAATTTCAGATATCTATCTCGCTTAATAATATAATTTTGTCTATACTTTTATGTAAAATATTTATGCCTAAATAAGTTGAGACTATAAATTTGAAATACATGAAAAATATAATTACAAATATTCACAAAAATTCAAGAAATGATATATTTCTAATCAGTAAAAAAAATGAATTTATTAAAAATTGAAACCAGATTTTCTTCTTTAATATAGCGAACAAACTATATTCCTTTTTATAGCAGGATACTTGGATTCATTGGCTATCGCACAAAAAAAGAAAGAAAAAATCTCTTTTTGAGGTTATTTTCTCTTCTAATGACGGCGTGGAATTTTACTTAAAAAATAGATGTCATAAATCTATTTTTACAATATTTCAGCTTGCTTTATATCTGTTCTAAGAAAACAAGTGCTTGGTTTTCGAAATTTCGTTGTATGTTCGGGAGTAAGCCCTACTAAAAATTTTCATATCTGAGCCCAAACGAGATAACACTTCCCACTGAGTAGTAACATTTAATGTCAAACAGGTATCATTCTAGCACAATGGAATGGGGTAGTTGGCGAATCGTCTCCGGGGTCAGTTGGTTAGGACACCAAACTAGCGACAGTAGTAGTGTGTTCGAAAGCGACAGTAGTAGTGTGCCTTTGTAGTGTGCTCGAAAAACCAAAGTAAATCGATACATAAACCTGTGTATCAATACATAAACCATTTTCTCTTGAAATCAAGCAGTACTTTGCTTTTCAGTTTTACTTTCACAGTAGATAATCGGTAAATTACCAACTTTCATGCAAAGTCTATGAAAGCAAGTGAGATCTGGGCCAAATGAGAAATTGATATAAGGAATCATTTGAAAATACCTGCTCATTCCACTGAAATTCGGATCGATAAAAAATTTTACGAGCTGACTCGTTAATGCCTGAAGCATAATCCATTAGCATCAGCTGTGTTTGCATACCAAAAACATGCAAAACATCAACACATAACAAATGGGGGGGGGGGAGGTCAGGATCATAGCCCCGAAGTCATTTTTGTACATGTAAAAAACTTTACAGACTTTTTAAAGTAATATATAAGTACTTTGAAAAGTATTTACAATGTATAAAACTATTAAAGCGTTTTATAATTAAAAATAAAATCTAATCTCAACAGTTTTAAATAAATTAAAAAATTATCTCTGCTTAAATATTTTATCAAAGCTTAGGGTCCTCTTAAAATTTGGATACCCAGGCCGTGGCCCGGAGGTTCGTGCGTTTATCAAGCCCCTGGTTACTGAGATAATTATGGGTGGGTGTTCTGCACCGAAATGCTTTACTCATTATAGAAATTTTTTTAGAATATTTCGCTATCTCAGAAATGAAGAGAGAAGAAAAAAAAAATGGCTTATAAGTAGTCGGCGGAATTATTAGATACCGGTACAGGACTATACTTGCGCGAGGTAAGTTCTACAATCCCATGTATTAGCAGCAAACCGACTGGGCTTCAACATGGGTGAGAAGCCAGCCTGTAAACTTAGGAGCTCTATTCAGAACTGTTCAACTGTTTGGCGAAATGGAAAAAACACCCGCATGGCCCCCATCGAGGTAGTATATAGTACCCCCCCCCCCCCCCACCTCCCCATTGCTTAAAGTACATTTTATTTAAAGATATATGATCTGAAATATGAGTACGATCTCATTTCTAGTTCAGAGTAAATCGTACTTAATAAGCCGATGTTGTTAATCTTATCTTTGATTTTGCCCCCCCCCCCCCCACCCATTGCTTAAAGTGCATTTTACTTAAAGATATATGATCTGAAATATGAGCACGATCTCATTTCTAGTTCAGAGTAAATCGTACTTAATAAGTCGATGTTGTTAATCTTATCCTTGCTACTGCCCCCCCCCCCCCCCATCTCCCATTGCTTAAAGTGCATTTTATTTAAAGATATATGATCTGAAATATGAGCACGATCTCATTTCTAGTTCAGAGTAAATCGTACTTAATAAGTCGATGTTGTTAATCTTTCTCTTGATATTGCCCCCCCCCCCCCCTCCAGATAAATCTTATAGATGCCGATGTTAGTTAGAATTAATTTCATATAAGCATCTCGATTTTCACAAATTAAATATCAAAGGATGTATCATCAAACTCCCAGTGTTTTCAAGATGTATTATGGTATTACACTCTTGTTTAGTTCTTGAGAAAGAAATATGTCTTGCCCAAAGAAGTATTTGAATCACCGACTTCTTGATCATTCATTAGCAATCTATTAAAAAAAAAATAAAAAAAATGAGCAGTCTTAACTCTAAAAGAACCTTACGTTCTCCTCATCGTAATTTAAGTAATAGGCTTTTTGATCTAGAAACTGCTCTACCAATATAAATATTATTACTTACATCATGTTTTAGATGTAAAAATGATTCAGTCGTATCACGCCAAGCAGATATGGATACTGCTAACATAACTTTCAAAGATAAAGTTTATCTGGATAAAAGTGGACAATTCTGCATTTTAGGCAAGCATGCACACCAATTTTTTAATGTACTTTATAATTGTTTTTAAATACATTATACATATTCTTCAATTTGTATACTTGTAATCTATTTCATATCATGTTTTATTTGCAATTGTATTGCAGTTCAATTTGATATACGAAACTGACTTCATTAACAAAATTATTCTTTAGTAATAAAATTTTTTTGTAATAAAAATATTCTAATCCTATTTCGCATTTTTCTTCATACATATTTTTAAAAATCTTATAACGTATAACACGTGTAACAACTTCCCATTCGAATTTAATAGAAGTCATCTTCGAATTTAATGGAAGTTAAAAAAAAAAAAAACAGAAGGTACACTACTCAGTTTAGGCGATAAATCGCCAAATCATGAATATCCTTCTCCCCCTCGATCTACTACCCCTGCTCTGTGTTTAACTAGCATAGGGAAGATTAGACTGCCCTCCCTCCATATATAAAGTAACTCCTTGACCTTGATGGTCCCCGAGAAAAGTAATAGGCGCCGGGGAAAACCAGTTCCATTAGCGTCATCACTGGAAAATCAAACAGGCGTGCTCGATTCGGATTGAAACCACATCTGCGAGTGTAGAAGATAGAAAACAGTGCCAATACTTTCATGTTCGTAGTGTAACCCAAGGTCTATTGAAAGGTAAGGTTGGCCAAAGATTGTACGCCAACAGCTGGAATTCTCCCCTCCCTTCGCGATTGACGTCACTGGCCCCAAAGACAGGTCCGTAGCCCGTTGCTGTCATAAGAAATACATTGAATACCGCAGCAATTTTCTTAATTTAAATATACATCATTTAGTATATTGAAATTTCTACCGAGTAAATGATAGATTAGATTTCATTATTCATATATAAGAATATAATGTTAAATAAAACTAGTTATGGTAAATTTTATTTAGGACTTTATTGTTAGAGTTGTTTTGAAGCATCTCTAACGATGACATTAGCAATTGAGCTGTTTAAACTATGCTAAAATATTTTCTGCATTTTAAAATTGTTATTAGTTTTTCTTTAATAAGTGCATAGTAAAATATCGGAGGATTTAGCTAAAATACAAGGCACTATTATTCTATCTGAGACTAGAATAATAAGCCAACAAAACCTGTCCATTTTTATCGAACTGCTTTAAAATATCATGCTTGTAGACTTGACATGATAAAATAAATTAAAAGACAGTGAATGACTTGCTGAATGTAATTCAAAAATAGTTTTCAGAATTATAGAAATAAATAAATATGTGACGTCCTTAAAGATTTCAGGCAGAAAAATGCTCGTATTATTATTTTTTTTTTCATAATGAAATTGATATGTGTACGAAATCCAATTATTTAAAGACTTCTCCGAATGCGAACAAATATGGGAATTATATTTTGTACGATACAAAAGATCAGTACAATTGTTTTCTTTAATTATGTATTATTATTGTTTCATGATGGTCAAAAACTTGAATTATTCAAGAAATTAAATGAGCACTGAATTTCATATAATGATAAGCAATTTTTGAATATGGGTACTTCATGATAAAAAAAATTTAAAAATTAAAACAGTAAAGAGATAGATCGAGATATTGATTAGATAAGTTCAGTTGTGACCAGATTTTGAAAATGCCTTTCATAAAAGAACATCTACCGAAATTGTGCCTTATTTACGCTGTATGTTTGAAAATCAATGAATGTCTAACACGTCCAACCAGTCAGTAGGTTTTAATCAATTGCGTCGACAGAAAAAATGGGGGGGGGGGGGCGATAATGAAATGAGTTGTTTCCTATTTCTCCTAATATCCTTCCTTCTAACTTCGATAGTTTTCGATAGGTTTCTGGGGGGGGGGGGGGATATATCTCCCAATACCTCTTTAGTGACTTTACTAGATTTGATCTCACGATCTTTCAACTAATTCTGGTGTTACAAAGGTCAGTGATCAAATGACTGGATTATGGATGTTCCCCTATGGGAGAGAAGGATAATTTTAAAAATATCCATTCTATAAAGGAGGAATGCCTTCATGGAGGACTTTTTAAGGGAAGCTGCATCACACTTATGTTACATGTTAGGAAAACCATGAAAACCTAACACACGCAGCCCGTCAATTTCTAACTACTAAGTCATGAGTAAACCTTAAAATTTAAAGCTCTCTCTCCATTGCTTATTTTTCATTTCTTCACGTGAATGACTAGAAATTCTTTCAGTTTTTCTTTTCATGGCGTTTCTTTTCATCTGTTCATTTATGTGCCTTATTCGAAAGAAGGTTCTGGTTCTGGTACATGTTCTTACAACATCAAGAGCTATTTCAGGAAATTATTCTTTTATTTTCAGTTGGAGGTTCCCTAAAATATTTTTTGAATTAGAAATAAAATTTCCGTGCAGTTTTAAAAAAATGTCTTCTAATTTGGTGACTGTTTCTACCCAGATATCATGTGGAACAATTAAACCACCTCTTGATAAAGATTCAATCCATTTTTTGTCATTTTCGGATGTTGATTCTACTAGATATGAATAAGTTCCTAACTGCGCTTCTTTGTGACGATATGCCAAATATCCTGCACAAAAACGCAAGGCTTCTTTTTCATTTACATCAGGACTGAAATGAATGTTATGTTGAGGCTCAATATCTTCAGTGATTCTGACTGCATCGTCTTTATCTTCTAATTTAAAAAATAAAGTCGCAGTTAGTGTTTGATCTTGGTCATTTTCCACATTTGTATTTATTGGCATAGGAAGGTTAGACCCAATCAATAATGTTTTAAGTCGGAATTTGAAATCAGTAGTGAGACGATGGTTATAAAATCGTACAAGACCTCTAATTTGGGAAAATATATTTTCTAAAGCATCTTGATTGACTCTACTTGTCATTATGTATTTAATATTATTTTCTTTCATGTCATCATAAAGTCCTTTTAAGCTTGCTATTGAAACAAGAATGCCTTTTTGGAAAAGCAGTATTGAAGTTTTAGAAATGACTCTGAGTTCCGTAATATCCGCTTGCATTTGACTCAGAATTTGCATTTAGTCATTTATATTATTATATCCAAAAGCTGAGCGCTTTGATTTATTTTCATCATTATTAACGTGAGAGTTAAAAACATCGACACATTTTCCCATGCTTCGGAAAGGTCCGGCTAGGGACCAGTGACGTCAGTAATTCCAAGAACTCTGGACAGGAGTAGGTTGCCAGAAACGAATGGCCTACCTCTCTTACTTCCATTTACCTTGGTGTAACCTACGTATTCTTTCAAGACGAGGAGCTTTCCCATTATTTTCAAAAGTATCCTCTTGAATTGGTATTATACTTCTTCAAACTCTCTTGGGTAAGTTGTTCTTGTCAATGTCATTAGTTGTTCCTTTTTGTTGTTGGATGTATGGACATTTTGTTTAATTTAAAACAAAAACAAGCGTGACCATGCACATTCCAGACCTTTCTAAGAAATCATGTGGAAAATTAAAAAACAATCTATTCAAATGGCGGCTCGACACTAGCGTCTAGAACTTGAGGATCTCGAATTATCACAAATGCTCAATTTCCCTTTTTCGTTTCGTAGGCGCATGCGCGTAGACCCGCAGGGGAAACAGGCATGTTTCTTCGCAATTTTTATGAATTCTAGATTTACAGTATAAAATGTTGTTCAAGTTAAATAGGTAGGTATCAAGAGTTTTTAAAATATAGTATTAGTGTAAAAGTAATAATGTTGCAAAAGTTACTGTCACAAAATAGAAAAGTTAAATTTAGAAATTTATATTCATAACTATTTCACTGCGTTTTATGTTGCCTATATTTTAAAACTAAATGCTAAATTGAGATATATATATATATATATGTATGTTAGTTAATAAAATATGTATTTTAAAGTCATAGGTAAATGTCAGCAGTTTCCCCCATTATAGTGAATAATATGTAATTACTTTTTTCCTAATTTATAGTTATAAAATATTATTTGAATTTCTAAGGTTTATAAGTTTTGTTATTTGATATATTTTAAATATTATATAAATATTAATATACTTGTTTATTATATATTAATATAACTTTAACATAAATGTTTACAGAAGAGAGTGAAAAAATATTTGTTCTCAATGTAGATCATTTTTTATTTTAGAATCACAGTTTGAAGTTTATTCAAATTTACTTGTTTGTTTAGAGATATATTTTTTCATATTAGTCTTATTTATTACTGTAGAAATTCATCTGTGTCAGATCCCGTACGTGTTATGCACGGGAGATACGTTCCCTCCGTTGCTGCGGTTGAGTGTTCAATGTCCGGGCCTCTTATTCTAGGTGGCCTTTGGTGTACCCACCCTGTGACAAAAGACTCAACAAAGTAATCATCTCTTCAGAAATCATGAAAGATATTAGAAGGGTTGACTACAATGAGGACACACACAGAGAAATTCTTTCACCATTTTTTAATATTGGGGAAATAATTGATTTTTTTTAGCCGCATATTTTATAAAAAAATATCCGTTATATTTTTGAGCACGTAATATTTTGAGTTTTTATTTTCTGGTTACTGTTTCATATTTAAACGAGTTAGTAAGGTTAAGGTGTGATAAGATTTTTAAAAAAATTGAATAAAAAACAAAATTTAATATCAGAGTGTTTTCTTTTACATTAAAATTATTTTAAATGCGACAATATTGGTAAGTAACAATTTGAATTAATTGTGCACTACGATACTATAACTTTCATTCATTGTATGAAAAAAATGTACTTTACCAATTGTTGAATACTTTAATTTTTTTTTTTACTATTCGGTTTGGCCGAATATTAAAGTATTCAGCCGAACCGAATATTCGGTTTGACTGCCGAATAGGCAGTATGCCGAATATTCGGTGCAACCCTAGTTTTCATCTCTATGATTCACAAATGGTATTATTTCATAAACACATTTAGAATCCGGAGTATTTTTACTTTCCTTATATACATAATGTATAAGGAAAGTATTGTGACGGGGTCGAAAATTCGAATTCGAGTTTTCGACGGGAGAGCACGTTTCAAGCGTCCCTGATCACGAATCGCACATTTTTGAAGTGATGTCTGTGTGTGTGTGTATGTGTGGATGTGTGTGTGAAAGTATGTGTGTGTGTGTGTGTCAGTGGGTCTGTGGAGACGATAACTGACGAACGAATGGACCGATTTGAACCAAATTTGATACAAAAATCACAATCTGTAAACACTGGAAGCCTATTGTTTTTATACGCAATCGAATGTTCAGAACCCCCCTAAATTTTCGAATGAAATTTTGAAAAAATCGTCAAAAAATCAAAACCACTAATAAAGTTACGCAAATAGACATTTCTTATGTAATTTTTCATTAGAGAACGATTGACATAAATTTTAGAACGCTAACACGAGCCGTTTTTGAGATATTGTACATTTAAAAAAAAATATCAAAAAGTCATATAAAATAAAAAATAAAAAAATTCCTATTGATAAACATGTTCACTTTTCATATGTAATACCATGCGATAAATTGGGTGACTAGTGGATCTAGCTCGTTCTATTCATGAAAAAAGATACTCTGAGTAACACTTTTGTATTTGGACGCCAATAGTCATTTATTGGCTGTAAGAATATCTTATTTCTTAGTGCATAACGCTTGGCGAGTGCATAACGCTTGGCGGAATGTCGCCAACTTGGCGACTTTTTGAAATGTTGCCAAATTAATGAAAATCTCGTCAAATGGATAAAAATGACGCTAAATCAATGAAAATGACGACTAATCGTCGAAAATCCAATATCTTGGAAAGAATATAAATATCTACTATAAAAAAAACCTATTTTTTTACTGTAAAAGTAGTAAATTCATTGCATTATGTAAGGAAAGTCATGTGTTGCCCACATCAGATTTTTTCAGTTTGGATTTGACCCCTATTTCCTTCAATAATTATGGAAATTATATCGTCCAGACATTTAAAAAATTTTTTTAAAACTCTCACTTTTCACTATTTCGTCAACAACTTTCTCGTTTTTTTTCTGCCAATTATAAATGATTCACAGCATCAGTAGCATAGAGTCCATTGAGGCTCAGAAGCTGAGCCTCCCTTGTTTGTCGACATTTATATTGGTTATGAACCTTTACCTTATATTGTAATTTGTATTTTATAATTATTTATATTTTAAATGCCTCGTTTTTTAAAAAACGTAAATTGATGATATGTAAATTTTACCTGGCGGTAATAGCCTATATTTAAGCGGTTTTAGCCTATATTTAAGCGGCCTAAACCTATTTTTTGGTTGCCTTGGTTTTAAAGTTTTAATTAGTTAACGTGTTTCCATACTATTTTTCTAATTTAATGATACTTTTATTTATGATATTTTTTTAAATAACTTTGTGAATATATATGTATTTTTTTAGAAAAATGTCACACTTACTTAAAATGAGACGTTTCAGAGTATTTTTCATGGTATTAGGACCGCCCACCTGTTAAACTCCGTTCTGGCTGATAAGCTACAACTATATGCTAGCTTCCAGAAAGCGTGGCTAATTCTTCCCCCAATTAAAACATTTTAAATAGAGTAACTTAAGACAATAATTGGATATGGGACGTGATTTTCATGAATAAAAATTTCCTGGGAAAGGCTAATGGATCCGACATTTTGGGTCACACATGTTTCTATTAATTTATCTTGGCAAAAAAAGTCATATCTAATACTAAAAAATATGAGGCATTTTCCATGAATAACATGACATTCACCTAAATTTAAACAATATCAAGCTGAAAAAACACACTGTTAATAATGTAGTTTGTGAAGTAGACTTAATCACAGCAACAATATGACGTAGCATCCGTTTGCGTAGTTGGGAGTTTTAGAAAGAGTAAATCTGATTTCCCATTAATAATTTTCTAGCGGATTTTTAGCATATTGTGGTTAAATTGTTTTTAAGTTTTCAAAGTATATTATTTGCAAATAATTAATATACAAAATTGTTTAAGGACATTGTTGACTACAGTGTTCTCATCCATTTTCAGTGCACGCCTTTGAATTGCTTTATTTTATTAGTTCCAGCTGTTTATATTTACAAAACTGATATATTTTTTGTATCACTTTCTAATAATATTCTAATATATTTCTACTTCATACATAGGTACCTGTAAAACTTTTTCCTAGAGGGGGGGGGGGGGGGCAAACTCAAGCACATGATGTGCAAAATTCACTGGCTTCAAGTTCGCCTTTGTTATATTGAATGTCCAAAGAGAAGTGTGACCCGTCTTTACCTCCACTATGGGCGACCATTCATATTTAATAAAATGATTGTAAAAGTTCATCTAATTTAGAAATAAGAAAACATTTAAAATGTTATATCTTGTATGTATTCATCTTACATAGGTAACATTTTAAAATCTCGTGCATTTCATCCATTTTTCCATTTTTATGCAAAATTATTTTATTTTATTCACCAATAAATGAAACTTATTAAAATGCGAATTCTATTTCACTTGTAATACCAAATTTTCAGCCTGCCTAGTCAAAAATCTCACTCTACGCTACTGCACAGCATGTATATGTCTGTGTATATGTTTTTTTTTTTAATGATGCATCAATGCATGTACATACATATTCATGATTACAGATTTTGCAAAAGTTACTTTTCATGTCACACTGTTGTGGGTACACATTCCACAAAAACTTTGTCACAGTACTCGAATTGCAATCCTTTATTGAAAATCCATAGCAAGTGAACGATGTAAACTTTCTTATTAACGCGAGGAATTAATAATAAAATACAGTAAACTGAATGCAATACAATTTTTTTTTATAAAATAAAACAATATTTGAAATAATTAACTTTCTGAAAACTAAGAGCTAATCATGAAAATACACACGTAAGGTAAAAAAAAAAAGTCAATAAATGGCAGGAAGGAAATACACGCCAAACTAAATATTGCGAGAGGAAAATGCAACCCCTGTATGAATGCCACTAACAAACTGACCAATAGGAAACGCACAGAGGTTTGATATTCAATCTCTCGTTTTGTCGCCACTTGGTAAGGGGGCTATGTGTGCAAATCGGGTTTGATGAAAAGAGTAAGATTTTGAAAGACTATAGCTTGGCGTGTAATAGTCGGACAGGGATGGCTGTGGTACCAAGTGTTAGGCCGAGGATGTACGCGTGTTGTGAGGGGTGACGCGCTCAAGAGAGGAATGCGATCGAATGCGAGATAAGGTAATAATTATCAAACAATAATCAAATTGCTACGTTTTATTTTCTTAATTCTGGTATTAAATTAACATTTCGTAATAACTAATTTTGTAATTTATTAGACCACTGTTGACAGTTTGTAGAAATAAATTAAATGTTTATGTGAACCGTTGCTTTATTTACAAACACCCGTGTGATAAGAGGTATTCTACGTTGCGAACGTATCTTCACTACAACCCCTCAAGTTTTTTTTAACTATCTTACAACAATGGGATTTTGCAGACCATTTCGTAGAAAAAAATACCGGTTCTATTTTTTGAGGATATAACAAACTTTATAAGATTAAACTGTTCTACTAGACTACGCTGTGTTCCAAATTTCAGCTCTCTAGGACGTAGGAAAGAATGTTGAAATGTCATCAAAGAAGTTGGAGCAGACACGCACACATCATTCATGATGAGTTAAATAAAACATTTCAATAATAAAATGTATTAATATATATGGAAAGGCTTGTATTAAACAAAAGATTTTTTTAAATCTAAAATTAAATAGCATCATTTATATGATGCTAACGTATTTCATTCTTCAGATATGGCACATTTTTTTTTATTTAAGACGGAAAAAATCAAAATATTTAATCCATTCACTTGAGAAACATTTAGAACGAAACTGACTAATAAGTGGCGACTTAGCAGTGCTTCTCTATTCTATTGCATTTTTAAAGGATAACAGAAAAATGAATTTCAGGGAGGAGGCGGCCACATTGCTTTCTGCTTGGGGCGGCAAAAAACCTAGAGCATGGTCTGCCTCCAAATATTGTAACCCATATTTACAGAAACCCTACTGGGCTTCAATATGCTTGATAAGACAGCCTGTATTATAGAGGCTCTAGGTAAGGGGGTTCAGCGTGGGCAGCAAATTCTCATCGAAGCCGATACCTCCAATAGAAAGAGCCTGCTTATTGGTATGTACCTTTCCGTGGACTTGTCAATACATCGCGACCATAGCTAATTGCTAATGTAGTGCTTAATTTTGTATTTATTACGAAACAAAGTTCTGAACTTAACATTATTCTTCTTCTTTGTTTTCAAAATATCTTTAAGAAAGCAATGCGTTTAACATTTCCGCTATATACCACACTCATAGCCAAGGGAGGGGGGGGGGGGGGGCATACACATTGGTCTCCTTTGAAATTTTTTCGATTTTTGTTCTTTGCTGTCATATTTAGTAATGACATATATGACAGGAAAACTATTATGGACATGTAGACATGATATAAAGATTTTAATTTTTAATAATTATTTTTAAATAAATTCATTCTTATTATCGATATTAATACAGAATTGTTTTACCAGCAAGGATCAATTTTGTAGGAAAGTGTTAAACAAATAATATACTCCATGTTTTTATAGATTAATAATAAATATTCCTTAATTTCGTAGAGTTATACTTAAAAGTGCGATAAAACAAATAATTTCTGTTTAAAACTTATGAAAAATTCAAGTGGGAAATTAACGTATAATCGCAAGTTAATTCTAAATCTGTTATATAGTTGAATCAAAAACTATGACAGTCTTTATAGCTGAATGATCTAAGCCTTTATAAGATTTTCATTTCCTGTATTATTATTACCTTCCTTATATACATAGTATAATATATCGGGAAAATATTGTGACGGGGTCAAAAACTCAAATTCGAGTTTTAACAAAGTGCACGTTTTATGTATCCCTGAGCTCGAATCAAACGTATTTTTGGTGATATGTGTGTGTCTGAGTGTGTAACTCTAAATGAGATATCTCAAAAACCAGTGGAGTATTTTATTTAAAATTTGGAACAAGTACTACAATGAGTAAATACAGGATTCCTATTAATTTATAACTTATATTAATTATAGATTATATTAATTTTGCATATTAATTATATTAAATTTGAATATTCGGAAGAATCCCATCCCCAAATTTTTGAATAAAATTCTATAAAGATCAGAACTTTCAATAATTTGTTCATTTATTATATGTAATACTGTGCAACAAATTTGTCAACATTTAGGTGGATTTGGTTCATTCCATTTTCACTACAGAAGATACTTTGGGCAATAGTTTTGTATTTTAACTTCTAGCAATTTGTCAATAAAGATTCAAATATGGGAAAAGTTCTCTCACTTTGTCTGTAACTCTCGGCGATAAATCTGGCAAGCTTGCTTTCTTAATTTAGTAAAATATCGGCAAGTATCTATATTGTAGCTTCGTAAGAGCATCTTTGCATTTGTTTGATGCGTTGTGAAGGAACAAAAAGGGTTTTCTTGAAATGAATTCGAGTAAAAAATCTTGGATTTTGAATTTAAGTTTGACAATGACTTGGACTCATCATCATCATCCACTGGGTCAGGGAGGTCCATGGCCAAGTCTTTAATCCTCAGTATGCAAAGTATGAAATTCAGAATTATATTATGACATTAGTTGAGTGATACAAAACTGAAATAAAAAATTAAATTTTATTATTCAATGGAGGTAAAATTTAACAGATGAAGTTTAGGTTATTAATGACAAGAAAGATCAATCATGCATAAGCATTGATTATGAAACACTTTCCAACTGAAATGTAATTTCATTTAAAAATTTCTAAAATGTGATTCATTCAGTGGTAATATCTTTTACATTATCACAGTACTACAGTAATTTATTATACTTAAATATTTAAAACTGTATCGAAATATAAATCATCTGATTCTTTATGCAAAATCAATGAATATTTCATTCATATAACTTGTATTCCAGACTCCAGAGCTAAATAATTTTGTGTGAAAAAAATTCAGCAATTCTTATGTAATTCATCTTACAATCGCTTGAGATATTTGCATTCTGCATATGTTAAAATTAGGCTTCCTTGAAGAAATAATAAAAGTTTAGGGATCATTTAAAATCACAACTATTGTAATTGCATAGGCACGGAATTTAGATACACAGATAATACACAGATAATATATATGTGTATGTGTATGTACTCAAAGTATTGGAATCGTGCCGAAGATCGGAACTCGAATTTTCAAAGGATCTACACGTTTTGGGACTTCTAGAACACGAAAAAACTACTTTTAGGAAGACGTCTGTGTGTGTAAGGGTGTATCTGTGTATGTTTCTGTGTGTCTGTGTGGATATTACATCCACTCTAATTGAAAAACTAATGGACCGAATTTCATACAATTTGGTAGGTATGTTTTTTGTGGGAAATCCTGATGTTCATTAGATTATAGTACGATTCGTAATAAAAGAATCTGCCTTCTTTGCGAAATGGCCGCAGAAATTGCCTTTATCCACTCTAGCTAAAAACTAATGAACCAAATTCAACAAAATTTGGAGTATAATATTTCAATAACCTACAAGTGATTTATATACCAAATTTAACAAAATTTTGTATATAAATCATTTGTAGGTTATTCTACTACGATTCGGGAAAATGGAACGGGCTATTTTTGCGAAATGGCCAGCAAAAATCGTTATATATAAAAATAAAAGACTACGTGTGCTCAATTATATCAATTAAATTCCTATTTTATATGTGATTTTTGACAACAAAAAGAATAAGACTAACCCCATTACTCTAGGACTAGCCGTTCTTGAGATATTCCAGTTTTTTCGCGTTTTCGCTACGCCACCTTTGACAATAAGTCCAGCTATCAAATGAGAACCAAATTTAAGTTTAACGTGTAAATTCAATGTCATTTAAAATACTTATGTTGTGCAGATAAACTCAAATTATCATTGAATAAATAAAGAGAACGAATATGAGTCTGCAGTGAAAGACATGTGCTGTCCACATCAGAATTTTTAACAATATTACACCAATGATTTATAGAAGTGAACGGAGATTATTTTCAGGCCATTTCGAAAAAAATGTATGATCTATATTTAAAGATCCATCAAATTTTTGTCGAATAAAATGTTCAACAAATTTAAGCTGTGTACCAAATTTTAACTCTCTAGGACGTAGGAAAGTGCATTTAAAATGCCATCAATTAAATTTATCATGAAGAGTTATATAAAATTTAAAAAAAATGAAAAATTGTTATCTACCAAATTTATTTTAAAATATGGAGCCACTCCCATATGCAAAACGTTTAAACAAATGGAGAGATATTTATTATATAATATCTCTCTCTTTTCTTTCTGGAAGATATCCCAAAGTCAGAATTTAATTGAATTTGTTTTTTTCCCTATATTAAATAATTTTTTTAATTAAAAAACTACTTAACATATTTTACTGAATTTTTTTTTATATATTCTATGGGATAATGTGAATATTTCCTAAAAATTTCGAAGCAATTCGTGAATTTTAAATTTACTTAAAAAATGTTTGAAAAATTTGGTCCCATAGGGTTCAATGTATTTCATTTTTTCAACCCGGGTTCAATAAAAAACTAATTGGGTGATATTATTTATTTATATTCCCATAGGTTCTACAGACCGTCTGAACAACATACTAAAATTTCATTTTGATAAACTCATTTTTACGGCAGTTATCGTGCTAACGGACAGACAGACAGACAGACAGACAGAATGAACAAAGTCATAAACACTTTTCAACTTTGTTGTAAAGTGTTAAAAATGGGATGAAACATTGAATTGAGCGACGGAATTCTGTTTATGTTGTAAACTAGATCATGAAACATTGAATAACTGAAAACGGATGTTTACTGTATCTCAGAATCCTCTCCTCCCTTATTTCTTGCTCCCTCCCTTATTTTATTGCTTTTTAACACTTTACAACAAAGTTGAAAAGTGTTTATGACTTTGTTCATTCTGTCTGTCTGTCTGTCTGTCTGTCTGTCTGTCTGTCCGTTAGCACGATAACTGCCGTAAAAATGAGTTTATCAAAATGAAATTTTAGTATGTTGTTCAGACGGTCTGTAGGACCTATGGGAATATAAATAAACAATATCACCCAATTAGTTTTTTATTGAACCCGGGTTGAAAAAATGAAATACATTGAACCCTATGGGACCTAATTTTTCAAACATTTTTTAAGTAAATTTAAAATTCACGAATTGCTTCGAAATTTTTAGGAAATATTCACATTATCCCATAGAATATATAAAAAAAAATTCAGTAAAATATGTTAAGTAGATTTTTAATTAAAAAAATTATTTAATATAGGGAAGAAAACAAATTCAATTAAATTCTGACTTTGGGATATCTTCCAGAAAGAAAAGAGAGAGATATTATATAATAGATATCTCTCCATTTGTTTTAACGTTTTGCATATGGGAGTGGCTTCATATTTTAAAATAATTTGGTAGATAACAATTTTTCATTTTTTTAAAATTTTATATAACTCTTCATGATAAATTTAATTGATGGCATTTTAAATGCACTTTCCTACGTCCTAGAGAGTTAAAATTTGGTACACAGCTTAAATTTGTTGAACATTTTATTCGACAAAAATTTGATGGATCTTTAAATATAGATCATACATTTTTTTCGAAATGGCCTGAAAATAATCCCCGTTCACTTCTATAAATCATTGTTGTAATATTGTTAAAAATTCTGATGTGGACAGCACATGTCTTTCACTGCAGACTCATATTCGTTCTCTTTATTTATTCAATGATAATTTGAGTTTATCTGCACAACATAAGTATTTTAAATGACATTGAATTTACACGTTAAACTTAAATTTGGTTCTCATTTGATAGCTGGACTTATTGTCAAAGGTGGCGTAGCGAAAACGCGAAAAAACTAGAATATCTCAAGAACGGCTAGTCCTAGAGTAATGGGGTTAGTCTTATTCTTTTTGTTGTCAAAAATCACATATAAAATAGGAATTTAATTGATATAATTGAGCACACGTAGTCTTTTATTTTTATATATAACGATTTTTGCTGGCCATTTCGCAAAAATAGCCCGTTCCTTTTTCCCGAATCGTAGTAGAATAACCTACAAAAGATTTATATACAAAATTTTGTTAAATTTGGCATATAAATCACTTGTAGGTTATTGAAATATTATACACCAAATTTTGTTAAATTTGGTTCATTAGTTTTTAGCTAGAGTGGATAAAGGCAATTTCTGCGGCCATTTCGCAAAGAAGGCAGATTCTTTTATTACGAATCGTACTATAATCTAATGAACATCAGGATTTCCCACAAAAAACATACCTACCAAATTGTATGAAATTCGGTCCATTAGTTTTTCAATTAGAGTGGATGTAATATCCACACAGACACACAGAAACATACACAGATACACCCTTACACACACAGACGTCTTTCTAAAACTAGTTTTTTCGTGTTCTAGAAGTCCCAAAACGTGTAGATCCTTTGAAAATTCGAGTTCCGATCTTCGGCACGATTCCAATACTTTGAGTACATACACATACACATATATATTATCTGTGTATCTAAATTCCGTGCCTATGCAATTACAATAGTTGTGATTTTAAATGATCCCTAAACTTTTATTATTTCTTCAACGAAGCCTAATTTTAACATATGCAGAATGCAAATATCTCAAGCGATTGTAAGATGAATTACATAAGAATTGCTGAATTTTTTTCACACAAAATTATTTAGCTCTGGAGTCTGGAATACAAGTTATATGAATGAAATATTCATTGATTTTGCATAAAGAATCAGATGATTTATATTTCGATACAGTTTTAAATATTTAAGTATAATAAATTACTGTAGTACTGTGATAATGTAAAAGATATTACCACTGAATGAATCACATTTTAGAAATTTTTAAATGAAATTACATTTCAGTTGGAAAGTGTTTCATAATCAATGCTTATGCATGATTGATCTTTCTTGTCTATATATTAATATTGCATCGAAATAATCGTCAGAACCTGGGAAAGTCTTTTACGACTTTGACGCTTACTTTTGACTATGGTTACATTTAGCACTTATTTTGGGAATTGATTCTTCACATATGCAGTTTTTCAGAATTTTTGTCTGTTTTGTGGAAAAGATAAACTGTGATGACATTAAAGCAATTCTCTCACGAAATTACATGGAAATACACTAATCTATTTCTGTGAATGTTACAATAAAAGGAATAAAAAATCTGATGTGGGCAGCGCATGACTTTCCCTGCATACTTATATTCACGTTCTATTTATTTTAATTAAATTTAATTCACTTTTAACTCAATTATCGTTCTCATTTGGTAACTGGAGTTATTTTCAAATGTGGCGTAGATAAAATATAAAAAAACTAAAATATCGCAGGAACGGCTAGCCTTAGTGTAATGGGATTCGTATTAGTCTTTTCATCGTTATAAATTACGTATAAAGCAGCATTCAATGGATATATTTGAGGGTACATAGTTTTTTATTTTAGATTTTGACGATTTTTGCAGGGAATTTTGCAATAAAAGGTAGGTTACTTTTTTTCCGAATCGTTCCAAAATCTAATCAGCACCAGGGTACTACACGCCCGACTTATCTACCGAATTCTGTAAAATGCGGTCCATTGGTTTTTCAGATAGAGTAGATACAGTCTTTTGAGGGCCATATCGCAAAAAAAAAGGCGGGTTCTTCTATCCCGAATCGTACTCAGAACTTATCAGCACCAGATTCGCCCACAAGTGATTTATTTACCTACCAAATTTTATGAAATTCGAAAAATTAGTTTTTTAGTTAGAGTGGATACAAAATCTGCATAGACAGACAGACACACATACAGACGACATGCTAAAAATAGTTTATTCGAATTCTAGAGCGTTCGAAACCTGTAGATCCGTCGAAAACACGAGTTGCGATTTTCGGCATGATTCCAATACTTTCCCTATACATTACCATGTATTGAAGTGAAAGTAAAAATTACCCCATTAATACTGGCCTGATATGGTGTTCTTATGTCTTGAAATGTAGAAATAAAACCCTTGTTCATTCATTTTGATTTCATACAAGTATTAAGCCTTTTTACTATTTCAGAATTAACTAATTTTTACTTATTTTCTTACAGGTCGTAGAAACCGAAGGAATCTTTTCAATTTTAAGATATATCTAAATATCCAATATTCTGCTAGGACATAAATGAACTAAAAATGAGAGTAAGTAAGCTGGACATCTCTGAAAAATTGGTAGAAGGTTATGTAAAGGTTCCTCCCTCACTGAAAGAGCAGGCCATTACGAGTTTAGCCATTCAGTTATGTCAAAATATTGATGCCGAACTAAAGAAAGACCCACTAACTAATGAAAATACTGTTCCTTGGGTTGAATGGGATAAGAAATTTGAAGTAAATTCGACTTTCATATGCCAGACACTCCCACTTCCTTCTGCATTACAGAAACTTTTGGTTGTTCGCATGCGGATAATCACTCTGCAATTGCACGACTGGATCTGGCAACAAGAATATGTTATATTTTATCCTCCTTCTGCAGACAGCTATTTGATGCCCTCGGATTGGGTAGTAGGAGATGTGAGATTGGACGAGCTGAAGATTGCAAAACGTTTTGTCCAAGACGAAAGGATTCCCCTTGCCCAACGATTCAGAATAGCATGTTTTTATTGCCTAGAATCTTTTATTCTTTCCTTATGGAATCAAAGTTCCCAAGAAGGCCGTGAAGATTTTTTGCACCCTTATGGAAGAGCAACAGATGAACTGTGGTTTTCACACTTATCTGGGGAATTTAAGAAATTGATTCCGACTCCATCTGAGGATACCTTTTGGCGTCATTTATTGAAACGCGGAGTACTTGCAGGATCATTGTCATCTGTGGTTCAAAGCTGGATAAAATTGAAAGAAAACATAAGACAGGAAGTCCTTATAGATACTGCAATGGATTCGGTGAACATGGTTTATGAGTCACAATATTGCTCCTTTAGAAGGCCACACTACTGTGATATTTTATGTTTTTTGTTAACTTGTATGTCTAAGGAACAAAGGATTTTATTTTTCCAAAGAGCTTTTCAAAACACAACAGATTGTCCTCTTGTGTGCTTCTTACGATGGCCGTATTTGGATCTTTTGATCCCAGTTATTAATGAGTTATGGGCTATTTTGCCTGTAATGCAATACAGTTTTCTTTTATACATCCTATCAAATAGCTATTCTGATAAAAATTTTGTTCCACATCCAGGAAGGGATTACATGGATTACGATTATGGATATTTAATAATAGAGCTACTGGAAGAAACTCCAGATCATTTTAAACGCCATGTATTTAACAGTAAATGTTACAATAGATATCCCGTTGCAGATGACAATGTATTATATACTATACTAAAGAAGGGAGTTCATAGGATTCAATATAGAGAAGTTTTTAAACGTATCTGGCAGCATATTACCCTTGAAGAGAGAAGAAGATTAATTTTAGAATTGCATAATGGATTCGAATTCTACTTGGAATTGGCTGAACAAGATAAATACGAGATGCTTAACTTAATATTAAGAGAATGCTTGCCTGAAGATGAAATACTCCCATTTAAAAAGAAAATTCTAGACATGATCCAGAAATATCAACTTTCAAAGCTGGTAAATAATGAGTAAATGAATTTATGATTAAATTTTCATTTACGCAAAAATTTATCAGTTAATTTAACCCTTTCGCGACGAACGGCACGCATAGGTGCCAGATGCGAACATGCATTCAAGGACGAGCGGCACTCACTCGGGCCAGAGGAAATTTTACCGCAAGCGGATAGTGGCACGCATAAGTGCCAGTACGCAGAACGTTTTAATTTGTGAACTAGATGGCGTTACTTGTCCATGGAACTAACTTCAATGCATTTTGCAGAGGCATGACCTTGGTAGAAGAGGATCGAATGAATTAATTCTCCATTTGGAGCGGTGAAAATCATTTTGTAACATAAACAAACAGAGCAATTCTCATAGCATCAACAATTTTATAATTGAGTTCCGGTTTTTATTTTTATTTCAGCGTTATGATTTCGTTGGTGAATCATAGGAATATAAGAGAGTATTTTTTTTTTTGTTTGGGTTTTAGAGGCAGTGAAATTATTCGTTTATTTCGGATAAAAGAATGGGAGCAACTAACGAGTATTTTGTATTCAGATTTGTATGAAAGTTATACATCAAATAGAACATAAATATTTCTTTTATTCCTGTAAAAAGTAGATTTCTGTGTTGAATAGGTGATTTTTAGTGAATTTTTTTCGAGAGTTAGGCTTAGCGCAAAAAATGCGCCGTCTTTTTCGAGCCGCGACAGCTCCGGAATGCCGCCGTCCCGAAAGGGTTAACAATATATGTCACACTTGAAATGAAAAAATCATAAGATCGAAATATGTTTTATTACAATTTCACGTTACATGAAATTTGCCCAAATTCCAATGTTAAGAGAATGTTAAAGATTTTATACATAAATTTCAATCGAAAAGCAAATTTTGAGACCTGAATTAGTAAAGTACTATACGAACACCATTTGAAATTCGAAGGTTCTAAAATAAACAACCTTTGCATAAAGTGAATTTTTGAATTAGTAATTTGTTTCCATTGGTGATTTTCAAAAATGTTCACTCGTACACCAAATTTCAAATAAATGTCTCACTTTAGACTGTGTATTTCATTCATTCGGTATATCGAACATTTTAACATGCAGCACGGCTAAGTATAAAATTATGGGAAACAGAAATTGTGCAGTTTTCCCCCAACAATCTCTACTATTATATCAAATTTAAAGTTTCCACCTAATAGCGAAGTATGTTTTTCTGTCATTTCACTTTTGAAAGTTTTGTGTAGAGTACCCACCCTTTAAATGAACATTATTGAAAATCTATGTCATTCTTGGATTCTTTATTAGGTGATTGGCTCATATACCTCATATCAAGCTACTACCGCATTTTAAAAGAAGTTTTTCTAATTTACTCTGAAAATCGAAGAGTTTGGTGTAAAGCACTCTTAAAGTTGCAAATATTGGAAAACTACAATTGAACACGCTCTTCCTTTGGATCTGTCTACCCATTCCACAAATTTTAAGTGTGTATGCCATCGTGAAGCACGTTTTTTCTATCATTTCTGCTTTCTAACGTTTCTGTGTTGTTGTTGTTGAGACCCAGACCGTCCGACCTACCAGAAAGGTTAACGTTTCTGTGTGTAGTACCCACCCCTTTAAATGAACATTTTAGAAAAACTCTTTTCTTCTTGGATTTTTAAAAAAAAATTGGCACACATACCAAATATCATGACTCTATCACATTTTAAAGGTGGCGTTACTCATTAGTAGTATATGGGGCAGACTCTGGGACACCCAGAGTCTGCCCTATATACTACAAATTCCTATACATTTTCAAAGATTTAGGACAACCTCTGAGACCAAACGTGCATAAAATCATTAAAAAATACCCATTTTTAAAAAAATCAAAAATCAAGAGAGTTTTAAGACTCTAAAATTTCATGTTTTTAACTTAAAAAATGAATTATATGAATATTATTGAGACCAAATCTTTGTATATTTACTAGTGCTGCCATCTATAGGCATAATATAAAAAGATAGGCTGCCCAATTATAGGGCATCTTGATATGTATGGGGGACCATTAGTCCCCTATAGATAAAAGGATGAAATTAAATAAAAATGCGTGAAAAAAGAGGACTTCTAAATGAATAGAAGTCCTCTAAGCTTTAAAATAAATAGGGGGATCGTTAGTCCCCCAATAAAATTACGGTGAAAAAAATTATTTTCAAAGTTTTTTAGAAAATAAAAAGGATTTATATGAAAAAAGAGGAAATGAATCCTATAAATATAAGATCTTCATTACAAAGTGACTCAAAATATATTGGAACTTATTGATGATGAAACGCGTCCGAAGATTACGGACGCGTTTTATGAACTGAGTTTTTTTAAGACTGGAAATCCTACATTATTTCTAAATCTTCTTAACATCATAGGTATTTTATCTTCATCATACCGTATTTCATTTATTCTAGGCAAAAATATTAATTCATTTAGAGATGTAATATCGTTTTCTCTACAATATATTTTTTTTAAATTAGTTAAATTTTTTATACCTTTAAGAGATGTAATATCGTTTTCACTACAAGATAGTATTTCTAAATTTATTAAATTTTTTATTTCTTCAAGTGAAGTTAATCTATTATCTACACAATATAATTCTTTTAAATTAGTTTTTATTCCTTCAAGAGATGTAATATCGTTTTCACTACAAGATAGTATTTCTAAATTAGTTAAGTTTTCTATTCCTTCAAGTGAAGTTAATCTATTATTATTACAATTTAATGTTTCTAAATTCGTTAAATTTTTTATTTCTTCAAGAGATGTTAATTTATTTCCCTCACAATCTAATACTTTTAAATTCGTTAAGTTTTCTATTCCTTCAAGTGAAGTTAATCTATTATAATTACAATTTAATGTTTCTAAATTCGTTAAATTTTTTATTCCTTCAAGAGATGTTATTTTATTACCTCTACATTTTAATACTTTTATATTCGTTAAATTTTCTATTCCATCAAGAGATTTTAATCTATTATTTTTACAATCTAATGTTTCTAAATTTATTAAATTTTTTATTTCATCAAGAGATGTTAATTTATATCCCTCACAATATAATTCTTTTAAATTAGTTAAATTTTCTATTCCTTCAAGAGATGTATCATAATAAAATATAAAAATAGATTTCACTTCAGTAGGATTCTCTATATTTAAGAAAGACATAGCTTTTTTTTCCATACCATTATTATATACAACATCCATTTATATAGAAACATTTTTATTAAATATTTATTTATCCTCTTTGTTAGTTAATTGTCTCAAAAGATAAACACTCTCTCTCAAGACTGATTTAACTTCATATATCTCTTCAAAAATTTTCTCTTGGTAAGGTTCTATTTCATTATGACCAAACTTTTTATTTAATTCACTCATCTGTATAGCTTGTACTTTTTTCCAATAAACATTAAAAAAGTGATCAGGTAATAGCTCAAATTTATATTTAATCAAATAACAAAAATCTAATTTATGCATAAATTCTTCTATAAAATTTTCACTAAATGTTTGATATCTAGTTATATACAACCAATTTAAATCATCTTTTAATTCTCTCATTGTATCTTCTGTAAGATTTTGAAATATTGATACTTTATATAAATCTAAATTATCAGAAAATTTTATGATAAATTCGTTACTTAAAGTTTGATATTGAGATATGTTTACCCAATCTACTTTATCTTTACATTTTTCTATAAAATCTTCTGATAATTTTTGATATCTAGAAATTATAGGCCAATCATCAGGTTGAGCAAATTCTTCAATAAAAGATTCAGACAGTGTTGAATATTGTAAAACTAAATCCCAATTTACATGACTAATAAGATTTCTAATTACATCTTCAGATAAATTTTTTCTGGAAAATTCATTCCAATCAATATCCATTTATTAGAAAGAAATTTTTTCAATATGCATATAAGGTTTTAAAGTGTAACCATCATATTTTATCTTTAATGTGATGATATCATCACGTTTACCATAAGCAAAACAGGTTACTACATCTCTATTAACATTTAAAATTTCCTTACCATTGATTTCCAGAGATATCTGTGGACTTTTATCATATAAATATTTACTTTCTACATATATATCTATATATATAGAAATTTTCATATACATATCTGTAGATAATCGCATCTCTTGATCCAGTAATTTTGAGCTCATCATGTTGAAATTTACTTTTTTATAATCCCCATCTATATGAAAATCATCTATTATAGTAACCCAGATATCTCTATTATCTAAATATATTTTATTGACAACATCGTTATCATTTTCAGGTTCAGAAACATTCGTAATTATTTTATTTTTTGCATCATATTTATCATTCTGTAATATTAATGAATTTTTTTCAAAATATCTTTTATTCACAATATTTTTTTCATCTTTAGGATCTGCAACATTTCCTATTCTTTTTCCTTTTGCATCAAAAGCTTTTCCTTCTGAAGAATGTAAAGTTGTTTCATCTAATTCTTTTATTCTCTTGCCTGTTTCTTCAGTAAAGGTTAAAAAACCCTCATCATATTTAGTTTTTATAAGATCTCTCAATTCATGATGATTATTCTCTATTTTATTCAAAACAAAACTTTTAGTGGTTAAATCTAAATCATCTATAGGATTTTCACAATTTTTTAAAATTCTATTTTCCATATCATAATTTCCGTCATTCATTAATTTAAAACCTATACCTGGAGGTCCAATAGGTCCTTCTTTCATTCGATCATCATAAGGTGGATAATAAGCACTCATTTATTTAATTTTAAGATTTTAAACTCTTAACCATTGTTATAGTTTTATTTTTTAAATTTATAAAACATCTCTTTCTTTCTTTAAAAATAAAATAAAACTTATATTCCTTTTGACTATTCGTTATCCAATTAAATTCAATATCTAAATTATTTAAATCGGTATAGTTTTCATGATTTGATGAGTCAAAAGGAAAAATAGGATACAGTTTACCAAAATTCTCCTTATTTATCAAAGGTCCTGTTTCTGTATTATTATCATAAAATCCTTCATGTAAAAGAGCTTCATACACTCTATTATAATCTTTATTGGTAAAATTTGTTTTATAACGCATAAGAGGAACTTGTTTATTATTAATCATCAACCAGCATTCTGTCATATCTATATGATCAAATATCATATTATTTTTTTCATAATTACTATCTCTTTCAACATATTGAGGAATAACATAGACACTTAAAACTTCATCTGACGCTGTTGTTGCTGTCACAGATCCGCTGTTGCTTCTATAAGGGCCTACCATCTTAAATCTATGTCGATCCCAATTTACCTCTATATCTTTATCAGATAGATATGATTCCAGAAACAAACTTTCTGCAGAATTTTTTAATTCTATATAAGGTAAATGTAAGGTTAAACCTTCAACTACTACCTTATAATTTTCGTTTCTTATATTAGTATATATCATATTTTTATTTTCATTTCGTTGAATTTCTATTTTCACTTCAAAACCTGAAATTATCTTTTCATATTCTCTAAAGAAATCGATTATATCTTTTAAAGGTGTCCATATTTTAACGACACTGCTATCTTTCGTTAGTTCCCATCTCTTTACGAATCCTTCGTTATAATCTTTATTAATTTTTAAATTATTAAAAAATTCAGTTATTTTAGTAGTATCTTCTAAAGTACCAACATATTTGAACTCATTACGGTCAGCTGAATCAGATGTATCTAGATAAAAAAATTCATTTTGAGCTTGTGATGTTACATAATCAGGAGTATAATGAATTAATCTTAAAACATGATTCATGATTGAAAAATTTGACTGTGTATTTGATTCAATTTCAGTATCTCCTATATGTACTTTTAAAGTTTTGATAAAACCTCCGCCATTTACCAGACTCACATTTTCGTTTCCAATGGATGATTTATCATTTTTTGTAATTTTTAATTTTAGTTCAAGATATCCTCTAGAATATAAAATTTTTGCTTTAGTATCATTAATATGAAAAACATAGGTAGCATTCTCATCTGAACTATGTTCTTTTGGATGAATTTCTCTTAATTCATAACTTTTAATGTGATCATTATAATAATAACGAGTATCACTTAAATCATAAATCATTTATTTAGGAAGAATTTTTAAACCACCTCCTTTCTTTTTCATAGAAAATATTACATTTAATATATTCTTAGGTTTCAATAAAACCTTTAAAAATCATTTTATTTTTTTACTTTTTCTCATTTATTTAAGAAGAAATAAAATTAAATTCTACAGCTCCTTTATTCAAATCTATTAGTTCACCTTTTTGATTAGTAATCCTCATTTTTATTCTTTCAACAGGATCTACTTTAACAGGAAAAAATATCCAATTATTAAATTCTTTTGAAATTATACTACCTGGAGGGTTTTTATTAGTGAAAGAATATATAACTTCTGAATTATATTGATTTATTAAAGATCCTTTTACAACATCACAGTGAATATAAATATTATCATTTCCATTAGATATATCGGCAATATGTTCACCTTCAATCTCTGTTTCTTCATCATAACTTCCATATGTCGGTTTTAAAAAGCCTATAATTTTATGAAAGTTACTTTTTGTAAAATCAATTATTCAACCATTTTTCAGTTTAATAGATATTCTTTGTCTTGCTTCAATAATACCAAATTTCACAGGTGGATCCTTACCAAATATTTTCATCATATACTCATTTAATCCTCTTATAGTATAATTACCATTTGAGATAGTAATTGTTATATCTGTGTCTAAACTGATTTTTATATCTTTGTCTAATGTATACATTCTAAATTTGTTATTTCCATAATTCTTACTTATATTAAACCAGGAAACTTCCGTAGAGAATGAGTGTAAAGCTAATTTTTTTATTTTAAGAGGTGTAATAAAATTTACAGTAAATTCCTCTGATTTCTCATGACCTTCAGATTTTAATTTTATCATTTATACATAACAAAATTTTCATTATAGTCACTAGGTTTTTGTGTAGGAAATGATTTGAGAACATTTTTAGGTGATATACCTTTATTTCTTTCTCTTATATATTTCATACAAAATATACCACATTTCACAGATGAAGGTTTCTGTAAAAAACTATCATTATAACCTATTTTTTTATTGGATGTAACAAGAAATGATTTAATATTTTTAGGAATATAGTCCTTCTTCATATTGTCATATTCACCAAACGGATCAAAATATTCCACATATTTATATTTAGGATCATTATAATAACAAACCCAATGAGTTCCGGAACCTGTTGATACATCTAAATTAATGATTCCATTTTCAAATTTTCCTATTGTTTTAGGTAATAAATCGGATGTAAACACACCTCTAAATCCTTTTTCATTTTTCATATTTTCTATAATCATTTTGTCGCTAATTCCCACTGTTGATATATTCCCTTTCCAAGTTTTTTTTTTTCCCAGATCCCTTTTTTTTGTACAGCTGAACTAGCTAATCCTGATAAAGCACCTGTTGCTAATGCTGGAACTGCTAATTTAACAGCGGTTATTAAAGAGGGTATAAGTGCCGCTAGAAATGGTAAAAATCCTCCATTTTTATCTAATTGAGTTTTACTAATTGTAATTCTTTTTTTATCATTAATATGATTAATTTGAGTTTTAGTTAAATACATCTCATGATTAGGAGTTTTAGATTTATCTATTTGTAATGTTACTTCTACTTTATTTTTAAAATCTGATTTAAGTTTATTTTTCTGACCATCACTCAAATAAACTTTATATTTTATCATTTATTAACAGAGAAATTGTTTATGATATCGTTGTACATCATTATAAGTAATTTCTTTATTTTTTAATAACATATCTAACAATAAAGTTACTTGATTATACAATTTCTTTGATTTACTTCCGTTACATATTTTTTCTGTTAAATTTGATAATACATTCAATCCTTTACCTACCTTCATTTCTTTACTACTTCGAATCATATTTAATCTATGCATATAATTTTGCAACATATTTTCTTTATTTTTAATTTCTTTTATATCATTCTTTTTCTGGTTTAATTCCTCCTCTGAAAAATTTTTAGCTCTAGAAATTATACTTTTTAAGTTGCCTCTTTTCTTAGATAATCCTTCTTTTAATTGTTTAGCTCTTCCATACATCTCCTCTAATTTTTCTTGATCATTTAAAAATACTGACGGTCTGTATAATTTTTCCTCTTTTAAATATTTTAAATTTAAATTTTGATCGATATCATAAGTATAAGATACTAATTCTTTCACAGCTTCAATAGGCTCTTCTATAGATGGAAATGTAATATTTTCTACAACATTTTGAATACTTTTCACAATATCTTTATTTGATTTTTCATATTTTTCAATTTCTTGAGTGATTGGTTTATGAAATTCTTCTAAGGTTTTTTGAATACCTATTTTTTCTTTTAGTTGATCTTCATTATTCTTTCTTATTTCTTTTTCTATTTTTACTATTTTAATTGAATCTTTTATTTGCTTTAAAAACTTGTGTTTCCGTTCTTTTTCTAAGTTCATTTATATAATATTAATTTTTTACTGCAGCAAATTTTATTTTTACTGCTAGTAAATTATGATAAAAATTAAAGATTACACAGAACCAGAAGAATTACCTGATCCTAAACAACATCCTTTGTTACCTAAACATCCATTTAGATTACTTATAGTAGGATCTTCAGGTTCAGGTAAAACAAATTTACTGTTAAATTTAATTTATGATTTATTATTTTTTGATACATTATATATATGTGCAAAAGATTTATACGAACCTAAATATTCTAAATTACAAGAAAAATATACATTGTTTGAAGATATAGAAAGAGAAGATATTTTGAAATGTAAGAATATAAAGAATAAGAAAAGATTATTAAAATTATATGATAAATTAAAAAAAAAAAAAGTATTATTTTCTTCAGATCAAAATTTTATTAATGTAGATGATTTAAATCCTACATTAAAGAATTTAGTTATTTTTGATGATTGTGTGATTGAGAAAGATCAAAAAAACATCGAAGAATTATTTATCAGAGGTAGAAAGAAAAACGCATCTATTATTTATTTATCACAGTCATATTATACAACACCTATCAATATAAGAAAGAACTGTAATTACTTTATATTTTTCAATCTACAACCAAAAGAATTTCAACAGATTATAAGAGAGATAGATGGTTTATTAAGTACTGAAGAATTCAAACAAATGTATAATGTTCAAGAAAAATATGATTTTTTTATGTTAGATTTAGTAAATCCTGATATGAGATACAGGAAAAAATTTAATCCTTTATAAATGGATGTATATTTAGAAAAAAGATTATATGTTTACAGAAAGAGTAGAAATATGTATCAAAAGATAAGTATTTCATTATCATTAAGTAAGGTTATTCTAAGTGGAACAGGTTTATCAGCAATAGCCTTTCTACCGCTTGCTTTTTTAAGTTTATCAGTGGGTATAGTAGAAGCTATCGATCTTGCATTAAAAATAGCAGAAAGGAAAGAAGAATATAGACATTGTTATAATTTTTATAAAGAACTCATTAATTCGTTTAAAGCTAAGGATATGACAGAAGAAGAAATTTATATGCGTGAAAAGGATTTCATAAAAAGTTTAAAATTTAATCCAGTTGAAAAATACGTAAAACAAATGCAATTGAATGGATATAAATTTCTAAATAAATAAATGGTTTGTAAAAAGAAAGGTGGTGATATTGTTGGATGGATACAAGATAAAGTAAATCTTCCAGAAATGCATTTACCAGGATATCAATATTGTGGTCCAAATACAAAATTAGAAAAAAGATTAAAAAGAGGTGATCCTGGAATAAATAGAGTTGATAAAGCATGTAAAGAACATGATATTGATTACAATAAAACAAAAGATACAAAACTGAGACATGTTGCTGATCAAAAATTAATAGATAATTTAAATGCTATACAAGATCCAACATTTCAAGAAAGATTAGCTAGAGGAATTATTAAACCTATTATTAAAGTTAAAAAAACTTTTGGATTAGGTCTTTCCATATATTGTGTCAAGTGTAAAGATAAAACCCCAACTAAAAATTATTATAAAACTACTTCTAAAAATAATAAACCTGTTGGTAAAGGTATCTGTACTATTTGTGGAAGTAAAAAGAATACTTTTTTAGGGAGTTAAAAGAGACATATTATAATCCAGAAACAGGTTATTGTGGAATTAATGAATTGAAAAGAAAAACAGGGTTATCTAATGTTGAAGAATTTTTACATGAACAAGATGTATATACTAGATATAAACCTGTCATTCGTAAATTTAAAAGAAGAAGAGTTTATGTTCAAAACAGTAATAATCAATTTGACGCTGATTTGCTATTTATAAAAAATTATAGCAAATATAATGATGGAACTAATTATTTGTTAACGGTTATAGATGCTTTTAATAAATATGCTTGGGCTTTTCCTATAAAAAGAAAAACATCTGAAGAAGTTGTACAAGGTTTTAAACAAGTTTTTAAAGAAAGAATACCAAAATTCATTTTGACAGATGAAGGTACTGAATTTACAGGAAAACAGACACAAAAATTATTTAACGATAATAATATACATTGGTTTACAACTAAAAATAAAGAAATAAAATCTGCAATAGCTGAGAGATTTAATAGAAATATAAGAGAAAAAATTATAAAATATATGCATGCTAACAATACTAAAAGATATATTGATGTATTACCCAAATTACTTAAAAATTATAACAATTCATATCATAGATCTATAAAAATGACACCTGTTGAGGCTAGAGAAAATGAATCTCAAGTTTATAAAAATTTATATACTAAAAAGATTATGAAAAAACCTAAATTTAAGATAGGAGATAGTGTTAGAATATCTACAATTAAGAAAACATTCAGGAAAGTAGATGATTCTACATTCACTGAAGAGAGTTTTATAGTTTCTGAAGTATTGAAAACAGATCCAATTACTTATCGATTAAAAGATTTAAACAGTAAAGAAATTGAAGGAACTTTTTATGAAAATGAAATGGTAAAATATAATAAAAAAGATGATGTATATAAAATTGAAAAAATCATAAAAAAGAAAGGAAATAAGTATTATGTAAAATGGCTAGGATATCCAGATGAATTTAATAGTTGGATATCTGAATTAGTTTAAAGATTAAAAAAAGTTATATATAAATGAATGTTTTTGAAGAGATGAAATTAATCTATGATTCAGAAGAAGAAGAACATTTTTATGTTATCGATTACGAAAGTTTAAAACAAAGATATAATAGTAGAGTTTGTTATTTTAACCGATTAAGAAGGAGATATAATATTTCTCAAGAAATTGAGGATATGTTTTTAAAATTTTTAGATTTTATGTATTATGAGAAATCGATTAACTATTACTATTTTATGAAAAAGATTTGTGATATTTTTAATATTGAAAATAATATAAAGGTTCAAAAAGTTAAAAAGAAATATGAAAAAATATGGAATGATTTTTTACAATCCTTTTATAAAAATGTTTCCTAATAAATGGACGTGACAAGAATATGCACACACTGTAAGATTATAAAACCAATAGATGATTTCTATAAACATCGTAATTATGGTAAATTTAATCGTGACAGTGTATGTAAAATTTGTAAATCTATGATTAGTTATACGAAATATAACTGTGAATGTGGAAAACAGTATACATATCTTCATAAACAAAGACATTTGAGAAGTAATTTTCATATCAAGCGAGTTGTGAAAAGTATTTCAAAAAATGTTTCCTAATAAATGGACATGCTACTGAGAACAAAGACTATTAATGAACTTAGAAAAGTAGTAAAATTATTGAATATTAAACAGCCTAAAGACTGTAAGAAGGATGATTTAATTAGATTATTAATTAAATATATAAAAGAAACTAGAGAATATAAATATGTTTTAGTAGATTTATTAAATTTTGATATATCAAAATACTTGGAAAAAAAGAAGAAAATATTTATTAGAAAACCTCAAAAACGTAATAAAATTAAAAAGGTTTTTGATTCTTTTAATTTGAAATTTGATAATAATGAATTTAAACCAAAAGAAGAAAAAAAGATTAAAACAGAAGTGAATCTTAAAAAATTATTTACAGTTATTAATCAGGATATATTTGGTTTGAAGTCAAAGACTATTAATGAACTTAGAAAAGTAGTAAAATTATTGAATATTAAACAACCTAAAGACTGTAAGAAGGAAGAATTAATTAAATTATTAATTAAATATATAAAAGAAACGGGCAAATATAAATATGTATTAGTAGATTTATTAAATCTAGATATATCAAAATACTTAGAAAAAAAGAAGAAAATATTTATTAAAAAACCTAAAAAACGTAATAAAATTAAAAAAAATTTTGATTCATTTAATTTGAAATTTGATAATAAGGAATTTAAACCAAAAGTAGAAAAGAAGATTAAAACAGAAGTGAATCTTAAAAAATTATTTACTCCTGATCTTACAGAACAATTGAAACAATTTATTAATGAACCTAAAAATAGACGTAAACTTAATAATATATTTAATTATTTTGGTTTAAAATATAAAGATGGTGAATTGGTAAAAAAGAAAGAAAAGATAGTAGAAGAAGTTAATCTTGAAGATTTATTTAAATCTGATTATGAAATTGTTCAAATTAGTCAAAAATATATTAAAAAATATAACACATACAGATATATTTATAAAATTGTAGAAATCAATGAACTTAGACCTGAACAATATTATAACATCTTAAAGGATTTATTCAGAAAAGCTATTGGAAAAATAGAAGGAAAAGTAGATATTATAGTACACAATCCTATATTAAGTCAACCTTTTCATCCTAAAATGATGTCAACTAGAGAGGCTTATGATACCTATTTAGATGTTTTAACGCATAAAATTGAATACAAAGAATTAGATATTAAAGAATGTACATTCAATTTTCATGTCATAGAATTACCACACGGTGGAAAACATCTAAAAATTCTCAAAGATGATGATATCATAAACAAAAAGAGTATTTGTCAAATTAAAAATAACGATAATATATGTTTAGCTAGATCTATTGTAGTTGCTTTATCTATTCAAAATCCTGAACTTTTATGTAAAAAATTAAATCATGAAACATTAACTAAAAATGACATTCTATATATTAAAAAAGGTAGAATATTACAAAAACAGTTAGCTGAAAAATTACATGAATTGTGTGAAATACCATTAGATATATGTAATTTAGAGCATGTTAAAATATTTGAAAAATACTTAAATATTCAAATTACTATATTTTGTAGAGAAAATTTTAATGAAAGAATATACAATGGCACTTATAAAACTACTTGTATTTACATTTTAAAAAATAGAAATCACTTTGATGTGATTACATCTGTTACAGGATTTTTAGGAAAAAACAATTATTGTGTTTACTGTAAGGTGAGTTATAAAAGAAGCGATCAGCATAAATGTTTATTAAAATGTGATAGATGTTTTATAAAAGATAGTAATTGTGAAGGAGATGATATCCAATGTAATGAATGTTTTCGAAGTTTTAAAGGTGAAAACTGTTTTGAAAATCATAAATTGTCTGTTTGTGAAAGACTATGGAAATGTTTAAAATGTAAGAGAAATATTAACAGAAATAAAAGAACACCTGAAGATCATAAATGTGGAGAGAGAGAGTGTAAAAATTGTAGACAATTGGTCTCAAAAAATCATAGATGTTATATGAAAACAAAAAAAGCTAAGGGTAGTCCATGTATAAATATTTGTTCAACTCAAGAAAGGTGTAATATATGTCAAAGATTTCCTGATGGTAGTATATGTGAAAACAAATGTAATTATAAAAGTAATGACAGATATAGTTGGTGTAATGCATGTAAATATTCAGGATTTACACAAAAATATATGTTTTTTGATGTTGAAACGAATCAAGAAACAGGAAACCATGAAGTTAATTTAATTATAAATCAAGAATTTTATGGAGAAGAAAACATATTTAAGAATGAAAACGATTATTGTAAGTGGTTATTTGATAAGAAACATGCAGGTTATACCTTATTAGCTCATTATGGAAAAGGATTTGACTTTCAATTTATATCTAAATACTGCTTTAAAAATAAAATTAAAGTTTTTACAATCTATCAAGGAAATAAACTCATTTATATGCATGCAAACGAATATAATATAAGATTTATAGATTCTATAAATTTTACATTGATTCCATTAAGAAAATTCCCTAAAACGTTTGGATTAACAGAATTAGCAAAAGGATATTTTCCTCATTTGTTTAACACTATTAAAAATCAAAATTATGTTGGAAAATATCCAGATAAATATTATTATGGTTATAATACTATGACTTTAGAAGATAGAGAATTGTTTAATAAATGGTACATATCTGTAAAAAATGAAATCTTTGATTTTCGAAAAGAAATTATAAAATACTGTAGGTCTGATGTAGATATTTTAAGAAAAGGATGTTTGGAATTAAGAAGATTATTTTTAGAAATAGCTAATATTGATCCTTTTAAATATGTTACATTAGCGGGTGTTTGTATGGCTATATTTAGAGATAAATTCATATCTGAAGGTACAATAGCTATAGATGAAGAGATCATCAAACAAGATCAATACAGTAAAAAATCTATTGCTTGGTTAGATTATTTATCTCAAAAACATAAAATAAATATACAGCATGCTTTAAATGGAAGAGAGAAAAAAATAAAATTAGATAATAAAACTTATAAAGTAGATGGTTTTTACGATAATACAGTATATCAATTTCAAGGTTGTCATTGGCATGGATGTAATAGTTGTTACAGAAAATCTACTTTAAATAAACAAAATCAAATATGTATGGGTGATTTATATGAAAAAACAAAAAAGATAAATAATAAGATAAAAGACGCAGGATATGAGTTAATTGAAATATGGGAATGTGATTTTGATAAAGATAAAGAAATTAAAAAATATATGAAAAAAGAATGGAAAAGAGATTTTATAGAACCATTAAATCCTAGAGATGCCTTCTATGGTGGTAGATGTGAACCAACCAAATTAAAATATGAAATGAAAAATAAAGAGAAAGGTCGATATATTGATGTATGTTCACTCTATCCGACTGTAAATTATTTTGATTATTATCCAATTGGACATCCTAAAAAGATCTATAATCCTGAAAAATATGATGAGAATTGGTATGGAATGATACAGTGTAAAGTACTTCCTCCTAGAAAATTATATCATCCTGTATTACCTTATAAAGAAGAAAAATTGATATTTAGTTTATGTAAATCATGTTCAAAAACATTTAAATGCTATCATAATGAAAAGAAAAAATGTAAAAAGTGTTATGAAATAAGAAATAAATTATGTAATCATACAGATGATGAAAGAAGTTTTATAGGTACTTGGACTACGGATGAAATCAATTTAGCTATAGAAAAAGGATATAAAATTTTAAATATATATGAAGTTTGGTATTTTGAAAAGAAAACAGATAAACTATTCAAAGAGTATGTCAAAATGTTTTTAAAAATTAAATTAGAAACAGATGATAAATTACCAAAAGACATTAATAATTATAAAAAGATTGTTAAAGAAAAATTAGATATTGAATTAGGTGAAATAAAAGAAAATCCTGGTATGAGATTTATAGCTAAAATCTGTTTAAACTCTTTATGGGGTAAGTTTGGACAAAGAAATAATATGAAACAAACTGAATATGTAATAGATTTGGAAGATTTTTATAGAATTATATTGAATGATGAAATTAAAGATTTGAATATGATATTTTTAAATGATGATTGTGTACAAATGGATTATAAGATGAGAGATGAGTATACCCAGAATAATTTTAATACGAATATTTATATAGCAGCTTTTACAACTAGTTCTGCTAGAATAAGATTATATAAAATGCTTGATAAATTAGGAGATAAAGTAATGTATTATGATACAGATAGTATCGTTTATATTGATGATGGTACTAATAAAGTAAAAACAGGTTGTATGTTGGGAGAATGGACAGATGAATTAGGTGAAGATAAATATATGACAACCTGGATTTCTGGAGCTAGTAAAGATTATGGATATATACTTAATGATGGATCTGTAAAAGGAAAAGTAAAAGGATTTAAGATGAGTTACGAGAGTGAAACTAAGCTTAGTTTCGATGAAAGAATGAAAACAATAACAGGTGAAACTGAATATATAGATGTAGAAATAAATCAGTTTCAAATACAAAAAGATAAAAATATTAAAAAGCATAAAACGAATAAAAGATACATGTTTGGATATGATAAAAGAAGAATTTTAGATAATTTTGATACTGTACCATTTGGTTATTAAAAAATGTTTACTAATAAATGGATGAGTGCTTAGGTGATATTCGAGCTTTAAATTTTACAAATTCTGAAGAAATTTACTATATGACTTATCTTTGTAATGTATTGTATGATATAAAATATGATAAAAAACTATTATCAGAAAGTTTTCATAGGTTGACTGAATTAATTGAAAAAGAAGAAAACGAAGATATTAAATTGAAAGGATTAGGAGTTTTATATGTTATTTCAAAGAATTTATTCTATTGGTCATGAATTTATAAAAAATGTTTACTAATAAATGGAAGAGTTCAATAGACTGAGAGGCTATCCTAAGACGTTTAAATTAAATGATTTATATCCTGGGGAATATAATCTGATATCATTGAAAAAAATAAAAACCAAATATGGAGATACAGTAATTGCAAAGTTATATGTAGAAGATGTCGAAATGAATTATTACCTTGCGAATAAACACGGTATGCTATCTGATGAATCTATATATGAAATTAATAAAGGAAGATATATATTTAAATATTCAGGTATGATTAATGATAAATATGAATATGAATTAGAGAAAGCTTAATCATTTTTATAATATATTTTATTTTCTTCTATAAATTTACTTTTTTTATTCTTTTATCATTTTCTAACGCGATCGTATTTTAGGATCGTGTTAAATCATTAATAAATTCTGTGATTCGTTTTTTATCTAAACTTGACTTTCATATAAATCCTTTTATTTTCTAAAAAACTTTGAAAATAATTTTTTTCACCGTAATTTATCTATGTATGGGGGACTAATGGTCCCCCATACATATCAAGTTGCCCTATAATTGGGCAGCCTATCTTTTTATATTATGCCTATAGATGGCAGCACTAGTAAATATACAAAGATTTGGTCTCAATAATATTCATATAATTCATTTTTTAAGTTAAAAACATGAAATTTTAGAGTCTTAAAACTCTCTTGATTTTTGATTTTTTAAAAAATGGGTATTTTTTAATGATTTTATGCATGTTTGGTCTCAGAGGTTGTCTTAAATCTTTGAAAATGTATAGGAATTTGTAGTATATAGGGCAGACTATGGGTGTCCCAGAGTCTGCCCCATATACTACTCTCATTCATTCGGACAATAGAACATTTTGGTGTGCGGCACTCCTAAATTGAAAATATTGCAGAAAATATTGAAAATTCGAAATCGAACACTTTCTTCCTTTCTCACGATTTGCCCATACATCAAATTTGAAGCCGCTATCTCAACGCAAATCATGCTTTTCTGCCATCTTACTTTTCGAACGTTTCGGTTTGAAACATCCCCTTTACAGAACATTTTCGGGAAATCTGATTTTTCCAGGGTTTTTTCATGGAACGATTGACCCTTGTGTCAAATTGCAAGTCTCGATCTATTCGGGAAATGCCTAAAAATGGCGGCAGACGGACGGACACTTGGCAATTAGTATATATTAGCCGATTACCCGTTGAAAAGCAAAGGTCTAACAATAAACATTCCCCGAATAACACAAATTTTTGATTTTCGAATTTGAATTCGATTTTCACATTTCTTCGGAAAATCGAAAATTTTGGTGCTCGGAATCGTCTAAAGAAAAAATATTTCGAAACTGAAATTGCTTACTTTCTCCCTATCGAACTGTCTACCTGAAAAGCAAATGTTAAGTCTTTATCTCATACTGGAGCATGCTGTTTTATATTTTCACCAATCGGAACGTTTTTATGAAGAGCATCCACTTGAATGAACATTTATAAAAAAAACTCTGTTCGTGATTGTATTGTCATCAAATGATTAGCCTATATATACCAAATTTCATGTCTCTATCAAAATTTTAAGCAAGGTGGTTCTCATTTGTTCGGCAAATCGAATTTTGTAGTATGCGGTACCCCCTAAAATAGCAAATAATAAAATCTAAAATTGCACATTTCCTTCCTTTAGAACGAACGGTTTACCCATACACTGAATTTGAAATCTCTATCTCATCTCAAAGGATGCTTTTCTATCATTTCACTTTTCGAATTTTTTAGTATGGAGCATCCCTATACAGATCATTTTTGAAAAAATTGAATGATCGACCCGTGTACAAAATCGCTAGTCTCTATCTGTTCAGGATGTGCCTAAAAAAGCGTGAGAGACGTACAGACGAACGGACATTGGACATTTGGCAATTAGTATATACTAGTCAAATACCCGTTGAAAATCAATGGTCTCGCAATAGGCAACCCCTGAGTAATGTAAATTTTTGAATAATTCACGTTTCACATTTATTCGGCAAATGGATTATTTTGGAGTGCAGAACCCCCCAAAAAAGAAAATATTGGAAAATTTAAATCGCGAACTTCTTCCTTCCGAACTATCTTCCCGTACACCAAATTAAAGTCTCTATCTCATCCCGAAACACACTTTTTTATTATTGCCCATTTCGAACATTTTTATGTGGCGTGTTCCCTTAAATGATCATTATTAAAAAACACTGTTCGTCTTGGGTTTTTTATCAGATGATTGAACCCTATACCAAATAACAAGACTATCACAAAGGAAGTGTGTCTCATTTTTTCGGAAATTTGAATATATCTATGTGCGGCATCCCCTAAAATAGAAAATATTGGAAATCTGAAATTGCACACTTTCTTCCTTTCAAACTATCTACTTATACACCACATCTGAAGTCTATCCTATCTTGAAGCATGTATTTTCTATCACATCAACTTTCAAACATTTTCAAAAACAGTATTCATCTCGGGGTTTTTAATAAAGCGATGAGCCCATAAACTAAATTTCAAGCCTCTGTCACATTGTAAAGGAGGCGTTTTTCATTTGTTCGTCAAATTAAATATTATAGAGAGCGGCACTCCGTTCAATAGCAAATGTTGGAAAACTGAAATTGCGCACTTTCTTCCCTTTAAACTATTTATCCATACATCAGATTTGAAGACAATCTCATCGCGAAGCACGCTTTTTCTGTCATTTCACCTTTCAAATGTTTTTGTGAAGTTCCCACCCCCTTAAATATACATTTTTAAAGAACTTCATTCTACTTGGGTTTTTTATCAGATGATTCTCCCATATATAATATTTAAAGTCACGTTTTAAAAAGGGTATTTCTCCTTTATTCCGAAAATTGGAACATTTTGGTGTGTGACACCCCTAAAGTAGAAAATGCTGGAAAATTGAAATTGTACACATTTTTCTTCAAAACTATCTACACGTACACCAAATTTGAAATTTATCTCATCCCGAAGCCTGTTTTTTTTTATTAATTCATCTTTTAAACGATTTTCTCTGGAACACCCCCTTAAATAAATGTTTTTGAAAAACTACATTCGTCTTGGGAATTTTAATGAAATAATTAGCCCATATACCAAAATTCAAGTCTCTGTGAAATTTTAAGAAAGACGTTTTTCTTTTATTCGGCAAATCGAGCATTTTGGTGTGCGGTAGTCTCTTAAGTGGAAAATATTGGAAATCTGAAATTGTATCTTTCTTCCTCTTGTACGATTTACCCATACACCAAATTTGAAATCTCTATCTTATCGTATAGCATGCTTTTCTAACATTTCACTTTTCGAACTATCTAACAGTACGCCTAGTTTGAAGTCTCTATTTTATACTGAAACATGATATTTTACCAATTCACTTTTCGAACGTTTTCATGTTGAGCATCCTCTAAAACAAGCATTTACGAAAAACCCTGTTCGTCTAAGGTGTTTTATCAAATGATTAGCCAATATAAAAAAATCCAAGCCTCTATCAAATTTTAAAACAGGCGTTTTTCATTTATTAGGCAAATTGAACATTTTGGTGTGTGACATCCCCTAAATCAGAAAATAGTGGAAATTTGAAATTGCACAATTTCTTCCCTTCGAACGATATACGCAACACAAAATTTGAAGTCTATCTCATCGCAAAGCACGTTTTTCTATAATTTCACTTTTCGAATCTTTTGGTGTGCAGAACTACAAAAAATTACAATATTTGAAATTTTCTATTACACAAACTTTCTTTTGAACTATCTACATATACACCAAATTTGAAACTTCTATTCCATCACGAAGTATATTTTTTCTATCATTTCACTTTTCGAAAGTTTTCGTGGTGAGTAGAAATCCCCTAAAATGAACAATTTTGAAAACTCTATTGTATTTTTTATCAAGTGTTTATCCCATATTTCAAGAGGCTATTGTATTTTAAAAGGAGGCATGTCCTATTTATTCAAAAAAATCGAACATTTGGGTTTTCGGCACCCCCTAAAGTAGAAAATATCGAAAAACTAAAATTGCACATGCCATTCCTTTCGAAGTTCTCTCCGTACACCAAATTTTATGTATCTATCGCATCTCGAAGCACAGATTTTTGTCATTTCATCTTTCGAGCATTTTTCTCTGTCGCACCTCCTTAAACGAATATTTTTAAAAAACTCTTTTGTCTTGGGTATTTTCATCAAATGATTAACCCATATACCAAATACCAAGCTTCTTTCAAATTTTAAAGCATGCGTATCTCATTTGTTCGGCAAATCGAACATTTAGGTGCGCTGCACCCCCTCGAGTAGCAGTTACTGTAAATCTAAAATTGCAGATGAGCTTCCTTTCAAACGATTTACCCATACACTAAATTTTAAGTATATGTCTTATTGCTAAGCATGATTTTCCAACATTTCTCTTTTCGAACATTTTGTTGTGAGCATACCCTCTACAAAACATTTTCGAAAATTTCGAACACTCGACCCTTGTACCAAATTTCAAGTCTCTATCTATTCGGAAAGTTCCTAAATAAAGCGTGATAGAAAGACAGACAGACATACACATGGCAATTAGTATATATGTTTAGCCGAATACCGGTTGAAAAACAGCTATCTCACAATAAGCAATCCCCGAATAATGCACTGTTTTGAATAATTCGCGTTTCACATTTATTCTGCAAATCGAAAATTTTAGTGTGTAGAACCTCTTATAGAAGGAAATATTGGGAAACTAAAATTGCATACGTTCTTCCTTTCAAAGTGTCTACCCGTACAACAAATTTAACTCTCTCTCTAAATATAATATGAAATTACCCTTTTCCTTCCTTTCGAACTATCTACATGCTTTTTCTATCATTTAACACTATCCAAAACGGCTAATCCCAGCTCATTGAAATTTTGTGACTTTTCTTATTTTCTTAAAGTTATTGAAAACGCAGAAGAAAATAAGAAAAGTCATAAAATTTAAATTTACTTGGATTAGCCGTTTTGGAGGAATCTTTTATCAAAGTAGTTATACGGTCAAAATGACCACTTCCGTCGTTCTATTGTAAACCTTTCGAAATTCTTCTTTATAGCATTCCTTTAAATGAGTATTTTTGAAAAACTGTATTCACCTTGGTGGATCAGAAATCAGGAAAACTAGCAGTCCGAAGGATTTCAGATAATTGGTCAGTTACTGTATTTACATAAATTTATTGTATAATTAAACTAATCATGAATGTTTACTATAGGAGTATCACTCCCACTACAAGCAAATTCTATTACTTCATTTTTATATTGAAAACTTCTTTTATTGGTTGTTACTTTCTTTATATACATAATGTATAAGGAAAGTATTGTGACGGGGTCGAGAATCAAGCATCCGTTTCAAGCATCCCTGATCACGAATCAAACATATTTGATGTGATGTCTGTGTGTGTGTGTGAAAGTATGTGTGTGTCAGTGAGCCTTTGGAGACGTTAGCTGACGAACGAATAGACCGATTCGAACGAAATTTGGTACAAAAATCACAATTCCGTAAACACTGGAAGCCTATTGTTTTTATACGTAATCGAATGTTCAGAACCCCCCTAAATTTTCGAGTGAAGTTTTGAAAAGATCATAAAAAAATTAAAACCGCAAATAAAGTTACACAAAAATGCATTTCTTATGTAATTTTTCATTAGAAAACGATTCACATAAATTTTAGAACGCTAACATGAACCCTTTTACTTTTATTCGGAAAATCGAACATTTTGGTGTGCGGCACTCTCTTAAGTAGAAAATATTGGAAATCTGAAATTGTATCTTTCTTCCTCTTGTAAGATTTACTCATACACCAAATTTGAAATCTTATCTTATCGCAAAGCATGGTTTTCTATCATTTAACTTTTCGAACTATCTACCAGTGCTCCAAGTTTGAAGGTCTATATTTCATACTGAAGCATGAAATTTTATCATTTCACCTTTCGAACGTTTTCATGTTGAACATCCTCTAAAACGAGAATTTATTAAATCATCTAAGGTGTTTTATCAAATAATTAGCCCATATAAAAAATTCCTCTATCAAATGTTAAAACATGTGTGTCTCATTTATTAGGTAAATTGAACATTTTGGTGTGTGACATCCCCTAAATCAGAAAATATTGGAAATTGCACAATTTCTTCCTTTCGAACGATATACGCATACACCAAATTTGAAGTCTATCTCATCGTAAATCACGTTTCTCCATAATTTCACTTTTCGAAACTTTTGGTGTGCGGAACCACCAAAAATTACAAATATTTGAAATTTTCTATTACACACTTTCCTTCTTTTGAACTATCTACATATACACCAAATTTTTAGCTTCTATTCCATCGCGAAGCAAACTTTTTCTATCATTTCAATTTTCGAACGTTTTCGTGGAGAGTAGCAGTCCCCTTAAATAAACAATTTTGATAAACTCTATTCTTGTGTTTTTTTATCAGGTGATTATTCCATATACCAAATTTCAAGAGTTTATGAAGTTCAAGAATTTATCAAGAGTTAACGATTTACCCATACACAAAATTTTAAGTATCTCTCTTATTGATAAGCATGCTTTTCCAACGTTTCACTTTTGGAACATCTGGAATCATAACATGTCGCTTAGCAACGGATTTAAATTCAGTGTATTTATGAGGAAGAATATTAATTATTGCCTTCTGGTTTAAAGATTCCGGATTTATTGATATTTTCAATTTACACATGTAATCTACTAATACAGGTTATATCTTCTAATATACGCGTATATAAGTTGTACGGGTCCCATACAATTTTAACGCTCTTATTTTGCATATATTGATTCAATTCCATATTTTTTGTAAATTTGCTTACTAAAGAGGCCAGGATGTTTTATTCTACAGATCTGCCCGTGAAGATAATTTTGAATAGCGGGAACAGACATTCCAAAACTTCTATTTAGGAACATTATGTTAAATCACTTAGCGGAATATTTTGATTAAAAATGGCATTTAGTACACTATAGGAATTTGCACGTGAGTGTGAATTTTAATTTTCTTTATATTACATACTCCGTACGAAGAACGGGTTTTCTGCTAGTCTATATATATAAAATTGAAAATATGTCTGTCTGTCTCTGTCTGTCTGTTTGTCCCGTCATCATGGAAGAATTGCTGAACCGAATTCGATGAAATTTTGTGGGTAGCCTGGAAATAGTTCCGCTTAAAATTTGGTCCATATTTGGAGTTTCTACAATCAGTGGATCTCGAGATATCAGTAAAAAACGAAATTTTCGTTTGTCTCACCATCACGGCAGAACGGCTGAACCGAATTTGATGAAATTTTGTGGATAGCCTTGAAATAGTTTCCCATGAATTTGGCCCAAGTTTCAAGTACCTAAGGTTGTCGAGATATTAATGAAAAACGAAACTTTTTCCTAGGAGTTCTACTCTCTAACTCCGTGGTTTATATAAACGAAAAGCTTGAAAATCGTTTGAAAGTGAATTAAAATTTAATCTCTGAGTTTGATGGGAGATTTTTTGAGCTAATTAGACACTTTCTGAAAACATGATTTAAAGGGAAATCTATCTCCATGGTTTATTTAAAACAAGTTTTTACTGAACAATGAAAAGTATAAAGAAATAAAAATGGTTATTCGATTTCGCAGTTTATGAGGAAGATTCTATCTTATATCATGTTACTCAGAAACGCAATTAAATTAAATCTGTCTGTTAATTTTAATAATTATTTTTTCTATTTGAATAATAAATAAATGCATATATGCATATAAAAATATATTTTAGAAAAGAACGATTTGATTTTTCTTAAAGCATTTTTGACTGGATAGTATCAATTACGGTTTTCAGGTTTAAACATTATTATTATTGATATTTTCGGGGATTATTGATTCAGGGATTATTGATATTTTCAAATTATTATGCAATTGTTTTATTATGACAAAATTTGTTTAAGCTCATATATTGTACGTTGTACGAGTAATCTTCTACAAATACATATCCTTTCATCTACGAAAATATAAGTAGTACAGGTATATTGGCATATGTTTTGATATATATTGGAATCAATTACGACCTTCTGGTATAAAGAGTACGGGGATTATTTATATTTTCAATTTATTACGTCATTTTTTTTATCTTGGCAAAGATTTTTGAGACTCATATTGTAATACGGGTAATCTTCTACTAACATGCTGACATATTTTCTAATCTGCGACAATATAAGTAGTACGGGGTTGTATATATTGATTCAATTCCCTTTTCTCTGTAAATTTGCTTACAAAAGGGGCCAGGATGTTTTATTCTTCAGATCTGCCCATGAAGATAATTTTGCATAGTGAGAACATATATTCTAAACTTCTCTTTAGGAGCAATAAATGTAATATTTTAACAGAATTTGCACATGAATGCGAATTATAAGTTTATTTATATTATATACTCCGTACGAAGAACGGGTATGCTACTAGTCTATATAAATAAAGCTGAAAATCTATCTGTCTGTCTGTTTGTCCAATCATCACGAGAGAAGGGCTGAACCGAATTTGATGAAATTTTATGGATAGCCTAGAAATAGTACCTCTTTAAATTTAGTCTGTGTTTTGAGTTTCTACGAGCAGTGGTTCTCGAGATATTAGTAAAATACGAAATTTTCGTTTGTCTCATCATCACGGGAAAACGGCTGAACCGAATTTAATGAAATTTTGTGAAGATCTTTAAAATAGCCCCCCATAAATTTAGTCTAAGTTTTGTGTTTCTAAGACTAAGGATTGTCGAGATATTAATGAAAAACGGAACTTTTTCCTAAGAGTTCTGCTCTCCTACTCCGTGGTTTATCCAAACGGAAAGGATAAAAAGTGTTTATTTAAAACGTCAAAATGATATAAAACTTTATTTCCGAGTTTGGTGCAGGAATTTTGCATTAATGAGTCACTATCGGAAAAAATGAATTGTTTTAAACTTGAATTTAAATGGAAAAATCTACCTCCGTGGTTATCATTCACAAACTTTTACTCAACGATGAAAAGTATAAAGAAATCAAAATGGCTATTTAATTTCGCATTATATGAGGAAGATTCTATCTTATATCATGTTGCTCGGCAACGGAATGAAATTGTTGTTAATATTGTTATGTTGTTAATATTATAATGTTGTTAATATTTATTACTATTTTTTCTATTTGAATAATAAATAGATGAATGTAAAAATATATTTTAGAAAAGAACGGTTTAATTTTCCTTTTAATTATATAAGTTGCGGATGGCGTACATCACTTTAATTTATTTTAGCAAAGAGGTTTCAAGCTCATATATCGTGTTTAGCTAATAAACTCATATCACAATAATGATCACAATGACTTAATGGTTTCAATCATTGTTGTGATAAATGCCGTTCATGACGTCATTAGCCCTCCTTAGACTAAATTTTTGACGTGGTGTACATTATCAAGTATGACTGAAAGATTTTGTCAAACTCTTTAAAGTGAAAAGTAACAAACTATCAGTGTAATCATTTCCACCCTAAAAATCAATTTTTCCAAATTTTTCTTTTAAAATTTGATGTAAAAGAGTTGCTAAAAATGGATTTTAGTATGTCAAAGTCGATTTGAGCCACATTCCAATTAATTTTTCATTAAATTTCAATTGAATGTGTCAACAAAAGTTGACCTCCCCCCCCCCCCCCCAACTCTCAAGTCCTAGATACTCTTTGACTTGAGGGTATTGGATAAGTGGGTGTTAGCGTGGTCATCAAATTCTTACCAAATCCGATATTTACAATAGAACGAGCCAGCTTATAAGTTTAACATTTTGTGAACTTTCCCATACAGCGCTGCGACAGCTAATTGTTAATGTAGATCTCGATTTAGTACTAATTACAAATTAATGTTAAGTGCAGAGTTTAATATTAATTTACTTCTTTGCTTTCAAAATTTCTTTAAGAAATCAATTTGATTAAAAAGTACATATCGATAGCTTTTAAAATTTTTTTGATTTTTGTTCTTCGCCGCCATATATAGAAATGGTTTGCACGACAAGAAAATGATATTACGGATATGTAGAGATGTTATGTACATTTTAATTTTTAACAATTGTTTTGAAATAAATTCATTCTCATCACAAATATTAATATTGAAATTTATTACAAACAAAGATCGATTTTATGTGAAAGGTCTAAACAAGTAAAATAATTTATGTTCTTACACATTAATTAATCTTCCTTAATTTGGTAGCGTTGTACTTAAAAGTGTGATAAAATAAAACATTTTCTCTTCAAACATTTATTTTGAGAAATTCATGTGGGTAACTCTTGTACAATGGAAAGCTAATTCGAGATGGTCTCTTTTAAAGTGATACCATTTGAAATTATGACAGTCTTTATAGCTCAATGATCTAAGTATTTATAGTTTTTTCAGTTTTATTTCCTATATTATTATTGCTTTCCTTATATACATAGTATAATGTATAAGGAAAGTATTGTGAAGCAGTTGAATTTCGAATTCGATTTCTCGACTAGGTGCAAGTTTTAAGCATCCCTGAAGTTGAATGAATCAAATGTTATTGAAGTGATGTCTGTGTTTGTGTTGAAGACCCAAGCCGTCCGACTCATCTTAGGACTTGAGCAACCAAAAGGACGGCCGGGCTCTGTGTTGTGTGTAACAATGGATGCGATATCTCACAAACCAATTGAGCTGTTTAATTGAAATTCGGTACAATTATTACAATAAGTATGTACTGGATTCCTGTTAAATTTTAACACAATCGAATTAGGAGACCCCAAGTTTTCAATTAGAATTTTGCAAGAATCGAAACATGCAATAGTGAGTTCACTTTCATATATAATATTAAGCGACAAATTTGTTAACATCATTCTCGTGGATCTAGTTCATTCCATTTTCTCAAGAAAAGATTCTTGGGGTAATAGTTTTGCACTTTGAGGTCGAATAATTCGCAAATAATCATTCACATATAAGAAAAGTTCTTCTCTTCATTTGTCTGTAATGCTTGGCGGTAAATTTGGCAAGCTTGGCGACTAATTTAGTAAACTATCGACAAACTCGAGATACTCGGCTTACAATTAATGAAAATGCCGTCAAAATTGTAATAATCGGGCAATTTCAATGATAATTGCAAAGCTTATTGAGGATGCTATAAATATGGATAATAGGGAATTTAGACTTCCGCGAAATATAAGCTAATTTGATTCTTTGAAATAATTTTACTTGTTTTTATCCTGAAATACCGCCAAATGAACAACTCCACGTTGAAAACGTAGTGCCTTGGATGCCGTGCCATAATTTGTTCAATGTGAAAGAAGTAAATCCATTGCATTATATAAGGAAAGTCCTGTGCTGTCCACATCAGATATTACTTTCCTTATACACATATAATGTATAAGGAAAGTATTATGACGGGGTCGAAATTTCGAATTCGGAAGTTTGTCAAATGCATCATCAAGTGTTATAGACAAACGGAGAAAAAGAACATTTCTTATATACTAGAAGGTTTGAACGTCATATGACTGAAATCAGAATTTGCGAAACATAACTTCCCATTTGGCGTCATTTTTATCAATTTGGAGATATTTTTGTCACGTCGCCAAGTTGGCGACGTTCGACTAAATTTCTCGCCAAGCGTTTCAGACGAATGGACTGAGAAATGGGTTTTTCTTATAGTCTACTTTTACGTTATTTCCAATATATTGTGCTTTCACCAATTAGTCGTCATTTTCATTGATTTAACGTCATTTTTTTTACAATTTAGTGACATATTTGTCAATTTGGCAACATTTAAAAAGTTCCCAACTTGGTTATTTTCCACCAAAATCTGGCCAAGCGTTATGGACTGAGAAATAAGTTATTCTTATAGCAGATACATACATGACTTAACATCCAAATATAGAAGTATTGCCCAAAATATCTTTTCTCATGAATTTAACGAGCTAGATCCACGAGAATGATGTCACTAAATTTATCTCATGACATATTTTATGAAAGGAAACATATTTCACAATAGTTAATATATTTTTATTTTATACGATTTTCTTGAAAATATTTTTTTGAAAAATGTGCGATATCTCGAGAACTGTTCACGCTATCGTTTTAAAATTTACGTCAATCGTTTTCTAATAAAAATAATTGCATAAAAAATGAGTATTTATGTTACTTTATTGAAGATTTTGATTTTTTGATTATTTTTTCAAAACTTCATTTCAAAATTAGGGGGGGGGGGGCTGCACATTTGATTGCATTTAAAAACATTAGACTTCCAGTATTCACTGATTGTAATTTTTGTAACAAATTTCGTTCATGTGATGACGTCTCCACAAAATCACTGGCACACACAAGCACACACTAAGGCATCACCTCTAAAATGTTTAATTCGTGTTCAGGGTTGCTTGAAATGTGCTCTCCCGTCGAAAACTCGAATTCGAATTTTCGACCCCATCACAATACTTACCTTATACATTATAATGTGTGTATAAGAAAAAGTCATAGACGCTTTAGAGCGAAATCTCTTTTGGAAGTTTGCGATGAATGTGAATGATTCTCTTTTTCAGGCAATGAGGTTGGGTACATGAAATGGAAAACATTTTCTGCCTCCTGTCATGGACTGCTTATAACTTTTGAATTGATCAAAGGATTTACAAGCTCAGTAACATGGGGCGCGACAGCCCGGTTTTTAGTGCGCAGAAATTGCACTTGGTCGGCCCGGGTTCGATTCCCGCCACTGCCTAAAATTGCCGCTGTGCTCACACGGAGTACGATCACGTTAAACATGTGGATCCGTATGACCTTCCGAGAGGTTGGTGGTAGGGGAAGGAGGGTAAGGTCCCTGTGGATGCCACTCCCACTGGGTTAAGGTCTAAATTGTGTGGCACTTCTCGGCCGTCCAAATAGATACCTTTCTTGTGGGTTTGCCAGTCTGGGTCGAAGAAGCTTAATAACATGTTTCTTGTTTAGTAACAGTTTGATAGCTAAAAATATTTCCCTTTATTGCAGCATGTAAATATGTAAAATTATCCATTATGTTGGGTTGAAACTTTTAAGTCTTCACTTTCTGAATTTGCTAGAAACACGCCCTCCAATCAATATTTATGGTTATCATTAAACTTCGTTCCAATACGATATCCAGATTTAAGCTTTTCATTGAAGTGTAGTAAAAAAAAAAAAATAATAATTACACTATTTTACAACATTGTTTATCTTATAAACTTGGGTATTTTTTGGAGTAAATAAAGTTCTACTGAATTATTAAGGTCGAAAAAATCTTGGCTTAAAACTTTTTATGAAACCGGTATTCGTTAATGATGCTATAGAAGATAACCGCACAAAAAAATAAAAAATAAAATATTCAGTATATGATCACATGACTAAATTTCCCCACATCCGAATATCGATAACAAGTTATCAGAATTCCAGTCAGAGCCTCACAATATCTTTTCCCACCTCAATTTAAATTTAACATCATCTACCTTTGATTTGAATTCTTACACTCTGTTATATTATTTTTACTTTCCCTACAAAGTAATGTATAGGAAAAGTATCGGAATCATGCCAAAAATATCAATTCGAGTTTTCGACGGATTTACATATTTTGAAAGCTCTAGAAAAATGCCCTACATAATACAATGACTAGAATACTTCAACAGCGAAAAACTGTGATTTAAACATAGAGCTTCACGTAGCGTATGATATCAGATACTGAACGTGAGACCATGATGTTCTTTTATTTCTCATCATTTTATAAATTTTTAGAACCTGAAAAAAAAAAAAAAACTAATTTTAGTGTAACGTCTGTATGTGTGTATGCGTGTGTGTGTGTGTTTGTATGTGTAGGCAATGTATTTATTCACTCTGATTGAAAAACTGATTGATCAAATTTCACAAAATTTGACAAATAAGTTACCCTATAAGGTAACTTATTTGTCATCAACACTATAGTGTTGATCAGATGTTGGTACAGCTCGGAAAAAATAATCTGCTTCTTCTTTCCAAAATGGTCCTCAAAATTTTTCAAAATCTAAAATAAAAAACTACGTTTGCTCAGAGTATCAATTAAATGCTTGTTTTATAAGTAATTTTTGACAACCAAATGTTATTTCCATAAATATAAAGCTAACCGTTCTCAAGATATTTTAGTTTTCTTGTATTTTCGCCACGTCACGATTAAAATTACGAACAACCGCCAAATGTAAACAAAAATCGAAATAAAAATGCAAATCCAGTGTAATTTCAAATTGTTTTCCGTCTTATTTTGTGTAATTAAGCTCAATTTAATGAGTTATGAAAGAAAGAAAGAAAAATTGAATTTGAGTCTGCAGGGAAAGTCATCTGATTTTTTTAGTTCATTGTTATTGAGACGATGGATACCATTTATAACATAAATACCTTGATTTATCTATCTGTTTATCTCATGGAGGTTAAAGTAAGGAGTTAAAACTTCATATTAAGAAAACGTCCATATCGTTTGAGACAATAATTCAGGTGGCGCTGGGATAATTTAAGTAGCCCAGCATTGTATGCATTTCTATGTCGAAAGATCTAAGATATTTCATTAAACTGTCAATTTTGTAAAAATAAATTATTTGCTCAATGCAAAGTAGAACTGAAACAATAAAGAATCTCTAGGTATTAAAAATAATTTTACCTTTCAATTTATATTTATCTCCCTATATTCAGTACTCAATCATACAATTATGAAACAATACTGGTACATAATTACATAGTTACACATAGTTAGAGAACTGTTAATTTAACAGCAATCAAAAATACATGTACTAAATACAACGCCTTTCTGTTGTGTCAACTAATAGTAGCAGCTACTTTGCTAACACTAGCGGTGCCTAGATATAATTCTCAAAGCATTATGACATTTTCAAATGTTATATCCATAGGAGTTTTATCTCCCTCTTTCTAACTCCATGGTTTGTCTATCTATCTCTGGGTAACGCTGCTTCAAAATGCTGCCAAACGTGTTTCAATCATGGAAAAGCTTTTCATTTATATATAAAGAGCAGAACTCTGGAGCTTTACGAGCGTATGACATCAGATACTGAAAATGAGCCAATGATGTGGGCGGCCCATTCCCTACATAATACAATGACTAGAATACTTCAACAGCGAAAAACTGTGATTTAAACATAGAGCTTCACGTAGCGTATGATATCAGATACTGAACGTGAGACCATGATGTTCTTTTATTTCTCATCATTTTATAAATTTTAATTTAATATGTACGACTCAATCCAGTAAACAAACTCATCAAAAGTAGGAAACATTCTTGCGTGTTTTTTGTTTATTTCTTATAGGGCAGAAGGCTCGCGGGTCTCACTAGTTAAAAGTTTTTCTAGAAAATTGAGACTCACTAATAAAAGGATTATACATGACTTTGATTTCAGTTATTGAAAGTGCTTTAGTTTATGGGCTGTTGTGTAAATCGAATATGAATTGTTATGTAACAAGTTTAAAATTCATAACAAATATGTCGTTTAAAATATATGTTTGATGTTTTTAAAAGTTGCAGTGAAATATTTGGCAGAAAAATATATGTGTTGAGTCAAACTGGAGAAATGAACGATACTGATGTAGGGCAGAGAGAGAGACCCTTAAAATCCTTATATCATTGAAAGGTGTAGAAATGTGTAGAATTTTTTCAAAAGATTAAAGAAATTAATTGAATTAAATCTTGAAATTTTAGATATCTATCTCGCTTTATAACATAATTTTGTCTATACTTTTATTTAAAATATTTTTGCCTAATTCAGTTGAGACTGTATAAATTTGAAATACATGAAAAATATAATTACAAATATTCACAAAAATTCAAGAAATGATATCATATTTCTAATCAGTAAAAAAAATGAGATTTCAATTAAAACCAGGTTTTCTTCTTTAATATACCGAGCAAACAATATTCCTTTTTATAGCAGAATACATGGATTCATTGGCTATCACAAAAAAGAGAAAGAAAATATCTGGTTTTGTGGTTATTATCGCTTCTAATGACTGCGTAGAATTTTACTTAAAAAATAGATGTCATAAAAATCTATTTTTACAGTATTTCATCTTGATTTTTGTTCTACGAAAACAAGTGTTTAGTTTTCGAGAATTCGTTGTATGTCCGGGAGTAATCCCTACTAAAATCCTTATATCTGAGCCCAAACGATATGGCACTCCCCACTGAGTGGTAATATTTCATGTCAAACTGGTATAATTCCAGCACAATGGAATGGGGTGATTGGCGAATAGTCTCCGGGGTCAATAGGTTGGGACACCAAACTAGCGACAGTAGTTTCTTTGTAGGGTGCACGAAAAACCAAAGAAAATCAATACATAAACCTGTGTTTCAATAAATAAACCATTTTCTCTTAAAATCTAGCAATACTTTGCTTTTCAGTTTTACTTTCACAGTAGATAATCGGTAAATTACCAACTTTCATGCAAAGTCTATGAAACCAAGTGAGATCTGGGCCAAACGAGAAATTGATATAAGGAATCATTTGAAAATGTCTATTCATTCCACTGAAATTCGGATCAATGAAAATTTTACAAGTTGACTCGTTAATGCCTGAAGCAGAATCCATTAGCATCAGCTGTGTTTGTATTTTCATTTTAGGAAGTGTTATTGACAGGGCCGCATTAAGGCACATGGATGCCCGGGACAAACGATCTAGGGATGCTTCTAAATCGCACCCCCCCCCACCACCACCATAAGATATACTTTCCTCACATTTTTATATTTTTTAGTGTCTTGAATTCACGTCTCGCAAATGATGTGTATGCATCATTTTCGTCGGAAAAATTAAACATTTTAAACACTTTTGCACAATGTTTCCGTATAGTCATATGATATTTCGGTAAAAACGGAAGAAACATCTCCAAAACCGGAAGAGGAAATCCTCAGTGAACACCAACCCCTTCTATATTCCATTCTGCATTCATTGAAAAGGCGTTATCTAAGCAATATCCATCGCCAATCCTGAGAAATAGATAATTCTAGGAAAATGTAAACTTTTCAATTGGATGTGTCATCTCTAGTCTCGGAAATGAAAATCCTTAGTGTGACACTCACCCCTACCAGAAATTTATGTCGAATTCATATCATTCATCACCTAATCTCTATCTATACATCTAATTATTAAAAAAAAAGTTTCATGGAAAAATTTTAAACCAAAAATTAAGTCCTTAATGAATTTTCCTAAGCCCCTAGAAACTTTATGCTGAATTCATATCAGTTCAGTCATCATCTAAATTCTAAATATAGCCGATTCTAAGTTGCTTGCAAACATAAGATGTTTTTACCTAAACTGTTAAAAGAGACTGAAGTAGAAACCCGGATTAACCCCCCAACCCCCTTCAGAATGTGAATCTAAAACCATATCAGTCATTATCTAAGCTGTAGCCCGATAATGAAAAAATAGATGTTGCAAGGAAAAGGTAAGTTTTTTAATCGGGCGTGAAATCTTTAAAATAGGTAAGGAAAATCCTCAGTGAGTATCTTTAAACTCGTCTGAATTTGAAATTTTCTGCCAATTCAGGGAAATAGATGTTTCAAGAATTTTTTTTAACTGTAAGTGGAAAAAGAACTTGAAGTAAAAGATTTTAGTAAAACAGAATATCAACTATAAAATTTGATGCCGAATCCGTATCAGTCATCATTTAAGCTCCATAGCCAATCTCGAAAAATAGGTGTGACAGAATTTGATGCTAAATTCATATCAGCAATCATCTAAGCCTCTAATTCTTAGCGTCTGATGCCCGCCTCACAGGGGACAAGTTGACCTATTAAGAACCCCAAATATGCTGATATCACTTTAAAGCAGAATTGTACGAAAATCAGAGGAGATATGATTTTAATATTGTAGCCCATATTGAGAATTTAATTCTCTCTCCTTATTGATATAGATGGCGCTTCGGCGACCTTCGATTTATGCTTATTGTTTTGTTAGTTAGTGATTATGATCTGAGAGAGTTCGGAAGCCGGAACGTCTTCCAGGCTAATAATACGTTTAGATAAATGTAAATTATGTAAATATAAATAAATGCGTTTTAATGGTTGTGAGAGTGTTTCAATGCCGGACGTACTTCAAGTTGGGATTGTTTCTTTACCCCCGAGAACAAGTGGAGAACCGTGCGAGTTCTAAAGAATCTGTTTTGCAGTCCATAAAATGAAAAAAAAAATATATTATTTCGATTAGGAAAGAAAGAAAAATCGCAGACGATCCGGATTAAATTCCTAAACATTAATGGCTAAGCCATCCCTACTCAGTCTTAAAAGAAAACGTAAGAAATAGAAAGAAACATATCTGACAAAATTTTAATATTTTTTTTCTTAAAAGGAATATGTTAACACAAAACTTTAGAGAGAATGCCCCCACAGCCTTAGAAAAAAAGAAAATAATTATGGGATACCTATTGAGAAATGGGTTCACGGGACCCAATATTCCCCTGAAACCCCCTTAATCCTGGCAGAGCCTGATCAAACCAAAGTGAGGTCAAGGACCTGCTGTTAATTCCAGATTCCATTCACTCACAGCATAGCAAAAACATGCAAAACATCAACACATAACAAATGGGGGGGGGGGGGGCAGGATCACAGCCCCGAAGTCCTTTTTGTACATGTAGAAAACTTTACAAACTTTTTAAAGTAATATATAAGTACTTTGAAAAGTATTTACAATATTTAAAACTATTAACGCGTTTTATAATTAAAAATAAAAACTAATGTTAACAGTTTTATATAAATTAAAAAATTATCTCTGCTTAAATATTTTATCAAAGCTTAGGGTCCTCTTAAAATTTGGGTCCCCAGAGCCGTGGCCTCGGATATCCGTGCGTTAATCAAGCCCCTGGTTATTGAAATAATTATGGGTGGGTGTTCTGCACCGATATGCTTTAATCATTATAGAAAATATTTTAGATAATTTCGCTATCTCAGAAATGAAGAGAGAAGAAAAAAATATGGCTTATAAATCGTCGACGGAATCATTAGATACCGGTACAAAACTATACTTGCGCGAGGTAAGTTCTACGAGTTCTACAATCCCATGTATCAGCAGCAAACCTACTGGGCTTCATGCCTGGGAAGCCAGCCTGTAAATTTAGGAGCTCTATTCAGAACTGTTCAACTGCTTGGCGAAATGGGAAAAACACCCCCCCCCCCCTTTCTTGTGTGGCCACCTTTATCAGAGCACCTAGCACTGAGTGCCTTATCTCCTAGTTGATCCCGCATGGCCCGAATGTATATAATAGGCGCTGGAGAAAACCAGTTCCATCTGCGTCATAACCGGAAAACCAAACAGGCGTGTTCGATTCGTGCTGAAACCATATCTGCAAGTGTAGAAGATTGAAAACAGTGCCAGTACTTTCATGTCCGTAGTGTAACCTACGTGTTCTTTCAAGAAGTTGAGTTTTCCCATTATTTTCAAAAGTATCGTCTTGAATTGGTATTATACTTCTTCAAACTCATAACCTTGCTTCAAACTCTCTTGGGTAAGTTGCTCTTGTCATTGTCATTAGTTGTTCCTTTTTGTTGTTGGATGTATGGACATTTTGTTTAATTAAAAAACCATGCTCATTCCAGACCTTTCTAAGAAATCATGGTGAAAATTAAAAAAACATTCTATTCCAATGGCGACTCGTCACTAGCGTCTAGAGCTTGAGGATCTCGATTTATCACAAATGCTCAATTTCCCTTTTCGTTTCGTAGGCGCATTCGCGTAGACCCGAAGGGGAAGATAGAAAACACAGCTCCCGCGTGATTATCAGAAGTACGAGGTTTTGTGGTGAAAAGATTAAGTGTTGTATGTTGGACGGTTCTCTATGTGTAACCATATTGTTTTTAAACAAAAATCGTGCTTTTTCTGATTGTATTTTATATAAGAACATTGGTACTAATCGAAAGATATTTCGGTAGAAAACTAGTATTATTTGCGTTTCTAATATATGTATAAAATAAAATACAATGTGTCTTTGAAATAAACATTCACAAAACTACAAATTGCAAAACCTACTTGCTCGCCACAAAAAAAAAAAAAAAACAAGAAAGATCAATCATGCATAAAGCATTGATTATGAAACACTTTCGAACTTCAATGCAATTTTATACAAACATCTCTCAAATGCGATACATTCATCGGTAATATTTTAAAAATTATCACAATACTATATTAATTTATTATATTTGAAAACTTCATCGAAGAAAATGAACTTCACTCAAATGACGGCATTGAAATATAAATTGCCTGGTTTAAACATCTCTAAAATGCGATACATTCCTCGGTAATATTTTTTAAATTATCATAACACTGCAATAATTTATTATATTTGAAAACTTCATCGAAAACAAATGAAATTTATTCAAATGACGTCATCGAAATATAAATAGCCTCTATATAAAAGCAGCATTTCATTCATAATAATTTTTCCAATCGTTAATTCATCATAAAACTGTAATAATTTATTTTATTTAAAAATTTGAAAAATTGTTATCTACCACATTTATTTTAAAATGTGAAACTTTCTCATACATAAAATAATTAAACTCTTGAAAATATATTTATTATATAATATATCTCTTTTTTCTTTCTGAAAGATATAACGAGAATCAGAATTTAATTGAATTTGTTTTTCTCCCTATATTAAATAATTTTTATTTAAAAAACTGCCTAACATATTTTACTGAAATTTTTTTTATATATTTAATGGCATAATTTGAACATTTTCTAAAATTTTCGAAGCAATTTGTGAATTTTAAATTTGCTTTAAAAATGTTTGAAACATTAGGTCCCATAGAATTCAGTGCATTTCATTTTTTCAATCCGGGTTCAATAAAAAACTAATTGGGTGATATTATTCATTTATATTCCCATAGGTTCCACAGACCGTCTGAAAAACATACTAAAATTTCATCTTGATAAAGCCATTTTTACGGCAGTTATCGTGCTAACGGATAGTCAGACAGACAGACAGAATGAACGAAGTCATAAACACTTTCAACTATGTTGTAAAGTGTTAATAATTAACAAGAAAGATCAATCATGCATAAGCATTGATTATGAAATACTTTCCAACTGAAATGCAATTTTATTTAAAAATTTCTAAAATGTGATACATTCAGTGGTGATATCTTTTACATTATCACAGTACTTCAGTACTTTATGATACTTAAATATTTAAAACTGTATCGCGAAATATAAATCATCTGATTCTCTATGCAAAATCAATGAATATTTCATTCATATAACTTGTATTCCAGACTCCAGAGCTAAATTTTGTGTGATAAAAATTCAGCAATTCTTATGTAACTCACCTTACAATCGCTTAAGATATTTGCATTCTGCAGTTAAAATTTTGCTTCGTTGAAGAAATAATAAAAGTTTAGATATCATTTAAAATCACAACTATTGTAATTGCATATGCACGGAATTTAGATACACAGATAATACACAGATAATATATGTGTGTGTGTGTGTATTCAAAGTATTGGAATCGTGCCGAAGATCGGAACTCGAATTTTCGAAGGATCTAGACGTTTTGGGACTTCTAGAACACGATAAAACTATTTTTAGGAAGACGTCTGTGTATGTAAGGGTATATCTGTGTATGTTCCTGTGGGGTGATTCTTAGAATAGACCCCCATTCATTTTTCAAAGTACGATCCCGCGCCAAGTTGGCGCGATTCTTCAGGTTGCAATTTCATTCCGTATACTTCGCCAATTCTGGTAGCCCACGGCTTCTGGTAACCCACTGACATCTAATCAGCGCTCGACTGTTTGGGAATCTGCCTATTTATATGCCTATTTATATATCTGCCTTTTTAATATTTAAATCATTTTGTAAAATATTTAAAACATTCTTCGTAATTCATGGACATTAACATTTTACTCAAATTTTCAATAGATATGCAGGTTCCGGTGTTAAATGTGCGTGTACGTCCAAGAAAACGTGTTGAGGTGTAGAATGTACGTGTAAGAAAACGTGTTCAGGTGTGGATGTAATTAAAAATATGAATTAAAAAAGATTACAAAATACTATTTTTGTGCATTTTAAAAATATTGCGTAATGACAGAATTATAAAAATATTGCGTAATGGCAGAATAATAAAATTTTTGAAACCATATTGAAACACTCGATACTTAAAATATTTTTTGAATTTAAATAAATATCAAAGACTTATAAAAATTTAAAAAAAGACAATACTTTAACAAAATTTAAGGAAAAACAATACTTAGAAAAAAGATTGTACTTTAACAAAATTTAAGAAAAACGAATTGTCCATGATTGTCCATGAATTGAAACCATTGTCCATGAATTACGAGGAATATTTTAAATATTTATTCCAAAAAGTTTGTACGTGTTTAATCTTTATCGTCATGTCTTTTCAAATCGATCGAAAAAGATCTTTAAAAACAAGAGTCAGCGAATTCGATCGAAAAAGGTCTGATGAAATACACAGAAGCCTATTATTGCCTATAAATAGCCGTATTCCCAAACAGTCGAGCGCTGATTGGACGTCAGTGGGTTACCTGAAGCCGTGGGCAACCAGAATTGGCGAAGTATACGGAATGAAATTGCAACCTGAAGAATCGCGCCAACTTGGCGCGGGATCGTACTTTGAAAAATGAGTGGGGGGTCTATTCTAAGAATCACCCTTTTTTTTAAACAAAAATTATGCAAAAAATATTTTTATTAAAATATATATTTAATATATGATTTTTTAGTCAAAGGCAAATATGCCATCATTTATAAAATGCTAATAAATGCCATTTTCGAGTTGTTTCATGTGTCTGAACTACGGTGAAAAAATTCACGAAATACAAATGAAATAAATTCACTTATATTATGAGTGAAAGCATTAATAAAAAATATACCGAATCAGTGTGTTAACAAATTTAAAATATTTAAATATCAAATATGTGACAAAATCTGTTTTCATCTCTATGATTCACAAATGGTATTATTTCACAAACACATTTAGAATCCGGAGAATTTTTATTTATGTGTTAGGGTCTATTACAAATTATCAATTTAACTAAAAGCAAATAAAATTAATCACAAATAATGAAAGTCAGTAACAAATCAATGTTTCTGTATGCTTGTTGGCATTGTAGCAGAAAATTGAAGCAATGTCAACTATGAAATTTATTAAAGGATACTTCCGGGCAAGTTTTGGGATATCTCGGGAAAAAAAAAAAAACGAAAAACTTTTAAGGGGATAGCGGACGTTCAAATTATCAAAAATCGACAAATTTATGCTAAAATTTTTGTTTTGCATATTATTATTATACACATTATTTTACATCAATTACAAAAAACTACATTCAAATCCAACTATTACTAAAGTATTTCCCCAACCAAAAGCTATTTTCCAAATATTTCCCCGCTGAAATCATAAACATGGATGAGCTGTCACTCACAATTGATAACTGACTGTACTGAGTAAACATTATATTTTAACAACCCCATGTTCTATTACAATTTTCCAGCAAGCTTTTTAACTGCTACTTCTTTTGAAATTGCGTATTTACATTCAGTATCTTACAGACAGTATTTGTTTGTTTTCCTTGCATCTGTTATTTACCTTCTCTTTATTTACTTCGAATTATAAAAGTTCTTTACAGAACTGAGAGATGCATTTTAATAGTTGTATTTGTTTTTTGTTTTTATAGTTTTAAAGAACTTTTCTATTAGCAATGCATGTGATAAGTAAGCATTATCATAAACCGAAATCTCGTCTTAAAAAAGAAAAAAGAAAAAAACAAGCAAATATAAATAAAGCTCACAAGCGATGGTCAGCTTCAATTAATACATCAAACTCATTAGATGTAATTTCCAAAGGATTATTTGGGTACTCAACAAAATTTAATTGACTTGTAAAATGTGTGGGAAAATATTTGGTTCAAACTTTTCCAGTCCTTGTGGAAAATAATTCAAAAATGTTTCAATGCAAATAAAAGACTCATAAAAACATTTTTAAAAACTGGAATAGGTCACACAGCTTTAGAAATGTCCTTGGAATCCAAACCATGGATAAGAAGGCATTTTATAATTGTCTAAACAGAGTTTCTAGAGAAAAGGAGAACTTGAAACAGAATGTACTTCTGATTGCTCGGAATATTGTTCGGAAAAAACACAAAGAACTATCGTGTATCGTGGACGGCAACTTCATCGATATTTCAGTCTCTTATGATGAAACTCGGCAGAAATGTGGACATACATCAGTTTGCCAAATAGTAATTGCCATTGATATTTTAACAGAGCTTGTGATTAACTAAAATGTTGTTAAAATATTTCCCCAGCTGCACAAATGCGAAGAGGGATTTGAAGGAAAATGATGTTGAGTACAACATTTGGTATCGAGGCTACAAGTATGAGTGTTCACCAAATTATGATGGATCCTCGGGTTCAATGGAAATGATAGCTGCAGAAATATTATGGAAACAATCTCTTGATCATGGAATGAAATATGCAAGTTTAATTTCAGATGATAGATGGGTTTATAAACATTTATTGCAGTTGAATGTTTATAGTAATGATGTAAAAATTACAAAGGAAATGCGTCAACCATATTGCAAAACGATTTAGAACTGGATTGCGGTTAAAGAATGACGAAGTAAAAGTGTTACCATCGGAGGTTGTAAAAATGGTAGTTTAAAAGTAGAAACAATTGTAAAATTAACTAACATTCAAGTATGAAATCCATACTATCTGAAGATGCTGTTTCGAAAATATTGCCTGTGTACCAGAGATTGGTACATAATGAATTATTGTTGCAGTGTATTACAGGTAAGGCACAAAATGCTAATGAAAGCGGCCGTAGTGTAGTTTGGAAAAACTGTTCTAAAGATGTCTTTATATTAAAAAAACAAAAGAAAAAACAATTGGAACTGTCAGTAGTCTCTAGTATGAGTTATATTGTATGTTTAAATACTTTAGGTGCTGAACAAAGAAATTCTGATCCAATATCAGTATCAATTGCAGAAAAGTGTGATGATCAACATATAATTCAGAGCAAAAGACGCAATTCTGTGGGAGCTGGGTCAGTACAAACAGCACCTACTGACTCCACCACCCACAACTTGTGAACTTAATTTCAAAATGCCCAAGAGACATAAATTTAGCATGTTTACCATCAAAAATGTATCAGCAATAACACCAGGTTCAAGATTTAAAGGAGTTCCCAGTTTAGGAGAATTAATCCTAAATGATGTACAATGAGTAAAGTAAAATATGCAGACACAAATAAACAGGCTCATTTTAACACAAACTTAAATATTGATTTATTTTTAGATTTTTCAAAGAATTCAACATTTGCATTTTAACTTTCAATTATAAATAAAACTTCAGAGCTTCACTTATTAGACACATTTAACAGTGCTCTGGTAAAAATATATATGTTGCATAACAAGTATTCCATGTATTTATAATCATACGATCTTAAATCTTTCCAAATTTAACTTTAAATATTTTAATATGAGCCATTTTTGTTATTAAATTTAATTTCATCATGCCAGTGCCATTTCGGAAACATTGTTTCCGGAAAAAGAAAATTTACCTTGATACAAGATTAACAAATTTTTGGAGCTCCGTTTCGCATCAAAATATCACGGGTTTTTAGCTGGTAATTCAAAAAGTTCACAGGGCGAAACCAACGTAGATTCCAAAATCTTTAGAACCCGAACTTCCGTATACAATGCCTCGAATTGAACAAAACCGTCATTCTACGCTCTCAATTTCCAGAGTCGTCATCGGAATGTTCCTGGAATGGAAAAAAAATATAATTTAGAATAAATTTGCATCAGGATAATTAATGAAAGGTTCCAGGCTCCTCTTCTTCAGCTCCAGATGAACGGCAAGCCATTTTGGCCAAAGCCTTTTGTCTAAAAATTAGACAAAACTTTCGATGCGACCTTTCAGTCGAAATGTTCCAGCACCAAGAGAGCGAAAAATGGGTCCTCTGAGCCCACGCAAGTTCTCTTTCGCAAAAATGCGCCTCTTCCTGATTGGACGGCGCGCTCACATAGCAACTTCACATCCAATACGTCACGCTCCACGGCCCGACACTAAGTCTAGACAATCCAACGCTTTCTCGACGAAATGCGCTTTTTAATGTAATTTCAATGGAAACAAGTGTTAGTAAAAACACTGTACTGGCACGAACGGAGAGAAGGATGTTTCTCTCGCAGAAAATACAAAAAGGCTCATGGCGCAGAATTGCGACATGACAGCTCTCCCCTTCCGGGAGGCAAAAATTTTCAGAACACAGTGAGGAAAATTTTTCTCTCACTCAAAACACAAAAACACAAAATTTACAAGGAGTTTTAGGAACCTGTAAGTGTAAAATAATTTAATACAAAATTTTGGGCGAGAAAAGTGCGATCGTTCACCTCTCTCAAAAGCAACAACACTGTAGATCTGAATGACTGGCCAAGCCACTCATCACCACAGGTAAAAACCAAAAGAAAACCAAAAGGATGACAAGGCGTCACCACATCTTAAAGGAACCTTTACAAAAATTCACATTTATTACACTAAAATTCAAAAGAAAATTTGTCAAGGCAATTTGCCTGACAACACACTATCTCAATCATCTACATTGAGATCAACCAGGTGATATGAAAAATAAAATATGATATGATATGAATTTACAAAACTTAACAATATAAACAATTCAAAAATTTAACATTTGTCACTTTCAAACACACAAGTGACACAAAACAATTATTTTTAATTTTCATCAAAAGGTTAAATATTTTGAAAATTAATTTCTAAATTAAATTTGTCATATTCAGGAAATGAGATTCTTCACTCATTCAAAAATGTCTCACTTTTTGAGAACAAGGTCACTTCAATATTTCCATTTTTCAATTTCAATTTTTCATTTCAAAACTTTCATTAAAATCTTAACTTTCACATTAAATTACTTTCAAATTCAACATATTAACTTTAAATTACATTTATCTTCAATTTTTCACCCTTTCATCATTTATTCAACAATTTTAACATTAACTTTAATTCAACTTATTTTGTCATTAAAACAATTCAGAATTTTCTTATTCTGACACACTTTCATAAATTACTTTAAATTATTCATTTATATTTACATTATTTAATTTATCTTAAAATTTTCATTTACTTTACTTTTAACAACTTTCACTCTGAAATAACTCAACAAGTGCCAACTTCATGTCACAAAAGAAAATTTTACATTTATATACATTTGTTTACTGAGAGAGAGAGAAGGAGAGAATTTTCTCCTGAAATTCACGTCAGTTATGTAAAAGAGCAGGAACACATCTAAAGAGCAAACTCGGCGGGGACTAACGAGTTGCCAACAGAAAAGGGAGTGTAGAAAAAGGAAAAAAAATACTCGCGTGCAGGAAGCAATTGCAGCAGAAACAGGACGCCAGGACACGCCTCAGAAGCACGGATATCATCAAACATTTTTGGGCAGCTTGCGCTGATCCCAACATCATCATCATCTTCTTCATCATCATCATCCTCATAGCTTCACCAGTTTCCCACCTGGCCAAACACAACCCTCCTAGGTAGGCTCGGAGCAAGTTGTCGTCCAGGACTCCAGTCCTGCCACAAAAGTTCGGACAATTAAATTGCTAAGCTGCTTCTTCATCTGTGATCCGTGTAGATTTGTCCAATGTTTGCGTCCACCAGCCAGCCTTCAGAAAAAAAAAAGGGTGCAGCATACGAATATGATGACTAACTGAAATTTGTGTAGATGTTTGAAAACTGCTGGTAAAAAAAAACAACAATGTGAAATGGAATTTCAAGAGAACAGAATTTCAACAACACATCAGCCAAAAATTTCACCTCTCTCAGCAACAAAGTTTCAAAACATTTTTCAAAAGAGATCATTTACTTTTGATCTTCAAAACTTTTAATTTCATTAAATTTTCAAATTCAAACTTTTCATTTTCACTTTCAAATTACTTAATTTATTTCAATTACTTTATATACTTCATATTTACTTTCAATTTTATTTTAATAAATCATTTACTTTTCATTATTTATTTATATATTTTTTTCTTCAATATTCAAAATTTTCCTCCTTTTTACTTAGGGGAACAACAAATTTACCAACACCATTTTAATTATTTTCATTAATGAACTTAAACAAATAATCAAACATTCTTTTACATTACAACACATCAATATAATCAAAGTCAATCAAGACAGGACTCTCGAAAAAATTTTAAAGTCCAAGGAGAGTCAGTTAACAAAATTACTAATTAACAAAATTACTTATTATTTAAATTATAATATAAATATTCATAAATTATAGTTCACAAAATCAATTACTTATTTACTTTTTTAACTTAATGCAAGATTTCCAATAAATTTTAAAATCACAACAATTTTTTCATAAATTCTATTTTAAAAGACAATATTGAAATATAACTTAAACAAGTATAAACTTTAACTTAAAATGAAATCTTTTCTTGCAAAATTTAATTTCTGTAAAATTGTGAACTCAACCAAAATTTAATATTGTGAAAATCTTTGACCATATCTAAGATTATAAGGTGTACGTGTATTTCTGTTTGTCATGTAATACTGATTTTGGTGTGGTGTATAACTATTTCTAAAATTATTGTTGTAAATGATTCTTCCATTTCCTCTATTATCAAGGTTATTTGAATTATTTCTCTGAACATATTGTTGTCTTTGATTTGTACGACCATTAGATCTAGTATGAACAGCATTTTCATTTACCCTTTTATTTGGCAAATTAAATCTTACTCGTTTCACAGTTTTTTTGTTTTGAGATTTATCTCCAGATCTTGTTAAACAAGATTTTAGTTTCACAGAGTCTTTCTCAGCGGTGATCACAGGAGTAAGTTTATTTGTCTTAGAGTTCAATTTTTGACTTTCATGAGTTTGTTTTGAAAATTTTTGCAATTCCTCTCTTCTTGGAGGTAAAAGAGTCAGTCTGTTCACATGAACCAGTTGTTCATTTTTGGGATTCATTACATGTCTGATTAAGAAATTCACTGCAGATGTTTGTTTTATCACTTTAAAAGGACCTTTATTAAAAGAGCTCAGTTTTCTTGACTGGCCTTGAGGCAAAAAGGGAGTGTAAAGATACACTAAATCACCAACCTTAATATTGGGCATCTTTGCTTTCTTATGTTGTTGTAAAATTTGTGAATTTTCAGCTTTTTCCAAGTTACTTTTTACTACATCATATGTTCTTTTAAGTCTGAATCTCATGTCTTCTCCATAATCATATGTTGATTCATATGTCGGAGGTTTAAATCCAGTGATCAAAGTATTTGGAACTGTTAAATCTCTACCATAGAGTAAATAAGCAGGCGATTCACCCGTAGAAGCATGTATGGCATTTCTATGTGCTAATAAAGCAAAATGTATCAGATTGTCCCAATTATCTTTATCGTTATATGCAATATTTTTCAAGGATCTGATCAAGGTACCATTTAATCTTTCAACACAACCGTCTACAGATGGCATGTAGGCAGTAGTAGTATTCTTTATTATTCCTAATTTCTTATAAAAGCATCTTGCTGTTCTAGAAACAAAATTCGTCCCTTGATCCGAGACGATGAATTTAGGTATACCATGCTGAGCCATGTAGTGCTCTAAGCAACTTAGAATGTCTTCAGTTTTTATTGAGGCCAAGGGATATGCTTCAGGCCATCTTGTAAAATAGTCAGTTATGACCAATATGAATTTATTTCCAAATCTTGATATAGGTAATGGTCCGACACAATCCATGGCGATACGCTCAAATGGATATGTGGACTTCGAAAATCTTTGAATGGGTGCTTTGTTATTTCTAAAGCCACGATTTACCACACAAATTTCACAAGATGAAACATAATTTTGTGTTTGGGAATACATTCCCTGCCAAAAATATTTTCTACTTACAGAAGCTAAAGTTCTTCTAAATCCACAATGTGCATAAGTGGGACAGTCATGATGTAACCATAAAATTTCAGACACAAGTTCTTGCGGAACAACAACTCTTTCTTGTTCTTGATGTCTACGCTTTGGGTGTTTGTGAGTACACCACAGAATATCATCTTTTCTAAAAAATACCAAAGTTTGTGGGTAAGGTTTTATATTTTTATCTAAGAGATCTATAATTTTATTGCACCTTGGGTCAGATTTCTGAGCATTCTTAATTCTTATGAGCAAGGTAGGACAAGTAAATGTTTGTTCCAATTGACCAATTTGTATGTTATTTTCATTTTGCATTTCACTTTCATTATTATTAACAGCACAAATTTCATTTTCTTCATTTGTATTTGCTGGATTCAAATTGATTTCTGATTCTCTTCTATTGCTACTATTAGTATTGTTTACATTATTAGAACTTTGAGAATTTTGATTTACACTTGGAAAATTTTGATTAACATTTTGATTTATAACTTTATATTGTGACACGAATCTTTGTGGAATATTGTTAATAGTATTTGTACATTCATCTACATTTCTTGACATATAATCAGCAACAACATTTGCTTTTCCTGGTTTATGTACTATTTGATAATCAAATTGTGATAAGGATGCAATCCATCTAGCCAATCTAGATGTAGGATCTTTTAATTTAAATACGAATGTTAGTGACTTCTGGTCACAAAAAATTGTGAAAGGTTTTCCAATTAAATAATGTTTATAATAGTTAGTAGCCCAAACAACAGCTAATGCTTCTCTTTCGACAACACTGTATTTACATTCTGCTTCACTAAGCTTTCTGCTTGCGTAAGATATTGGATGCAAAATTTTATTCTCATCTTCTTGAGACAAATAGCTACCTAAAGAGTGATTTGATGCGTCTGTATGTAAAATAAATGGTTTTCTAAAATCTGGAAGGGTCAAAATAGGTTTTGATAGAAGTTTTCCTTTTAAAATTTCAAAAGATTTTTGAGCTTCATTAGTCCAAATAAATTTCTTTTTACTTTCATTATTCTTAGTTTTCAATAATTCTGTTAATGGCAAAGTCAGTTCTGCATAGTCTTTTATGAATTTTCTATAGAATCCAGTGAGTCCAAGAAATTGTCTCACATTCTTAATTGATTTAGGAATTTTGAATTTCTCTACAACTTCCAAATTATGAGTATCAGGTTGTACTTTTCCATTTGATACCAAAAATCCAAGATACTTAATTGTTTTTCTGAAAAAATGGCATTTGCTTGGTTTCAATTTAAGACCATGTTTACTTAATCTTACAAAAATCTCTTCTAGTTTTTTCAAATGTTCTTCGAATGTTCTTGAAGCAACTATTATGTCATCTATATAAATTCCAGATATGCCAGCCAGCACCAGAGACATCAGTCTCTGAAAGGATGCAGGCGCATTCTTAAGACCAAATGGGGTTCTGGTCCATTCAAAGTGGCCATCAGGTGTTGAAAAAGAAGTCTTCGGATAATCATCAGGATGTAAACACAATTGGTAAAATCCACTGGTTAGGTCCAGGGTAGAAAAATACAAGGCTCCAGACAAGTTATCGATTAATTCCGATATATTTGGAATCGGAAAGTTCTCAACAATAGTGATCTTATTGAGCTTTCGAAAATCCGCTACCAAACGGTAACTTCCATCAGGTTTCTTAACAAAAAGCACTGGAGTATTGTAAGGTGATGTACTGCGCTGAATGATTTTTGCATCAAGGAGTTCGTTTACCTGGCGTGAAAGTTCTTTCTGTAAATTGTGTGGAATGCGGTATGGCTTCTGTCTAACAGGTATGTTAGATTCAAGATTAATTTCGTGCAAAATAGTGTCGCATCCAGACAATTCTTTCATATTTTTAGCAAAAACATGTTTATATTTACTTAGTAATTTTAAAAGCAAAGATTTTTGTGCATAGTTCATATGTTTAAGATCAAAATCTCCTCCCCATGCATCAAATGTTTCATTTTCTTCAATACAGTTTTCAATGTCAACTCTATTATTTATGTCAATATCAGATTCATGGATGTTTTCAAAAGTTCCCAATTTCATTCCTTTGTTAATGTAAACAATTTTTTCAGATGGGTTTGCAACTTTAGCATACAAAAAGTCATTTTCAGGAATTTTGTGGATACTTCTGGCTACAAAAATTTTGTTTGCAGAAAATTCTTTATTATTGATAGGTTCAAGCAAAATTGTCGTGTCTTTTTCAATTTTGTAATTTCTTTTTAATTTAATAAAAGTTTCCGAAAATGGTTTTAGAACACATTTGTTGAAAGCTTTGGCAATCCCTATTGCCTGATTTTGTTGTGAACTTCCTTCATCATGTTTATCACAATCTGTCTGAGATATTTCATTGTTACTGGTATTGTCTTTTGTCAAAAATCTGTCTGTATATACATTGTCATTCATCTGTCTTTCATATAAATCATTTTCACATTCATAATTTGACCTTTCATTTCCATTTGCATCAAAATCTCTAAAATCAACGTCTCTAAATTCATTGTGAAAATTGTTTTGTTCAAATAAATATCCATTATTACATCTATTTTCATAATTTCTTGAAAAATTTGTGTCTTTGAATCTATAATCTACATCATTTGTAAAATTGTAATTTCTTCTGTCAAAATCATGGCTTATTGCATAACTCTCGTCTGGTTTAAATTGTACATAATCAGAAATCACAGTAAAGCTTTGTGATTCGGTAAATTCAGTAAAGGGAATACTACAGTACAAAAAATTCACACGTTTATGTCTATAAGTGATTGTCACTTGTTTCTCATGTAAAAATGTACTTCCTAAAATCATGTTGTACCTTCCTGGGGCAGGTGTATTTAAAATGCAGCATTCAATCACATCTCTTTCATTTCCAATGATCATGGGAAAAGAAGCTTTTCTCTCAACTAAAATATTTTGACTTCCAATTCCTCTCAGAATAGTGGATGTATGCTTTAATTGTACTTTTCTCGGATTGATTTTGTGTAAAGCATCACTATAGATAATGTTTATAGAACTTCCAGTGTCGATTAAGGCATTTAGTGTGACATCTTCAACAAAAACCTGAATAATAGGAAAATTGTTTTGGCAAGGAGTCTCGCTTTCAGTCATGTAACTAACTTCAGAATTTCGTCTATTAACTAATGGAGATTGAAAATTTTGTCTTCTGAAATTCTGTCTTCCGAATTGTCTTCTATTACCAAATCTACTATTAAAGTATCTGTTATTTCTTCTATATCCAAAATTATTGAAGTTTTGTGATTTATAATTATCAAAGGAATTTCTAAAATTTGAAAAATATCTTCTGTGGAAAATTGAATTTCTATATGAACTGTTACGAAAAGGTCTTCTAAAGAACAAGGAATTTTTTCTTGGAGAATAATTTTGATATGGACTTTTAACGTACCACTCTTCTTCCTGTGAGGCAACTGGAATTCTTCTTTGACTGAAACGGTTTCTACTTTCAGATCTTTTGGATGGTGTAGAAGTTCTGAAAGATGTTGATGGTTTATGTTTCTTCTTTACTGGAATATCTTCCCAATCTTCCTCTTCCAATTCATTTTCATTGTATCTGCTTGTAGAGGGCGTATCCATGAAGGAATCTTCAAAACTGGAATTGCTCTTTTCCAGATCTTCTCTTATTTCATTCAGTCTTTTCTTCCTTTTCTCTGAATTTTCACTAAATTTTCTTCTTAATTTCTCAAATTCTTTCTTCTTTAAATTTAATTCATTCTTCAACTCTTCAATTTCCTGTTTAGTGTCTTTTTCAATTCTCACTGTATTTATGTCCTCTGTCATTTCTTCCAGCTCTTCATTCTGTACTTCTTCTTCCAGAATGGCTATTTCTTTCGCAGCTTCAAATGACTGTGGATTTGCAGATAAGACGGCTTTTCTAAAAAGGCTTTTTAACCCCTTTTTAAAAGAGTTGAGCAAAATAGCAGTTCTCAAGGAATCTTCATTATCAGACACAACATCTTGCGGAAAGGCAACATACGATTCAGCCTCTATTCGATTTGCATAATCACGAACACTTTCCCCTGTCATTTGTTTACAGTTTACCAGGGAAGCGACATTTTTGGCAATATTTTCTTTTTTCATAAAATTGTCCTTGAGTGTATTCACTAATTCTGAAAAATTCGTGCTTTGGTTTAGTTTCGGGATGGATTTTATCAGTCTTTCTGCACGACCAGATAATTTCAACTTCAGAACGAAAATTCTGTCTTTATTAGACCACTCGGCATGTTCAGCAACCAGAAGAAATTTCTCCAAAAATTCGTGAAAAGATTCATTTGCATTGCCAGCAAAACTTGGAATGGATCCAAGGAACTGTGATCCAATTCCGACCTTCACTTTGTTAGAGTCTCTGACAGCGGAAGCTGATCTGCCAGAATTTGGAGAAAGTCGTGGCGGAGACACCGAAGGCACACGGTTTCGTGAACCAGGTTGTGTAGAGGAGTCACTACTCCTGCTTGCTCTCGTATTTCTAGATTTAGGCATTTCTTTTTTTTTTTTTTCACAAGGTTTTTCACCAAATAGATTCAAATTTATCACGAAACACAGTTTATTGTGGAAAAATGATTTCACTTTCACCAATATGTGATCAACAAGAGAATCTGACTTGATCCATTGAGTAACACAGTTCTTGTGAAGAGCAAGTCAGAAACACAATATTTGTGAAGTTGCCAGCACTTTTGCAACCAGCAAAAATTTGTATGTGAAGATAATGTCAGAAAACACCCACTGAATTCTGTGTGATAATGCAGTGTCCAGCCAAGTAATAGTAGGAAAAACAACAATATTGTATGTGAATGTGCCAACAACTCTGATTTTTATAACTATCAGTAAGCCCAAAACGCTGATGACTGTGGCCACTGATTATGATATTTGTATGTGATAAATGCCAGTAATTCTGATATACAATCAGTGTATGTGAATCTGTCAACTCAAGCTTGTATTGATAATACAGTGTCGAGTCAAGTTAGTGTTGGACGACTAATCACCTCTGTCAACATAGGTGAGCAACCAATTGTATGTGAAACATGTCAAAGAAAAAAAAATTTTTCCTTTTCTTTTTAATATATTTGCATTAGCACAGCAACAAGAGACCAATATGTGTGCACTTAAGTTAATGTATGTGTTCTTGAAATTTTTAAATTTACTTTTTCCACATAAAATTTTGTGTGTATGACATATGAATTTGAGAAATATATGCAACAAATATTTTTCAATTACACATATAATCAGGTGCATATGGGCTTCTGTGCTTTTTGCACTTTCAACTTTATGACACATAAACAAAAATTTTCATGCCCATTAAACTCAAATATTTTGCACCACAAAATAATTTTCCACTTACTTCGACATGTTATTACTGCAATATATAATCACAATAAAAAAAATTTGCACTTTTTCATAAATTTATACTTCACTCACTGTAATACTCTGGGAAGGGATACGGCACCAATTTGTGGGAGCTGGGTCAGTACAAACAGCACCTACTGACTCCACCACCCACAACTTGTGAACTTAATTTCAAAATGCCCAAGAGACATAAATTTAGCATGTTTACCATCAAAAATGTATCAGCAATAACACCAGGTTCAAGATTTAAAGGAGTTCCCAGTTTAGGAGAATTAATCCTAAATGATGTACAATGAGTAAAGTAAAATATGCAGACACAAATAAACAGGCTCATTTTAACACAAACTTAAATATTGATTTATTTTTAGATTTTTCAAAGAATTCAACATTTGCATTTTAACTTTCAATTATAAATAAAACTTCAGAGCTTCACTTATTAGACACATTTAACAGTGCTCTGGTAAAAATATATATGTTGCATAACAAGTATTCCATGTATTTATAATCATACGATCTTAAATCTTTCCAAATTTAACTTTAAATATTTTAATATGAGCCATTTTTGTTATTAAATTTAATTTCATCATGCCAGTGCCATTTCGGAAACATTGTTTCCGGAAAAAGAAAATTTACCTTGATACAAGATTAACAAATTTTTGGAGCTCCGTTTCGCATCAAAATATCACGGGTTTTTAGCTGGTAATTCAAAAAGTTCACAGGGCGAAACCAACGTAGATTCCAAAATCTTTAGAACCCGAACTTCCGTATACAATGCCTCGAATTGAACAAAACCGTCATTCTACGTCTCAATTTCCAGAGTCGTCATCGGAATGTTCCTGGAATGGAAAAAAAATATAATTTAGAATAAATTTGCATCAGGATAATTAATGAAAGGTTCCAGGCTCCTCTTCTTCAGCTCCAGATGAACGGCAAGCCATTTTGGCCAAAGCCTTTTGTCTAAAAATTAGACAAAACTTTCGATGCGACCTTTCAGTCGAAATGTTCCAGCACCAAGAGAGCGAAAAATGGGTCCTCTGAGCCCACGCAAGTTCTCTTTCGCAAAAATGCGCCTCTTCCTGATTGGACGGCGCGCTCACATAGCAACTTCACATCCAATACGTCACGCTCCACGGCCCGACACTAAGTCTAGACAATCCAACGCTTTCTCGACGAAATGCGCTTTTTAATGTAATTTCAATGGAAACAAGTGTTAGTAAAAACACTGTACTGGCACGAACGGAGAGAAGGATGTTTCTCTCGCAGAAAATACAAAAAGGCTCATGGCGCAGAATTGCGACATGACAATTCTCTTTTATGACAAATTCAAAAACATTAATAAAATATTTTGTAAATTAGTTAATAACAACTATTAAAAATATACAAATTCCTTAATAGAAGTAGAGATATAAGTAGTACGTGACTACAATTATTTTAAGAACATCAAAAGCGTAAAGTAAATAAAAAGGGAAAATCTGATGTGGGCAACACATGGTTTTCCTTATATAATGTAATGAATTTACTACTTTTACAGTAAAAAAAATAGGTTTTTCTTATAGTAGATACTAGTATTCTTTTCAAGATATTGAATTTTCGACAATTAGTCGTCCTTTTCATTGATTTAGCGTCATTTTTATACATTTGGCGAGATTTTCGTTAATTTGGCAACATTTCAGGAAGTCACCAAGTTGGCGACAAACCGCCAAATTTGTCGCCAAAATCTCACCAAGCGTTATGGATGGAGAAATTAGTTTTTCTTACAGCAGATAAATGACTATTGGCGTTCAAATACAAAAGTATTACTCAAAGTATCTTTTTTCATGAATGGAACGAGCTAGATCCACGAGAATGATGTACCCAATTTATCGCATGGTATTACATATGAAAAGTGAACATGTTTCTCAATAGGAAACATTTTTATTTTTATTTTATATGACTTTTTGATAATTTTTTTGAAAAATTTGCAATATCTCGAGAACGGTTCATGTTAGCGTTCTGAAACTTATGTCAATCGTTTTCTAATGAAAAATTACATAAGAAATGTCTATTTGCGTAACTTCATTAGTGGTTTGATTTTTTGACGAATTTTTCAAAATTTTATGCGAAAATTTAGGGGATTCTGAACATTTGATTGCGTATAAAAACAATAGGCTTCCAGTGTTTACGGAAGGTGATTTTTGTACCATATTTGGTTCGAATCGGTCCATTCGTTCGTCAGTTATCGTCTCCACAGACTCACTGGCACACACACGCACACACACACACACATACTTTCACACACACACAGACATCAATTCAAAAATGTTTGATTCGTGATCAGGGATGCTTGAAACGTGCTCTCCCGTCGAAAACTCGAATTCGAATTTTCGACCCCGTCACAATGCTTTCCTTATACATTATGTATATAAGGAAAGTAATAATAAATAAAAGAGTATACAAATCAAATGGTTAAATACAACTACCATTGTATTTAATCTTTTGATTAGTATACATTACTTTTATAACCTGATGAGGGGGACTCACAATGCCTTTGAGACAATTGTAATAACTTAATTTTGATGTCTGCTTATATCAAGTTATATGTTTTTATAAACAACAGTTACATTCAGATTCATTGTAGCTAAAAATGTAATACCGTAATGGGCCAATTGCCAGGAAAGAATTTAAAAGATTTTTTTTTGTGTGCGTATTTTCAATAGAACTAGATAATTTCCTTTAATATAAGCAAGATTAAAATCAAAATGTACTTCTTTTCTTTTAAATGAATATATTGGTTTTATGATATAAAACAAATACAACACCTCTGAAATCCAGACGATTTTCAAATTTAGTTATTTTAATTTTGGACTGTCAAAGTCGCAGATTTAAAGCAACAGAGCATCATTATTAATATTTAATTATATTTTATAAAGGTTTAATTTAAAAAATAAATTTAATTTATAAATTATAAAATATATGAAGGTTTATAGTGTATTTACATAGTAAGGAGATTAGACAATAATGCCAAATCAACGTAATTACCTTGTTTTGCGGCTGTTTTGGCAATGGATCAGAAATCCAGAAAACTGGCTTTCCGAAGGATTTCAGATAATTGGTCCGTTACTGTATTTACATAAATTTACTGTATGATTTTACGAATCATGAATGTTTACTATAGGAGTATCACTCCCACTACAAGCAAATTCTATTACTTCATGTTTATATTGAAAACTTCTCTTATTAGTTGTTACTTTCCTTATATACATAATGTATAAGGAAGGTATTGTGATAAGTATTGTGGGTCGAAAATTCGAATTCGAGTTTTCGACGGGAGACCACGTTTCAAGCATCCCTAAAACATTTTTGAGGTGATGTCTGTGTGTGTGCGTCCGTGAGACTTTGGAGACGTTAACTGACGAACGAATGGACCGATTCGAATGAAATTTGGTACAAAAATCACAATCCGTAAACACTGGAAGCCTATTGTTTTTATACGCAATCGAATGTTCAGAACTCCCCCTAAAAGTTCGAGTGAAATTTTGAAAAAATCGTCAAAATATCAAAACCGCTAATAAAGTTACACAAATAGACATTGCTTATGTAATGTTTCATTAGAAAACGATTCACATAAATTTTAGAACGCTAACATGAACCGTTCTTGAGATATTGCACATTTTGCAAATAAATTATCAAAAAGTCATATAAAATAAAAAAGAAAATTCTTATTTAGAAATATGTTCACTTTTCATATGTAATAGCATGCGATAAATTTGGTGGCATCATTCTCGTGGATCTAGCTCGATCCATTCATGAAAAAAGACACTTTGAGTAATACTTTTGTATTGGAACTGCAATAGTCATTTATCTGCTTAAGAACTTATTTCTCCGTCCAAAGCGCTTGGCGAGATATTGGCGGCATATCGCCAACTTGGCAACTTTTTTAAAAATATTGCCAAATTAACGAAAATCTCGCCAAGTGTATAAAAATGACGCTAAATCAATGAAAATTACGAGTAATCGTTGAAAATTTAATATCTTGGAAAGAATATAAATATCTACCATAAGAAAAACCTATTTTTTTACTGTAAAAGTAGTAAATTCATTGCATTATATAAGGAAAGTCATATGTTGCCCACATCAGATATTTTTCAGTTTGGATTTGACTCCTATTTCCTGCAATAATTATGGAAATTATATCGTCTAGACATTTAAAATTTTTTTTTCTTCAGTTTCATGATTCAGAGGTACAGCATTTACCAACTGAGAAATATGTCTTAATTTTGCTTGTAGGTCTGGCTTTGTGAAAATTTACATTTAGGATATCTATATATATTACATAAGGATATATATATATTAAATTTACATTAAGGATATTTCCATTAAGGATATCCTTAAAACTCTCACTTTTCACTATTTCGTCAACAACTTTCTCGTTTTTTTTTTTCTGCCAAATAGAAATGATGCACAGCATCAGTGGCATAGAGTCCATTGAGGCTCAGAAGCTGAGACTCCATTGTTTGACGACATTTATATTGGTTATGAACCTTTACCTTTTATTGTAATTTGTATTTCATAATTATTTATATTTTAAATGCCTCGTTTTTTAAAAAATGTAAATTGATGATATGTAAATTTTACCTGGCGGTTATAACCTATATTTAGGCACATGTTCGCACCTTATTTTCACTTCCCCACTGATAAAGAGCATAATGATGCCTGAAAGTGTTTTTGCCATGCAATTTTGTACGTCATAAAATGGAGATTTTAATAAAGGACTTTTAAACCTATTTTTGGTTGCCTTGGTTTTAAAGTTTTAATTAGTTGACGTGTTCCCATACTATTTTACAAATTTAAAGATACTTCTATTTATGATATTTTTTTAAATAACTTTGTGAATATATATGTATTTTTTTTAGAAAACTGTCACACTTTACTTACTTAAAATGAGACGTTTTAAAGTATTTTTCATGGTATTAGGAACGCCCACCTGTTAAACTCCGTCCTGGCTGATAAGCTACAACTATATGCTAGCTTCCAGAAAGGTGTGGCTATTTCTTCCTCCTATTAAAACCTTTTAAATAGAGTAACTTAAGACAATAATTGGATACGGAACATGACTTTTCATGAATAAAAATTTCCTGGACAAGGCTAATGGATCCGCCATTTTGGGTCACACATGGTTCTATTAATTAATCTTCGCAAAAAAAGTCATATCTAATACTAAAAAATATGAGGCATTTTCCACAAGTAACATGACATTCACCTAAATTTAAACAATATCAAGATGAAAAAACACACTAATAATGTAGTTTGTGAAGTAGACTTAGTCACAGCAACAATATGACGTATCATCCGTGTGCGTTGTTGGGAGTTTTAGAAAGAGTAAATCTGATTTCCCTTTAAAAATCACTTTACACAAGAATCTCAGTTAAACAAAAGCCATTAATAACTTTCTAGCGGATTTTTAGCATATTGTGGTTAAAATGTTTTTAAGTTTTCAAAGTATAGTATTTGTAAATAATTAACATACAAAATTGTTTAAGGACATTGTTGACTACAGTGTTCTCTTCCATTTTCAGTGCACTCCTTTGAAATACTTTATTTCATTAGATCTAGCTGTTTATATTTACAAAACTGATATATTTTTTGTATCACTTTCTAATAATATTCTAATATATTTCTACTTCATAGGTACCTGTAAAACTTTTTCCTAGAGGGGGGGGGGGCGAAACTCAAGCACACGATGTACAACATTCACTGACTTCAAGTTCGCCTTTGTTATATTGAATGTCCAAAGAGAAGTGTGACCCCTCTTTACCTCCACTATGGGCGACCATGACTTCTTATTTAATAAAAGAAAGATCAATCATGCATAAGCATTGATTACGAAACACTTTCCAACTGAAACGCAATTTCATTTAAAAATCTCTAAAATGTGATACATTCAGTGGTGATATCTTTTACATTATCACAGTACTACAGTAATTTATTATACTTAAATATTTAATACTGTATCGAAATATAAATCATCTGGTTCTCTATGCAAAATCAATGAATATTTTATTCATATAACTTGCATTCCAGACTCCAGAGCTAAATAATTTTGAGTGAAAAAAATTCAGCTATTCTTATGTAACTCACCTTACAATCGTTTGAGATATTTGTATTCTGCATAAGTTAAAATTAGGCTTCGTTGAAGAAATAATAATAGTTTAGGAATCATTTAAAATCACAACTATTGTAATTGCGTATGCACATAATTTAGATACACAGATAATACAGATACACAGATAATATATGTGTGTATGCATATGTATGTATTCAAAACATTGGAGTCGTGCCGAAGATCGGATCTCGAATTTTCGAAGAACTACACGTTTTGGGACTTCCAGAACACGAAAAACTATTTTTAGGAAGACATCTGTGTGTGTAAGGGTGTATCTGTGTGTGTTTCTGTGTGTCTGTGAGGATGTTGCATCCACTCTAACTGAAAAACTAATGGACCGAATTTAATAAAATTTGGTAGGTAAGTTTTTTGTGGGAAACCCTGATGTTCATCTGATTATAGTACGAATCGTAATAAAAAAATCTGGCTTCTTTTTTAAATGGCCGGCAGAAATTGCCTTTATCCACTACAGCTAAAAACTAATAGACCAAATTTAACACAATTTGGTGTATAATATTTCAATAACCTACAAGTGATTTATATACCAAATTTCACTAAAATTTGTTATATAAATCACTTGTAGGATATTCTAGTACGATTCGGGAGAAAGGAACGGGCTGTTTTTGCGAAATGGCCCGCAAAAATCGTTAAATATAAAAATAAAAGACTACGTGTGCTCAATTATATCAATTAAATTCCTATTTTATATGTGATTTTTCACAACAAAAAGAATAAGACTAACCCCATTACTCTAGGACTAGCCGTTCTTGGGATATTTTAGTTTTTTTTTTTTTTTTTTGCGTATTCGCTACGCCACTTTTGACAATAAGTCCATCTATCAAATGAGAACCAAATATAAGTTTAACGTGCAAATTCAATGTCATTTAAAATACTTATGGATGTTATTTTGTGCAGATAAACTCAAATTATTATTGAAGAAATAAAGAGAACGTGAATATGAGTCTGCAGAGAAAGACATGTGCTGTCCGTATTAGAATTTTTGACAATATTACAACAATGATTTATAGAATTGAACGGGGATAATTTGCTGGCCATTTCGAAAAAAAATGTAGGATCTATATTTAAAGATCTACTAAATTGTTGTAGAATAAAATGTTCTACAAATTTAAGCTGTGTACCAAATTTTAATTCTCTAGGACGTAGGAAAATGCGTTAAAAACTCCATCAAATAAGTATATCATGAAAAGTTATATAAAATTAAAAAACAATTGAAAAATTGTTATCTACCAAATTTACTTTAAAATGTGAAGCCTCTCTCATATACAAAATAATTAAACTCTTGGAAAGATATTTATTATATAATATATCTATTTTTGCTTTCTGGAGGATATCGCAAATGTCAGAATTTAACTGAATTCGTCTTTCTCCCTATATTAAATAATTTTTAATTAAAAAACTACCTGCCATATTTTACTGAACATTTTTTTATATATTTTATGAGATAATGTGAATATTTCCTAAAAATTTCGAAGCAATTTGTGAATTTTAAATGTGCTTAAAAAATGTTTGAAAAATTAGGTCCCACAGGGTTCAATGTATTTCATTTTTTTTCAACCCGGGTTCAATAAAAAACTAATTGGGTGGTATGATTTATTTAAATTCCCATACGTCCCACAGACCGTCTGAAAAGCATACTAAAATTTCATTTTGATAAAGTCATTTTTAATGCAATTATCGTACTATCGGACAGACAGAATGAACAAAGTCATAAACACTTTTCAACTATGTTGTAAAGTGTTAAAAATGATTGTAATAGTTTATCTAATTTAGAAATAAGAAAACATTTAAAATGTTATATCTTGTATGTATTCATCTTACATAGATAACATTTCAAAATATCGTGCATTTCATCCATTTTTGCATTTTTATGCAAAATTATTTTATTTTATTCTCCAATAAATAAAACTTATGAAAATGCGAATTCCATTTCACTTGTAATACCAAATTTTCAGCCTGCCTAGTCAAAAATCTCACTCTACGCCACTGCACAGCATGTATATGTCTGTATATGTTTATTAACACTTTACAACAAAGTTGAAAAGTGTTTATGACTTTGTTCAATCTGTCTGTCTGTCTGTCTGTCCGTTACCACGATAACTGCTGTAAATATGACTTAATCAAAATGAAATTTTAGTATGTTGTTCAGACGGTCTGTAGGACCTATGGGAATATAAATGAATAATATCCCCCAATTAGCAAAATTAAACACACATCCACAACAGAGGGTCTTTATTTCACTTCCTTAAGAAGTACAAATTTTTTAAAAAGGCCATAGCGCTTTCAAGCATAATTATGCTCTTCATCAGTGGCTATAAAGTTGGCAAATAAAGTTTGAATCGTTCATATATAGACCAGATATAGCGACAAAATTTGCAGAAATAGAATTTACAAAAGAATCTACGTTTAGACAAGGATGAACCGTAAACAATTTTTCAAAAATTTTAACTACAAAAGAACAGCATATTAAATTACAATTTAATTACAGAAATCGAATAAAAAGGGGGGGGGTGGCAATTAAGCATAATCCCAAAGAGGAAAACATCAAAGATAACTTTGCAGAGACTTGAATTGCATGGAGTCGAGAATGAGTCGCCAAGCGCAACTCAAATTCATAACAGGGTCAAAATTACAAACGGCCTCACGGTAAATATAAACAAGAAAGAACAATTATGCTTAAAGCATTGATAATGAAACACTTTCCAACTTCAATGCAATTTTATTTAAACATGTCTAAAATGCTATACATTCCTCGGTAATATTTTAAAACTTATCACAATACTACACTAATTTATTATGTTTGAAATCTTAAACCTTCATCAAAAAAATGAACTTCATTCAAATGACGGCATTGAAATATAGATTACCTGGTTTAAACATCTCTAAAATGTGATATATTCCTCGATAATAATTTTAGAATTATCATAATACTACAATAATTTATTATATTTGAAAACTTCATCAAAAACAACTGAAATTCATTCAAATGACGTCATAGAAAAAATAACACGCCTGGCTCTCACTATAAAAGCAACATTTCATTCCTAAATAATTTCCCATTCATGTCATTCACCACAATACTACAATAATTTATTTTATTTAAAAATTAAGACCATGGAGCTACAAGTAATTATACTCTATGCTTAAAACTTCATCGAGAAAAAATCGTCCTTCACTTTTTAAAATCAGTGAATATTTCATTCATATCATCTATGCAGACTCCATGAACTAAATGATTTTGTGTTAAAGAAATACAGCAATTGTAATACAACTCATTCTACATATTTTGCTGTTTGCATTTTATATAGGTGAAAAATAGACTTCGTTGTAGACATAATCAAATTTGGATGAGCATTTAAACTCAAATATATTGCAATTTCGTCGTTTCAGTATGTAGATGCATAGAATTTAAGCAAAAATAAAGTAGTTTTAGGACGGATGCAACACTCAATATGAATTAAAAAGAACTTTAAAAATCACAATTTTGAGACAAGATGGATGCCATATATCATTTTTAAGTTGGTCACGTGATCTTTTCATATCGTGGTCACCTGATCGCTTCATATAAGAGGTTTTAATAGTATTTTAATTTTTATTTATAAAACTACTGAATATATTTCTCTGAATTTTTTTTTATACATTTTATGGAACAATTTGAATATTATCTAAAATTTTCGAAGCAATTTGTGAATTTTAATTCCACTTAAAAAATGTTTGAAAAATTAGGTGTTCTAGGGCTCAATGTATTTCATTTTTTCAACCCAGGTTCAATCCAAAACTAATTGGGTGATATTATTCATTTATATTCCCATAGGTCCTACAGTCCATCTGAGCAACAGACAGACAGATAGACAGAATGAACAGAGTCATAAACACTTTTCAACTTTGTTGTAAAGAGTTAATAAAGAGGGATTCAAATAGAAGAATATCACGAGGGTTATTACAGCGCATCAAAAGGAATGTCTTTTCAAAAAGAGGCTGAAAATTATCTTTGACAACAAATTAAGCAAGAGCCGTAGAAAGTTTACTATCCCTGACATCCCGAGCATGTTCTGCTAAACGTCACCCAATTAGTTTTGGATTGAACCCGGGATGAAAAAATGAAATACTTTGTGTCCTACGGGACCTAATTTTTCAAACATTTTTTAAACGGATTTAAAATTCACAAATTGCTTCGAAAATTTTCGGTAATATTCAAATTCAGCGAAATATATTCAGTAGTTTTTTACACAAAAATTAAAATAATAATAACACCTCTTATATGAAGCGATCACGTGACCATGATATGAAAGTATCACGTGACCCACTTCAAAATGATATATGGCATCCATCTTGTCTCAAAATCGTCATTTTTAAAGTTCTTCTTAATTCATATTAAGTGTCGAATCCGTTCTAAAGCCACCTTATTTGCGCTGTGCATCTACATACTGAAACAAGGCAATTGTAATATATTTGTGTTTAAATGCTCATCCAAATTTGATTATTTCTACTATTAAGCCTATTTTTCACCTATGTAAAATGTAAACAGCAAAATATGTAAAATGAGTTGTATTAGAATCGCTGTATTTCTTTGACACAAAATCATTTAGTTCATAGAGTCTGCATGGCTGATATGAATGAAATATTCATTGATTTTAGAAAGAGAAGGACGATAATTTTCGATGAAGTTTTACGCATAGAGTTTACTTACTTGTAGCCCCATGGTCTTAATTTTAAAATAAAATAAATTATTATAGTATTGTGATGAATGACATGAATGGGGGAATTATTTATGAATGAAATGTTGCTTTTATATAGAGAGCCAGGCGTGTTATTTTTTCTATGACGTCATTTGAATGGATTTCAGTTCTTTTCGATGGAGTTTTCAAATATAATAAATTATCGTGGTATTATGATAATTCTAAAATTATTACCGTGGAATGTATCACATTTTAGAGATGTTTAAACTAGGCAATTTATACTTTAATGCCGTCATTTGAATGAAGTTCATTTTTTTCGATGAAGGTTTAAGTTTTCAAATGTAATAAATTAATGTCGTATTGTGATATGTTTTAAAATATTACCGAGGAATTCATTGCATTATAGAGATGTTTAAATAAATTTGCATTGACGCTGGAAAGTGCAGTTTCATAATCACTGCTTTAAGCATGATTGATCTTTCTTGTTTTTAATGATGCATCAATACACGTACATACATATTCATGATTACAGATTTTGCAAAAGTTACTTTTCATGTCACACTGTTGTGGGTACACATTCCGCAAAAACTTTGTCACAGTACTCGAATTGCAATTCTTTATTGAAAATCCATAGCAAGTGAACGATGTAAACATTCTTATCAACGCGAGGAAATTAATAATAATATACAGTAAATTGAATGCAATACAATTTTTTTTATATAAAATAAAACAATGTGAGGAAATAATTAACTTTCTGAAAACCAAGAGCTAATCATGAATACACACGTAAGGTAAAAAAAAAAGTCAATAAATGGCAGGAAGGAAATACACGCCAAACTAAATATTGCGAGAGGAAAATGTAAATGCCCTGTATGAATGCCACTAACAAACTGACCAATAGGAAACGCGCAGCGTTTTGACATTTAATCTCTCGTTTTATCGCCACATGGTATGGGGGCTATGTGTATGTCGGCAAATCGGGTATGACGAAAAAAGTGAGATTTTGAAAGATTATAGCTTGGCGTGTTGAGAGGAACGGCAGTGGTACCAAGTGTTAGGACGAAGATGTACGCGTGTTGTGAGGGGTGACACGCTCAAGGGAGGAATGCGATTGAATGCGAAAAAAGATAAAAATTATCAAGCAATAATCAAATTGCTACGTTTTATTTCTTTAATTCTGGTACTCAATTAACATTTCGTAATATTTAACTTTGTAATTTATTAGACCACTGTTGACGGTTTGTAGAAACAAATAAAATGTTTTTGTAAACCGTTTCTTTATTTACAAATACCCGTGTGATAAGAGGTATTCTACGTTGCGAACGTATCTTCGGTACAATCTCTCAAGTCTTTTTTTAACTATCTTACAACAATGGGATTTTGCAGACCATTTCGTAGAAAAAAATACCGGTTCTATATTTTGAGGATGTAACAAACTTTAAAAGATTAAACTGTTCTACAAGACTACGCTGTGTACCAAATTTCAGCTCTCTAGGACGTAGGAAAAATGTTGAAATGTCATCAAAGATGTTGGAACAGACACACACGCAACATTCATGATGAGTTAAATAAAAGATTTTAATAATAAAATGTATTAATATATATGGAAAGGCATGTATTAGAAAGCAGATTTTTTAAAATCTAAAATTGAATAGCATCATTTATATGATGCTAACATATTTCATTCGTCAGATATTGGACATTTTTTTTTTATTTAAGACGAAAAAAAATAAAATATTTAATCCCATGACAGATCTATCCACTTGAGAAGCATTTGGAACAAAATTGACTAAAAAGTGGCGACTTAACAGTGTTTTTGTATTCTATTGCATTTATAAAGGGTACCAGAAAAATGAATTTCATGGAGGGGGCGGTCACATTCCTTTCTGCTTGGGGCGGCAAAAAACCCAGAGCAGCGTCTGCCTCCAAATATTGTAACCCATATTTACAGAAACCCTACTGGGCTTCAATATGCTTGATAAGACAGCCTGTATTATAGAGGCTCTTTAGAGTAAGAGGGTTCAGCGTGGACAGCAAATTCTCAGCGAAGCCGATACCTCCATCAGAAAAAGCCTGCTTATTGGTATGTACCTTTCCGTGGACTTGCCCATACATCGCGACCACAGCTAATTGCTAATGTTGTGCTTAATTTTGTACTTATTATGAAACAAAGCTCTGAGCTTAACATTAATATTCTTCTTTGCTCTTAAAATATCTTTCAAAAGGCAATGCGTTTAACATTCCTGCTGTGTAACACTCTCATAGCAAGTGAGGGGGGGGGGGAGGGATACACATTGGTCTCCCTTAAAATTTTTTCGACTTTTGTTCTTTGCTGTCATATTTAGAAATGACATATATGACAGGAAATCTATTATGGACATGTAGACATGTTATGAAGATTTTAAATTTTAAAAGATATGCGTTTAACATTCCTGCTGTGTAACACTCTCATAGCAAGTGAGGGGAGAGGGGGAGATACACATTGGTCTCCTTTAAAATTTTTTCGATTTTCGTTCTTTGCTGTCATATTTAGAAATGACATATATGACAGAAAATCTATTATGGACATGTAGACATGTTATGAAGATTTTAAATTTTAATAATTATTTTTAAATAAATTCATTCTTATTATCGATGTTAACACAGAATTTTTATAAGAACAAGGATCAATTTTGTAGGAAAGTGTTAAACAAATAATATACTCCATGTTTTAATACATTAATAATAAATATTCCTTAATTTCGTAGCTTTATACTTAAAAGTGTGATAAAACAAATAATTTTTGTTTAAAACTTATGAGAAATTCAAGTGGGAAATTAACGTATAATCGCAAGTTAATTCTAAATCTGTTATATAGTTGAATCAGAAACTATGACAGTCTTTATAGCTGAATGATCTAAGCCTTTATAAGATTTTCATTTCCTATATTATTATTATCTTCATTAAGTACATAGTATAATGTATAGGGAAAATATTGTGACGGGGTTAAAAATTCAAATTCGAGTTTTGACAAAGTGCACGTTTTAAGTATCCCTGAACTCGAATCAAACGTTTTTTTTGGTGATATGTGTGTGTCTGAGTGTGTAACTCTAAATGAGATATCTCAAAAACCAGTGGAGTATTTTATTTAAAATTTGGAACAAGTATTACAATGAGTAAATACAGGATTCCTATTAATTTATAACTTATATTTATTATAGATTATATTAATTATATTAAATTTGAATATTCGGAAGAACCCCATCCCCAAATTTTTGAATAAAATTCTATAAAGATCAGAACTTTCAATAATTTGTTCATTTATTATATGTAATACTGTGCAACAAATTTGTCAACATTTAGGTGGATTTGGTTCATTCCATTTTCACTACGGAAGATACTTTGGGCAATAGTTTTGTATTTTAACTTCTAGCAATTTGTCAATAAAGATTCAAATATGGGAAAAGTTCTCTCACTTTGTCTGTAACTCTCGGCGATAAATCTGGCAAGCTTGCTTTCTTAATTTAGTAAAACATCGGCAAGTAGCTATATTGTAGCTTCGTAAGAGCATCATTGCATTTGTTTGATGCGTTGTGAAAGAACAAAAAGGGTTTTCCTGAAATGAATTTGAGTAAAAAATCTTGGATTTTGAATTTAAGTTTGACAATGACTTAGACTCATCATCATCATCATCATCATCCACTGGGTCAGGGAGGTCCATGGCCAAGTCTTTAATCCTTAGTATGCAAAGTATGAAATTCAGAATTATATTATGACATTAGTTGAGTGATACAAAACTAAAATAAAAAATTAAATTTTTTTATTCAATGGAGGTAAATTTTAACACATGAAGTTTAGGTTATTAATGAAAATGGGATGAAACATTGAATTGAGCGATGGAATTCTGTTTATGATGTAAACTAGATCAAGAAACATTGAATAACTGAAAACGGATGTTTACTGTATCGCAGAATCCCCTCCCCCTCCCTTATTTCTTGCTGCCCCCCTTATTTTATTGCTTTTCTATATATTAATATTGCATCGAAATAATCGTCAGAACCTGGGAAAGTCTTTTACGACTTTAACGCTTACTTTTGACTATGGTTACATTTAGCATTTATTTTGTGCATTGATTCTTCACATATACCGTTTTTCAGAATTTTTGTCTGTTTTGTGGAAAAGAAAAACTGTGATGACATTAAAGCAATTCTTTCACGAAATTTCATGGAAATACACTAATCTATTTCTGTGAATGTTACAATAAACTGAATAAAAAATCTGATGTGGGCAGCGCATGACTTTCCCTTTCACGTTCTATTTATTTTAATTAAATTTAATTCACTTTTAATTCAATTGTCGTTCTCATTTGGTAACTGGAGTTATTTTTAAATGTGGCGTAGAGAAAATATAAAGAAACTAAAATATCGCAGGAACGGCTAGCCTTAGTGTAATGGGATTGGTATAAGCCTTTATATCGTTATAAATTACGTATAAAAACAGCATTTAATGGATATATTTGAGCGTACATAGTTTTTTATTTTAGATTTTGACGATTTTTGCAGGCCATTTTGCAATAAAAGCTAGGTTATTTTTTTCCGAATCGTTCCAAAATCTAAGCAGCACCAGGGTAATACACGCCCGACTAATCTACCGAATTATGTTAAATGCGGTCCATTGGCTTTTCAGATAGAGTGGATACATTCTTTTGAGGGCCATATCGTAAAAAAAATGCGGATTCTTTTATCCCGAATCGTACTCAGAACTTATTAGCACCAGTTTCGCCCACAAGTGATTTATTTACCAACCAAATTTTATGAAATTCGGTAAATTAGTTTTTTAGTTAGAGTGGATACAAAATCTGCACAGACAGACAGACACACATACAGACGTCATGCTAAAAATAGTTTTTTCGAATTCTAGAGCTTTCGAAACGTGTAGATCCGTCGAAAACTCGAGTTACGATTTTCGGCATGATTTCAATACTTCTCCTATACATTTCCATGTATTGCAGTGAAAGTAAAAATTACCCCATTAATACTGGCCTGATATGGTGTTCTTATGTCTTGAAATGTAGAAATAAAACCCTTGTTCATTCATTTTGATTTTATACAAATATTAAGCCTTTTTACTACTTCAGAATTAACTAATTTTTACTTATTTTATTACAGGTCGTACAAACTGAAGGAATCTTCTTCGATTTTAAGATATATATAAATATCCAATATTCTGCTAGGACATAAATGAACTAAAAATGAGAGTAAGTAAGCTGGACATCTCTGAAAAATTGGTAGAAGGTTATGTAAAGGTTCCTGCCTCACTGAAAGAGCAGGCCATTACGAGTTTAGCCATTCAGTTATGTCAAAATATCGATGCCGAACTAAAGAAAGACCCACTAGTTGATGAACTTACTATTCCTTGGGTTAAATGGGATATGAAATTTGAAGTAAATTCGACTTACATATGCCAGACACTCCCACTTCCTTCTGCATTACAGAAACTTTTGGTTGTTCGCATGCGGATAATCACTCTGCAATTGCACGACTGGATCTGGCAACAAGAATATGTTATATTTCATCCTCCTTCTGCAGACAGCTATTTGATGCCCTCGGATTGGGTAGTAGGAGAAGTGAGATTAAACGAGCTGAAGATTGCAAAACATTTTGTCCAAGACGAAAGGATTCCTCTTGCCCAACGATTCAGAATGGCATGTTTTTATTGCCTAGAATCTTTTATTCTTTCCTTATGGAATCAAAGTTCCCAAGAAGGCCGTGAAGATTTTTTGCACAGTCACGGAAGAGCAACAGATGAACTGTGGTTTTCACACTTATCTGGAGAATTTAAGAAATTGATTCCGACTCCATCTGAGGATACCTTTTGGCGTCATTTATTGAAACGCGGAGTACTTGCAGGATCATTGTCATCTGTGGTTCAAAGCTGGAAAAAATTGAAAGAAAACATAAGGCAGGAAGTCCTTATAGATACTGCAATGGATTCGGTGAAAATGGTTTATGAGTCACAATATAGTAGCTGTAAAAGGCCACACTGTGATATTTTATGTTTTTTGGTGACTTGTATGTCTAAGGAACAAAGGATTTTATTTTTTCAAAGAGCCTTTCAAAGCACAACAGAGTGTCCCCTTGTGTGCTTCTTACGATGGCCGTATTTGGATCTTTTGATCCCAGTTATTAATGAGTTATGGGCTATTTTGCCTGTACTGCAATACAGTTATCTTTTATACATCCTATCAAATAGCTATTCTGATAAAAATCTTGCTCCAGATCCAAGAAGGGATTACATGGATTACGATTATGGATATTTAATAATAGAGCTGCTGGAAAAAACTCCAGATCATTTTAAACGCCATTTATTTAACAGTAATTGCCGCAATAGATATCCCGTTGCAGATGACAATGTATTATATACTATACTAAAGAAGGGACTTCATAGGATTCAATATAGAGAAGTTTTTAAACGTATCTGGCAGCATACTACCCTTGAAGAGAGAAGAAGAATATTTTTAGAATTGCCTAATGGAATCGATTTCTACTGCGAATTGGCTGAAGAAGATAATCACGAGGTGCTTACCTTAATATTAAGAGAATGCTTGCCTGAAGATGGAATACTCCCATTTAAAAAGAAAGTTCTAGATACGATCCAGAAATATCTCAACTTTCAAAGTTGGTAAATGATGAGTGAATGAATTCATGATTAAATTTTCATTTACGCTAAAATTTATCAGTTAATTTAACAATATATGTCAGACTTGAAATGAGAAGATCATTAAGATCGAAATATATTTTATTACAATTTCATGTTACATGAAATTTGCCCATATTCCGATATTAAAAGAATGTTAAAGATGGTATACCTATATTTCAATCGAAAAGCAAATTTTGAGACCTGAATTAGTAAAGTACTAGACGAACACCATTTGAAATTCGAAGGTTCTAAAATAAACAACCTTTGCATAAAGTGAATTTTTGAATTAGTAATTTGTTTCCATTGGTGATATTCAAAAATGTTCACTCGTGCACCAAATTTCAAATAAATGTCTCACTTTAGACTGTGTATTTCATTCATTCAGTATATCGAACATTTTAACATGCAGCACGGCTAAAGTATGAAATTATGGGAACTGAAATCGTGCAGTTATATCCCTACAATCTCTACCATTACATCAAATTTAAAGTTTCTAGCTAATAGCGAGATATGGTTTTCAGCCATTTTACTTTTGAAAGTTTTGTGTAGAGTACCCACCCTTTAAATGAACATTATTGAAAATCTATGTTATTCCTGCATTCTTTATTAGGTGATTGGCTCATATACCACATATCAAGCTACTACCGCATTTTAAAAGAAGTTTTTCTAATTTACTCTGAAAATCGAAGATTTTGGTGTGAGGCACCCTTAAAGATGCAAATATTGGAAAACTACAATTAAACACGCTCTTCCTTTCGATCTGCCTACCCATTCAACAAATTTTAAGTCTGTATGCCATCGTGAAGCAAGTTTTTTCTATCAATTCAGCTTTCTGACGTTTCTGCGTGTAGAACCCACACCTTTAAAGGAAGGAACATTTTAGAAAAACTCTTTTCTTCTTGGATTTTTAAAAAAAGAATTAGCACACATACCAAATATCATGACTCTATCACATTTTAAAGGTGGCGTTACTCATTCATTCGGAAAATAGAACATTTTGGTGTGCGGCACTCCTAAATTGAAAATATTGCAGAAAATATTGAAAATTCGAAATCGAACACTTTCTTCCTTTCTCACGATTTGCCCATACATCAAATTTGAAGCCGCTATCTCAACGCACATCATGCTTTTCTGTCATCTTACTTTTCGAACGTTTCGGTTTGAAACATCCCCTTTACAGAACATTTTCGGGAAATCTGATTTTTCCAGGGTTTTTTCATGGAACGATTGACCCTTGTGCCAAATTGCAAGTCTCGATCTATTCGGGAAATAAACGGCGGCAGACGGACGGACACTTGGCAATTAGTATATATTAGCCGATTACCCGTTGAAAAGCAAAGGTCTAACAATAAACATTCCCCGAATAACACAAATTTTTGATTTTCGAATTTGAAGTCGATTTTCACATTTCTTCAGAAAATCGAAAATTTTGGTGCTCGGAATCGTCTAAAAAAAAATATTTCGAAACTGAAATTGCTTACTTTCTCCCTATCGAACTGTCTACCTGAAAAGCAAATGTTAAGTCTTTATCTCATACTGGAGCATGCTGTTTTATATTTTCACCAATCGGAACGTTTTTATGAGGAGCATCCACTTGAATGAACATTTATAAAAAAACTCTGTTCGTGATTGTATTGTCATCAAATGATTAGCCTATATATACCAAATTTCTTGTCTCTATCAAAATTTTAAGCAAGGTGGTTCTCATTTGTTCGGCAAATCGAATTTTGAAGTATGCGGTACCCCCTAAAATAGCAAATAATAAAATCTAAAATTGCACATTTCCTTCCTTTAGAACGAACGGTTTACCCATACACTGAATTTGAAATCTCTATCTCATCTCAAAGGATGCTTTTCTATCATTTCACTTTTCGAATTTTTTAGTATGGAGCATCCCTATACAGATCATTTTTGAAAAAATTGAACGACCGACCCGTGTACAAAATCGCAAGTCTCTATCTGTTCAGGATGTGCCTAAAAAAGCGTGAGAGACGTACAGACGAACGGACATTGGACATTTGGCAATTAGTACCCGTTGAAAATCAATGGTCTCGCAATAGGCAACCCCTGAGTAATGTAAATTTTTGAATAATTCACGTTTCACATTTATTCGGCAAATGGATTATTTTGGTGTGCAGAACCCCCCAAAAAAGAAAATATTGGAAAATTTAAATCGCGAACTTCTTCCTTCCGAACTATCTTCCCGTACACCAAATTAAAGTCTCTATCTCATCCCGAAACACACTTTTTTATTATTGCCCATTTCGAACATTTTTATGTGGCGTGTTCCCTTAAATGATCATTATTAAAAAACACTGTTCGTCTTGGGTTTTTTATCAGATGATTGAACCCTATACCAAATAACAAGACTATCACAAAGGAAGTGTGTCTCATTTTTTCGGAAATTTGAATATATCTATGTGCGGCATCCCCTAAAGTAGAAAATATTGGAAATCTGAAATTGCACACTTTCTTCGTTTCAAACTATCTACTTATACACCACATCTGAAGTCTCTATCCTATCTTGAAGCATGTATTTTCTATCACATCAACTTTCAAACATTTTCAAAAACAGTATTCATCTCGGGGTTTTTAATAAAGCGATGAGCCCATAAACTAAATTTCAAGCCTCTGTCACATTGTAAAGGAGGCGTTTTTCATTTGTTCGTCAAATTAAATATTATAGAGAGCGGCACTCCGTTCAATAGCAAATGTTGGAAAACTGAAATAGCGCACTTTCTTCCCTTTAAACTATTTATCCATACATCAGATTTGAAGACAATCTCATCGCGAAGCACGCTTTTTCTATCATTTCACCTTTCAAATGTTTTTGTGAAGTTCCCACCCCCTTAAATATACATTTTTAAAGAACTTCATTCTACTTGGGTTTTTTATCAGGTGATTCTCCCATGTACAATATTTAAAGTCACGTTTTAAAAAGGGTATTTCTTCTTTATTCCGAAAATTGGAACATTTTGGTGTGTGACACCCCTAAAATAGAAAATGCTGGAAAATTGAAATTGTACACATTTTTCTTCAAAACTATCTACACGTACACCAAATTTGAAATTTATCTCATCCCGAAGCCTGTTTTTTTTTATTAATTCATCTTTTAAACGATTTTCTCTGGAACACCCCCTTAAATAAATGTTTTTGAAAAACTATATTCGTCTTGGGAATTTTAATGAAATAATTAGCCCATATACCAAAATTCAAGTCTCTGTGAAATTTTAAGAAAGACGTTTTTCTTTTATTCGGCAAATCGAGCATTTTGGTGTGCGGTAGTCTCTTAAGTAGAAAATATTGGAAATCTGAAATTGTATCTTTCTTCCTCTTGTACGATTTACCCATACACCAAATTTGAAATCTCTATCTTATCGTATAGCATGCTTTTCTAACATTTCACTTTTCGAACTATCTAACAGTACGCCTAGTTTGAAGTCTCTATTTTATACTGAAACATGATATTTTATCAATTCACCTTTCGAACGTTTTCATGTTGAGCATCCTCTAAAACAAGCATTTACGAATAACCCTATTCGTCTAAGGTGTTTTATCAAATGATTAGCCAATATAAAAAAATCCAAGCCTCTATCAAATTTTAAAACAGGCGTTTTTCATTTATTAGGCAAATTGAACATTTTGGTGTGTGACATCCCCTAAATCAGAAAATAGTGGAAATTTGGAATTGCACAATTTCTTCCCTTCGAACGATATACGCAACACAAAATTTGAAGTCTATCTCATCGCAAAGCACGTTTTTCTATAATTTCACTTTTCGAATCTTTTGGTGTGCAGAACTACAAAAAATTACAATATTTGAAATTTTCTATTACACAAACTTTCTTTTGAACTATCTACATATACACCAAATTTGAAACTTCTATTCCATCACGAAGTATATTTTTTCTATCATTTCACTTTTCGAAAGTTTTCGTGGTGAGTAGAAATCCCCTTAAATGAACAATTTTGAAAACTCTATTCTTGTGTTTTTTATCAAGTGTTTATCCCATATTTCAAGAGGCTATTGTATTTTAAAAGGAGGCATGTCCTATTTATTCAAAAAAATCGAATATTTGGGTTTTCGGCACCCCCTAAAGTAGAAAATATCGAAAAACTAAAATTGCACATGCCATTCCTTTCGAAGTTCCAACCGTACACCAAATTTTATGTATCTATCGCATCTCGAAGCACAGATTTTTGTCATTTCATCTTTCGAGCGTTTTTCTCTGTCGCACCTCCTTAAACGAATATTTTTAAAAAACTCTTTTGTCTTGGGTATTTTCATCAAATGATTAACCCATATACCAAATACCAAGCTTCTTTCAAATTTTAAAGCATGCGTATCTCATTTGTTCGGCAAATCGAACATTTAGGCGCGCTGCACCCCCTCGAGTAGCAGTTACTGTAAATCTAAAATTGCAGATGAGCTTCCTTTCAAACGATTTACCCATACACTAAATTTTAAGTATATGTCTTATTGCTAAGCATGATTTTCCAACATTTCTCTTTTCGAACATTTTGTTGTGAGCATACCCTCTACAAAACATTTTCGAAAATTTCGAACGCTCGACCCTTGTACCAAATTTCAAGTCTCTATCCATTCGGAAAGTGCCTAAATAAAGCGTGATAGAAAGACAGACAGACATACACTTGGCAATTAGTATATATGTTTAGCCGAATACCGGTTGAAAAACAGCTATCTCACAATAAGCAATCCCCGAATAATGCACTGTTTTGAATAATTCGCGTTTCACATTTATTCTGCAAATCGAAAATTTTAGTGTGTAGAACCTCTTAAAGAAGAAAATAATGAGAAACTAAAATTGCATACGATCTTCCTTTCGAAGTGTCTACCCGTAAAACAAATTTAACTCTCTCTATAAATATAATATGAAATTACCCTTTTCCTTCCTTTCGAACTATCTACATGCTTTTTCTATCATTTAACACTAGAACGACTGAAGAGGTCATTTTGACCGCATAACTACTTTGAGAAATGATTCCTCCAAAACGGCTAATCCCAGCTCATTGAAATTTTGTGACTTTTCTTATTTTCTTAAAATTATTGAAAACTTGAAATTACTTAAATTATTGAATTTACTTGGATTAGCCGTTTTGGAGGAATCGTTTATCAAAGTAGCTATACGGTCAAAATGACCACTTCCGTCGTTCTATTGTAAAACTTTCGAACTTCTTCTTTATAGCATTCCTTTAAATGAGTATTTTTGAAAAACTGTATTCACCTTGGTGGATCAGAAATCAGGAAAACTAGCAGTCCAAAGGATTTCAGATAATTGGCCAGTTACTGTATTTACATAAATTTACTGTATGATTAAACGAATCATGAATGTTTACTATAGGAGTATCACTCCCACTACAAGCAAATTCTATTACTTCATTTTTATATTGAAAACTTATTTTATTGGTTGTTACTTTCCTTATATACATAATGTATAAGGAAAGTATTGTGACGGGGTCGAGAATCAAGCATCCGATTCAAGCATCCCTGATCACGAATCAAACATATTTGATGTGATGTCTGTGTGTGTGTGTGAAAGTATGTGTGTGTCAGTGAGCCTTTGGAGACGTTAACTGACGAACGAATAGACCGATTCGAACGAAATTTGGTACAAAAATCATAATTCCGTAAACACTGGAAGCCTATTGTTTTTATACGTAGTCGAATGTTCAGAACCCCCCTAAATTTTCGAGTGAAGTTTTGAAAAAATTGTCAAAAAATTAAAACCGCAAATAAAGTTACACAAAAATACATTTCTTATGTAATTTTTCATTAGAAAACGATTCACATAAATTTTAGAACGCTAACATGATCCCTTTTACTTTTATTCGGAAAATCGAACATTTTAATGTGCGGCACTCTCTTAAGTAGAAAATATTGGAAATCTGAAATTGTATCTTTCTTCCTCTTGTAAGATTTACTCATACACGAAATTTGAAATCTTATCTTATCGCAAAGCAGGGTTTTCAGTCATTTAACTTTTCGAACTATCTACCAGTGCTCCAAGTTTGAAGGTCTATATTTCATACTGAAGCATGAAATTTTATCATTTCACCTTTCGAACGTTTTCATGTTGAACATCCTCTAAAACGAGAATTTATTAAATCGTCTAAGGTGTTTTATCAAATAATTAGCCCATATAAAATATTCAAGCCTCTATCAAATTTTAAAACAGGCGTGTCTCATTTATTAGGTAAATTGAACATTTTGGTGTGTGACATGCCCTAAATCAGAAAATATTGGAAATTGCACAATTTCTACCTTTCGAACGATATACGCATACACCAAATTTGAAGTCTATCTCATCGTAAATCACGTTTCTCCATAATTTCACCTTTCGAATCTTTTGGTGTGCGGAACCACCAAAAATTACAAATATTTGAAATTTTCTATTGCACACTTTCCTTCTTTTGAACTATCTACATATACACCAAATTTTTAGCTTCTATTCCATCGCGAAGCAAACTTTTTCTATCATTTCAATTTTCGAACGTTTTCGTGGAGAGTAGCAGTCCCCTTAAACAATTTTGATAAACTCTATTCTTGTGTTTTTTTATCAGGTGATTATTCCATATACCAAATTTCAAGAGTTTATGAAGTTCAAGAGTTTATGAAGAGTTTAACGATTTACCCATACACAAAATTTTAAGTATCTCTCTTATTGATAAGCATGCTTTTCCAACGTTTCACTTTTGGAACATTTGGAATCATAACATGTCGCTTAGCAACGGATTTAAATTCAGTGTGTTTATGAGGAAGAATATTAATTATTGCCTTCTGGTTTAAAGATTCCGGATTTATTGGTATTTTCAATTTACACATGTAATCTACTAATACAGGTTATATCTTCTAATATTCGCGTATATAAGTAGTACGGGTCCCATACAATTTTTACGCTCTTATTTTGCATATATTGATTCAATTCTATATTTTTTGTAAATTTGCTTACTAAAGAGGCCAGGATATTTTATTCTACAGATCTGCCCGGGAAGATAATTTTGAATAGCGGGAACAGACATTCCTAAACTTCTATTTAGGAACATTATGTTAAATCACTTAGCGGAATATTTTGATTAAAAATGGCATTTAGAAAACTATAGGAATTTGCACATGAGTGTGAATTTTAAGTTTCTTTATATTATATACTCCGTACGAAGAACGGGTATGCTACTAGTCTATATAAATAAAGCTGAAAATCTGTCTGTCTGTCTGTCTGTTTGTCCCATCATCACGGGAGAAGGGCTGAACCGAATTTAATGAAATTTTGTGGGTAGCCTGGAAATAGTCCCGCTTAAAATTTAGTCCATATTTGGAGTTTCTACAATCAGTGGATCTCGAGATATCAGTAAAAAACGAAAGTTTCGTTTGTCTCACCATCACGGCAGAACGGCTGAACCGAATTTGATGAAATTTTGTGGATAGCCTTGAAATAGTCTCCCATAAATTTGTTTCAAGTTTCAAGTACCTAAGACCAAGGGTTGTCGAGATATTAATGAAAAACGAAACTTTTTCCTAGGAGTTCTACTCTCTAACTCCGTGGTTTATATAAACGAAAAGCTTGAAAATCGTTTGAAAGTGAATTAAAATTTAATCTCTGAGTTTGATGGGAGATTTTTTGCGCTAATTAGACACTTTCTGAAAACATGATTTAAAGGGAAATCTATCTCCATGGTTTATTTAAAACAAGTTTTTACTGAACAATGAAAAGTATAAAGAAATAAAAATGGTTATTCGATTTCGCAGTTTATGAGGAAGATTCTATCTTATATCATATTACTCAGAAACGCAATTAAATTAAATCTGTCTGTTAATTTTAATAATTATTTTTTCTATTTGAATAATAAATAAATGCATATAAAAATATATTTTAGAAAAGAACGATTTGATTTTTCTTAAAGCATTTTTGACTGGATAGTATCAATTACGGTTTTCAGGTTTAAACATTATTATTATTGATATTTTCGGGAATTATTGATTCAGGGATTATAGATATTTTCAAATTATTATGCAATTGTTTTATTATGACAAAATTTGTTTAAGCTCATATATTGTACGTTGTACGAGTAATCTTCTACAAATACACGTGTATATCCTTTCATCTACGAGAATATAAGTAGTACAGGTATATTGGCATATGTTTTGATATATATTGGCATATATTGGAATCAATTACGACCTTCTGGTATAAAGAGTACGGGGATTATTTATATTTTCAATTTATTACGTCATCTATTTTATCTTGGCAAAGATTTTTGAGACTCATATTGTAATACGGGTAATCTTCTACTAACACGCTGACATATTTTCTAATCTGCGACAATATAAGTAGTACGGGGTTGTATATATTGATTCAATTCCCTTTTTTCTGTAAATTTGCTTACAAAAGGGTCCAGGATGTTTTATTCTTCAGATATGCCCATGACGATAATTTTGCATAGTGAGAACATATATTCTAAACTTCTCTTTAGGAGCAATAAATTTAATATTTTAACAGAATTTGCACATGAATGCGAATTATAAGTTTATTTATATTATATACTCCGTACGAAGAATGGGTATGCTACTAGTCTATATAAATAAAGCTGAAAATCTATCTGTCTGTCTGTTTGTCCAATCATCACGAGAGAAGGGCTGAGCCGAATTTGATGAAATTTTGTGGATAGCCTAGATATAGTACCACTTTAAATTTAGTCTGTGTTTTGAGTTTCTACGAGTAGTGGTTCTCGAGATATTAGTAAAAAACAAAATTTTCGTTTGTCTCATCATCACGGGAAAACGGCTGAACCGAATTTAATGAAATTTTGTGAAGATCTTTAAAATAGCCCTCCATAAATTTAGTCTAAGTTTTGAGTTTCTAAGACTAGGGATTGTCGAGATATTAATGAAAAACAGAACTTTTTCCTATGAGTTCTGCTCTCCTACTCCGTGGTTTATCCAAACGGAAAGGATAAAAAGAGTTTATTTAAAACGTCAAAATGAAATAAAACTTTATTTCCGAGTTTGGTGCAGGAATTTTGCATTAATGAGTCACTATCGGAAAAAATGAATTGTTTTAAACTTGAATTTAAATGGAAAAATCTACCTCCATGGTTATCATTCACAAACTTTACTCAACGATAAAAAGTATAAAGAAATCAAAATGGCTATTTAATTTCGCATTTTATGAGGAAGATTCTATCTTATATCATGCTGCTCGGCAACGGAATGAAATTGTTGTTAATATTGTTATGTTGTTAATATTATAATGTTGTTAATATTTATTACTATTTTTTCTATTTGAATAATAAATAAATGAATGTAAAAATATATTTCAGAAAAGAACTGTTTAATTTTCCTTTTAATTATATAAGTTGAGGATGGCGTACATCACTTTCATTTATTTTAGCAAAGAGGTTTCAAGCTCATATATTGTGTTTAGCTAATAAACTCATATCACAATAATGATCACAATGACTTAATGGTTTCAATCATTGTTGTGATAAATGCCGTTCATGACGTCATTAGCCCTCCTCAGACTAAATTTTCGACGTGGTGTACATTATCAAGTATGACTGAAAGGTTTTGTCAAACTCTTTAAAGTGAAAAGTAACAAACTATAAGTGTAATCATTTCCACCCTAAAAATCAATTTTTCCAAATTTTTCTTTTAAAATTTGATGTGAAAGAGTTGCTAAAAATGGATTTTAGTATGTCAAAGTCGATTTGAGCCACATTCCAATTAAATTTTCATTAAATTTCAATTGAATGTGTCAGCAAAAGTTGACCTCCCCCTCCCCCCTCAACTCTCAAGTCCTAGATACACTTTGACTTGAGGGTATTGGATAAGTGGGTGTTAGCGTGGTCAGCAAATTCTTACCAAATCCGATATTTCCAATAGAATGAGCCAGCTTATTAGTTTAACATTTTGTGGACTTGCCCATACAGCGCAGGAGACAGCTAATTGTTAATGTAGATCTCGATTTAGTACTAATTACAAATTAATGTTAAGTGCAGAGTTTAATATTAATTTACTTCTTTGCTTTCAAAATTTCTTTAAGAAATCAATTTGATTAAAAAGTACACATCGATAGCCTTTAAAATTTTTTTGATTTTTGTTCTTCGCCGCCATATATAGAAATGGTTTGCACGACAAGAAAATTATATTATGGATATGTAGAGATGTTATGTACATTTTAATTTTTAACAATTGTTTTGAAATAAATTCATTCTCATCACAAATATTAATATTGAAATTTATTACAAATAAAGATCGATTTTATGTGAAAGGTCTAAACAAGTAAAATAATTCATATTCTTACACATTAATTACTCTACCTTAATTTGGTATCATTGTACTTAAAAGTGTGATAAAATAAAACCTTTTATCTTCAAATAATTATTTTGAGAAATTCATGTGGGTAACTTTCGTACAATGGAAAGCTAATTCGAGATGGTCTCTTTTAAAGTGATACCATTTGAAATTATGACAGTCTTTATAGCTTAATGATCTAAGTATTTATAGTTTTTACAGTTTTATTTCCTATATTATTGTTGCTTTCCTTATATACATAGTACAATGTATAAGGAAAGTATTGTGAAGCGGTTGAATTTCGAATTCGAGTTCTCGACTAGGTGCAAGTTTTAAACATCCTGAAGTTGAATGAATCAAATGTTATTGAAGTGATGACTGTGTTTGTGTTGAAGACCCAAGCCGTCCGACTCATCTTAGGACTTGAGCAACCAAAAGGACGGCCGGGCTACCAGAAAGGTGTAAGGTAACTGTTTGGACCACCTACCAGAAAGGTGTAAGGTAACTGTTTGGACGGCCGGGAAGTGCCACCCAATTTAGACCGGAACCCAGTGGGGGAGGCATCCATAGGGACCGTACCTACTTCCCCTACCACCAACCTCTCGGAAGGACTTTCGGACCCACATGTTTAACGTGATCGTACTCCGCATGAACACGGCGGCAGTTTTGGCAGTGGCTGGAATCGAACCCGGGCTTACCGAGTGCAACTCCAGCGCGCTAACCAATGAGCTACCGCGCCCCGGGCTCTGTGTTGTGTGTAACAATGGATGCGATATCTCACAAACCAATAGAGCTGTTTAATTGAAATTCGGTACAATTATTACAATAAGTATGTACTGAATTCCTGTTAATTTTTAACACAATCGAATTAGAAGACCCCAAGTTTTCAATTAGAATTTTGCAAGAATCGAAACATGCAATAATGAGTTCACTTTCGTATATAATATTAAGCGACAAATTTGTTAACATCATTCTCGTGGATCTAGTTCATTCCATTTTCTCGAGAAAAGATACTTGGGGTAATAGTTTTGTACTTTGAGGCCGAATAATTTGCCAATAATCATTCACATATAAGAAAAGTTCTTCTCTTCATTTGTCTGTAATGCTTGGCGGTAAATTTGGCAAGCTTGGCGACAAATTTAGTCAACTATCGCCAAACTCGAGATACTCGGCTTACAATTAATGAAAATGCCGTCAAAATTGTAATAATCGGGCAATCTCAATGATAATTGTAAAGCTTATTGAGGATGCTATAAATATGGATAATAGGGAATTTAGACTTCCGCGAAATATAAGCTAATGTGATTCTTTGAAATAATTTTACTTGTTTTTATCCTGAAATACCGCCAAATGTACAACTCCACGTTGAAAACGTAGTGCCTTGGATGCCATGCCATAATTTGTTCAATGTGAAAGAAGTAAATTCATTGCATTATATAAGGAAAGTCATGTGCTGTCCACATCAGATATTACTTTCCTTATACACATATAATGTATAAGGAATGTATTATGACGGGGTCGAAAATTCGAATTCGGAAGTTTGTCAAATGCATCATCAATTGTTATAGACAAACGGAGAAAAAGAACATTTCTTATATACTAGAGTCATTTCTTATATATATCAGACAATTATATTTATATATATCAGACAATACATTTCTTATATATATCAGAATTTGCGAAATATAACTTCCCATTTGGCGACATTTTTATCAATTTGGAGATATTTTTGTCACGTCTCCAAGTTGGCGACGTTCGACTAAATTTCTCGCCAAGCGTTACAGACGAATGGACTGAGAAATGGGTTTTTCTTATAATCTACTTTTACGTTATTTCCAATATATTGTGCTTTCATCAATTAGTCGTCATTTTCATTGATTTAACGTCATTTTTTTTACAATTTAGTGACATATTTGTCAATTTGGCAACATTTAAAAAGTTCCCAACTTGGCTATTTTCCACCAAAATCTCGCCAAGCGTTATGGACTGAGAAATAAGTTATTCTTATAGCAGATACATACATGACTTAACATCCAATTATAGAAGTATTGCCCAAAATATCTTTTCTCATGAATTTAACGAGCTAGATCCACGAGAATGATGTCACTAAATTTATCTCATGACATATTTTATGAAAGGAAACATATTTCACAATAGTTAATATATTTTTATTTTATACGATTTTCTTGAAAATATTTTTTTGAAAAATGTGCGATATCTCGAAAACCGTTCACGCTTTCGTTTTAAAATTTACGTCAATCGTTTTCTAATAAAAATAATTGCATAAGAAATAAGTATTTATGTTACTTTATTGAAGATTTTGATTTTTTGATTATTTTTTCAAAACTTCATTTCAAAATTAGGGGGGAAGGCTGCACATTTGATTGCTTTTAAAAACATTAGACTTCCAGTATTCACTGATTGTAATTTTTGTAACAAATTTCGTTCATGTGATGACGTCTCCACAAATTCACTGGCACACTCAAGCACACACTAAGGCATCACCTCTAAAATGTTTAATTCGTGTCCAGGGTTGCTTGAAATGTGCTCTCCCGTCGAAAACTCGAATTCGAATTTTCGACCCCATCACAATACTTACCTTATACATTATAATGTGTGTATAAGAAAAAGTCATAGACGCTTTAAAGCGAAATCTCTTTTGGAAGTTTGCGATGAATGTGAATGATTCTCTTTTTCAGGCAATGAGGTTGGGTACATGAAATGGAAAACATTTTCTGCCTTCTGTCATGGACTGCTTATAACTTATGAATTGATCAAAGGATTTACAAGCTCAGTAACATGGGGCAGGGCAGCCCGGTTTTTAATGCGCAGAAATTGCACTTGGTCGTCCCGGGTTCGATTCCCGCCACTGCCTAAAATTACCGCTGTGCTCACACGGAGTACGATCACGTTAAACATGTGGATCCGTATGACCTTCCGAGAGGTTGGTGGTAGGGGAAGGAGGGTACGGTCCCTGTGGATGCCACCCCCACTGGGTTAAGGACTAAATTGTGTGGCACTTCTCGGCCGTCCAAATAGATACATATCTTGTGGGTCGGCCAGTCTGGGTCGAAGAAGCTTAATAACATTTTTCTTGTTTATTAACAGTTTGATAGCGAAAAATATTTCCCTTTATTGCAGCATGTAAATATGTAAAATTATCCATTATGTTGGGTCGAAACTTCTAAGTCTTCACTTTCTAAATTTGCTAGAAACACGCCCTCCAATCAATATTTATGGGTATCATTAAACTTTGTTCCAATACGATATCCAGACTTAAGCTTTTCATTGAAGTGTGGTAAAAAAAAAAAATTTAATTACACTATTTTACAGCATTGTTTATCTTATAAACTTGGGTATTTTTTGGAGTAAATAAAGTTCTACTGAATTATTAAGGTCGAAAAAATCTTGGCTTAAAACTTTTTATGAAACCGGTATTCGTTCATGATTTTATAGTAGATACTTGCGCAAAAAAAAAAATTCTGTGTGTGATCACATGAATAAATTTCCCCACATCCGAATATCGATAACAAGTTATCAGAATTCCAGTCAGAGCCTCACAATAACTTTTCCCACCTCAATTTAAATTTAACATCATCTACCTTTGATTTGAATTCTTACACTCTGTTATATTATTTTTACTTTCCCTACAAAGTAATGTATAGGAAAAGTATCGGAATCATGCCAAAAATAGCAATTCGAGTTTTCGACGGATTTACATATTGTGAAAGCTCTAGAACCTGAAAAAAAAAAACTAATTTTAGTGTAACGTCTGTATGTGTGTATGCATGTATGTGTGTGTTTGTATGTGTGGGCAATGTATTTATTCACTCTGATTGAAAAACTGATTGATCAAATTTCACAAAATTTGACAAATAAGTTACCCTATAGGGTAACTTATTTGTCATCAACACTATAGTGTTGATCAGATGTTGGTACTGCTCGGAAAAAAATAATCTGCTTCTTCTTTCCAAAATGGTCCTCAAAATTTTTCAAAATCTAAAATAAAAAACTACGTTTGCTCAGAGTATCAATTAAATGCTTGTTTTATAAGTAATTTTTGACAACAAAATGTTAATTCCATAAATCTAAAGCTAACCGTTCTCAAGATATTTTAGTTTTCTTGTATTTTCGCCACGTCACGATTAAAATTACGTACAACCGCCAAATGTAAACAAAAATCGAAATAAAAAAGCAAATCCAGTGTAATTTCAAACTGTTTTTCGTCTTATTTTGTGTAATTAAGCTCAATTTAATGGGTTATGAAAGAAAGAAAGAAAAATTGAATTTGAGTCTGCAGGGAAAGTCATCTGATTTTTTTAGTTCATTGTTATTGAGACGATGGATACCATTTATAACATAAATACCTTGATTTATCTATCTGTTTATCTCATGGAGGTTAAAGTAAGGAGTTAAAACTTCATATTAAGAAAACGTCCATATCGTTTGAGACAATAATTCAGGTGGCGCTGGGATAATTTAAGTAGCCCAGCATTGTATGCATTTCTATGTCGAAAGATCTAAGATATTTCATTAAACTGTCAATTTTGTAAAAATAAATTATTTGCTCAATGCAAAGTAGAACTGAAACAATAAAGAATCTCTAGGTATTAAAAATAATTTTACCTTTCAATTTATATTTATCTCCCTATATTCAGTACTCAATCATACAATTATGAAACAATACTGGTACATAATTACATAGTTACACATAGTTAGAGAACTGTTAATTTAACAGCAATCAAAAATACATGTACTAAATACAACGCCTTTCTGTTGTGTCAACTAATAGTAGCAGCTACTTTGCTAACACTAGCGGCGCCTAGATATAATTCTCAAAGCATTATGACATTTTCAAATGTTGTATCCATAGGAGTTTTATCTCCCTCTTTCTAACTCCATGGTTTGTCTATCTATCTCTGGGTAACGCTGCTTCAAAATGCTGCCAAACGTGTTTCAATCATGGAAAAGCTTTTCATTTATATATAAAGAGCAGAACTCTGGAGCTTTACGAGCGTATGACATCAGATACTGAAAATGAGCCTATGATGTGGGCGGCCCATTCCCTACATAATACAATGACTAGAATACTTCAACAGCGAAAAACTGTGATTTAAACATAGAGCTTCACGTAGCGTATGATATCAGATACTGAACGTGAGACCATGATGTTCTTTTATTTCTCATCATTTTATAAATTTTAATAATAGTCATATGATATTTCGGTAAAAACGGAAGTAACATCTCCAAAACCGGAAGAGGAAATCCTCAGTGAACACCAACCCCTTCTATATTCCATTCTGCATTCATTGAAAAGGCGTTATCTAAGCTATATCTATCGCCAATCCTGAGAAATAGATAATTCAAGGAAAATGTAAACTTTTTAATTGGATGTGTCATCTCTAGTCTCGGAAATGAAAATCCTTAGTGTGACACTTACCTCTACCAGAAATTTATGTCGAATCCATATGATTCATCACCTAATTTCTATCTATACATCTAATTATTAAAAAAAAAAAGAAGTTTCATGGAAAAATTTTAAACCAAAAATTATATCCTTAATGAATTTTCCTAATCCCCAAGAAACTTTATGCTGAATCCATATCAGTTCAGTCATCATCTAAATTCTAAATATAGCCGATTCTAAGTTGCTTGCAAACATAAGATGTTTTTACCTAAACTGTTAAAAGAGACTGAAGTAGAAACCCGTATTAACCCCCCAACCCCCTTCAGAATGTGAATCTAAAACCATATCAGTCATTATCTAAGCTGTAGCCCGATAATGAAAAAATAGATGTTGCAAGGAAAAGGTAAGTTTTTTAATGGGGCGTGAAATCTTTAGAATATGTAAGGAAAATCCTCAGTGAGTATCTTTAAACTCGTCTGAATTTTAAATTCTCTGCCAATTCAGGGAAATAGATGTTTCAAGAATTTTTTTTAACTATAAGTGAAAAAGAACTTGAAGTAAAAGATTTTAGTAAACCAGAATATCAACTCTAAAATTTTATGCCGAATCCGTATCAGTCATCATTTAAGCTCTATAGCCAATCTCGAAAAATAGGTGTGACAGAATTTGATGCTGATTTCATATCAGCAATCATCTAAGCCTCTAATTCTTAGCGTCTAATGCCCGCCTCACAGGGGACAAGTTGACCTATTAAGAACCCCATATATGCTGATATCACTTTAAAGCAGAATTGTACGAAAATCAGAGGAGATATGATTTTAATATTGTAGCCCATATTGAGAAATTAATTCTCTCTCCTTATTGATATAGATGGCGCTTCGGCGACCTTCGATTTATGCTTATTGTTTTGTTAGTTAGTGATTATGATCTGAGAGAGTTCGGAAGCCGGAACGTCTTCCAGGCTAATAATACGTTTAGATAAATGTAAATTATGTAAATATAAATAAATGCGTTTTAATGGTTGTGAGAGTGTTTCAATGCCGGACGTACTTCACGTTGGGATTGTTTCTTTACCCCCGAGAACAAGTGGAGAACCGTGCGAGTTCTAAAGAATCTGTTTTGCAGTCCATAAAATGAAAAAAAAAATATATTATTTCGATTAGGAAAGAAAGAAAAATCGCAGACGATCCGGATTAAATTCTTAAACATTAATGGCTAAGCCATCCCTACTCAGTCTTAAAAGAAAACGTAAGAAATAGAAAGAAACATATCTGACAAAATTTTAATATTTTTTTTCTTAAAAGGAATATGTTAACACAAAACTTTAGAGAGAATGCCCCCACAGCCTTAGAAAAAAAGAAAATAATTATGGGATACCTATTGAGAAATGGGTTCACGGGACCCAATATTCCCCTGAAACCCCCTTAATCCTGGCAGAGCCTGATCAAACCAAAGTGAGGTCAAGGACCTGCTGTTAATTCCAGATTCCATTCACTCACAGCATAGCAAAAACATGCAAAACATCAACACATAACAAATGGGGGGGGGGGGGCAGGATCACAGCCCCGAAGTCCTTTTTGTACATGTAGAAAACTTTACAAACTTTTTAAAGTAATATATAAGTACTTTGAAAAGTATTTACAATATTTAAAACTATTAACGCGTTTTATAATTAAAAATAAAAACTAATGTTAACAGTTTTATATAAATTAAAAAATTATCTCTGCTTAAATATTTTATCAAAGCTTAGGGTCCTCTTAAAATTTGGGTCCCCAGAGCCGTGGCCTCGGATATCCGTGCGTTAATCAAGCCCCTGGTTATTGAAATAATTATGGGTGGGTGTTCTGCACCGATATGCTTTAATCATTATAGAAAATATTTTAGATAATTTCGCTATCTCAGAAATGAAGAGAGAAGAAAAAAATATGGCTTATAAATCGTCGACGGAATCATTAGATACCGGTACAAAACTATACTTGCGCGAGGTAAGTTCTACGAGTTCTACAATCCCATGTATCAGCAGCAAACCTACTGGGCTTCATGCCTGGGAAGCCAGCCTGTAAATTTAGGAGCTCTATTCAGAACTGTTCAACTGCTTGGCGAAATGGGAAAAACATCCCCCCCCCCTTTCTTGTGTGGCCACCTTTATCAGAGCACCTAGCACTGAGTGCCTTATCTCCTAGTTGATCCCGCATGGCCCGAATGTATATAATAGGCGCTGGAGAAAACCAGTTCCATCTGCGTCATAACCGGAAAACCAAACAGGCGTGTTCGATTCGTGCTGAAACCATATCTGCAAGTGTAGAAGATTGAAAACAGTGCCAGTACTTTCATGTCCGTAGTGTAACCTACGTGTTCTTTCAAGAAGTTGAGTTTTCCCATTATTTTCAAAAGTATCGTCTTGAATTGGTATTATACTTCTTCAAACTCATAACCTTGCTTCAAACTCTCTTGGGTAAGTTGCTCTTGTCATTGTCATTAGTTGTTCCTTTTTGTTGTTGGATGTATGGACATTTTGTTTAATTAAAAAACCATGCTCATTCCAGACCTTTCTAAGAAATCATGGTGAAAATTAAAAAAACATTCTATTCCAATGGCGACTCGTCACTAGCGTCTAGAGCTTGAGGATCTCGATTTATCACAAATGCTCAATTTCCCTTTTCGTTTCGTAGGCGCATTCGCGTAGACCCGAAGGGGAAGATAGAAAACACAGCTCCCGCGTGATTATCAGAAGTACGAGGTTTTGTGGTGAAAAGATTAAGTGTTGTATGTTGGACGGTTCTCTATGTGTAACCATATTGTTTTTAAACAAAAATCGTGCTTTTTCTGATTGTATTTTATATAAGAACATTGGTACTAATCGAAAGATATTTCGGTAGAAAACTAGTATTATTTGCGTTTCTAATATATGTATAAAATAAAATACAATGTGTCTTTGAAATAAACATTCACAAAACTACAAATTGCAAAACCTACTTGCTCGCCACAAAAAAAAAAAAAAACAAGAAAGATCAATCATGCATAAAGCATTGATTATGAAACACTTTCGAACTTCAATGCAATTTTATACAAACATCTCTCAAATGCGATACATTCATCGGTAATATTTTAAAAATTATCACAATACTATATTAATTTATTATATTTGAAAACTTCATCGAAGGAAATGAACTTCACTCAAATGACGGCATTGAAATATAAATTGCCTGGTTTAAACATCTCTAAAATGCGATACATTCCTCGGTAATATTTTTTAAATTATCATAACACTGCAATAATTTATTATATTTGAAAACTTCATCGAAAACAAATGAAATTTATTCAAATGACGTCATCGAAATATAAATAGCCTCTATATAAAAGCAGCATTTCATTCATAATAATTTTTCCAATCGTTAATTCATCATAAAACTGTAATAATTTATTTTATTTAAAAATTTGAAAAATTGTTATCTACCACATTTATTTTAAAATGTGAAACTTTCTCATACATAAAATAATTAAACTCTTGAAAATATATTTATTATATAATATATCTCTTTTTTCTTTCTGAAAGATATAACGAGAATCAGAATTTAATTGAATTTGTTTTTCTCCCTATATTAAATAATTTTTATTTAAAAAACTGCGTAACATATTTTACTGAAATTTTTTTTATATATTTAATGGCATAATTTGAACATTTTCTAAAATTTTCGAAGCAATTTGTGAATTTTAAATTTGCTTTAAAAATGTTTGAAACATTAGGTCCCATAGAATTCAGTGCATTTCATTTTTTCAATCCGGGTTCAATAAAAAACTAATTGGGTGATATTATTCATTTATATTCCCATAGGTTCCACAGACCGTCTGAAAAACATACTAAAATTTCATCTTGATAAAGCCATTTTTACGGCAGTTATCGTGCTAACGGATAGTCAGACAGACAGACAGAATGAACGAAGTCATAAACACTTTCAACTATGTTGTAAAGTGTTAATAATTAACAAGAAAGATCAATCATGCATAAGCATTGATTATGAAATACTTTCCAACTGAAATGCAATTTTATTTAAAAATTTCTAAAATGTGATACATTCAGTGGTGATATCTTTTACATTATCACAGTACTTCAGTACTTTATGATACTTAAATATTTAAAACTGTATCGCGAAATATAAATCATCTGATTCTCTATGCAAAATCAATGAATATTTCATTCATATAACTTGTATTCCAGACTCCAGAGCTAAATTTTGTGTGATAAAAATTCAGCAATTCTTATGTAACTCACCTTACAATCGCTTAAGATATTTGCATTCTGCAGTTAAAATTTTGCTTCGTTGAAGAAATAATAAAAGTTTAGATATCATTTAAAATCACAACTATTGTAATTGCATATGCACGGAATTTAGATACACAGATAATACACAGATACACAGATAATATATGTGTGTGTGTGTGTATTCAAAGTATTGGAATCGTGCCGAAGATCGGAACTCGAATTTTCGAAGGATCTAGACGTTTTGGGACTTCTAGAACACGATAAAACTATTTTTAGGAAGACGTCTGTGTATGTAAGGGTATATCTGTGTATGTTCCTGTGGGGTGATTCTTAGAATAGACCCCCATTCATTTTTCAAAGTACGATCCCGCGCCAAGTTGGCGCGATTCTTCAGGTTGCAATTTCATTCCGTATACTTCGCCAATTCTGGTAGCCCACGGCTTCTGGTAACCCACTGACATCTAATCAGCGCTCGACTGTTTGGGAATCTGCCTATTTATATGCCTATTTATATATCTGCCTTTTTAATATTTAAATCATTTTGTAAAATATTTAAAACATTCTTCGTAATTCATGGACATTAACATTTTACTCAAATTTTCAATAGATATGCAGGTTCCGGTGTTAAATGTGCGTGTACGTCCAAGAAAACGTGTTGAGGTGTAGAATGTACGTGTAAGAAAACGTGTTCAGGTGTGGATGTAATTAAAAATATGAATTAAAAAAGATTACAAAATACTATTTTTGTGCATTTTAAAAATATTGCGTAATGACAGAATTATAAAAATATTGCGTAATGGCAGAATAATAAAATTTTTGAAACCATATTGAAACACTCGATACTTAAAATATTTTTTGAATTTAAATAAATATCAAAGACTTATAAAAATTTAAAAAAAGACAATACTTTAACAAAATTTAAGGAAAAACAATACTTAGAAAAAAGATTGTACTTTAACAAAATTTAAGAAAAACGAATTGTCCATGATTGTCCATGAATTGAAACCATTGTCCATGAATTACGAGGAATATTTTAAATATTTATTCCAAAAAGTTTGTACGTGTTTAATCTTTATCGTCATATCTTTTCAAATCGATCGAAAAAGATCTTTAAAAACAAGAGTCAGCGAATTCGATCGAAAAAGGTCTGATGAAATACACAGAAGCCTATTACTGCCTATAAATAGCCGTATTCCCAAACAGTCGAGCGCTGATTGGACGTCAGTGGGTTACCTGAAGCCGTGGGCAACCAGAATTGGCGAAGTATACGGAATGAAATTGCAACCTGAAGAATCGCGCCAACTTGGCGCGGGATCGTACTTTGAAAAATGAGTGGGGGGTCTATTCTAAGAATCACCCTTTTTTTTAAACAAAAATTATGCAAAAAATATTTTTATTAAAATATATATTTAATATATGATTTTTTAGTCAAAGGCAAATATGCCATCATTTATAAAATGCTAATAAATGCCATTTTCGAGTTGTTTCATGTGTCTGAACTACGGTGAAAAAATTCACGAAATACAAATGAAATAAATTCACTTATATTATGAGTGAAAGCATTAATAAAAAATATACCGAATCAGTGTGTTAACAAATTTAAAATATTTAAATATCAAATATGTGACAAAATCTGTTTTCATCTCTATGATTCACAAATGGTATTATTTCACAAACACATTTAGAATCCGGAGAATTTTTATTTATGTGTTAGGGTCTATTACAAATTATCAATTTAACTAAAAGCAAATAAAATTAATCACAAATAATGAAAGTCAGTAACAAATCAATGTTTCTGTATGCTTGTTGGCATTGTAGCAGAAAATTGAAGCAATGTCAACTATGAAATTTATTAAAGGATACTTCCGGGCAAGTTTTGGGATATCTCGGGAAAAAAAAAAAAAACGAAAAACTTTTAAGGGGATAGCGGACGTTCAAATTATCAAAAATCGACAAATTTATGCTAAAATTTTTGTTTTGCATATTATTATTATACACATTATTTTACATCAATTACAAAAAACTACATTCAAATCCAACTATTACTAAAGTATTTCCCCAACCAAAAGCTATTTTCCAAATATTTCCCCGCTGAAATCATAAACATGGATGAGCTGTCACTCACAATTGATAACTGACTGTACTGAGTAAACATTATATTTTAACAACCCCATGTTCTATTACAATTTTCCAGCAAGCTTTTTAACTGCTACTTCTTTTGAAATTGCGTATTTACATTCAGTATCTTACAGACAGTATTTGTTTGTTTTCCTTGCATCTGTTATTTACCTTCTCTTTATTTACTTCGAATTATAAAAGTTCTTTACAGAACTGAGAGATGCATTTTCATAGTTGTATTTGTTTTTTGTTTTTATAGTTTTAAAGAACTTTTCTATTAGCAATGCATGTGATAAGTAAGCATTATCATAAACCGAAATCTCGTCTTAAAAAAGAAAAAAGAAAAAAACAAGCAAATATAAATAAAGCTCACAAGCGATGGTCAGCTTCAATTAATACATCAAACTCATTAGATGTAATTTCCAAAGGATTATTTGGGTACTCAACAAAATTTAATTGACTTGTAAAATGTGTGGGAAAATATTTGGTTCAAACTTTTCCAGTCCTTGTGGAAAATAATTCAAAAATGTTTCAATGCAAATAAAAGACTCATAAAAACATTTTTAAAAACTGGAATAGGTCACACAGCTTTAGAAATGTCCTTGGAATCCAAACCATGGATAAGAAGGCATTTTATAATTGTCTAAACAGAGTTTCTAGAGAAAAGGAGAACTTGAAACAGAATGTACTTCTGATTGCTCGGAATATTGTTCGGAAAAAACACAAAGAACTATCGTGTATCGTGGACGGCAACTTCATCGATATTTCAGTCTCTTATGATGAAACTCGGCAGAAATGTGGACATACATCAGTTTGCCAAATAGTAATTGCCATTGATATTTTAACAGAGCTTGTGATTAACTAAAATGTTGTTAAAATATTTCCCCAGCTGCACAAATGCGAAGAGGGATTTGAAGGAAAATGATGTTGAGTACAACATTTGGTATCGAGGCTACAAGTATGAGTGTTCATCAAATTATGATGGATCCTCGGGTTCAATGGAAATGATAGCTGCAGAAATATTATGGAAACAATCTCTTGATCATGGAATGAAATATGCAAGTTTAATTTCAGATGATAGATGGGTTTATAAACATTTATTGCAGTTGAATGTTTATAGTAATGATGTAAAAATTACAAAGGAAATGCGTCAACCATATTGCAAAACGATTTAGAACTGGATTGCGGTTAAAGAATGACGAAGTAAAAGTGTTACCATCGGAGGTTGTAAAAATGGTAGTTTAAAAGTAGAAACAATTGTAAAATTAACTAACATTCAAGTATGAAATCCATACTATCTGAAGATGCTGTTTCGAAAATATTGCCTGTGTACCAGAGATTGGTACATAATGAATTATTGTTGCAGTGTATTACAGGTAAGGCACAAAATGCTAATGAAAGCGGCCGTAGTGTAGTTTGGAAAAACTGTTCTAAAGATGTCTTTATATTAAAAAAACAAAAGAAAAAACAATTGGAACTGTCAGTAGTCTCTAGTATGAGTTATATTGTATGTTTAAATACTTTAGGTGCTGAACAAAGAAATTCTGATCCAATATCAGTATCAATTGCAGAAAAGTGTGATGATCAACATATAATTCAGAGCAAAAGACGCAATTCTCTTTTATGACAAATTCAAAAACATTAATAAAATATTTTGTAAATTAGTTAATAACAACTATTAAAAATATACAAATTCCTTAATAGAAGTAGAGATATAAGTAGTACGTGACTACAATTATTTTAAGAACATCAAAAGCGTAAAGTAAATAAAAAGGGAAAATCTGATGTGGGCAACACATGGTTTTCCTTATATAATGTAATGAATTTACTACTTTTACAGTAAAAAAAATAGGTTTTTCTTATAGTAGATACTAGTATTCTTTTCAAGATATTGAATTTTCGACAATTAGTCGTCCTTTTCATTGATTTAGCGTCATTTTTATACATTTGGCGAGATTTTCGTTAATTTGGCAACATTTCAGGAAGTCACCAAGTTGGCGACAAACCGCCAAATTTGTCGCCAAAATCTCACCAAGGGTTATGGATGGAGAAATTAGTTTTTCTTACAGCAGATAAATGACTATTGGCGTTCAAATACAAAAGTATTACTCAAAGTATCTTTTTTCATGAATGGAACGAGCTAGATCCACGAGAATGATGTACCCAATTTATCGCATGGTATTACATATGAAAAGTGAACATGTTTCTCAATAGGAAACATTTTTATTTTTATTTTATATGACTTTTTGATAATTTTTTTGAAAAATTTGCAATATCTCGAGAACGGTTCATGTTAGCGTTCTGAAACTTATGTCAATCGTTTTCTAATGAAAAATTACATAAGAAATGTCTATTTGCGTAACTTCATTAGTGGTTTGATTTTTTGACGAATTTTTCAAAATTTCATGCGAAAATTTAGGGGATTCTGAACATTTGATTGCGTATAAAAACAATAGGCTTCCAGTGTTTACGGAAGGTGATTTTTGTACCATATTTGGTTCGAATCGGTCCATTCGTTCGTCAGTTATCGTCTCCACAGACTCACTGGCACGCACACACACACACACACATACTTTCACACACACACAGACATCAATTCAAAAATGTTTGATTCGTGATCAGGGATGCTTGAAACGTGCTCTCCCGTCGAAAACTCGAATTCGAATTTTCGACCCCGTCACAATGCTTTCCTTATACATTATGTATATAAGGAAAGTAATAATAAATAAAAGAGTATACAAATCAAATGGTTAAATACAACTACCATTGTATTTAATCTTTTGATTAGTATACATTACTTTTATAACCTGATGAGGGGGACTCACAATGCCTTTGAGACAATTGTAATAACTTAATTTTGATGTCTGCTTATATCAAGTTATATGTTTTTATAAACAACAGTTACATTCAGATTCATTGTAGCTAAAAATGTAATACCGTAATGGGCCAATTGCCAGGAAAGAATTTAAAAGATTTTTTTTTGTGTGCGTATTTTCAATAGAACTAGATAATTTCCTTTAATATAAGCAAGATTAAAATCAAAATGTACTTCTTTTCTTTTAAATGAATATATTGGTTTTATGATATAAAACAAATACAACACCTCTGAAATCCAGACGATTTTCAAATTTAGTTATTTTAATTGTTGGACTGTCAAAGTCGCAGATTTAAAGCAACAGAGCATCATTATTAATATTTAATTATATTTTATAAAGGTTTAATTTAAAAAATAAATTTAATTTATAAATTATAAAATATATGAAGGTTTATAGTGTATTTACATAGTAAGGAGATTAGACAATAATGCCAAATCAACGTAATTACCTTGTTTTGCGGCTGTTTTGGCAATGGATCAGAAATCCAGAAAACTGGCTTTCCGAAGGATTTCAGATAATTGGTCCGTTACTGTATTTACATAAATTTACTGTATGATTTTACGAATCATGAATGTTTACTATAGGAGTATCACTCCCACTACAAGCAAATTCTATTACTTCATGTTTATATTGAAAACTTCTCTTATTAGTTGTTACTTTCCTTATATACATAATGTATAAGGAAGGTATTGTGATAAGTATTGTGGGTCGAAAATTCGAATTCGAGTTTTCGACGGGAGACCACGTTTCAAGCATCCCTGGTCACGAATAAAACATTTTTGAGGTGATGTCTGTGTGTGTGCGTCCGTGAGACTTTGGAGACGTTAACTGACGAACGAATGGACCGATTCGAATGAAATTTGGTACAAAAATCACAATCCGTAAACACTGGAAGCCTATTGTTTTTATACGCAATCGAATGTTCAGAACTCCCCCTAAATGTTCGAGTGAAATTTTGAAAAAATCGTCAAAATATCAAAACCGCTAATAAAGTTACACAAATAGACATTGCTTATGTAATGTTTCATTAGAAAACGATTCACATAAATTTTAGAACGCTAACATGAACCGTTCTTGAGATATTGCACATTTTGCAAATAAATTATCAAAAAGTCATATAAAATAAAAAATAAAATTCTTATTTAGAAATATGTTCACTTTTCATATGTAATAGCATGCGATAAATTTGGTGGCATCATTCTCGTGGATCTAGCTCGATCCATTCATGAAAAAAGACACTTTGAGTAATACTTTTGTATTGGAACTGCAATAGTCATTTATCTGCTTAAGAACTTATTTCTCCGTCCAAAGCGCTTGGCGAGATATTGGCGGCATATCGCCAACTTGGCAACTTTTTTAAAAATATTGCCAAATTAACGAAAATCTCGCCAAGTGTATAAAAATGACGCTAAATCAATGAAAATTACGAGTAATCGTTGAAAATTTAATATCTTGGAAAGAATATAAATATCTACCATAAGAAAAACCTATTTTTTTACTGTAAAAGTAGTAAATTCATTGCATTATATAAGGAAAGTCATATGTTGCCCACATCAGATATTTTTCAGTTTGGATTTGACTCCTATTTCCTGCAATAATTATGGAAATTATATCGTCTAGACATTTAAAATTTTTTTTTCTTCAGTTTCATGATTCAGAGGTACAGCATTTACCAACTGAGAAATATGTCTTAATTTTGCTTGTAGGTCTGGCTTTGTGAAAATTTACATTTAGGATATCTATATATATTACATAAGGATATATATATATATTAAATTTACATTAAGGATATTTCCATTAAGGATATCCTTAAAACTCTCACTTTTCACTATTTCGTCAACAACTTTCTCGTTTTTTTTTTTCTGCCAAATAGAAATGATGCACAGCATCAGTGGCATAGAGTCCATTGAGGCTCAGAAGCTGAGACTCCATTGTTTGACGACATTTATATTGGTTATGAACCTTTACCTTTTATTGTAATTTGTATTTCATAATTATTTATATTTTAAATGCCTCGTTTTTTAAAAAATGTAAATTGATGATATGTAAATTTTACCTGGCGGTTATAACCTATATTTAGGCACATGTTCGCACCTTATTTTCACTTCGCCACTGATAAAGAGCATAATGATGCCTGAAAGTGTTTTTGCCATGCAATTTTGTACGTCATAAAATGGAGATTTTAATAAAGGACTTTTAAACCTATTTTTGGTTGCCTTGGTTTTAAAGTTTTAATTAGTTGACGTGTTCCCATACTATTTTACAAATTTAAAGATACTTCTATTTATGATATTTTTTTAAATAACTTTGTGAATATATATGTATTTTTTTTAGAAAACTGTCACACTTTACTTACTTAAAATGAGACGTTTTAAAGTATTTTTCATGGTATTAGGAACGCCCACCTGTTAAACTCCGTCCTGGCTGATAAGCTACAACTATATGCTAGCTTCCAGAAAGGTGTGGCTATTTCTTCCTCCTATTAAAACCTTTTAAATAGAGTAACTTAAGACAATAATTGGATACGGAACATGACTTTTCATGAATAAAAATTTCCTGGACAAGGCTAATGGATCCGCCATTTTGGGTCACACATGGTTCTATTAATTAATCTTCGCAAAAAAAGTCATATCTAATACTAAAAAATATGAGGCATTTTCCATGAATAACATGACATTCACCTAAATTTAAACAATATCAAGATGAAAAAACACACTAATAATGTAGTTTGTGAAGTAGACTTAGTCACAGCAACAATATGACGTAGCATCCGTGTGCGTAGTTGGGAGTTTTAGAAAGAGTAAATCTGATTTCCCTTTAAAAATCACTTTACACGAGAATCTCAGTTAAACAAAAGCCATTAATAACATTCCAGCGGATTTTTAGCATATTGTGGTTAAAATGTTTTTAAGTTTTCAAAGTATAGTATTTGTAAATAATTAATATACAAAATTGTTTAAGGACATTGTTGACTACAGTGTTCTCTTCCATTTTCAGTGCACTCCTTTGAAATGCTTTATTTCATTAGATCTAGCTGTTTATATTTACAAAACTGATATATTTTTTGCATCACTTTCTAATAATATTCTAATATATTTCTACTTCATACATAGGTACCTGTAAAACTTTTTCCTAGAGGGGGGGGGGGGGGGCAAACTCAAGCACATGATGTGCAACATTCACTGACTTCAAGTTCGCCTTTGTTATATTGAATGTCCAAAGAGAAGTGTGACCCCTCTTTACCTCCACTATGGGCGACCATGATTTCTTATTTAATACAAGAAAGATCAATCATGCATAAGCATTGATTATGAAACACTTTCCAACTGAAATGCAATTTCATTTAAAAATCTCTAAAATGTGATACATTCAGTGGTGATATCTTTTACATTATCACAGTACTACAGTAATTTATTATACTTAAATATTTAAAACTGTATCGAAATATAAATCATCTGATTCTCTACGCAAAATCAATGAATATTTTATTCATATAACTTGCATTCCAGACTCCAGAGCTAAATAATTTTGTGTGAAAAAAATTCAGCAATTCTTATGTTTCTCACCTTACAATCGTTTGAGATATTTGCATTCTGCATAAGTTAAAATTAGGCTTCGTTGAAGAAATAATAAAAGTTTAGGAATCATTTAAAATCACAACTATTGTAATTGCGTAGGCACAGAATTTAGATACACAGATAATACAGATACACAGATAATATATGTGTGTATGCATATGTATGTATTCAAAACATTGGAGTCGTGCCGAAGATCGGATCTCGAATTTTCGAAGAACTACACGTTTTGGGACTTCCAGAACACGAAAAACTATTTTTAGGAAGACGTCTGTGTGTGTAAGGGTGTATCTCTGTGTGTTTCTGTGTGTATGAGAGGATGTTGCATTCACTCTAACTGAAAAACTAATGGACCGAATTTAATAAATTTGGTAGGTAAGTTTTTTGTGGGAAACCCTGATGTTCATTTGATTATAGTACGAATCGTAATAAAAAATATCTGGCTTCTTTTTGAAATGGCCGGCAGAATCCACTATAGCTAAAAACTAATAGACCAAATTTAACACAATTTGGTGTATAATATTTCAATAACCTACAAGTGATTTATATACCAAATTTCACAAAATTTGTAATATAAATCACTTGTAGGATATTCTAGTACGATTCGGGAGAAAGGAACGGGCTGTTTTTGGGAAATGGCCCGCAAAAATCGTTAAATATAAAAATAAAAGACTACGTGTGCTCAATTTTATCAATTAAATTCCTATTTTATACGTGATTTTTCACAACAAAAAGAATAAGACGAACCCCATTACTCTAGGACTAGCCGTTCTTGGGATATTTTAGTTTTTATTTTTTTTGCGTATTCGCTACGCCACTTTTGACAATAAGTACATCTATCAAATGAGAACCAAATATAAGTTTAACGTGCAAATTCAATGTCATTTAAAATACTTATGGATGTTATTTTGTGCAGATAAACTCAAATTATTATTGAAGAAATAAACAGAACGTGAATATGAGTCTGCAGAGAAAGACATGTGCTGTCCGTATTAGAATTTTTGACAATATTTCAACAATGATTTATAGAAGTGAACGGGGATTATTAGCAGGCCATTTCGAAGAAAAATGTAAGATCTATATTTAAAGATCTACTAAATTGCTGTAGAATAAAATGTTCTACAAATTTAAGCTGTGTACGAAATTTTAATTCTCTAGGACGTAGGAAAATGCGTTAAAAACTCCATCAAATAAGTATATCATGAAAAGTTATATAAAATTAAAAAACAATTGAAAAATTGTTATCTACCAAATTTACTTTAAAATGTGAAACCTCTCTCATATGCAAAATAATTAAACTCTTGGAAAGATATTTATTATAATATATCTATTTTTGCTTTCTGGAGGATATCGCAAAAGTCAGAATTTAATTGAAATCGTATTTCTCCCTATATTAAATAATTTTTAATTAAAAACATACCTAACATATTTTACTGAACATTTTTTTATATATTTTATGAGATAATGTGAATATTTTCTAAAAATTTCGAAGCAATTTGTGAATTTTAAATGTCCTTAAAAAATGTTTGAATAATTATGTCCCATAGGGTTCAATGTATTTCAATTTTTTCAACCCGGGTTCAATAAAAAACTAATTGGGTGATATGATTTATTTAAATTCCCATACGTCCCACAGACCGTCTGAAAAGCATACTAAAATTTCATTTTGATAAAGTCATTTTTAATGCAGTTATCGTACTATCGGACTGACAGAATGAACAAAGTCATAAACACTTTTCAACTATGTTGTAAAGTGTTAAAAATGATTGTAATAGTTCATCTAATTTAGAAATAAGGAAACATCTAAAATGTTATATCTTGTATGTATTCATCTTACATAGATAACATTTTAAAATCTCGTGCATTTCATCCATTTTTGCATTTTTATGCAAAATTATTTTATTTTATTCTCCAATAAATAAAACTTATGAAAAGGCGAGATCCATTTCACTTGTAATACTAAATTTTCAGCCTGCCTAGTCAAAAATCTCACTCTACGCCACTGCACAGCATGTATATGTCTGTATATGTTTATTAACACTTTACAACAAAGTTGAAAAGTGTTTATGACTTTGTTCATTCATTCTGTCTGTCTGTCCGTTAGCACGATATCTGCCGTAAAAATGACTTAATCAAATGAAATTTTAGTATGTTGTTCAGACGGTCTGTAGGACCTATGGGAATATAAATGAATAATATCACCCAATTAGATAAATTAAACACACATCCACAACAGAGGGTCTTTATTTCACTTCCTTAAGAAGTACAAAATTTTAAAAAAGGCCATAGCGCTTTCAAGCATAAGTATGCTCTTCATCAGTGGCTATAAAGTTGGCAAATAAAGTTTGAATCGTTCATATATAGACCAGATATAGCGACAAAATTTGCATAAATAGAATTTACAAAAGAATCTACGTTTAGACAAGGATGAACCGTAAACAATTTTTCAAAAATTTTAACAACAAAAGAACAGCAAAATAAATTACAATTTAATTAAAGAAATCGAAAAAAAAGGGGGGGGGGGCAATTAAGCATAATCCCAAAGAGGAAAACATCAAAGATAACTTTGCAGAGACTTGAATTGCATGGAGTCGAGAATGAGTCGCCAAGCGCAACTCAAATTCATAACAGGGTCAAAATTACAAGCGGACTCAAGGTAAATATAAACAAGAAAGATCAATCATGCTTAAAGCATTGATAATGAAACACTTTCCAACTTCAATGCAATTTTATTTAAACATGTCTAAAATGCTATACATTCCTCGGTAATATTTTAAAACTTGTCACAATACTACACTAATTTATTATGTTTGAAATCTTAAACCTTCATAAAAAAAATGAACTTCATTCAAATGACGGCATTGAAATATAGATTACCTGGTTTAAACATCTCTAAAATGTGATATATTCCTCGATAATAATTTTTGAATTATCATAATACTACAATAATTTATTATATTTGGAAACTTCATCAAAAACAATTGAAATTCATTCAAATGACGTCATAGAAAAAGTAACACACCTGGCTCTCACTATAAAAGCAACATTTCATTCCTAAATAATTTCCCATTCATGTCATTCATCACAATACTACAATAATTTATTTTATTTAAAAATTGAGACCATGGAGCTACAAGTAATTATACTCTATGCTTAAAACTTCATCGAGAAAAAATCGTCCTTCACTTTTTAAAATCAGTGAATATTTCATTCATATCATCTATGCAGACTCCATGAACTAAATGATTTTGTGTTAAAGAAATACAGCAATTGTAATACAACTCATTCTATATATTTTGCTGTTTGCATTTTACATAGGTGAAAAATAGACTTCGTTGTAGAAATAATCAAATTTGGATGAGCATTTAAACTCAAATATATTGCAATTTCGTTGTTTCAGTATGTAGATGCATAGAATTTAAGCAAAAATAAAGTAGTTTTAGGACGGATACAGCACTCAATATGAATTAAAAAAACTTTAAAAATCACAATTTTGAGACAAGATGGATGCCATATATCATTTTTAAGTGGGTCACGTGATCTTTTCATATCGTGGTCACCTGATCGCTTCATATAAGAGGTTTTAATATTATTTTAATTTTTATTTATAAAACTACTGAATATATTTCTCTGAATTTTTTTTTATACATTTTATGGAACAATTTGAATATTATCTAAAATTTTCGAAGCAATTTGTGAATTTTAATTCCACTTAAAAAATATTTGAAAAATTAGGTCCCCTAGGGCTCAATGTATTTCATTTTTTCAACCCAGGTTCAATCCAAAACTAATTGGGTGATATTATTCATTTATATTCCCATAGGTCCTACAGTCCATCTGAGCAACAGACAGACAGATACACAGACAGACAGAATGAACAGAGTCATAAAAACTTTTCAACTTTGTTGTAAAGAGTTAATAAAAAGGGATTCAAATAGGAGAATATCACGAGGGTTATTACAACGCATCAAAAGGAATGTCTTTTCAAAAAGAGGCTGAAAATTATCTTTAACAACAAATAAAGCAAGAGCCGTAGAAAGTTTACTATCCCTGACATCCCGAGCATGTTCTGCTAAACGTCACCCCATTAGTTTTGGATTGAACCCGGGTTGAAAAAATGAAATACTTTGTGTCCTACGGGACCTAATTTTTCAAACATTTTTTAAACGGATTTAAAATTCACAAATTGCTTCGAAAATTTTCGGTAATATTCAAATTCAGCGAAATATATTCAGTAGTTTTTTACATAAAAATTAAAATAATAATAACACCTCTTATATGAAGCGATCACGTGACCATGATATGAAAAGATCACGTGACCCACTTCAAAATAATATATGGCATCCCTCTTGTCTCAAAATCGTGATTTTTAAAGTTCTTCTTAATTCATATTGAGTGTCGTATCCGTTCTAAAGCCACCTTATTTTTGCTGTGCATCTACATACTGAAACAAGGCAATTGTAATATATTTGAGTTTAAATGCTCATCCAAATTTGATTATTTCTACTTCGAAGCCTATTTTTTACCTATGTAAAATGTAAACAGCAGAATATATAGAATGAGTTGTAATAGAATTGCTGTATTTCTTTGACACAAAATCATTTAGTTCATAGAGTCTGCATAGCTGATATGAATGAAATATTCATTGATTTTACAAAGAGAAGGACGATTTTTTTCGATGAAGTTTTACGCATAGAGTTTAATTACTTGTAGATCCATGGTCTTAATTTTTAAGTAAAATAAATTATTTTAGAGTATTGTGATGGATGACATGAATGGGAAATTATTTATGAATGAAAAGCTGCTTTTATAAAGAGAGCCAAGTGTGTTACTTTTTCTATGACGTCATTTGAATGAATTTCAGTTGTTTTCGATGAAATTTTCAAATATAATAAATTATCGTAGTATTATGATAATTCTAAAATTATTACCGAGGAATGCATCACATTTTAGAGATGTTTAAACAAGGCAATCTATATTTCAATGCCGTCATTTGAATGAAGTTCATTTTTTTCGATGAAAGTTTAAGTTTTCAAATGTGATAAATTAATGTAGCATTGTGATAAGTTTTAAAATATTACCGAGGAATTTATTGCATTTTAAAGATGTTTAAATAAATTTGCATTGAAGCTGGAAAGTGCAGTTTCATAATCACTGCTTTAAGCATGATTGATCTTTCTTGTTTTTAATGATGCATCAATACAGGTACACACATATTCATGATTACAGATTTTGCAAAAGTTACTTTTCATGTCACACTGTTGTGGGTACACATTCCTCAAAATCTTTGTCACAGTACTCGAATTGCAATTATTTATTGAAAATCCATAGCAAATGAACGATGTAAACTTTCTTATCAACGCGAGGAATTAATAATAATATACAGTAAACTGAATGCAATACATTTTTTTTTATATAAAATAAAACAATGTGAGGAAATAATTAACTTTCTGAAAATTAAGAGCTAATCATGAAAATACACACGTAAGGTAAAAAAAAAAGTCAATAAATGGCAGGAAGGAAATACACGCCAAACTAAATATTGCGAGAGGAAAATGCAACCCCTGTATGAATGCCACTAACAAACTGACAAATAGGAAACGCACAGCGTTTTGACATTTAATCTCACGTTTTATCGCCACATGGTATGGGGGCTATGTGTATGTCGGCAAATCGGGTATGACGGAAAAAGTGAGATTTTGAAATATTATAACTTGGCGTGTAGTAGTTGGAGAGGAACGGCAGTGGAACCAAGTGTTAGGACGAATATGTACGCGTGTTGTGAGGGGTGACACGCCCAAGGGAGGAATGCGATTGAATCCGGAATAAGATAAAAATGATCAAGCAATAATCAAATTGCTACGTTTTATTTCTTTAATTCTGGTACTTAATTACCATTTCGTAATATTTAACTTTGTAATTTATTAGACCACTGTTGACGGTTTGTAGAAATAAATAAAATGTTTTTGTAAACCGTTGCTTTATTTACAAATACCCGTGTGATAAGAGGTATTCTACGTTGCGAACGAATCTTCTATACAACCTCTCAAGTCTTTTTTTAACTATCTTACAACAATGGGATTTTGCAGACCATTTCGTTGAAAAAAATACCGGTTCTATATTTTGAGGATGTAACAAACTTTAAAAGATTAAACTGTTCTACTAGACTACGCTGTGTACCAAATTTCAGCTCTCTAGGACGTAGGAAAAATGTTGAAATGTCATCAAAGATGTTGGAACAGACACACACGCAACATTCATGATGAGTTAAATAAAAGATTTTAATAATAAAATGTATTAATATATATGGAAAGGCATGTATTAGAAAGCAGATTTTTTAAAATCTAAAATTGAATAGCATCATTTATATGATGCTAACATATTTCATTCGTCAGATATTGCACTTTTTTTTTTTATTTAAGACGGAAAAAATTAAAATATTTAATCCCATGACAGATCTATTCACTTGAGAAGCATTTAGAACAAAATTAACTAAAAAGTGGCGACTTAACAGTGTTTTTCTATTCTATTGCATTTATAAAGGGTACCAGAAAAATGAATTTCATGGAGGGGGCGGCCACATTCCTTTCTGTTTGGGGCGGCAAAAAACCTAAAGCAGGGTCAGCCTCCTAATATTGTAACCCATATTTATAGAAACCCTACTGGGTATCAATATGCTTGATAAGTCAGCCTGTATTTTAGAGGCTCTTTAGAGTAAGGGGATTCAGTGTGGGCAACAATTTCTCAGCGAAACCGATACTTCCATCAGAAAGAGCCTACTTATTGGTATGTACCTTTCCGTGGACTTGCCCATACATCGCGACCACAGCTAATTGCTAATGTAGTGCTTAATTTTGTACTTATTATGAAACGAAGCTCTGAGCTTAACATTAATATTCTTCTTTGCTCTCAAAATATCTTTAAAAAAGCAATGCGTTTTACATACCTGCTGTATAACACTCTCATAGCAAGTGAGGGGGGGGGGGGGGATACTCATTGGTCTCCTTTAAAACTTTTCGATTTTCGTTCTTTGCTGTTATATTTAGAAATGACATATATGACAGGAAATATATTATGGACATGTAGACATGTTATGAAGATTTTAAATTTTAAAAGCAATGCGTTTAACATTCCTGCTGTGTAACACTCTCATAGCAAGTGAGGGGGGGGGGGGGGAGATACACATTGGTCTCCTTTAAAATTCTTTCGATTTTCGTTCTTTGCTGTCATATTTAGAAATGACATATATGACAGGAAATCTATTATGGACATGTAGACATGTTATGAAGATTTTAAATTTTAATAATTATTTTTAAATAAATTCATTCTTATTATCGATGTTAACACAGAATTTTTATAAGAACAAGGATCAATAGCTGAATGATCTAAGCCTTTATAAGATTTTCATTTCCTATATTATTATTACCTTCCTTATGTACATAGTATAATGTATAGGGAAAATATTGTGACAAGGTCAAATATTCAAATTCGAGTTTTGTCAAAGCGCACGTTTTAAGTATCCCTGAACTCGAATCAAACGATTTTTGGTGATATGTGTGTGTCTGAGTGTGTAACTGTAGATGAGATATCTCAAAAACCAGTGAAGTTTTTTATTTAAAATTTGGAACAAGTATTAACATGAGTAAATACTAGATTCCTATTAATTTATAACTTACATTAATTAAAGATTTTATTAATTTTGAATAATTATTATATTAATTTTGAATATTCGGAAGACCCCCATCCCCAAATTTTTGAATAAAATTCTATAAAGATCAGAACTTTCAATAATTTATTCATTTTTTATATGTAATACTGTGCAACATATTTGTCAACATTTAGGTGGATTTAGTTCATCCCATTTTCACGACAAAAGATACTTTGGGCAATAGTTTTGTATTTTAACTCCTAACAAATTGTCAATAAAGATTCAAATATGAGAAAATTTCTCTCAATTTGTCTGTAACTCTTGGCGATAAATCTGGCAAGCTTGCTTTCTTTATTTAGTAAAATATCGGAAAGTAGCTATATTGTAGCTTCGTAAGAGCATCTTTGCATTTGTTTGATGCGTTGTGAAAGAACAAAAAGGGTTTTCCTGAATTGAATTTGAGTAAAAAATCTTGGATTTTGAATTTTAAATTTGACAATGACTTGGACTCATCATCATCATCATCATCCACTGGATCAAGGAGGTCCATGGCCAAGTCTTTAATCCTCAGTATGCAGAGTATGACATTCAGAATTATATTATGACATTAGTTGAGTGATACAAAACTAAAATAAAAATTTAAATTTTATTATTCAATGGAGGTAAAATTTAACAGATGAAGTTTAGGTTATTACTGAAAATGGGGTGAAACATTGAATTGAGCGATGGAATTCTGTTTATGTTGTAAACTAGATCATGAAACATTGAATAACTGAAAACGGATGTTTACTGTATCGCTGAATCCTCCCCCCCCCCTCCCTTATTTCTTGCTCCCTCCCTTATTTTATTGCTTTTCTATATATTAATACTGCATCGAAATAATCGTCAGAACCTGGGAAAGTCTTTTACGACTTTGACGCTTACTTTTGAATATGTTTACTTTTAGCACATATTTTGTGCATTGATTCTTCACATATGCTGTTTTTCTGAATTTTTGTCTGTTTTGTGGAAAAGATAAACTGTGATGACATTAAAGCAATTCTCTCACGAAATTACATGGATACACTAATCTACTTCTTTGAATGTTACAATAAATTGAATAAAAAATCTGATGTGGGCCGGGCATGACTTTCCCTGCATACTTATATTCACGTTCTATTTATTTTAATTAAATTTAATTCACTTTTAATTCAATTGTCGTTCTCATTTGTTAACTGGAGTTATTTTCAAATATGGCCTTGAGAAAATATGAAAAAACTAAAATATCGCAGAAACGGCTAGCCTTAGTGTAATGGGGTTGGTTTTATTCCTTTTATCGTTATAAATTACGTAGAAAACCTGCATTTAATGGATATATTTCAGCGTACGTAGTTTTTATTTTGGATTTCGACAATTTTTGAAAGCCATTTCGCGGCAAAAGGCAGGTTATTTCTTTCCGAATCGTACCAAAATCTAATCAGCACCAGGGTAATACACGCCCGACTTATCTACCGAATTTTGAAAAATGCGGTCCATTGGTTTTTCAGATAGAGTGGATAAAGTTTTTTGAGGGCTATTTCGCAAAAATAGGAGGGTTCTTTTATCTCAAATAGTACCCAAAACTAATCAGCACCAGACCCGCCCACAAGTGATTTACCTACCAAATTTTATAAAATTTGGTCAATTTGTTTTTTAGTCAGAGTAAATACAAAATCTGCGCAGACAGACAGACAGACACACACACAGACGATTTTCGGTATGGTTCGGTATGGACGATTTTCGGTATGGTTGTGATTTTCGGTATGGTTCCAATACTTTCCTTATACATTAGCATGTATTCCAGGGAAAGTAAAAATCTGATGTGGAGACAGCACATGACTTTCCCTGCAGACTTAAATTCATATTTTCTTTATTTCTTTAATAAATCATTAGATTGTGTTTAAATTGCACCAAATAACACAAATTTGCATTTTTATTTTTGCTTCCCTTTGATATTTGGACCTTTTTTTCGAAAACGGCGTAACAAAAATGCAAGAAATCTCAAATATCTTGCAAACGGTTAGTCCTAAAGTATAGGAGCCTTATATTCTATCTTACTCAAAAATTGCGTATAAAATAAAAATTTAATGGATACATTTGAACATAAGTGGACTTTTTTTTTTTTTTTTTTTAACTGGCCATTTCGTAAATAAAGGCAGGCTCTTCTTTCCGAATCGTACCAAAATCTAATCAGCACCAGAGAATTCTACAAGTAACTTGTCTACTAAATTTTGTAAAAATTGGTCAATTAGTATTTTAGCTAGAGGTAATACATGAAAGTTTTGCTGGCCATTTCGTAAAAAAAGGCAGGTTATTATTTTCCGAATAATATCAAAATCTAATTAGCACCAGGGTAACCCACAAAAGACTTATTTATCGAATTTGGTGATATTCGGTCTATTAGCTTTTCAGTTAGAGTGGATAAAGGCTTTTGCGGATCATTTTGCAAAAAAAAGGCGGTTTTTTTTTCCGAATAGTACTCAAAACTTATCAGCACCAGATTCTCCCACAAGGGATTTACCTACCAAATTTTATGAAATTCGGTCAAATAGTTTTTAAGTTAGAGTGGATATAAACTCTGCACAGACAGACAGACACACATACAGACGTCATGCTAAAAATAGTTATTTCGTATTCTAGAGGTCTCAAACGTGTAGACCCGTCGAAAACTGGAGTTGCGATTTTTGGCATGATTCCGATATTTTCCCTATACATTATCATGTATTGCAGTGAAAGTAAAAATTACCCCATTAACACTGGCGTGATATGGTGTTCTTACGTCTTGAAATGTAGAAATAAAACCCTTGTTCATTCATTTTTATTTTATACAAGTATTAAACCTTTTTACTATTTCAGAATTAACTAATTTTTACTTATTTTTTTACAGCTCGTAGAAACGGAAGGAATCTTTTTCGATTTTAAGAAATATCTAAATATCCAATTTTCTGCTAGAATATAAATAAACTAAAAATGAGAGTAAATAAGCTGGACATCTCTGAAAAATTGGTAGAAGGTTATGTGAAGGTTCCTCCATCAATGAAAGAGCAGGCCATTACGAGTTTAGCCATTCAGTTATGTCAAAAAACCGATGTCGAACTAAAGAAAGACCCACTAGCTGATACAATGGTTCCTTGGGTTGAATGGGATATGAAATTTGACGCAAATTCGACTTATATATGCCAGAAACTCCCACTTCCTTCTGCATTACAGAAACTTTTGGTTGTTCGCATGCGGATAATCACTCTGCAATTGCACGACTGGATCTGGCAACAGGAATATGTTGTACATTATCCTCCTTCTGCAGACAGCTATGTGATGCCCTCGGATTGGGTAGTAGGAGAAGTGAGATTGGACGAGCAGAAGATTGCAAAACGTTTTGTCCAAGACGAAAGGATTCCCCTTGTCCAACGATTCAGAATGGCATGTTTTTATTGCCTAGAATATTTTATTCTTTCCTTATGGAATCAAATTTCCCATGAAGACCGTGAAGGTTTTTTTCAACATGACGGAAGAGCACTAGTTGATCAGTGGTTTCCATACTTATCTGGGGAATTTAAGAAATTGATTCCGACTCCACCTGAAGATACCTTTTGGCGTCATTTGTTGAAACGCGGAGTACTTGAAGGATCATTGTCATCTGTGGTTCAAAGCTGGAGTAAATTGAAAGAAAACATAAGACAGGAAGTCCTTATAGATACTGCAATGGATTCGCTGGAAATGGTTCATGAGTCACAATATAACGTCTTTAAAATGCCACACTGTGATATTTTATGCTTTCTGTTAACTTGTATGTCTAAGGAACAAAGGATTTTATTTTTCCAAAGAACCTTTCAAAACAGAACATATTGCGCTTTTGTGTGCTTCTTACGATGGCCGTATTTGGATCTTTTGATCCCAGTTATTAATGAGTTATGGACTATTTTGCCTATAAGGCAATACAGTTTTCTTTTACACATCCTATCAACTAGCTATTCTGATATAAATCTTGCTCCAGATCAAAGAAGGGATTACATGGATTACGATTATGGATATTTAATTCTAGAGCTACTGGAAGAAACTCCATATCATTTTAAACGCCATGTATTTAACAGTATTTGTTGCAGTAGATATCCCCTTGCCGAAGACAATGTATTATATACTATACTAAAGAAGGGAGTTCATAGGATTCAATATAGAGAAGTTTTTAAAGGTATCTGGCAGCATATTACCCTTGAAGAGAGAAGAATATTATTTTTAGAATTGGATAATGGATACGAATTCTACTGCAGATTGGCTGATCAAGATAAATGGGAGCTGCTTACCTTAATATTAAGAGAATGCTTGCCTGAAGATGAAATACTCCCGTTTCAAAAGAAAGTTCAAGATATGATCCAGAAAAATCTCAACTTCCAAAGTTGGTAAATTATGAGTGAATGAATTTATGATTAAATTTTCATTTTCGCAAAAATTTATCAGTTAATTTCACAATATATGTCACACTTGAAATGAGAAGATCAAAGATCGAAATATATTTTATTACAATTTCACGTTACATGAAATTTGCCCAAATTCCATTGTTAAGAGAATGTTAAAGATGGTATATCTATATATCAATTGAAAAGAAAATTTTGAGACCTGAATTAGTAAAGTACTAGTCGAATACCATTTGAAATTCGAAGGTTCTAAATTAAACAACCTTTGCATAAAGTGAATTTTTGATTTAGTAATTTCTTTCCATTGATGATTTTAAAAACTGTTCATTCGTGCACCAAATTTCAAATAAGGGTCTCACTTTACACTCTGTATTTCATTCATTCAGTATATCGAACATTTTAACGTGCAGCACGGCTAAAGTATGAAATTATGGGAAACTGAAATCGTGCAGTTATTTCCCTACAATCTCTACCATTACATCAAATTTAAAGTTTCTAGCTAATAGCGAAGTATGGTTATCAGCCATTTCACTTTTGAAGGTTTTGTGTAGAGTACCCACCCTTTAAATGAACATTATTGAAAATCTATGTTATTCTTGGATTCTTTATTAGGTGATTGGCTCATATACCACATATCAAGCTACTACCGCTATTTAAAAGAAGTTTTTCTAATTTACTCTGAAAATCGAAGAGTTTGGTGTGAGGCACCCTTAAAATTGCAAATATTGGAAAACTACAGTTCAACACGCTCTTCCTTTCGATCTGTCTACCCATTCAACAAATTTTAAGTCTTTATGCCATTGTGAAGCACGTTTTTTTTATCATTTCAGCTTTCTAACGTTTCAGTGTTGAAGACCCAGACCGTCCGACTCGTCCAGAGGACTTAGAGTAACTAGTTGGACGGCCGGGAAGGTAACGTTTCAGTGTGTAGTACCCACCCCTTTAAAGGAACATTTTAGAAAAACTCTATTCTTCTTGAGTTTTTAAAAACAGAATTGGCACACATACCAAATATCTTGGCTCTATCACATTTTAAAGGTGGCGTTACTCGTTCATTCGGACAATAGAACATTTTGTTGTGCGGCTCTCCTAAATTGAAAATATTGCAGAAAATATTGAAAATTCGAAATCGAACACATTCTTCCTTTCTCACAATTCGCCCATACATCAAATTTGAAGCCGCTATCTCAACACAAATCATGCTTTTCTGTCATCTTACTTTTCGAACGTTTTGGTTTGAAACATCCCCTCTACAGAACTTTTTCCGAAAATATGATTTTTCCAGGGTTTTTTCATGGAACGATTGACCCTTGTGCCAAATTGCAAATCTCGATCTATTCAGGAAGGGTCTAAAAACGGTGACAGACGAACGGACACTTGGCAATTAGTATATACTCGCCGATTACCCGTTGAAAAGCAAAGGTCTCATAATAAACATTCCCCGAATAACATAAATTTTTGAACAATTCGCTTTTCACATTTCTTCGAAAAAACGAAAATGTTGGTGCTCAGAATCGCCTAAAAAAGAAAATATTTCAAAACTGAAATTGCTCAATTTCTCCCTCTCGAACTATCTAATGATCGAACTATCTAGCAGATCTATCTCGAACTATCTAGCAGCAAATGTTAAGTCTCTATGTCATACTGGAGCATGCTGTTTTATATTTTCACCTATCGAACGTTTTTATTCTTGAATGAACATTTATTAGAAACTCTGTTCGTGATTGTATTTTCATCAAATGATTAGCCTACATGTAAAAAATTTCAAGCCTCTATCAAAATTTTAAGCAAGGCGGTTCTTAATTGTTCGGCGAATCGAATTTTGTAGTATGCAGCACCCCCTAAAATAGCAAATATTAAAATCTGAAATTGCATATTTCCTTTCCTTTGAACGGTTTACCCATGCACTAAATTTGAAATCTCTATCTCATCTCAAAGTATGCTTTCCTATCATTTCACTTTTAGAATTTTTTACTATGGAGCATCCCTATACAGAACAATTTTGAAAAATTCGAACGATCGACCCGTGTACCAAATCGCAAGTCTCTATCTGTTCGGGAAGTACCTAAAAAAGCGTGAGAGACGGACAGACAGACGGACATTAGACATTTGGCAATTAGTATATACTAGTCGAATACCCGTTAAAATTCAATGGTCTCGCAATAGGCAACCCCTGAATAATGTAAATTTTTGAATAAGTCGCGTTTCACATTTATTTGACAAATGGATTATTTTGGTGTGTAGAACCCCCCAAAAGAAGAAAATATTGGAAAATTTAAATCGCGAACTTCTTCCTTCCGAACTATCTGCCCGTACACCAAATTAAAGTCTCTATCTCATCCCGAAGCACATTTTTTTATTATTGCCTATTTCGAACATTTTTATGTGGCACAGTCCCTTAAATGAACATTATTAAAAAACTCTGTTCGTCTTGGTTTTTTTATCAGATTGTTGAACCCTGTACAAAATAGTAAGACTATCACAAAGGAAGCGTGTCTCATTTTTTCGGAAATTTGAATATCTCTGTGTGCGGCATCCCCTAAAGTAGAAAATATTGGAAATCTGAAATTGCACACTTTCTTCGTTTCAAACTATCTACTTATACACCACATCTGAAGTCTCTATCCTATCTTGAAGCATGTATTTTCTATCACTTCAACTTTCAAACATTTTCAAACACAGTATTCATCACGGGTTTTTTTAACAAGCGATGAGCCCATAAACTAAATTTCAAGCCTCTATCATATTGGAGGTGTTTTTCATTTGTTCGTCAAATTTAATATTTTAGAGAGCGGCATTCCGTTCAATAGCAAATGTTGGAAAACTGAAATTGCACATTTTCTTCCCTTTAAACTATTCACCCATGCATCAGATTTGAAGAATGTCTCATCGTGAAGCATGCTTTTTCATTCATTTCACCTTTCAAATGTTTTTGTGAAATGTCCATCCCCTTAAATATACATTTTTGAAGAACTCCATTCTACTTGGGTTTTTTATCAGATGATTCGCTCATATACAAAATTTAAAGTCACGTTTTAAAAGGGGTATTTCTCCTTTAATCCGAAAATTGGAACATTTTGGTGTGCGACACCCCTAAAATAGAAAATGCTGGAAAATTGAAGTTGTACACTTTTTTCTTCAAAACAATCTACCCGTACAATAAATTTGAAACCAATCTCCTCCCGAAGCTTTTTTTTTATCTATTCATCTTTTAAACGATTTTCTCTGGAGCACCCCCTTAAATAAACATTTTGGAAAAACTATATTCGTCTTGGGTGTTTTAATCAAATATACCAAATATATACCATATATCAAATATATACCATATACCAAATTTCAAGCCTCTATGAAATTTTAAGAAAGCCGTTTTACTTTTATTCGGCAAATCGAACATTTTGGTGTGCGGCACTCTCTTAAGTAGAAAATATTGGAAATCTGAAATTGTATCTTTCTTTCTCTTGTACGATTTACCCAAACACCAAATTTGAAATCTTATCTTATCGCAAAGCATGCTTTTCTATCATTTAACTTTTCGAACTATCTACCAGTACTCCAAGTTTGAAGGTCTTTATTTCATACTGAAGCATGAAATTTTATCATTTCACCTTTCGAACGTTTTCAGGTTGAACATCCTCTAAAACGAGAATTTATTAAATCCTCTAAGGTGTTTTATCAAATAATTAGGACGTTTTCGTGGAGAGTAGCAGTCCCCTTAAATAAACAATTTTGAAAAACTCAATTCTTGTGTTTTTTTATCAGGTGATTATTCCTTATACCAAATTTCAAGAGTTTGTGAAGTTCAAGAGTTTATCAAGAGTTTAACGATTTACCCATACACTAAATTTTAAGTATTTTAGTAATTTTAAGTTTTTTGATAAGCATGCGTTTCCAACGTTTCACTTTTGGAACATTTTGTTGTGGAGCACCAGCACATCCTCTACAAAACATTTTCGAGAAATTCGATTTTTCCTAGAGATTGTATGGAACGATCGACCCTTGTACCACACTGCAAGTCTCTATCTATTCGGAAAGTTCCTAAATAAAGCGAGACAGGCGGATAGACAGGCGGACACTTGGCATAATTATTATATATGTCTATCCGAATACCTGTTGAAAATCAACGATAACAAATAATAATCAAACCCCGAATAATGCACAGTTTTGAATAATTCTCGTTTATTCAGCAAATCGAAATTTTGGTGTGCAGAACCTCTTAACGAAGGAAATATTGGGAAACTAAAATTGCATACTTTCTTCCCTTCAAGGCCTAGCCCTTGTCCACGCATATAGTAATATATATATATATATATATATATATATATATATATATATATATATATATATATATATATATTTATATATATATATATATACACACATATATACATATATATATATATTGCGAATTGGGTATTGCGAAATAGCTGTCATCGGAAAAAACGTCAAATGTACAATCCAGTATTAAAAACCTAGAGGCGTGGATCTTATACATCCTTTTTGCACTGTAAAAAAGATAAATTAATTGCATTATATAGGGCAAATTGTGTGCTTCCACATCATAATTTTTGATTTATATAGTTACTGGGATCTTCAGTCTCAAAAAATTCCACTATTGGTTTTGCAGAATTTTAAAACGCCCACAAATCAATGATATACGGGAATAATAAAAAATTATTGGATACACATTTATTGCAGTTCGCTTTAGAATCTACATAAACAGCAGGAATACATAAATATTTCACCAGCAAAACAATTTTAATTTTAGTATATGTTCGTGTAACACTTAACTCTTTTCAAAAGTTGTCTTTAAAAGTTAGTTGCAGTAATAATAGTTGATTATATTTTATTTTACAAAACAAAACAAATACCTATAAAAGAATAACGAATGAATTGCAGATAAAATATCTGATGTGGGCAACACATGACTTTCCTTATATAATGCAATGAATTTACTACTTTTACAGTTAAAAAAATGGTATTCTTGTAATAGATATATTTTTTTCCAAGATATTGAATTTTCTTCAATTAGTAGTCATTTTCATTGATTTAGCGTCATTTTTATCAATTTGGCGAGATTTTTGTTAATTTGGCCACAATTAAAAATGGCGCCAAGTTGGCGACTTTCTGCCAAGTTTGTCGCCAAAATCTCGCCAAGCGTTATGGAAGGTGAAATAAATTATTCTTACAGCTGATAAATTACTATTGGCGTTCAAATACAAAAGTATTACTCAAAGTATCTTTTTTCATGAATGGAACGATCTAGATCCATGAGAATGTTGTTACCAAATTTATCGCATGGTATTACATATGAAAAGCGAACATGTTTCTCGATAGGAAATATTTTTTTTTATTTTATATAACTTTTGATAACTTTTTTGAAAATGTGCAATAGCTTGAGAACGGTTCATGTTAGCGTTCTAAAATTTATGTCAATCGTTTTCTAATGAAAAATTACGTAAGAAATGTCTATTTGCGTTACTTTATTAGCGGTTTTGATTTTTTGACGATTTTTTCAAAATTTCAGTTGAAAATTTAGGGGTTTCTGAGCATTCGATTGCGTATAAAAACAATTGGCTTCCAGTGTTTACGGATTGTGATTTTTGTACTAAATTTCATTCGAATCGGTCCATTCGTTCGTCAGTTATCGTCTCCACAGGCTCACTGACACACACACACACACAGACATCACTTCAAAAATGTTTGATTCGTAATCAGGGATGTTTGAAACGTGCTCTCCCGTCGAAAACTCGAATTCAAATTTTTGACCCCGTCACAATACTTTCCTTATACATTATGTATATAAGGAGAGTAATTATACATGTTAAAAATGTAGCAACGTCACCTTTTAAAAACTGGGTTCCCAAAAAAGAAAGCCAATCATAAGTACAAAAATAAAACTTTTATTGTAATGTCAATATATGATGGGATTCATTTTACTAATTAATCACAAAGTTTCTTGCTATCAAATCGAATGCTAGAAAATGTTGTCCTCGTATTAGATGTAATTTATAAAAACACCTAAGCCTCACCAGGGATTCGTATGACAGATTAGTTACAAAATTAAGATTAGACAAAAGTTAAAATTAGCCGTATAACAAAAGTTAAAATGAGTCGATAACTGTATAACGTGCTTTTCATTACGCTAGTGGAATGATAGGATGTTATAATAGGATGTGAACCCTATAAATTCGAAAAGTGGCAGCTGAAATTTATATATTTAATACATTATTTTAGTATTAAACCGTGTACTTTATTGAAAATAAGAAATGCACGGTAATACCGTTTTCCTCTATTAAAACGTATAAATATTGTTCAATCAATTCCAGTTACGGAGAAGGGATTTCTATTTAAGTTTCTTTTGAATTAGTTATTCTTGTTCTATCATTTTCAAATAGAAAAATCGCGTTTATTGCATCTTAAAAATGAAAGTTTATGATAATTCATTAAAACATAAGCTAATCTACCTTCTTCTTAAATACCTTGGAGCCTGATCAAACCAAAGCGAGGTCCGGGACCTGCTGTTAACTGCAAACTCCATACACTCACAGCATACCAAAAACATGCAAAACATCAACACATAACAAATGGGGGTCGGGATCAAAGCCCCGAAGTCTCTTTTGTACATGTAGAAAATTTTACAAGCTTTTAAATTAATATATAAGTACTTTTAAAAGTATTTACAATATTTAAAACTATTAACTCGTTTTACATTTGAAAATAAAAACTAACGTCAACAGTTTTAAATAAATTAAAAAATTATCTCTGCCGAAATATTTTATCAATTACAAAGCTTAGGGTCCTCTTAAAATTTGGGTCCCCAGGGCCGTGGCCACGGAGGTCCGTGCGTTAATCAGGCCCTTGGTTATTGAAATAATTATGGGTGGGTGTTCTGCACCGAAATGCTTTAATCATTATAGAAAATATTTTAGAATATTTCGCTATCTCAGAAATGAAGAAGAAAAAAATATAGCTTATAAATAGTCGGCGGAATCATTAGATACCGGTACAGAACTATACTTGCGGGAGGTAAGTTCTACAATCCCATGTATTAGAAGCAAACCGACTGGGCTTCAACATGTGTGAGAAGCCAGCCTGAAAACTTAGGAGCTCTATTCCGAACTGTTCAACTGCTTGGCGAAATTACAGTGTCTAGAAGGGAGATAAATTATCTATTCTAGCCACTGTAGCGAAATGGTAAAATCACCGGCATGGCTGGAATGTACATAATAGGCGCCGGAGAAAACCAGTTCCAGCTGCGTCATCACTGGAAAACTAAACAAGCATGATCGATTCGAGCTGAAACCATATCTGCGAGTGTAGAAGATAGAAAACAGTGCCAGTACTTTCATGTTCGTAGTTTTACCTACGTGTTTTTCAAGAAGATTAGTTTACCCATTATATTCAAAAGTATCATCTTGAATTGGTATTACACTTCTTCAAACTCATAAACTTGCTTCAAACTCTCTTGGGTAAGTTGTTCTTGTCATTGTCATTAGTTGTTCCTTTTAGTTGTTGGATGTATGGACATTTTGTTTAATTTAAAACAAAAACAAGCGTGACCATGTACATTCCAGACTTTTCTAAGAAATCATGTGGAAAATTAAAAAACATTCTATTCAAATGGCAGCTCGTCACTAGCGTTTAGAGCTTGAGGATCTCAAGTTATCACAAATGCTCAATTTCCTTTTTCGTTTCGTAGGCGCATGCGCGTAGACCCGCAGGGGAAGAAGGAAAACACAGCTCCCGCGTGACTATCAAAAGTACGAAGTTTTGTGGTTAAAAGATTAAGTGTTGTATATTGGACGGTTCTCTATGTCTAACCACATTGTTTTTTTTTCAAAAAAATCGTGACATTTCTGATTGTATTTTATATAAGAACATTAGTACTAATCGAAAGATATTCCGGTAGAAAACTAGTAATATTTGCGTTTCTAATATATGTTTAAAATAAAATACAAAATGTCTTTGAAATAAACATTCACAAAACTACAAATTGCAAAACCTACTTGCTCGCCACAAAAAAAAAAAGTAAATACAAAATAGTTAATTCTACGAGAAAGGAAATATGAAATACATTATAATTAAAAAAAAAATTAATAAGCATTTCGATCCAATTTTGCTGAGCAAATGAAATGTAATCAACATCTTTTTATACATAACGTATTAAATATATAAAATTAAAATCATTTATTTGTGTTATAATAACTGGGTATTAATGTCAGTGTAGAGTTTTGTAACAATTTCAATGAACCCAAGCTGAATAAGTTATTTCACGCGTAAGAAATGAATTTCATTTTTCATACATATTTTTAATTGAAGTTTTACATGCATGTTTTCATCCTTCCTATAACCATTTTTTCACTATGTCTGCCTGTCTGTTGGCCCGATATCGTTCAAACAAATTGTTAAAATTAAAAGGAATTCGGTACGCTTATTTTAATCTGCGTATGTAACAGGATTATTGAATTTTGGGGTGAACGGGGAAAAGGTCGTTATTGCTTCAAACACTGTTTTTTTTTTAAACAAAAATTATGCAAAAAATATTTTTATTAAAATATGTATATAATATATGATTTTTTAGTCAATGGCAAAAAATGCAATCATTTATAAACGCCGTGTTCGAGATATTTCATGTGTGTGAACTACGGTGAAAAAATTAACGAAATGCAAATGAAATAAATTCACTTATATTATGAGTGAAAGCATTAACAATAAATATACCGAATCAGTGTGTTAACAAATTTAAAACATTTAAATATCAAATATGTGACAAATCTGTTTTCATCTCTATGATTCACAAATGGTATTATTTTATATACACATTTAGAATCCGGAGAATTTTTATTTATGTGGTAGGGTCTATTAAAAATTATCAATTTAACTGAAAGCAAGTAAAATTTATCTCAAATAATGAAAGTCAGTAACAAATCAATGTTTCTGTATGTTTGCTAGCATTGCAGCAGAAAATTGAAGCAATGTCAACTATGAAATTTAGTAAAAGGATACTTCCGGGCAAGTTTTGAGACATCTTGGGAAAAAAAACAAGGAAAAACTTTTAAGGGGATAGCGGACGTTCAAATTATCAAAAATCAACAAATTTATGCAAAAATTTTTGTTTTGCATAGTATTATTATACACATTATTTTACATCAATTACAAAAAATACATTCAAATCCAACTATTATTAAAATTTTCCAAAGCTATTTTCTAAATATTTCCCCGTTGAAATCGTAAACATGGATGACTGTCACTCACAGTTGATAACTGACTGTACTGAGTAAACATTATATTTTAGCAACCCCATGTTTATTACAATTTGCCAGAAACCTTTTAAACTGCTACTTCTTTTGAAAATGCGTATTTACATTCAGTATCTTACAGACAGTATTTGTTTGTTTTCCTTGCATCTGTTATTTACCTTCTCTTTATTTACTTCGAATAGTAAAAGTTCTTTACAGAACTGAGAGATGCATTTTCATAGTTGTATTTGTTATTTGTTTTTATAGTTTTAAAGAACTTTTCTATTAGCAATGCATGTGATAAGTAAGCATTATCATAAACCGAAATATCGTCTTAAAATAATACCAGGCAACTATAAATAAAGCTCTCAAGCGATGGTCAGCTTCAATTAATACATCAAACTCATTAGATGTAATTTCCAAAGGAATGTTTGGGTACTCATAAAAATTTAATTGACTTGTGAAATGTGTGGAAATATATTTGGATCAAACACACTAGTAATAATGTAGTTTGTGAAGTAGACTTAGTCACAGCAACAATATGACGTAGCATCCGTTTGCGTAGTTGGGAGTTTTAGAAAGAGTAAATCTGATTTCCTTTTAAAAATCACTTTACACGAGAATCTCTGCTAAACAAAAGCCATTAATAATTTTCTAACGGATTTTTAACATATTGTGGTTAAAATGTTTTTAAGTTTTCAAAGTATAGTATTTGTGAATAATTAATATACAAAATTGTTTAAGGACATTGTTGACCAGTGTTCTCATCCATTTTTCAGTGCACTTCTTTGAATTGCTTTATTTTATTAGTTCTAGCTCTTTATATTTATAAAACTGATATATTTTTTGTATCACTTTCTAATAATATTCTAATATATTTCTACTTCATACATAGGTACCTGTAAAACTTTTTCCTAGGGGTGGGGGGGGGGGGTTAACTCAAGCAGATGATGTACAACATTCACTGGCTTCAAGTTCGCCTTTGTTATATTGAATGTCCAAAGAGAAGTGTGACCCGTCTTTACCTCCACTATGGGCGACCATAACTTCATATTTAATAAAATGATTGTAAAAGTTCATATAATTTAGAAATAAGAAAACATTTAAAATGTTATATCTTGTATGTATTCATCTTACATAGGTAACATTTTAAAATCTCGTGCATTTCATCCATTTTTGCACTTTTATGCAAAATTATTTTATTTTATTCTCCAATAAATAAAACTTATGAAAATGCGAATTCCATTTCACTTGTAATACCAAATTTTCAGCCAGCCTAGTCAAAAATCTCGCTCTACGCTACTGCACAGCATGTATATGTCTGTATATGTTCATTTTTGATGATGCATCAATACATGTACATACATATTCATGATTACAGATTTTACAAAAGTTGCTTTTCATGCCACACTATTGTGGGTACACATTCCACAAAAACTTTGTCACAGTACTCGAATTGCAATTCTTTATTGAAAATCCATAGCAAGTGAACGATGTAAACTTTATTATTAACGCGAGGAATCTGCATAAATAAAATTGAAAATCTGTCTGTCTGTCTGTCTGTCTGTTTGTCCCGTCATCACGGGAGAACGACTGAACCGAATTTAATGAAATTTTGTGGGTAGCCTGCAAATAGTCCCACTTAAAATTTAGTCCATGTTTTGAATTTCTACGACAGGTGGTTCTCGAGATGTTTGTAAAAAACGAAATTTTCGTTTGTCTCACCATCACGGGAAAACGGCTGAACCGAATTTAATGAAATTTTGTGACTAACCTTGAAATAGCCCCGCATGAATTCCAAGTTTCGAGATTCTAAGACCAGGGTTTGCCGAGATATTAATGACAAACGGAACTTTTTAATAGGAGTTCTACTATCCAACTCCGTGGTTTATCCAAACGGAATGGATGAAGATCGTCTGTTTAAAACGTCAAAATGAAATTAAACTTTATTTCCGAGTTTGGTGCAGGAATTTTGCATTAATTAGTCATTGTCGTAAAACATGAATTGTTTTAAACTTGAATTTAAATGGAAAAATCTACCTCCATGGTTCATCTTTCACAAGCTTTTACTCAACGATGAGAAGTATAAAGAAATCAAAATGGCTATTTAATTTCGTATTTTATGAGGAAGATTCTATCTTATATCATGTTGCTCGGCAACGGAATGAAATTAAATGTGTTGTTAATATTTATTATTATTTTTTCTATTTGAATAATAAACAAATGGATGTAAAAATATATTTTATAAATGAACGTTTTGATTGTTCTTTAAATTATATAAATTGCGGGCTGCGTACATCACTTTCATTTATTTTAGTAAAGAGGTTTCAAGCTCATATATTGTGCTTAGCTAATAAACTCATATATTGTGTTTACCCAAAAAATTCATTTAGCCGATTGTTGAAGCAGAAAAAGAGTAGAACGGGTGTATGTATCTTCTAATACAATTTTAGTATTTTCATTTAGTATATACAAACGGGATCAGAATATTTTATTCTTCAGATCTGCAAATTCAGAGCTACGAATTTGGCGGAATATCTGTAAATAACTTGGTAACTTTTTCTAAACTTTACCAAATTAGCGGAAATGTCTCCAAATTGATAAAAATGACCCAAATCAATGAAATTAAATTTGTTTTTTTAGAATAGAGTATTGAAATGATGTTTCTGTAGCATTTGTCGGTCAGTCCATCCATCCTACGTAGTAACACATTTAACGATTTTTTTTAATATCACCAAATTGATAAAAAATATTTGTAAATCCATAAAAATATCATGGAATTGATAACATCGCGCTTAAAAAATGAAATTCATTGTGTTTTGTTAGGGGATAGTATTGTAATGATGTTTCGTCAATTTGTCGCAAAATGGGACTATGAGTTCTACAGTCCCACTTGGCGATAAATTTGGCGATTTTTTAAGTTATCGCTAAATTGACGAAAATGTCGTCAAACCTTCCATGGAAATCGCATTATTCAGACGATATGATTTCCATCAATTTATTTGAAGCAAATGATATCATGTCGCTTAGCGACGAATCCAATGTGTTATGTGCCATACGGTTTTCATTAAATCTTTTCGGATTTGAATAATATAAATATGTATATAAAATAAATTTCATTGACATTGCATTTTTGACTGGATAATATCAATTACGGTCTACAGGTTTAAACATCATTATTATTGATATTTTCGGAGACTGTTGATTCAGGGATTATTGATATTTTCAAATTATTATGTCATTGTTTTATTATGACGAAAATTATTGAAACTCATATATAGTACGTTGTACGAGTAATCTTCTACAAATGCACGGGTATATCTTCTAATCTATGAGAATATAAGTGGTACAGGAGTAGGGGATTAGGGAGAGTTCTGCGGCACTTCAGAGGCGGTGATCCCTATACTTTAACATGAGGAAACCTCCGAGGCCAGAAAATAAGTGCATCAATAGAGGCGGTGGTAAAACCTCATGCACATAGGGAGTCTCAGAAGCCGGTGTGTTGGCGGTACAGTGACGATTCCATAAGATAGACATGGGTAGAAATAGAGCTCCTCTACTACAGGCTGACTTATCAAACATATTGAAGCCCATAGGGTTCCATACTACAGTTACAGTAATTATAAAACAAGTGTTTAAACTAAATACTTTATATAGAAAAAGAAGTTTCAATTTGAATATTGTAGAACTTAGCTTAAACAAGTATGCTCCAGTATCGGGTATCCAATTATTTATTAGCCATTGTTTTCTTCTTTCTTCGTTTCTAGGAAAGCGAAATCGCCTAAAATCATTTCTAAAATGATTAGAGCAGTTCGGTGCAGATCAACCACCCATAATTATTCCAATTTTACTTCCTAAAGTGAAAATACGAATAGAGTAAATGCTAATGGATTGCGCTTCCAACTATGGTGGGCTTCAATATGCTTAATGAGTCAGCTCGTATATAGAGGAGCCTTAGGTAGAAGGATGACGTCACAGAAGAGGGTAGAGTTTAGAACGTATAAAGTATTGCTGTTGTTATTTATTTATTTTTTTACATTTTCACACTTTTTAAAATTTTTTACAAAAAAACAGTAAAAATGTACGGTTTTTTTTTTCAACAAGTTGGATTTTGGGGGTTGTCGGATTTCTCTATGGGAAATAACATAAATTTATGAATGTGCCACTTTTGGCGTTTTTTCACAAAAAGTTTTAAGAAGGTTAAAAAAACAACAAAAATGTACGTTTTTTCAGCAAGTTGAAGTTTTGGGGTTGTCGGATTTCTCTATGGGAATTAACATGGGTTTTCACACCTTTGTGAATTTTTTAGAAAAAAAATGTGGTTTTTCGCAAAAAAGCGGCGAAAAATGTGTTTTTTGAAAAACGCGGAAACGGCCGATTTTTTTCAAAATGCCAATTTTTCTATGGGAATTAACATGGGTTTTCGTACTTTTGCAACTTTTTGAAAAAAAATGTGCGTTTTTGCAAAAATGCGGCCAAAAAGGTGTGTTTTTAAAGTAGCAGAATCGCGGGAATTGGTGTTTTAAAGTAGCAGAATCTCGGGAATCGGGTGTATGGGAGGGGGGGGGGTGTATCTCAATAATCATAGATACTTGTTTTCAACTATCCAAATACAGTAATGTCTCTAAGAAATTAGATGCTGTTAGAAAAATATATTATTTTTTAATTGTGGTCCCACATCCACCCGCTGTATAGGATACACCGCCACAATATCTATCTTTTTCTTTTTTTTCCATTTTTCTTCTTTCTCTTTTTCCTTTTTTTTATTTTAAAGTGTCCGTAGGCATAACTTGTAATGCCGTCCTCGAGTAAATATCTTTTATCATCAATGGGTGACAAAGCCACTTTGTTCTGGCATACAGTGAATAGTTCATGATGGCTACTATCTATTCTAATCTGTTCTTTCATAGTAGGTCTAACACTCAACAAGCACTGTCTATAGTCATTGTGTGTAATTTTCCGTGCAACCACATGTGTAGAAACGCCTTTAGCTCTTTTCTTTTCTCCAGCAGCTGATAGAAAAGAGTACATTTTAGGTCTAAGTCCTATAAACCCCTGAATGGGGGTTGAATTCAGTTCATCTTTAAAATATCCAATACGCTTTTTATTGTCTTCACTGAAGAGGGGATGATCCTTGGGATAGTCAGAAAAGTCATACAGATGTTCATGCTGGTGCATATCTTCATAAATATCAGCAGTTTGGATTTCATAAACCAATGAATCAGTATCGGTGAAGAGAAGCGAAGCTTTTTCACCATATTGGCTTTTAATATGTTTATAATGAAACTCATACATCAGGAGTTTAGATAACTCCAAGATAGCAAAGCCAGCGTATATAGGCCGATTCATTAAAATGCAACTCTTTGCGCGTTCAACACCCACCAGATCTTCACTAAAAATCCTGCTAGCTCTATAAGCTGGGGATGCAACCACCTTCAGGGCCCGCTTTGAAGAATTCACTAGTTCAATATACACTCGATTTCGAAGATTCTCCATCGTTTTTCCAAACACAGCGTTATTAAGCAATTTAAAAAAGTCTTTCTCAAAATTAGTCTTTGCCTTCTTTCTTTCTTCTGTGTTAAATTGAATATATTTCTCCAACCAGGGCTTCTGATTAAATTTTAAAGCCTTGTGAATTTTCTTGAGTCTTAAACCTAATGATAGGTATAGTTGAAGGTTGCGATAGGGAACAATATAATGTTTCTTGTCATGTAGATTAGGTACCAATTTCGTAGTACTAACAAAATGTCCATGATGTAACTGTTGAAAGAGTCATTCAGCATAGGGGGACAGCATTTCTCGTTCAATCTTCACCCTTTCAGGGGCTTGAGGGTATTCACTATGGCAATCATGTAAGGATTCAGGATACTCTAGATCCACTTCAAATATATATCCCTCTTGGGTATTTTCCTTTAGGATCATTATCCAGGATTCATTCAAATTTTCTGTAGATATGCATTCAAACCCACCATAGGGCAGTGGTTGAGACATGGCCCAACCATATAGGTTATTGGCATTAAGATAGATAATGTACTTATCAGGCTTAGTAGAATCGTAATTTTCCAAATAACGATTATTAGCCCCGGATCTACGCTGACTTATCATACATATGCCACCGCGGATTCCACGTTCTATAAACAGTAGCATATTTTCATCTGTGAGTAGTTCTAGGGTTTGCTCAGTCATTTTCAAAGAGACCTGCCAAGCCAGTCCAGGGGCGGTCATCATATGAGCGGAATCTAAATCATAGTTCTTGCAAATTTTTCGAAAATTCTCAAATACATCGGCTAACAGTAGCACATCTGTTTTCACATACAGGTCGTGATATTCTCCCAAGTTGTTTATATTAAAGGTATCCCATACAGTTTGGGCATGCCGATAATCTTCACTCTTAATATCTTCGCCTTTAATATCATTATGAAATGCAGAAGGGGCAGGGAGTACATTTTTATCAAATTTTTGAAAGGATGTCATATAGCTATAGGAATATACTCCTTTCCTAATAAGAACATTCTGTTGTACTATATCAGGGAAATGTTCTCTGAAAATATGAAATTCACTCAAGTCTAAATTGGAAACTAGCTTTTCCAGGGAAGCATTCAGAAACTGTAGGCTATCAATAAATTGTAAACAGACACGGAGCTCCTCTTTCTTTGAAATCTTGAAAGATATGTATGTTTCAATATTAGTGGCAATCACATCAATTTTATGGTCTTGCAATTTCCCAAAACTCAGCATAATATGATGAGAGTCATAATTTTTTAAATTATGAAACACTACAGGAATATTAATACTTTGCCTATAGTTAAGATTACAGGCATTATGCAGGGCACCTCTATAGGCTCCAGTCACGTGATTGGGATCACGCACACGATCTGTTTTCAGTTCACGATGGCACACGTTACAATGGGTAGCTCTTTCAAAGTCAACTTCATTCGCTTTAGTCATTCGCAGTGGTTTAACATAACGTAATTTTTCTCCATGATACTGTTTCTCCATTATCAAGTTGTTAAGAAAATGATTCTCAGGGTCGATACCTCAATACACAGTAGCTTGTTTCAGGCATTTTCCATCAGGCCCTATGATAACATAAGCATATCCACAAGTTTCCTGAATTGCTAGTCTATGCGTGTAAGAACTTTTATATTATATACTATGTACGAAGAACGGATATGCTGCTAGTTAATAATAAAATACAGTAAACTGAAAGCAATACAATTTTTTTTTATAAAATAAAACAATGTGAGGAAATAATTAACTTTCTGAAAACTAAGAGCTAATCATGAAAATACACACGTAAGGTAAAAAAAAAAATTAATATATGGCAGGAAGGAAATACACGCCAAACTAAATATTGGGAAAGGAAAATGCAACCCCAATATGAATGACACTAACAAACTGACCAATAGGAAACGCACAGCGTTTTGACATTCAATCTCTCGTTTTGTCGCCACCTGGTATGAAGGCTATGTCGGCAAATCGGGTTGGACGAAAAGAGAGAGATTTTGAAAGATTATAGCTTGGCGTGTAATAGTCGGAGAGGGACGGCAGTGGTACCAAGTGTTAGGCCGAAGACGTACGCGTGTTGTGAGGGGTAACGCGCTGAAGAGAGGAATGCGATCGAATGCGAGATAAGATAAAAATTATCAAGCAATAATCAAATTGCTACGTTTTATTTCCTTAATTCTGGTACTAAATTAACATTTCGTAATAATTAATTTTGTAATTTTTGAGACCACTGTTGACAGTTTGTAGAAATAAGTGAAATGTTTATATAAAGCGTTGTTTTATTTACAAACACCCGTGTGATAAGAGGTATTCTACGTTGCGAACGTATCTTCAGTACAACAATGGGATTTTGCAGACCATTTCGTAGAAAAAAATACCGGTTCTATTTTTGGAGGTTGTAACAAACTTTAAGATTAAACTGTTGTACTAGACTACGCTGTGTACCAAGTTTCAGCTCTCTAGGACGTAGGAAAAAATGTTGAAATGTCATCAAAGGAGTTGGAATAGACACACATACATCATTCATGATGAGTTAAATAAAATATTTTAATAATAAAATGTATTCATATATATGGAAAGACATGTATTAGACAACAGATTTTTTTAAATCTAAAATTGAATAGCATCATTTATATGAGGCTAACGTATTTCATTCTTCAGATATTGCACATGTTTTTTTTTATTTAAGACGGAGAAAATCAAAATATTTAATCCCATGACAGATCCATTCACTTGAGAAACATTTGGAACAAAACTGACTAAAAAATGGCGGCTTAGCAGTGTTTCTCTATTCTATTGCATTTATAAAGGGTAATAGAAAAATGGAGGGGGCGGCCACATTGCTTTCTGCTTGGGGCGGCAAAAAACCTAGAGCAGGATCTGCCTCCAAATATGGTAACCCATATTTACAGAAACCCTACTGGGCTTCAATATGCTTGATAAGTCAGCCTGTATTTTAGAGGCTCTAGGTAAGGGGGTTCAGCGTGGGCAGCAAATTCTCAGCGAAGCTGATACCTCCAATAGAAAGAACCTGCTTATTGGTATGTACCTTTTCGTGGACTTGCCCATACATCGCGACCACAGCTAATTGCTAATGTAGTGCTTAATTTTGTACTTATTATGAAACAAAGTTCTGAGCTTAACATTAATATTTTTTTTTTCAAAACATTCTTTGCTTTCAAAATATCTTTAAGAAAGCAATGCGTTTAACATTCCTGCTGTGTAACACTCTCATAGCCAGGAGAGAGGGGGGGGGGGGAGGGAAGTACACATTGGTCTCCTTCAAAAAATTTTCGGTTTTTGTTCTTTCCTGTCATATTTAGAAATGACATATATTACAGGAAAAATTATTATGGAAATGTAGACGGGTTATGTACATTTTAATTTTTATTAATTAATTTTAAATAAATTCATTCTTATTATCGATATTAATACAGAATTGTTTTACAAACAATGATCAATTTTGTAGGAAAGTGTTAAACAAATAATATACTCCATGTTTTAATATATTAATAATAAATATTCCTTAATTTCGTAACGCTATACTTAAAAGTGTGATAAAACAAATAATTTCTGTTTAAAAATTATGAGAAATTTAAGTTGGAAATTAACGTATAATCGCAATTTAATTCTAATTCTGCTATATAGTTGAATCAGAAACCTTTATAGCTGAATGATCTAAGCCTTTATAAGATTTTCATTTCCTATATTATTATTAACTTCCTTATGTATATAGTATAATGTATAGGGAAAATATTGTTACGGGGTCAGAAATTAAAATTGTTGTTTTGAAAAAGTGCACGTTTAAGTATCCCTGAACACGAATCATACGTTTTTGAAATGATATGTGTGTGTGTGTGAGTAACTGTAGATGCGATATCTTAAAAACCAATGGAGCGTTTTATTTAAAATTTGGAACCAGTATTACAATGAGTAAATACTAGATTCCTTTTAATTTATAACACAATTGAATATTCGAAAGAGACGTTTTAAGTGTCCCTGAACTCGAATCAAACGTTTTTGAGATGATATGTGTGTGTGTGAATGTGTAACTCTAGATGCGATATCTCAAATACCAAAGGAGCATTTATTTAAAATTTGGAACCAGTATTACAATGAGTAAATACTAGATTCCTTTTAATTTATAACACAATTGAATATTCGAAAGAGACCCCCAAATTTTCGAATAAAATTCTGTAAAAATCAGAACTTTCAATAATTTGTTCATTTTTTTATATCTAATATTGTGCAACAAATTTGTCAACATTTAGGTGGATTTGGTTCATTCCATTTTCACGAGAGAAGATACTTTGGGCAATAGTTTTGTATTTTAACTCCCAGTAATTTGCCAATATTCTTTCAAATATCAGAAAAGTTCTCTCAATTTGTCTGTAACTCTCGGCGATAAATCTGGCAAGCTTGCTTTCTTAATTTAGTAAAATATCGGTAAGTAGCTATATTTGTCTCAAGGTTAATAAAAACACTGTCATAATGGCAAAAATGGCGCCAAATTGATGAATTAAATGCTAACATATTTTAGTATGTATACTTGATTATTACGGATGGATGCTATAAATACGGATAATTGCGAATTTACACTTGCACAAAATATAAGTGAATTGGAAATAATTTTACACGGTTTCATCCGGAAAACCCCCCAATTGTACAACGCCACGTTAAAAACGTTGTGCCTTAGATGCCTTGCAATAATTTATTCAATGTAAAAGAGGTAAATTCATTGCATTATTTAGGAAATGTCATGTGCTGCCTACATCAGATATTTTATTCATACACTTATAAGAACGTTCTAATATATATATTTATGAAATGCAAAATTATTAAAATTTGTAACATTGATTTAAAAAGGACATGTAATTAATTAAAAGAGCTATTTGTTTGTTTCCTTCAGTCAAAAAAGTCACTATAGTTATTTTTACATTTGCTTGAATTACTAAACATTTCCCATATTATTTAACTGAGGAAATGTTTTTAAGTTTGCTTCATAAGACCATCTGTGCATTTTTTTTTATGACTTGCGAAAGAATAAAAAGTGTTTTTCTGAATTGAATTTGCGTAAAAAATCTTGGATTTTGAATTTAAGTTTGACAATGACTTGGACTCATCATCATCATCATCATCCATTGGGTCAGGGAGGTCCATGGCCAAGTCTTTAATCCTCAGTATGAAGAGTATGAAATTCTGAATTATATTATGACATTAGTTGAGTGATACAAAACAAAAATAAAAAAATAAATTTTATTATTCAATGGAGGTAAAATTTAACAGATGAAGTTTAGGTTTTTAATGAAAATGGGATGAAACGTCGAATTGAGCGACGGAATTCTGTTTATGTTGTAAACTAGATCATGAAACATTGAATAATTGAAAACGGATGTTTACTGTATCGCACAATCCCCCTCCCCCCTCCCTTATTTCTCTTACTTTTCTATAGATTAATATTGCGTCGAAATAATCGTCAGAACCTGGGAAAGTCCTTTACGACTTTGGCGCTTACTTTTGAATATGGTTACATTTAGTAATTATTTTGTGCTTTGATTCTTACCATATGCAGTTTTTCTGAATTTTTGTCTGTTTTGTGGAAAAGATAAACTGTGATGACATTAAAGCAATTCTCTCACGAAATTAGATGAAAATACACCAATCTATTTCTCTGAATGTTACAATAAAATAAATAAAAAATCTGATCTGGGCAGCGCATGACTTTCCCTGCAGTTATTTTAATTAAATTTAATTCACTTTTAATTCAATTTTCGTTCTCATTTGGTATCTGGAGTTATTTTCAAATATGGCGCAGAGAAAATACGAAAAAACTAAAATATCTCGAGAACGGATAGTCTTAATGTAATGGGGTTGGTCTTATTCTTTTTATCGTTATAAATTACGTAGAAAACCAGCATTTAATGGATATATTTCAGCGTACGTAGTTTTTATTTTGGATTTTGACAATTTTTGAAAGCCATTTCGCAACAAAAGGCAGGTTATATCTTTCCAAATCGTACCAAAATCTAATCAGCACTAGGGTTGCACACGCGCAATTTATCTACCGAATTTTGTAAAATTCGGCCAGTTAGTTTTTCTGATAGAGTAGATGCAGGCTTTTGACGGACATTTCGCAAAATAAAGCCGGGTTCTTTTATCCCGAATTGTACCCAAAACTAATCAGCACCAGACTCGCCCGCAAGTGACTTACCTAACAAATTTTATTAAATTCGGTCAATTAGTTTTTTAGTTAGAGTAAATACAAAATCTGCACAGACAGACAGACACACACACAGACGTCACGCTGAAAATAGTTTTTTCGTATTCTAGAGGTCTCGAAACGCATAGATCCGTCGAAAACTCGAGTTGAGGTGTTCGGTATGGTTCCAATACTTTCCCTAAGCATTACCATGTATTGCAGGGAAAGTAAAAATCTGATGTGGACAGCACATGACTTTCCCTGCAGACTTAGATTCATATTTTCTTTATTTATTTAATAATTCATTAGATTGAGTTTAAATGCACAAAATAACATAAATTTGCATTTATATTTTAATTTTTATTTTCATTTGATAATTGGACATTTTTTCGAAAACGGCGTAACAAAAATGCAAGAAATCTCAAATATCTTGCGAACGGTTAGTCCTAAAGTGTAATGAAGTGTCCTATATTCTTTTTTTACTCAAAAATTGCGTATAAAACAAGAATTTAATGGATACATTTGAAAATATGAAGTGGTTTTTTTGTTTTGAATTTCTTTTTTACGGGCCATTTCGTAAATAAAGGCAGGTTGTTCTTTTCGAATCGTACCAAAATCTAATCAGCACCAGAAAATTCTACAAGTAACTTGTCTACCAAATTTTGTAACATTTGGTCAATTAGTATTTTAGCTAGAGTGGATACATGAAAGTTTTGCTGGCCATTTCGTAAAAAAAGGAAGGTTATTATTTTCCCGAATCGTACCAAAATCTAATCAGCACATCCCAGAAAAGACTTATTTATCGAATTTTGTAACATTCGGTCTATTAGCTTTTCAACTAGAGTGGAAATAGGCTTTTTCGGGCCATTTCGCAAAAAAAAAAAAGGCGGGTGCTTTTTTGCCGAATCGTACTCAAAACTTATCAGCACCAGATTCGCCCACAAGTGATTTATTTACCTATAAAATTTTATAAAATCCGGTCAATTAGTTTTTTAGTTAGAGTGGATACAAAATCTGTACAGACAGACAGACTCACATACAGACGTCATGCTAAAAATAGTTTATTCGAATTCTAGAGCTTTCGAAACGTGTAGATCCGTCGAAAACTCGAGTTGCGATTTTCGGCATGATTCCAATACTTTCCCTATACATTACCATGTATTCCAGTGAAAGTAAAAATTACCCCATTAATACTGGCGTGATATGGTGTTCTTATGTTTTGAAATGTAGAAATAAAACCCTTGTTCATTCATTTTTATTTTACACAAGTATTAAACCTTTTTACTATTTCAGAATTAACTAATTTTTACTTATTTTTTTACAGGTCGTAGAAACCGAAGGAATCTTTTTCGATTTTAAGAAATATCCAAATAGCCAATCTTCTGCTAGAATATAAATGAACTGAAAATGAGAGTAAGTAAGCTGGACATCTCTGAAAAATTGGTAGAAGGTTATGTAAAGGCTCCTCCCTCACTGAAAGAGCAGGCCATTACGAGTTTAGCCATTCAGTTATGTCAAAATACCGATGCCAAACTAAAGAAAGACCCACTAGCTGATGGAATGCTTCCTTGGTTTGAATGGGAGATGAAATTTGACGTAAATTCGACTTACATATGCCAGAAACTCCCCATTCCTTCTGCATTGCAGAAACTTTTGGTTGCTCGCATGCGGATAATCACTCTGCAATTGCACGACTGGATGTGGCAACAAGAATATGTTATACATTATCCTCCTTCTGCAGGCAGCTATTTGATGCCCTCGGATTGGGTAGTAGGAGAGGCGAGATTGGACGAGCAGAAGATTGCAAAACGTTTTGTCCAAGACGAAAGGATTCCCCTTGTCCAACGATTCAGAATGGCATGTTTCTATTGCCTAGAATCTTTTATTTTTTCCTTATGGAATCAAATTTCCCATGAAGGCCGTAAAGGTTTTTTTCCAAGAACAATAGTTGATCTGTGGTTTTCACACTTATCTGGGGAATTTAAGAAATTGATTCCGACTCCAACTGAGGGTACCTTTTGGCGTCATTTATTGAAACGCGGAGTATTTCGAGGATCATTGTCATCTGTGGTTCAAAGCTGGAGTAAATTGAAAGAAAACATAAGACAGGAAGTCCTTATAGATACTGCAATGGATTCGGTGGAAATGGTTTATGAGTCACAATATAGCGTCTTTAAAAGACCACACTGTGATGTTTTATGTTTTTTGTTAACTTGTATGTCTAAGGAACAAAGGATTTTATTTTTCCAAAGAGCCTTTCGAAACACAAAATATTGTGCTCTTGTATGCTTCTTACGATGGCCATATTTGGATCTTTTGATCCCAGTTATTAATCAGTTATGGGCAATTTTGCCTGTAATGCAATACACTTTCCTTTTATACATCCTATCAACTAGCTATTCTGATATAGTTCTTGCTCCAGATCAAAGAAGGGATTACATGGATTACGATTATGGATATTTATTAATAGAGCTACTGGAAGAAACTCCAGATCATTTTAAACGCCATGTATTTAACATTAATTGTTGCAGTAGTTATAACCTTAACGATGACAATGTAGTATATACTATACTAAAGAAGGGAGTTCATAGGATTCAATATAGAGAAGTTTTTAAAAGTATCTGGCAGCATATTACCCTTGAAGAGAGAAGAATATTATTCTTAGAATTGAATAATGGATACGAATTCTACAGCAGATTGGCTGATCAAGATAATTGGGAGCTGCTTACCTTAATATTAAGAGAATGCTTGCCTGAAGATGAAATACTCCCGTTTAAAAAGAAAGTTCTAGATAGGATCCAGAAAAATCTCAACTTTCAAAGCTGGTAAATGATGAGTGAATGAATTTATGATAAAATTTTCATTTACGCAAAAATTTATCAGTTAATTTAACAATATATGTCACACTTGACAATATATGTCACACTTGAAATGAGAAGATCAAAGATCGAAATATATTTTATTACAATTTCTCGTTACATGAAATTTGCCCAAATTCCAATGTTAAGAGAATGTTAAAGATGGTATACCTATATATCAATTGAAAAGCACATTTTGAGACCTGAAATAGTAAAGTACTAGACGAATACCAGTTGAAATTCGAAGGTTCTAAAATAAACAACCTTTGTATAAAGTGAATTTTTGAATTAGTAATTTGTTTCCATTGATGATTTTCAAAAGTGTTCACCCGTGGACCAAATTTCAAATAAATGTTTCAATTTAAAATGTGTATTTCATTCATTCGGTATATCGAATATTTTAACATGCAGCACGGCTAAAGTATTAAATTATGGGAAACAGAAATTGTGCAGTTTTTCCACAACAATCTCTACCATTATATCAAATTTAAAGTTTCCACCTATTAGCGAAGTATGGTTTTCTGTCATTTCACTTTTGAAAGTTTTGTGTAGAGTACCCACCCTTTAAATGAACATTATTGAAAATCTATGTTATTCTTGGATTCTTTATTAGGTGATTGGCTCATATACCACATATCAAGCTACTACCGCAATTTAAAAGAAGCTTTTCTAATTTACTCTGAAAATCGAAGATTTTGGTGTGAGGCACCCTTAAAGTTGCAAATATTGGAAAACTGCAATCGAACACGCTCTTCCTTTCGATCTGTCTACCCATTCAACAAATTTTAAGTCTTTATGCCATTGTGAAGCACGTTTTTTTTTTTATCTTTTCAGCTTTCTAACGTTACTGTGTGTAGTACCCACCCCTTTAAATGAACATTTTAGAAAAACTCTATTCTTCTTGGGTTTTTAAAAACAGAATTGGCACACATACCAAATATCTATCGCATTTTAAAGGTGGCGTTACTCATTCATTCGGACAATAGAATATTTTGGTGAGCGGCACTCCTAAGTTGAAAATATTGAATTATTGAATGCAGAAAATATTGAAAATTCGAAATCGAGCGCTTTCTTCCTTTCTCACGATTCGCCCATACATCAAATTTGAAGCCGCTATCACAACGCGCATCATGCTTTTCTGTCATCTTACCTTTCGAAAGTTTTGGTTTGAAGCATCCCCTCTACAGAACTTTTTCGGAAAATGTGATTTTTCCAGGTTTTTTTCAATGGAACTTTCGATTGACCCTTGTGCCAAATTGCAAGTCTCGATCTATTCGGGAAGGGCCTAAAAACGGTGACAGACGGACGGACACTTGGCAATTAGTATATATTAGCCGGTTACCCGTTGAAAAGCAAAGGTCTCACAATAAACATTCCCCGAATGACATAAATTTTTGATCAATTCGCTTTTCACATTTCTTCGGAAAATCGAAAATGTTGGTGCTCGGAATCGTCTAAAGAAGAAAACATTTCAAAACTGAAATTGTTCAATTTCTCCCTATCGAACTATCTACGTGTAAAGCAAATGTTAAGTCTCTATCTCATACTGGAGCATGCTGTTTTATATTTTCACCTATCGAGCGTTTTTATGTTGAGCATCCCCTTGAATGAACATTTATGTAAAACTCGTGATTGTATTTCGTGATTGTGTTCGTGATTGTATTTTCATCAAATGATTAGCCTATATATACAAAATTTCAAGTCTCTATCAAATTTTAAGCAAGGCGGTTCTCATTTGTTCGGCAAATCGAATTTTGTAGGATGCGGCACCCCCTAAATAGCAAATATTAAAATCTAAAATTGCAAATTTCCTTCCTTTTAAACGGTTTACCCATACACTAAATTTGAAATCTCTATCTCATCTCAAAGGATGCTTTCCTATCATATCACTTTTCGAATTTTTTAGTATGGAGCATCCCTATACAGGACATTTTTGAAAAATTCCAACGATCGACCCGTGTACCAAGTGTCTATCTGTTCGGGAAGTGCCTAAAAAAGCCTGAGAGACGGACATTGGACATTTGGCAATTAGTATGTTCTAGTCGAATACCCGTTGAAAATTAATGGTCTCGCAATAGGCAACCCCAGAGTAATGTAAATTTTTGAATAATTCGCGTTTCCCATTTATTCGGCAAATGGATTACATTGGCGTGCAGAACCCCCAAAAGAAGAAAATATTGGAAAACTTAATTCGCGCACTTCTTCCTTCCGAACTATCTACCCGTACACCAAATTAAAGTCTCTATCTCATCCCGAAGCATATTTTTTTATTATTGCCCATTTCGAATATTTTTATGTGGCCCACTCCCTTAAATGAACATTATTAAAAAACTCTGTTCTTCTTGGGGTTTTTTATCAGATGATTGAACCCTGTACTAAATAGTAAGACTATCATAAAGGAAGTGTGTCTCATTTATTCGGAAATTCGAACATATCTCTGTGCGGCATCCCCTAAAGTAGAAAATATTGGAAATCTGAAATTGCACACTTTCTTCGTTTCAAACTATCTACTTATACACCACATTTGAAGTCTCTATCCTATCTTGAAGCATGTATTTTCTATCACTTCAACTTTCAAACATTTTTAAAAACAGTATTCATCTCGAGTTTCTTTTTGTATCTAGCGATGAGCCCATAAACTAAATTTCAAGCCTCTATCATATTGTAAAGGTGGTGTTTTTCATTTGTTCGTCAAATTTAATATTTTAGAGAGCGGCACTCCGTTCAATAGCAAATGTTGGAAAACTGAAATTGCACACTTTTTTTCCTTTAAACTCTTTACCCATTCATCAGATTTGAAGACTATCTCAACGCGAAGCACGCTTTTTCTATCATTTCACCTTTCAAATGTTTTTGTGAAATGCCCATCCCCTTAAATATACCTTTTTGATGAACTCCATTCTACTTGGGTTTTTTATCAGATGATTCGCCCATATACAAAATTTAAAGTCACGTTTTGAAAGGTGTGTTTCTCCTTTATTCCGAAAAATTGGAACATTTTGGTGTACGACACCTCTAAAGTAGAAAATGATGGAAAATTGAAGTTGTACACTTTTTTCTTCAAAACTTACTACCCGTACACCAAATTTGAAATTTATCTCATCCCGAAGCTTGTTTTTTTATCAATTCATCTTTTAAACGATTTTCTCTGGAGCACCCCCTTAAATAAACATTTTTGAAAAACTATATTCGTCTTGGGTGTTTTAATCAAATAATAAGCCCCTATACCAAATTTCAAGCCTCTGTGAAATTTTAAGAAAGACGTTTTTCTTTTACTCGGCAAATCGAACATTTTGGTGTGCGGCACTCTCTCAAGTAGTAAATATGAAAATGTATCCTTCTTCCTCTTATACGATTTATCCATACACCAAATTTGAAATCTCTATCTTATCGCAAAGCATGCTTTTCTATCATTTCACTTTTCGAACAATCTACCAGTACGCCTAGTTTGAAGTCTTCATTTTATACTGAAGCATGAAATTTTATCATTTCACCTTTCGAACGTTTTCAGGTTGAGCATCCTCTAAAACAAGCATTTACGAAAAACCCTATTCGTCTAAGGTGTTTTATCAAATGATTAGCCAATATAAAAAAATGCAACCCTCTATCAAATTTTAAAACAGGCGTTTCTCATTTATTAGGCAAATTGAACATTTTGGTGTGTGACATCCCCTAAATCAGAAAATAGTGGAAATTTGAAATTGCGCAATTTCTGCTCTTAGAACGATATACGCAAACACAAAATTTGAAGTCTATCTCATCGCAAAGCACGTTTTTCTGTAATTAACTTTTCGAATCTTTTGGTGTGCGGAACCAGAAAAAATTACAAATATTTGAAATTTTTTATTACACAAACTTTTTTTTGAACTATCTACATATACACCAAATTTAAAACTTCTATTCCATCAAGAAGTATATTTTTTCTATCATTTCACTTTTCGAAAGTTTTCGTAGTTAGTAGCAATCCCCTTAAATGAACAATTTTGAAAACTCTATTCTAGTGTTTTTTATCAAGTGTTTATCCCATATAGCAATGCCATTCCTTTCGAAGTTCTCTCCGTTCACCAAATTTTATGTATCTATCGCATCTCGAAGCACAGATTTTTGTCATTTCATCTTTCGAACGTTTTTCTCTGTCGCACCTCCTTAAACGAATATTTTTAAAAAAATCTTTTGTCTTGGGTATTTTCATCAAATAATTAACCCATATACCAAATACCAAGCTTCTTTCAAATTTTAAAGCATGCGTATCTCATTTGTTCAGCAAATCGAACATTTAGGTGCGCTGCACCCCCTAGAGTAGCAGTTACTGTAAATCTAAAATTGCAGATGTGCTTCCTTTCAAACGATTTACACATACACTAAATTTTAAGTATATATCTTATTGCTAAGCATGATTTTCCAACATTTCTCTTTTCGAACATTTTGTTGTGAGCATACCCTCTACAAAACATTTTCGAAAAGTACGAACGCTCGACCCTTGTACCAAATTTCAAGTCTCTATCTATTCGGAAAGTGCCTAAATAAAGCGTGATAGAAAGACAGACAGACATACCCTTGGCAATTAGTATATATGTTTAGCCGAATACCGGTTGAAAATCAGCTATCTCACAATGAGCAACCCCCGAATAATGCACTGTTTTAAATAATTCGCGTTTCACATTTATTCTGCAAATCGAAAATTTTAGTGTGTAGAACCTCTTAAAGAAGGAAATATTGGGAAACTAAAATTGCATACGTTCTTCCTTTCGAAGAGTCTACCCGTACAACAAATTTAACTCTCTCTCTAAATATAATTTGAAATTACACTTTTCCTTATTTTCGAACTATCTACATGCTTTTTCTATCATTTAACACTAGAACGACTGAAGAGGTCATTTTGACCGCAAAACTACTTTGAGAAATGATTCCTCCAAAACGGCCAATCCCAGCTCATTGAAATTTTGTGACTTTTCTTATTTTCTTAAAGTTATTGAAAACGCAGAAGAAAATAAGAAAAGTCATAATATTTCAATGGACTTGGATTAGCCGTTTTGGAGGAATCGTTTATCAAAGTAGTTATACGGTCAAAATGACCACTTCCGTCGTTCTATTATAAACCTTTCGAACTTCTTCTTTATAGCACCCCTTTAAATGAGTATTTTTGAAAAACTGTATTCACCTTGGTGGATCAGAAATCAGGAAAACTAGCAGTCCGAAGGTTTTCAGATAATTGGTCAGTTACTGTATTTACATAAATTTACTGTATGATTAAACGAATCATGAATGTTTACTATAGGAGTATCACTCCCACTACAAGCAAATTCTATTACTTCATGTTTATATTGAAAACTTCTTTTATTGGTTGTTACTTTCCTTATATACATAATGTATAAGGATAGTATTGTGGGACGAAAATTCGAATTCGAGTTTTCGACGAGAGAGCACGTTTCAAGCATCCCTGATCACGAATCAAACATATTTGATGTGATGTCTGTGTGTGTGTGTGAAAGTATGTGTGTGTCAGTGAGCCTTTGCGGGCGTTAACTGACGAACGAATAGACCGATTCGAACGAAATTTGGTACAAAAAACACAATTCCGTAAGCACTGGAAGCCTATTGTTTTTATACGTAGTCGAATGTTCAGAACCCCCCTAAATTTTCGAGTGAAATTTTAAAAAAATCGTCAAAAAATTAAAACCGCAAATAAAGTTATACAAAAATACATTTCTTATGTAATTTTTCATTAGAAAACGATTCAAATAAATTTTAGAACGCTAACATTAACCGTTTTACTTTTATTCGGAAAATCGAAGATTTTGGTGTGCGGCACTCTCTTAAATAGAAAATATTGGAAATCTGAATTTGTATCTTTCTTCCTCTTGTAAGATTTACCCATACACCAAATTTGAAATCTTATCTTATCGCAAAGCATGCTTTTCTAACATTTAACTTTTCGAACTATCTACCAGTACTCCAAGTTTGAAGGTCTCTATTTCATACTGAAGCATGAAATTTTATCATTTCACCTTTCGAACGTTTTCATGTTGAACATCCTCTAAAACGAGAATTTATTAAATCGTCTAAGGTGTTTTATCAAATAATTAGCCCATATAAAAAATTCAAGCCTCTATCAAATTTTAAAACAGGTGTGTCTCATTTATTAGGTAAATTGAACATTTTGGTGTGTGACATCCCCTAAATCAGAAAATATTGGAAATTGCACAATTTCTTCCTTTCGAACGATATACGCATACACCAAATTTGAAGTCTATCTCATCGTAAATCACGTTTCTCTATAATTTCACTTTTCGAATCTTTTGGTGTGCGGAACCACCAAATACAATAATTTGAAATTTTCTATTACACACTTTCTTTCTTTTGAACTATCTACTTATACACCAAATTTTAAGCTTCTATTCCATCGCGAAGCATACTTTTTCTATCATTTCAGTTTTCGAACGTTTTCGTGGAGAGTAGCAGTCCCCTTAAATAAACAATTTTGAAAAACTCTATTCTTCTGTTTTTTTATCAGGTGATTATTCCATATACCAAATTTCAAGAGTTTATGAAGTTCAAGAGTTTAACGATTTACCCATACACTAAATTTTAAGTATCTCTCTTATTGATAAGCATGCTTTTCCAACGTTTCACTTTTAGAACATTTTGTTGTGG